>JASDFA010000016.1:90198125-90808750 GCA_035772735.1 Datura wrightii | reverse complement strand
TCTCACTCTCTCTCTCTGGTCGTAACTTATATTGGAAAATAATCACAAGTGAACTAAGGACCCTTATATATATGTGTGGGCGGTGGACTAGGGGCGCTTCGGGTCGGCCATCACGGCAACCTAGTGCCGCACTGCGCCTCCCATAACAGAGTTCCCTTGGCATGTCGCGCCTCTCAAGGCACCAATAGGGATGGCGCGCGGCGCTTCCCAGGGCGCCAGGGTGCTGGCACGTCGCGCTGGCCCTTGCAGCCTGGCCTCGTTCGACCCGACTTCCAGGTTTTCCTATGCACATCGTATACTCCTTATTTATCACAATTCCACGCGTACATTTGTTAGTTACTAACTTTTATGGGGTGTAACATCCTTCCCCCTAGGAACATTCATCCTCGAATGTCTATTTCAACTCATAAGGGCTTAACTCTTTTAACTATTTTCTGAAAAAATTTCGGTGGAGTCCCCCCTGTAATATGAACTAACTGGAAAATCCTGAAACGCAGAAAAGCCCAATATAGGTATATCACATGACACTATAGCACTCTCTTGCAAAACAGAATGGAAGTCAACTGAACAATATCAATAATATAAATCATAAACAATAGCTGAATCAACGACTCTACCTTAACTGCATAACCGGAACTAATCCTGGAACAACCGAGGATATCTAGATCTCATGTCGTCCTCAGCTTCTTAGGTCATTTATTTCTTATTTCTATTTCTCCACAATACCTTAATGGAGGCAACATCTTTGGTTCTCAACCTGTGAACCTGTTGATCTAATATGGTTATAGGGACCTCTTCGTAGGCTAATTTTTCAGTAACCTGGACATCCTCAACTGGCACAACCCGAGATGGATCCCCTATACACTTCCGTAACAACGATACATGAAAAACCTGGTGAATAGACCCTAATTTTGAATGCAAATCTAACTCGTATGCCACCTGGCCTATTCTCTGTAGGACCTGGTATGGCCCAATAAACCTTGGGCTAAGTTTGCCTTTCTTTCCAAACCTCATTACGCCCTTCATTAGCGATACCTTAAGGAATACCCAGTCTCCAACATTAAACTTTAGTTCTCTTGGATGAACATCGGAATAGGACTTTTGACGACTCTGGGCTGTCAACAAGCGTTCTCTGATAAGCTTTACCTTTTCCTCTAATTAGTGGATCATATCTGGCCCAATTAGTACCGATTCTCCCACCTCAAACCAACCAACTGGGGACCTACACTTTCGCCCATATAAAGCTTCATATGGTGCCATCTGAATTGCCGAATGATAACTATTATTATAAGCAAACTCAATAAGGAGTAAATGTTCATCCCAACTCCCCCCAAAGTCTAACACGCATGCCTGTAGCATATCCTCGAGTGTCTGAATCGTACGTTCTGCCTGCTCGTTTGTTTGAGGATGAAATATCGTACCCAAATTCACTTGTGTTCCCAAACCTTTCTGAAACGACTGCCAGAATCTAGCTATAAATTGTGCTCCTCTATCAGAAATAATAGACACTGGGACACCATGTAATCTGACTATCTCTCTAATGTACAACTCGGCGTAGTCCTCGGCTGAAAAAGTGGTCCTAACTAGCAGAAAATGAGCTGATTTCGTTAATCTATCAACAATCACCCAGATGGAATCAAATCTGCGCCTAGTATGTGGTAGTCCTGTCATGAAGTCCATATTAACCGACTCCCACTTCCCATGGGTATAGCTATTTCCTGAGTTAGGCGTCGGGTTTCTGATGTTCCGCTTTTACCTGTTGACAATTAGGACACTGCGCTACAAATTCAGCGACACTCCTCTTTATTCCAGGCCACCAATATATCTCTTGTATGTCATGGTACATCTTCGTTGAGCCTGGGTGAAGGGAATAGCGAGAATAATGTACTTCTGCCATAATCTGCTAACGGAGCTCTGCTACATCCGAAACGCAGAGGCGACCTCTGTACCTCAAAACTCCATCTCCGGCCACAAAAACTAATACCTCACCTTGCTGAACTCTATCTATGAGCTGTGCTAAATAGGAATCTTCATATTTCCACTCCTTTACCTCTACTACCAGGGACGAAACTGCTGTATTCTGAATTATGGATCCGTTATCCCCTGTATCAACCACTCGAACAGCTAAACTGGCTAGTCGGTGCAATTCTCGAGCCATTTCCCGCTGTTCCGGCCTCAAGTATGCCAAACTGCCCATAGATCGGCGGCTAAGAGCATCCGCCACAATATTAGCTTTTCCTGGGTGATATAAGATGTTCATATCATAATCTTTAAATAATTCTAACCAATGGCGTTGTCGCAAATTTAGCTTTTTCTGTGTGAAAATGTACTGAAGAATTTTATGGTTAGTAAGAATATCCACATGTACCCCATATAAGTAATGTCTCCATATCTTTAAGGCATGAATCGCTACAGCTAACTCCAGATTGTGGGTGGGATAGTTCTTTTCATGTTTTCTCAACTGCCTCGAAGCATAAGCAATTACCTTATCATGTTGCATCAAAACACATCCTAACCCCACACTTGACGTATCATAATACACCGCATAAACTTTTGAGCCTTCCGGCAAAGCTAACACTGGTGCTGAGGTCAATCTATTTTTCAATTCCTGGAAACTCTCCTCGCAGGCTTCGATCCACTGAAATTTAGATGCTTTTTGAGTCAATTTAGTCAACGGTGCTGACAGAGTAGAAAACCCTTCTACGAACCTTCCTGTAATATCCGGCTAACCCTAAGAAACTACGAACCTCTGTTGGAGTCGTAGGTCTAGGCCATGTTCTCACGGCCTCAATTTTCTGCGAGTTAACCTGAATACAGGATTCTAATACAATGTGGCCCAAGAAAGCTACAGAATTCAACCAGAACTCACATTTAAACAACTTTGCATATAGTTGGCGATCTCTGAGGATCTGAAGTACTGTTCACAAATGACCTATATGTTCTGTTTCTGAGCGGGAGTAGACCAAAATATCATCAATGAATACTATTACAAATAGATCTAGATACGGCCTGAGGATACTATTCATTAGGTCCGTGAACACTGTTGGCGCGTTAGTCAACCCAAAGGACATAACCAAGAACTAAAAATGGCCATGCCTGGTCTTGAAGGCTGTCTTCGGGATGTCTTTCTCCCGAACTCGAACCTGGTGGTACCCAGATCTCAAATTAATTTTAGAAAAGTATTTTTTCCCTTGTAGTTGGTCAAACAAATCATCTATTCTCGGAAGAGGATATTTATTCTTAACAGTAACTTTATTCAATTGTTGGTAATCTATGCACATGCGTAGGGAACCATCTTTCTTTCTTACAAACAAAACTGGGCACCCAAGCGTGACGTACTGGGTTTGATGAAACCTTTGTCTAATAGATCTTTTAGCTGCTCTTTCAATTCTCTAAGCTCTGCAGGTGCCATTCTATATGGGGGAATAGATATCAGATGAGTATCTGGTAGCAAGTTTATAGAGAAGTCTATTTCCCACTCTGGGGGAATACCGGGAAGTTCATTCGGAAACACATCTGGGAACTCATTAATAACTGGGATAGACTAGAGAGTCGGGGATTCTGCTTGCACATCTTGAACCTTGATAATATGGTAGATACAACCCTTTGCTATTAACTTTTTCGCCCGAAGATAGGATATAAACTTACCTTTCAGTGTAGTTATGTTACCTCTCCATTCTCGCATAACCTCCCCCGGAAAATGGATTCGGACAATTCTGGTACAACATTCTACAGTAGTATAACATGGTGCCAGCCAATCCATGCCCATAATCACATCAAAATCAATCATTTCTAATTCTACTAGATCTGTCGAGGTCTGACGACCAACAACCTGTACTACACAACCCCGATAAATTCTTATAGCAATGATAGAGTCACCAATAGGGGTAGATACTAAAAAGGGTCGATAAAGCAATTCTGGTGCTATATCAAACTTTCGAGCTACTAACGGAGTAACACACGACAAAGTAGAGCCCGGTCTATCAAAGCATAAACTGAGTGAGAACAGACATTTAATATACCTGTCACAACATCTGGCGATGACTCTGACTCCTGTCACCCTGGCAATGCAAATGTATGATCCTGGCCGCTTCCTGACTAGATGCTCCTGATCTACCTCGGCCTCTGCGGGCTGGAGCTGAGGGCCTACGCCCTGCAGAAGGTGCGGGGGCATACGAACCTGCTGAAGATATACTTTGCTAATCCTGACCGCCCTGGCGTCTAGTTGGGCAGTCTCTCATCACGTGTGTCCCTCCTGCTGGCAGGTATAACAGGCGTTTGAACCATATCTGCACCTCCCCAAATGACAGCTATGACAAATACTGCACTGGGGTATCGTTAACTCTGTCTGATCTGGCCCCTTTTGCGTTTGAACCATATCTGCACCTCCCCAAATGACAGCTATGACAAATACTGCACTGGGGTATCGTTAACTCTGTCTGATCTGGCCCCTTTTGCTGCTGCGAGCCTGACGCTCGTGAACTTTCACCGGGGCTTAACTGCCTCTGACAGTCTGATCTATTATCCTGCTACTGTTGGAATGGAGGCCTAGGTAGTCTACCTGAAAAATGGGGCCTGGGCCCATCCTGAAAATCTGTCCGAAAATCTGCAGGTCTAGCCCTTCGACGCTACTCCTGACCTGACCTTTCTATAGCATACTGACGTTGTCTAAGCTCTTCTATATTCTGAGCAAAATCCTGGATCTAAAAAATGTCCATATCCTCCCGCAGTGCGGCTGTAACGCAAAATTCTATATATTCTGGTGCGAGCCCCATAATAAATCGGTGCACCCTGGCTGGCATGGTATCAACGAACGAGGGTGCATATCTGGCTAAGGAGTCAAATCTAAATGCATACTCCCTGACACTCATTCTACCCTACTCAAGATGCAAAAACTGCTCCACTCTGGCCTGCCGGACCTCTCAGGGAAAATAATGATCTATGAAGGCCTTTGAAATGACGGGCCATGTAGGTGGAGGTGCATTTCTGCCTCGGGATCTCTCCCAACTCTCGTACCACAAAACCATTATGTCTCGCAATCTGAATACTGCTAACTCAACTGATTCTGTGGATGAGGCATGCATGACCCGAAATATTCTCTGCAGCTGGTCTATAAAGTTTTGTAGGTCCTCTCTGCGATCTGTCCCTATAAACTGCGCGGGAGTCAAGGACAGGAACTCACGAACTCTCGAACTACAGGGCCCCTCAGCGGGCTCAACGACAGCTGGTACCACCGGCTGAGGCTGATGCTGAGCAGCCATCATTTGTACCAACATATAAAATGCACCCCTGAGCTCCTGATCTGATGGCATAGGAATAGCTGGGGGTGGTACTGGTGTATCAGCGGCACTGGTGGGCTCTAAATGGGGTGGTGAATGCTGGGGAGATCGAGGTGGTGTCCCCCTGTCGCTTTCAGATCGAGCTGACCCAACCTAGGGCCCCCTACTGGTGCCCTCTCCTGCTGTTGCATCTAGATCTCGACCCATCGCGGTCTGCCGTATGTCTGACATTTCTCTGTAAACAAATAGGATAACATAAGCTCAGGAAGTCACCCTATACAGCACAGCTCTATAGCACGACTGGAGGAGAATACGCCTTACAGCCTCCTGCCTATAGGATGTGGTGCACAACACACCCATAGACAAAACTCTACTTGGCATGGCTTGCAGACTCCCTGAGATACGACCTGCTCTGATACCAAGTTTGTCACGCCCCACCTTGGGAGACATGACCGGCACCTAGTGTCACACTGGGTCTGGACTAGTCTAATTGGACTAGTGCACTACTGGTGAACATTGACACTCAATTCAAGGAACCAATGAGCTATATCTCGATTGTAAATACAGACCCTGACCGACAAGGCCACCTGCAAAAAAAGACAGCTAACGAGAACAACACAATAACAGGGATCCTATGCGGGCCGACAAGACCACCATGCTGTCTAGTTATAACCAAAACGTAAATCAGGCACTAAATTACGCTAAGGTCGTCAAGACCGCTATCTAACAGTTAAACAAGGCCCCGCACGACCATCACAGGGAATGAAGCACACATGAGCCCCACATGGACAACAGCAACCTAACCACAAGGAATATACAACAGTCTGCAAGCCTCTAGGAGTGATATAATGGTCGGGACTGGGCCCGGACCTACCCAAAACTGTATATCAAAAGTAAGCCTCATCTAACATTCAACTCCGGAGGGAAGGAGCTGAATAAACTGCTGACCTCAGCTGAAGGCTAGGAACGTCTCAAACCGCATCTATCCGCGCCTGCAGGCAAGTAATGCAGCGCTCGGGTGGGCGTCAGTACAATATGTACCGAATATGTAAGGTAGAAAGATAGTATTTGACTGAAAGCTGGTAAATTTATAATAATCCAAAAGGGAGAGTAAGGATTTAACCTGCAATACCTGTACCGTCGAAATTATCTAAACAACAAGTCTATATGTGCAAACAAGAACCGAACCGGGCCCCCATAAGACTAGAAGGTACAAACAGTACAGAAAAACCTACCTAGGCCCCCATAAGCCCCGACAAGTACAAACAAGATCCCCTCCACTTACCTGAACACTAAGGACTTTAGCATAACTGTAACTCGAGGTGGCACTCATGGCCTCAATCGGATGGAACTCATTATAATGAAACTCAGTACGACCCTTACAACCTTGGTAAATGGAATTCAATATGACCCTTACAGCCTCAGTAAATGTAACTCAATACGGCCCTTACAACCTTAGTAAATGGAATTTAATATAGCCCTTACAGCCTCAGTAAATGTAACTCAATATGACCCTTACAACCTTAGTAAATATAACTCAATACGACCCTTACATCCTCAGTAATATGGAATTCAATACGGCCCTTACAGCCTCAGTAAATGTAACTAAATACGGCCCTTACAGCCTCAGTAAATGTAACTCAATACGACCCTTACAGCCTCAGTAATATGGAATTCAATACGGCCCTTACAACCCCAGTAAATGTAACTCAATACGGCCTTTACAGCCTCTGTAAATGTAACTCAATACGGCCCTTACAACCTTAGTAAATGAAGTTCAATACGGCCCTTACAGCCTCAATAAATAGAACTCAATACGGCCCTTATAGCCTCAGTAAATGTAATAGCAGCTAACTACTCAACTTTGGGGGACGATCATTCTAGTTAGGCTAACTTAGACAAGAATTATTATCTCATCTCTATAGGCTCGATTTAGTTTACAACACCTGACCCCACTAGGTTTATTCAGAAGTACTAAAGACATATGAGTCGTATTACTTTACGACGAACATAACTTACCGAAAGGATAGCCTTACATACCTTACGTGCCGATTTGTTTGACCGGCGAGCTTCAACCTAAATTCAACAGCCCTTCACAACTGTAATCGTATTACCGGGATAACGAGACTAGTTTCAGTACTCAATTCAAAGAAAATAATAACTTTTCATAGTAATATCAACTACACTTTAACTTGACAAAATAGGGTCAAAAACGTATAATTTCCTGAGAGTTTATAAGGGAGAAATGCTTACTCGAAGCCTGTGATCATATAGAAATCAGTTTGAAATAATTCTGATGACTTCTACTCGACGGAATTTCGATTCGCCGGGCGTTTTTTTCTAAACTAACTCCGCAGTAATGTTTCCCCCAGGCTTATAATTCAATACCTGAAGTTAATCGGAGTTTGGATTGTGTTTGATAGCGTAATCGGACGAAAAATGTTGAATTCCCTCGTCTCACTCTCTCTCTGGCCGTAACTTATATTGGAAAATAATCAAAAATGAACTAAGGACCCTTATATATATGTGTGGGCGGTGGATAGGGCATCGCGGCAACCTAGTGCCGCGCCACGCCTCCATAACGGAGTTCCCTTGGCGCACCGCGCCTCTCAAGGCACCAACAGGGCTGGCATGCCGCGCTTCCCAGGGTGCCAGGGTGCTGGCGCGATGCGCTGGCCCTTGCGGCCTGGCCTCATTCGACCAGACATTCGGGTTTTCCTACGCACGTCGTATACTCCTTATTTATCATAATTCCACGCGTACATTTGTGAGTTACTAACTTGGGTGTAACACTGACTCTTTTAGTTAGATTCGGGTCACTCATGTGGATCAATTCGAATCCATATAAATAATAAATAAATATTTATATTTATTATATATTAATTTATATTTGAAGGATGAAAAGACACAATGGTTAGGATTCCTCCTGAACCGGTGTTTTGAGTTCTTTAAAAGAGTGGTGCCTCTGTGTTTTCTAATGAGATACAGAACAAAACAACAGCCAGAGAAACTTCTTCTTCCTCCTTCTTCAATTCTTGTAAGAGTTCCGTGAAGATTCTTATGTAGACTTCTTCTCCGTAAAGAGTTGAAATAATTGTAACAAGGTACGATTTTAGACTTTACTTTATATGATGTAGTTCGTCTTTGTATGTGATTACACTGTCTGAGTAGTGAAATAAAATTCAATAATCCTGCAAACTGTGTGTTTGATTCGATTCTTTAATCAGAGTATGCAAATTCAACCAAATTAACATGATCATCAACAACCTCACATTTCGTCTTGTTTTGAATATCCACTTGATTTGTTATGGCTCCAACAAATAACAAGCCCTCAAATACCCTTTCTAATTCCTGTCCTTAATTAATATTTATATATGCTTATTAATGAATGTTCGTATTTCCTCTTACTTGTACAAATGAATATGTAGTTACTTGCTAGTATATAATTAACTCTCTTCTCCATCTCTGAATAACTTTCAACAAGAAATCTAGTTTAATTTGTGGCACAACAAAACGAACATTACTCTCCGATAAGAAAACAAAAGGAGGGTTAATACTCGATTCAACCAATGATTGGGGGCTTAAAGATACGTAGTACAAGTTTTGCTAGTCTTAAAAACAACATCGATTTCCAAATAGCTAAAATAAAGTAGTTAGCATATCACATGACTTAAATTTCTCAGATTCCATATATGGGCCATCTATGTATGTATACAGGTTTTCAAGCATTTTATTATTTCCTTTTGTCCCAATTTTTGTTATATCATTTTTTTAGTATATTTCAAAAAAATTATATTTTTATAATTATAAATAACTTAATTTCAAAATTTCTCTTTTATTCTTAATGAAATAATTTTTAGTCATACAAACATTTAAGATTTATTTCAGTTAACTGAATTTTTAAGTTGTGAGATAGTCAACGCTTTGTCTCATTTGATACATCACTCAACTCTTGATCCATTTTATAAGTTTTCACTAAAATATTGGCCTTTTAGGCTTTGAACTCTCAAACAACCACATAAATTAAGACAAAAGGGTATATTCGAGAAAATTAGATCTCTTGCTCTTTTACAAAATGAATAAAAGAAAGTAGTTTTGTTAGATCTTTTTATGTATAAAAATAAAAATATTTTATGTGTAAAAATAAGAATATCTTATAAAAATAGTATAAAATTAGGAAAAAAAAAAAGTTGTACTTGATATAAAAGGCTAATTCTCCCTTCTAATTCTGGAACAAGCTAATTAAGGGCGACAATATTATTTAGTATCTTTTTTAATATCAGCGTATTACTACTTAGTAGAAGAGGCTAGAAGCAGGCACCTCTTCGTCAGCGTGATTGCTTTCAACCACGAATATTTTTGATATTTCATAATTTTCAGTTAAGGATATTTTTAGTATTTCATAATTAATTGTATTTTTAGGCTATTATATTGTATGATATATGTACTATTTTTATTTTGGGCAACTTTCTCAGAAATACGGAGTCCAGTTAAATTTCTGTACTTTCTCCAATAGCCTTGTGGTGCAACAATTTTCTATTTGACGGCTTTTCATTACCTTTTAATGGTAATATTTGTATCACCCAAATATTCAAAGACAAAGAAAATTTATAATAACAACTTTTAAATTTTTAATGTGTTCATAGATTTTTCTCAAATGTACTTTATTAAACTCATTTATTATAGAAATGTTTAAGAGATTATTTTTTTGGTGCTTGTAAAAAAAAATAAATTATAACTTTAAAATACTCTTCATCTCAGTATGTTTATATTTTTAGAATTTTAATTTTATTTTTGTAATAGGTAAAATAGTAATAACATTTCAGAAAAATTTAAATAGACATAATGCAAAGAGATTAAACAAATATCAATATACAATATTATGATTTTAGATCTAAAATGCTAAAAAAATTCTAAAAGAATTAGAAAAAAAATAACAATTAGGCTCATGCATCGCACGTAGATAAAATCTAGTATAACATATTGTTAACACTGCTTTTTGCCTTTCCTTGAACACGAAGAATGATCAAGAGAAAGCGGAAAAAAAATGGTCTTTTAGTTCTTTATTAAGAAAAATAATTTTATAATTTTTTTATAAGAGATTTTTATTTTTACACATAAAATATTATTATTTTTACTCATAAAAGAGTTGAAAAATTATTCCTTCTATTTGAT
This sequence comes from Datura wrightii, assembly GCA_035772735.1. Lineage (NCBI taxonomy): Eukaryota > Viridiplantae > Streptophyta > Magnoliopsida > Solanales > Solanaceae > Datura > Datura wrightii. The sequence goes on along the minus strand of JASDFA010000016.1, from coordinate 90,798,296 downwards.
TTGTAAAAAGCTAGCAAAAAATATTTATTTCCTTTTGGAGATTTCATTTTCTTGAAAAAAAAAAAATACTCCCTTCGTCAAAACAAGAAAACCATAATGCAAAGGTACGAGACAAACCCAAGGAACTGGGTCAACTACTTAGGATTCATCCGGCACAGAGAAAAATATTTTTAGATTTTGTAATATTGATTGATCAAAATAATTTTTTTAAAATATTTTTTTTAGAAAAATAACTTTATTAGTGGAACAAATTCTATTAGCAGCTTCTAATTAATAGTGTCTTCTCCATCTTTTAATATATCTCATCTTCATTCTCACTCCATAGGCCTCTTCCCCACAACCCCTACTTCCATCCTACCTCCCATAATATTTATTTAAAATTATATATAATTATTTTACGATAATATATTTTATTATATACAGAGTGCAAATAAATAAAAATATTCATTTATTTTTTTAAAAAATATTTTCATATTTTATATATTTATCTAACGAACTTACTTATTTTTGGGGCTCATATTTGTCACGACCCGAACAGAGGCCCGGATCATAGACATGGGACAAGGGGCTTCGAGAAACCCCAAGTCGACCCATGGCATAAGCATACATCTAACTCATTCGATGAACTAAAGAAAACATCAACATAATCTTAGCGGAAGTCTAATTCAACATCACATCAGAATAACATCCGAAAATAACACATACATAAGTCTGAAAAGCCTCTAATCTAGATGAGTTGATGGGACAGGACCCCAACTAACTCAATAATACTAAAACTGAAAGTACATAAAAGAAAAATAATAGTCTAGTCCTCGAAGGATGAGGACTCACCAATCCTGAGCAGATACAAACTCTGAAAAGCTGACTAAGAATGGGGCGGAAGCTGCAAGTTGGGTCCTATATCATGAAATGATACAACATAGGAAGTATGGGGTCAGTATATGGAATGTACCGAGTATGCAAGGTAAGTAAAACCGCTTAAATAAAATAAAATATGTAAAACATTTCGTAACATATCATAAGCTTTCAAGTCTGAGAAGAAGGGATACATGCATTCATTCTGAAATCGTAATCTTATCATGACATGACCATGTATAGCTTTATAACATCATGACTGACTCGAATGACTCAAAGATGAAACATAACATTTATAACAAAAGCCGAACAATGAGTCAAACCTTGCTTTTAGAATATGCATGTGAAAAGTAATCACCATGAGTAATGAATATGTAAATCTGAATAGTATAGACAATGGGAGACTCGTCACTTAACCGACATACCATGATAGAGCATACATGGTCCCAACTATCACACTCAAATGGGTAGAGCCATCCATAACCTTGACAGGGCTATGGACGATATCATGATATCGATATCAAGTTCAACGGCCAATAGGGCCGGGGATAGATCACAAGGGAGGTCCCAATAATATAATAGTGTCATCCTACATTGGCCCGTAATTCTGGGTCATATGGTGATCGACCCTTAGCCCGATCGGTGCTAGATTTTTCTCCCAAAAAAAACATGCAATGCTCTACATCGTCTATTGTCGAAGCTCAAGATGAAATCATGCATAACTCAACATCGTATGAAATGAAGCTCAACATTGTCATTTGACAAAACTCAATAATGACATACATCTCAATTATGAACTTATGCATATGAGAAGCTTTAATTTGAAACACACCACAAGCTCTAATATAAGTGAGAGCATCTACCCCAAATCATAGGAGTATTTAACTCAACATACCACAAGATAAATAATATGAAATTTGGGAGACTTTGCTCCAAACAATATGGTAAGTTTATTTCGGAAAAATTATTATTTTAAATCAACATGTAGGCATTGCCCAAAACTTTATCATACTTGGATCTACTCAATTCATTTTCAAAACAATATCATAATCATGGGTAGCTTTAGAAACATGCTTTTCATCGTCAAATCTCATCATCATCATACATTCATCATCATTCTCTCCTTTCATGAACTTCTCATCCATGGGCATTTAATTTTATAATTTAGGAAAAAAAATTTGGATTGAAAATAATTTCAAATATGCCCAAGCTTCACAATTCATCAATATAAATATAATCTAATCATACCTACGTATAGAGATTGAAGAATTATGCAATTGGGTAAAAATTTCATACTTGATCATAGGTAATTTTTATGATTTGGTAGAAATTGGGCATGTGTGTGTAAGAAGACACCCACTCATAACCTTACATACCTGAAAAAGGTGCATTCTAACACTTTCTGATTGCTCAAGATGAGACTCCGATGGAAACCTTGAAATTTTGCCTTGAATCACCTCTTCAACCCTTCAAACTTGCATGCATGCAAAGAATGGCTTAGGATAGGCTTTTCCCCTCTTAAAATCCATCAAAATAAGACTTAAACGACGTAGTATAGGGCCTTAGGACATAGGAATGACAGAAATACCCTTACTAATTACGCAGGAAATTTGTTCACTGGACCAAACAACGGACGAACCAACGGGTCGTTGGAGGATACCATGACTAAGGGTGGACATAAATACTGAAAAACTGAAAAATTATATCGAACCGAACTAAGTCAGTTTTTCAATTCTTATTTCCTAAAATTTTGGTTATTCGGTTTGATTTTTTCGGTTTTAGAATTTCAAATTTTCAATTTGCCGGTTTAACCAACATTTATATATATATATATATATATATATATATATATATATATTTTAAAAAATATAAAAAAATAAAATTATAACTTAATTTAAAAAAATAAAAATACTATACCCAATCCAAATCTCAAAGCCCATTTAGAGAATCATTTATATAATGACATAATTGCTTAAGTTTTTTTTTTTTACAAATAACAAGTTTTATAATAGTTTTAGCATGTTAAGAAAATTCTTATGATTACTAATATGCTTTAAAAGAAAGATGAAATATATAAAATTTATTTAACAAGAAATTAGGGACCATAAATTAGTGAAATCTTTAAAAACCCTTGATTTTTTTTTTTGGTTAGTTTTAAGGATATTAAGTATATGAGAAAATTTATTATCAAATGCTATGTACGTACTATTAAATGTAAATAAAAATTTATTATCAAATGCTATGTACATACTATTAAATGTAAATCAATTGTTCCTGCTATTTTCTATACTTAAAAAGTTAAAATTAAGCTTAGTTGAATTAAACTTTAGAATTCAAACTTAAAACAATTTATTTTGAATTTAAAAAGATAAAACAACTCTTTTTAATTTAAAAAGTATCTCATTTTGTAAGCAAAAAAATAACCCATTAATTAGGCTCATAACCAAAAAAATCGAACCGAACTGAACCGAATTTGCAAAAAATTGAATCAAACCGAATTAGTTTGGTTCGGTGTTCAGTACATTAAATGAAAAATTAAAAACCGAGAAAATAAAACTAAAATTTTAAAATATCAAACCGAAAAACCGAATGCTCACCCCTAACCACTACCCGTGGTATCCGTCCGTGCTATGCACTGCTCAAGCCTTCTCTCAGAATCAAACTACGGATAGACATGATGACTCGTCCTTAGGTCTAATGGGTCGTTCATTCGGTCGTTGATTTCCCTCCCGAACCTTCTAAACTTCCCCACGACGAATCTCACCACGACTCGTTGTTGGCTCCAACGGATCGTGGTATCCGTCCGTCAAGTCCACTGGAGATCTAGGTTTCCTTACCACGGCTCACCACAACAGACCATTGCAAGCCACAACGGGTCGTTGGATGACCTGTTATATTCCCCAACTGCTAAGTTCATCTCTTACCATGACCACTAACGGCGACTCGTTGTTTCTTACAACAAATCGTTACATCAACCGTTACTTCCACTACCACCCGAACACCTGAACCCACGACTGCCAACAACGGCTCGTGGTTTTAAATCATGAGTCGTTACTCCACTCGTCTGAGCTATTCTTTTTAGTTTCTGCAGATTTCAGATTTAAACTCCCGGGTCTATTCTCAAGCACTTTCGGGGTATTACAATATTTTTTTGTAAATTCGGTCATTTGCATAAATGTCTTATTTTGGTGTGGCCTTTAATTTTTGCCCCTTAAATTTGTGGTCTTTAATTTTTACCTTTCAGCACTTTAAGTGAATAAAAAATGATCAAAAATATCTTTAACAGCAAAAAAAAATTAATAAAATTCACAAGGCGTTTTGCCCAAGTTATGTCTGAGGCATAAATTTTTCTACTTAAATTGTGCATATGCTTAAGATCTTCTACCTTTTTTATGCTTAACTACCTGCATCTTTAACTTATGTCTTATGCCATGATTTGTGCCTTTTGGGGCATAATTTTATTTTTTTTAATCTAATATACTTTTTACACTTATGCCTTATGTCATGACTTGTGCCTTTTGGGGCATAATTTTTTTTTTTTTCATCTAATAACTTTTTACACTTATGTCTTATGCCATGACTTGTGTCTTTTGGAGCATAATTTTAGTTTTTTTCATCTAATAAATTTTTTACACATACGCCTTTTATATGTCATGACTTGTGGCTTATGGGGCATAATTTTTTTTTCATCTAATAAACTTTTGGAAAAACTTACAAAATGCCCCCATAAAGCAAATTTATTACCCTGATTTGCCCCTCCCTTTTCTAACTAATTTTATTAAATACCCATTTTTGTCAAATTATTTACCCATAATGTCTCTTTTTTCTTTTAGGATGTTACATTATTTTTTTCTTTCTTTTTGTCCCTTCATTAATTATTTTTGTCTTTTTCTCATTTATTATTTTTATCCTTTTGTTCTCTTTTTTTTTTGGTCTTGTTCTTTTTTCATTTATTACTTTTATTATTTTTTTCTCCTTTTATTCTTTACTAGTTTAGGTGTACGCGCCTCGCGCGTGTCCCTCATATTAATAAAAATAAATTTGTAAAGATAGCATAAATAATACTTAAAAAATGTGTTTGTGTAACAATATAAGAATTTAGAAGAAAAAAATTATAAATTTTAAATTGATAAATGATCATGTTTAAGAGTTTAATCCAATCTAGTAGTTCTTTCTTCAGTTTGTTCTAATATTTGTTTCAATAAACAAAAACATCATTGAAATAGTATTTGATTGAAAGGTAAAAAATTATTCGCTTTTAAATTAGCATTTAAATGCATACATTACATGTATATATAAATTATTAATATTTTCTGTATATTTCAAATAAGAAAGAATTAAATACATACAAATTGGTTACGTTTAAAATTCTAAATATTAAAAAATAATTAAATAACTATGGTTTCAAGCGTGAACTCTTTTTTTAAAAGGGTAAAAAGGTGGATGATATTTTGCTACGAGGTTTCGTACTTTAAATATTTAGTAATAACCTAATTTTAGACTTTTCATGACCCTTTATAAGATGATTTCAGTTTAATTTTTTTCTCTTTCTCTTATTTATGTGTTTAGTCAAACACTTCACATAAATTGAAACAAAAAAATAGTGTAGATTTAACTAACGATATTGAATAACAAGAGCACTTGATTAATTGAAACAACTTAAAGTATGTTATATTTCTAATTTTTTTTCGATTATACAACTATTTAAAAGAAGAAGAAGAAGAAGAAGGAATTCACGTATTAATACGTAATAAAATTATACTCTTTAATTTATTTTTTTCTATTGAAATATTGTAATAGATAATTAATTAGTTTAATAAATAATAAATTAATATATAAGTTAACAGAATTGTAATTGATTTTAATGTCTTAAAATATTATAACTTTTAAATATAGTCCAAATAAGAAAATATTTAAGAAGCAAACTTTTAGTCAATTTTAAAATATTAAATATTAAGAGGTACGAACTTTATACACTGCAAAAAATTAAACTTTAATGGTCAATATATATTGTTCGCAATAAATTTTCAGGTCTAGAAAAATAATAATCAAGACAGAAAAATCGTGTAACAAAATATTTAATTTCAAGTATGATGAGTGTTACAATCTCTACATAATCCTCTGATTCTCCCAATGATAATATGAAATATATTGAACTTGGATTTGATTTGGATTCAAGGGCCTAAGTAGCTTAATCTTGAATCTTCGTCTTCGAATTATTTATCACGAACGAGTAACTTGATCTTGAACGCCTTGGTATTTGCCTTCGTTCTTGATTTTGATCTTGAACTTGATTGCTTGAACTTGTAGCTTGTAGAGAATTTGCCGTTTTTGAACCATGAGCTCTCTTCTTGCTTTTTGTTCTTGATTTTCTTTTCTTGTGAGTTATGAGGACCCCTATTTATAGTTGAGGGGTGATGCCTTTGTGCGATTTGATTGGTCAGTTTGAACAGACCAATCATATTCCTTGGTGACATACTTCAATTTGATTGGTTAGAATATGTCACTTACACACTTGGCATGATTTTATTGGCTCATTTGTTTGGCTTGGATTGTCACCTCATTTGACACATGACATGATTTTAATGACTCATTTATTTGACTTGGATTGCCACCTCATTTGACATGTGGCATGATTTTATTGGCTCATTTATTTGACTTGAATTGCTACCTCATTTGACACGTGACACCTATTTGGGCCTCTAGAAAGATGACATCTTGGGCTCAGTAAAGTGGGTTCCTTATTTGTAGCCCAATTTGATGGACTAACCCAATAAAATTAGATAATTAATTAAATTCATATTTATTGGACTTAAATAATTAACTTAATTATATTAATCCATAATATTTATTTGGACTAATATATTTATAATTTAAATTATTTTAAATATTTAAATCCAATAAAATTTGATCGATTACAAAATGCCCCCACTTCAAGACTTGTTAATTATTTGTGAGACTAGTCTTGAAGTATTAGTAAAGATATCCCCTAATTTGAAAAAGAATTTTGGGTTATTGCACTTTTGGCGGAGAATTTTAATAACCCAAAATGCTTTCTCATTTTGTTAAAATAACTTTATTCTCTTTGAGAAAGAAATCAAATACATAGAAAAGTGATATTCCATGTGAAATGGACTGAAACACAGCAAAGTGCCGACCAAAGGTTTTAATATGGTTGATTCCTATTTGCCAAGAACTAACTCCTTGTGAGTATATGATTTATCTAATACATAAAATGGATAAATAGTACTGCTGCCTCAAACAACTTTTGATCGTTACTAGGAATTTGACAATTTGGAGCCATTTAGGAGACTTGATATGCTCTCCAGGAATACCACTTTATCGGTGGGCCAAATAGTACCGTCGCCTCAAACAAATTTAGTTCAATTAAAAGACTGATTCTAGTATCTATCCCACATCGAAAATTACTTCACAACAATCACTTTTTGAAATCTATATAAACCAAATGATCATCCGTTTATCAGCATAATTTTTTAACTGTCATAGAGAATCATCAGAGACAAGGTAATTTCTTTTTTTTTTCTTTCGTTTTTCCTTTTTTTTATATGGATCAGAAGGACATGTTCTAGCTCATTGCAGATTAATATTGACGGAATATCTATTACTGATGGAGTTTCATATTTTTCCTTCAAAGAGACCAGGCTTAAGGCATAGTACATGATGAGTTTCATCCGCGCTTTAGGATTATGATCTTGGAGAAACCGGACCTAAGGCGTAATACATGATGTATTTTATCCGTGCTTTAGGATTTCGATTATGATCTTGGAGAAACCAGACCTAAGGCGTAATATAGGATGAATTTCATCCACGCCTTAAGATTTTGATTATGTTCTTGAAGAAATCAAACTTGAGGCGTAGTACATGATGAATTTTATCCATGCCTTAAGACTTTGATTATGTTCTTGAAAAACAAACTTGAGGCGTAATATAAGATGAATTTCATCTATGCCTTAAGACTTTGGTTATAACTTAAAGAAACCAAACTTGAGGCGTAGTACAGGATGAATTTCATCTGCGCTTCAAGATTTTGATTATGTTCTTGTCTATAATGTTCTTTATATTCACCCTTGTGTCTTTGAGTTGGATGGTGATGGTAATTTTTTTTATTCTTGCAGCTTAACCAGATGGTGAACTTTAGGGATTATACCTCTCCTTCATCCAAACTGAAGTATCTTATTATTGAAAGTACTGAAAATTCAGTGCAAACAAAATTATTGGTTCACACTCCCTTGACTGGATGGTATGCAGGTCCATGGCCACCTCTTAGAAATACACTTCATGTGACAAATTGGACTTCAGAATGCAAACCCACTACAGCTCGATCTTCTCAGACGTGGTCTCTTTAGACGCCTCACCACCGTTACACAAATATTGCAAGCCCTCTTCCTAGTCTGGGTCGTCGCATAGTTCGAGCAGACATACACTGGGGAAAGACAATAGTATTTGAGGGTGAATACCGTCATATTCTGAGGTATTGGGAGTGGGCTGAGGATACACTTGGCAGAAGTTAGGAAGTTTTAGTTGCCGCATATATTTATGACGCCGTTTATGCCTTGCTTTTTACCTATGATCGAAACTCAAACATATTGCATGCATTTTGTGAGGCGTGGTGCTCAAAGACAAATACAATTCTTACATCCATTGGCGAACTATCTATTTCTTTATGGGACTTATATACCTTTGGAGGCTTGCTAATTAGAGGTTCCTTTTATGAGGAGGTTATTCCTAAGGCTACGAAACTCACATGTGTTGATTCAAAGGACCAGAGATACATCCCTCGAGTCTGCGAGTATTTATTCACGGCTTTTCACTATTTGCAGGAGAGCAAGACTGACAGCTCAAGAGTCTCTTTGAGAAGGTGGATAGGGTTTTGGTACAAGAAATCTCTAAGGTACGAACCTACCTTGCCGAGGAGGGAGAAAAAGACTACCCTCTTAAAATTTACGCATAACCCTACTGGAGCTATACCTGAAACATCTCAATGGTCAAGAGGCGAGGAAGGGGTATTTTCTAAACTTGGGGTGAAGCCTGTAAAGAAGGAGGAAACATATCTTGCGGCGTTTTTGTCATGTTGGTTGTGCGCTTTCGTGCTCCCTTCTGAAGAGGGTGATTTTATTCGACCAAAGACTTTTAAAAAGGTAACTATGATGGCTACCAAAAGGAATATTAGTCTTGCAGTGCCCGTTTTAGCAAGCATATATAGTGGTCTTAATAAAATTTCTCAATCGTCACAACTTGATCTTGTCAGAATTTGCTTTCCCATCCATTATGTTTATGGTTGGCTTGCTCATTATTTTTAGACTCATTATGCGTTTGCAAATGGGCCGTCTAATCCACTCCTGGTAGCTTTTTCAGGAGAGGGTGCTGCACGATACTATGACAAAAAGGAAGCGAGAAAACGCATCCACCAAGGAGATAACATTGCTTGGGCTTCTACAATTAAATAATTTTGAGCCCTATGACTATATTGATGATAATGATGCACCCGAGTTGGAGTTAAATTACTTTGCGAGCATCCGCTTTGGCTATCTTCCTTTGATAAATGGAAACTCGGTCATTATTGAACCATATAGTCCACACCGGTTCAGTCGCTAATTTGGGTTTTATCAAAGAATCCCAAGTGTTTCAGCATGTGATAATCATAGTGCTTCATTAGATGAAGGACTCAGATATTGACGGATTTGCGTGTTACATCGATCCATGTCCCATGTGACTTTTCCCCTTGTTACACCTAACGTGAAGAAGCTCTTTATAGACGATTATAAGACTTGGTGGTCGAAAACACATGGGAATTTTCTCAACAACTATTTTCAAATCTTGGTGGATGCAGCTGGGACAATTTCTATTAAGATTTCAGAGGTCGCACCTCAAGGATGTAGCAATGAAACCCCTAAGATTGGCAATTCCTCTTCCCCAATGGTCATGTTATCCAAGAAATGCAAAGGCAAGGGACCTCAGTTACTTATAGAAGCTCTAACTAAACAAGCATATGATCAAGATAACCAGGGTGGTAAAGACTCTTTTCCCTCAAGTATAGTTGCTCATGATTCTAAAAAGCGATCATCTTAGAGAGAGAGTACTAGTAGTCGTGAGGATCATTGTTGGAAAAAAGTGAGATCTTCGAATAAATCAGGAGACGCAAAATTAGTAGTGCTTGAGACTCCTGATAGTGTTGATAGCCCTTCGAGGACCTTGACCGTTCCTTTTAAACAGGTATGCTTAACTCTTACTTTACCCAATATGTCATAGTGACTTTACTAATTATTTGTCTTACCTTTACAGTCAAATTGTGTTGGAGCCTTACCGAGAGGAGGATCACAGGAGAGTGGTGAGTCTTTTTCTAGTCAGAATCCAATAAAATTATCTTCTGCAGGTAAAACAGAAAAAGAGGCAACTTCTACTTGTCGCGATGGAGTAAGAGCGAGGCCGAGTTCCGATTTGCAAAAACATCTAACAGTTGTAGTATATGTGTTTGATGGAAAGAAGGTTGTCCTAAACTATCGAAAGATGTTTATTTCTGAGCTTTGGAGTGTGATTCGGGGAAAGATGTCCGGAAGCGATGTAGATTGTGCTCCTCTCTTAAAGAAGAGGTCCAAGTTATTCTCGAGGAGATGGATGGCAAGGATGTGGATGTTTCCTTTTTGATGAGATTAGTGAAGTACTTTTTTGAGCTTGCTGCTATATATGATCAGGCACGATCGACTCTACGTGAAAAGGATATGGAAGCTGAAAGAAAAGAGTTATCCATAGCAGCTGGAGAATGTATTTCAAATGCCATGTTTGAAGAACATGAGAGGATTGAAAAAGTTTCCCCTATTCGTCAGTCTTTAAGCGAGGTGAGAGAAGAGATAAAAAAGTTGCGCCAAAAAGAGAAGGATTTAGAAGTCCTCTTGGAAGACACCGAGAAAGAAATTGAGGAAGCCAAATTAGGAGTCTCAATTTCTGAAAAGGATTTTGATACATGCAATGACGCAAACTTGTTGAATGATGATGACTTGACTGATTTAGAGCAGAAGAGGGAGCACCTGGAAGCTATCGCCAAGACTTAATAAATTACAAATTATGCTTAGATTAGTCTATTTTTTTAATTCAACAGTGGATACTCTTATTAAGAATAAAGTCTAATTCCTTTTTGCCTCAAATAATTGCAGTTTTTTAAAAATATTACTTTAAACATTGATCTGCTGATAGTTTCAAATTTGCGCGTACACACCAAAAAAATCATATCTTGATGCATGAGTATTAGAATCACAATCTGCTTGATTCGCTAGAAATTAAACTTCTCAATTTTGAACATATCCAAAATTCAGATTCTTGAAGTTATCAAGAATACCTCAGATTAATTTTTCTTTTAAGCTGGCTTTGAATGCTAGCAAGCTAATAATTTCAGATTTGTGCGGTTTCACCAGAAAATTATATTTTGATAAAGAAATGCCGAAGTTATAATTTGCTTAGTTACCAAGGAACTAGACTTGTCAATCTAGAATATATCCAAAATTTGAAGACGAAGATTCAAGATTAAGCTACTTAGGCCCTTAAATCCAAATCAAGTTCAAGTTCAACACATTTCATATTATTATTGGGAGAATTAGAGGATTATGTAGAGATTGTAACACTCATCATACTTGAAATCAAATATTTTATTACATGATTTTCCTGTCTTGATTATTATTTTTCTAGATTCAAAAATTTGTTGCAAACCAATTTGGCACGCCCGATGGGACCATCTCTACCTTTCATCTCTCCATATTAAGCACTAAGTTTCAAGAACTCACAAAATGGCATCTAAGAAAGTTGACTCTACATCTGCTATTGCTAAGGCTACCGATTCCTAGTTTTCCTCTGAGGTGGAGAGCATAATGGATGTTACTACGGAAAGTGTGGGGCCCATCACTAGGAACAAAACAAACTTATTGGGACGACAAGCACTTCAAGTTCCGTCTACATCAGTTCCTACCTTGGACCTTCGATCCTCAAAGGGGGCAAGACTTTTTCTGAATGAATTGGAAGAAGGAGATGATATCGCCGAGATAGTTGAAAAGACACTGGCTCGACTCAACCCATGCAAGATTAAGAATTTTACCATTCAAAGTGATGATGATATTTCGGTCACCGGATCTTTCCCGATTATTCCACGTGACCTATTCCACTCAAAGTTCAATTCGAGGGAGAATCCATGCTTTGCTATCCAAGCAATAGTGACTAACACCTCAACTATTGAAGAACAACTTGCCAGCTTGACAAAGGCAAATGAAGTCTTAATGAAATATGTGTAAGATCAGGATAATCGAATCGTCAAGTTGACTGATAGAGTTGAAAGTGTAATGGAGGGGGATTCAAGTCATGCACCTGGGAAACTTCCTATGGCACAAGACAAAGGGGATTTATCAATGAAGCAAAGGCATGTTGCTGATGAACTGCAAGTATTTGCTGAAGGATTGATTCCAATTCATCAATTGAAGAACTTCATTATGGTAACTATCAAAGACAAGTATGATGTTGCTGCCAAGTCTTCCTTTACATACTCAAAGCCATACACTGTTAGAATTGATAACTTGAAGATGCCTACAACTTATCAACCTCCAAAATTCCAACAATTTGATGGTAAGGGAAGTCCAAAGCAACATGTAGCACACTTTGTTGAAACTTGCAATAATGCTGGAACTTATGAAGATTGTCTCGTTAAATAATTTTTGCGCTCCTTGCAAGGAAATGCCTTTGATTGGTATATAGATCTCGAGGCTGGTTCCATTGATAATTGGGAGCAACTTGAACATGAATTTCTCAATCGCTTTTATAGCACGAGGCGTACCGTGAGTATGGTTGAACTCACGAATATGCGTCAGTGGAAGGGTGAACCCGTTATTGATTTCATCAGTCAGTGGAGGAATGCAAGCCTCAATTGTAAAGATAGACTTAGCGAAGCTTCTGGGATAGAAGTGTGTATCCAAGGGATGTATTGGGGACTTCTTTATATCCTGCAAGGAATCAAGCTTAAGTCTTTTGAAGAATTAGCCACACGTGCTCATGATATGGAGTTAAGCATGTTCTCAAGAGGAAATCAAGGACCGCCTGTGTATGAGCCTCGCAAGGGGAAAGAGAAGGTAGAAGTAAAGAAAGGGGGCAAGTTTGCACCAAAGTCTGAGAATAAAGAGTCAATGAAAGTTAATGCCCCACCATTGAAGGTCCACAAAGCTAAATAGGAAGGAGGGTGTGAAGACTACATCTTTACAAAATAACGTAGGCTAAAAGTTAACTTTGATGGAAATGCAAGCAAAAGAGTATCCCTTCTTGGACTCAGATGTTCCAACAATTTTTGAAGAACTCCTTGCGTTGAAACTCTTTGAGCTACTTGAAATGAAGAGGCCAGATGAAGCTGGAAGGACTAATGATCCAAATTACTGCAAATATCATCGATTGATAGGTCACCCCATTGAAAAGTGTTTCATCTTCAAGGAAAAGGTCATGGACTTGGCCTGCGAAGGAAAGATATTGCTAGAGGATGAGAAAGAAAGTTCGAATCAAGTCTCTGCCACTTTTGGTTCACTTGATCCGATCGTTCTTATCAATTTTATCGAAGTACATTAAGGTGGTGATATCCTAGCTGCATCACCAATAAATATGATTAAATTTGGTGAATTTGAACCAGTTGATGTTAGCGCGTCGTTACTCCTCCCTATGGTGAGCAAAGTAATAGTAGAGGAGAAATTTCTATAGAGAGACCAACCTCGTGCTGATCACATCGATGATGAAAGATGGATTTTGGTGACACGATGGAGATGTCGCAAAACAGGTTTGCAAAGGGCGCCAAGTAAACAAGTAATAAGAAGGGAGATGATGAAGAAATCAAAAAATCAAGGCATGAAGAAGTATGTGAAGAAAGCAAAAATTGATGTGAATCGCTATCAAAGACCATGTTGTCCAGTAACATTGGGGGAATTCCTGCCAAACTGGTTTCACCAAAATATTTCTCATTGTGATGACAAGGCCTCATGTTGTAATATTGATAAATAAGGGACGCAAAATAAAGTCTTATCATTGTATCCTCTTCCATTGCATGAAAAGCCAATCAAGTCCCTCTCTGAAGAAGTAGACACTTGTGAGGCGAAAATCACATTCACCAATCATGATCTCTTGTTGGGTAAAACCTTGCATAATCGTCCTTTATACATTGTAGTCTTTGTGTGGGGGCATAAAGTAAACAAAATTATGGTTGATGATGAGTCTGGAGTCAATATTATCCCCATTCACATTGTGAAGAAACTTGGGATCTCGATGGATGAACTATTTGAGAATCGTCTGATGATTCAGGGATTCAATCATGGGGGCAAAGAGCCATAGGTTCTGTTAAACTGAAATCAGCATGGGAGACATGCATTCGACAGCATGATGCACGTGATCTATGTAAAGACCTTATAAATATCCTGCTAAGAAGGCCATGGATACATGAAAACAAAGTGGTTCCATCTACATACCATCAATGCTTTAAGTACTTTGAAGATGGGGTGCGAAAGAAGGTAGTTGCTGATGATGAACCTTTTGCTTAAATAGAAGCACCCTTTGCAGATGCAAAATTCTACCTAAAGAATCACATCTCGAGAGAAGTTGGATATGGTAGCATAATGCCGACCAAGAAGGTTGATATTGCAAACAGGGCTGATGTCCCATTTAGAGATACAAAGATTATAGTTGAGAAGGATCGAGCGCTTCCTGATATGAATAAAGTACCCAAGATGAATGGTATATCTTCAAGTGAAGCAGTGACGCATGTTCCTCACTATGTCCCAAAGGTAAGCAAGGTTGATGGCCCATCTTCTGGGTTGCAACATAATGTTTGAAGAGGGTTAACTTTTCCTATCAAACAAATTGATGTAATCAAATCATCTTCAAAATAGGTGGAAGGATTGGCCAAATCAACAAACCATAGTCCGCATGAGGCACTTCCTAAAAGGCGCATAGATGAGGGTTTTGACCCAAACGCCTACAAGTTGTTGGCAAAAGCTGGGTATAATCCCAATGAACCTTCCAAACTAGGAAAACTCCCGCCTGAAGCTGATGGAAAGGGAAACTATGGCTTAAACCCTACTCAAAAGCTAATTATATAAAAAGGGTATGCTGTCAAACAATCGCGTAAAGGCTTGGGTTACGAACAACCATCACCAATCCGTACCTCTTTAAGAAGGGCAAGAATACATTACCGTTGAAGAAGAGTCTATGATGTCTAACAAAAGGCCTTCTGTGTTCGAACGGCTTACCATCCAACTCCCAGAGCTTCAGTTTTTGGTAGGTTGGGGCCTTTGAAAGGGAAAAACAAGTTCCAAGCAAATAATATAAGGGCAGAAGCACCAGTTTACGCTAAAAAGAAATTTTTTCCGGAGGATTTCCTAAGTTTGATTCCTTCTAGAATGAGGCAAGAAACAAAACTTCCAGTTTCATGTGGAAATGTCCTCAAAGAAAAAACTCATACTATAATCCATATTAAGGAATGTGAGGAAGATGAGGAAAGTGTAGCGTCATCATGTCACATCACAATATGTGACAAGGAAAGTACCTCCCTTCATGCAGGTATTGAGGAAAGGTTTGCTGACATTCATGCATGTTATCATATATCCGTTGATCATGGTGATCCTAAAGAAGATGAAGACGCTGAAGATGCACCGCCTGAGCTTGAGGAGGGGGTGAAGACTACTGTTTATGTATTAAAGGAAGTCAATGGAGTGATGAAGATCGAAGACCCTCATATATAAGTGCCTCACTGAATGATGATGAATAAAATAAATATATTGAGTTGCTTATGGAGTTTATGGATGTATTTGCTTGGAGTTATAGGGAGATTGCCAGGTTTAGATCCCAAAGTTGCAGTTTATCATCTCGCTGTAAAGCAAGGTATTCGCCCTATTAAACAAGATCAACATCGATTTAGACCTAAATTGGTTCCCTTGATTGAAATTGAAGTCAACAAGCTGATCGAGGTAGGTTTTATTCATGAAGTCAAGTATCCCACACGGATTTCAAGCATTATGCCTGTAAGAAAGAAGAATGGGAAAATCCGAGTTTGTGTTGACTTTAGGGATCTTAAAAATGCATTCCCTAAGGATGAATTTCCTCTTCCATTCCCTGAGCTTATGATTGATGCCACGACTGGGTATGAGGCAATGTATTTCATCGACGGTTCATCTGGGTACAATCGAGTTCGCATGGCACCAAAAGACGAAGAACTTACAGCCTTCCGCACTCCCAAAGGTATATATTGCTATAAGGTGATTCCTTTTGGGTTGAAGAATGCTGGTGCTACCTATCAATGAGCCATGCAAAATATTATTGATGAAATGCTTCATAAAAATATCGAGTGCAATGTTGATGACTTGGTGGTGAAATCGAGGAAAAAAGGAGACCACTTGCATGACTTGAGAATGGTGTTCGAACAACTTTGAAGGTACCAAATCAAGATGAATGCTTTGAAATGTGCCTTTGGAGTTACTTTTGGGAAGTTCCTAGGATTTATTGTTTGACATCAAGGAATCGAAATTGATCAAGCTAAGATAGATGCTATTTTGAAGATGCCTGAGCCTAAAGATATCATGAGTTAAAAAGCTTGCAAGGAAAGTTGGCGTACCTTAGGAGGTTCATTTCAAATCTAGCTGGGATATGTCAACTGTTCAGTCATCTTATGAAGAAAGATGTTCCTTTTCAATGGGACGAAGCTTGCACAAATGCTTTCGAAAGTATAAAATCTTACCTGATGAAGCCTCTAGTTCTGTAGCTCCGATTCCTGGAAAACCCTTAGTATTATACATTGCGGCACAAGAAAGGTCAGTAGGAGCACTTCTTTCACAAGAAAATAATGAAGGGAAAGAAAATACCCTTTATTAGTTGAGTAGAATGATGACATCGAATGAGGTGAAGTATCCTCCCATTGAGAAGTTATCTCTGGCACTTGTATTTTTGATTCAAAAGTTGAAGCATTACTTCCAAGCTCATGTTGTGCGACTCATCTCGAAAGCAAATCCTATCAAGTTCGTCATGTCCAAGCCTGTCTTAAGTGATTGACTAGCAAGATGGTACCTCCAATTTCAACTATTTGAAATTGTGTATATCCCTGAAAAAGCAGTGAAAGGACAAGTGCTAGCAGATTTCTTAGTCGACCATCCGATCCTAGATTATTGGGAATTATCTGATGAACTACCTGATGAGGATGTGATGCTGATAGAAATTCAACCTCCATGGAAGATGTACTTTGACGGCGCTGTACATTGTGAAGGAGTCGGTGCTGGAGTAGTATTTGTCACTTCCTCTGGGGAAGTTTTTCCCTTTTCCTTCACTCTAACACAACATTGCTCCAACAATGTCGCTGAATATCAAGCACTCATACTTGGACTTGAAATGGTTGTTGAGATGAAACAACTGCGGCTGCAAATCTTTGGAGATTCCAAGTTGGTGATCAATCAAGTTTTGGGTAGTTATGAGGTCAAGAAATCCGACTTGCTTCCATATCGCAATTATGCTCAAAAGATGATAAATTGGCTGAGAGGTGACTATCCAACATGTCCCTAGGATGGAGAATAAAAGGGCTGATGCATTGGCAGCTCTAGCTTCTACATTTGTATCATCTGATCAAATGCAAGTCTCCATTTGCCGAAGATGTGTGGCACCACCACCAAATGAACATGAAGAATAAGTTGAGCATGTCATCACAACATCTGAGGCTGAAATCGAAGATTGGCAACAACCAATAATTGATTACCTGTGCTATGGGATATTGCCAAAGGATCTTCGATGGAAGACATAAATCCGACGGCGAGCCCCTCTCTTTCTTTATTATAAGGATACACTCTACAGAAGATCATTTGATGGAGTACTCTTACGTTGTTTGGGGACGAATGAATCTATTCAAGCCATGCAAGAAGCACATTCTGGAGTATGGGGAGCGCATCAATCTAGGGCAAAACTTCATTTTCACATAAAAAGTATGGGGTATTATTAGCAGACTATGACGAAAGATTGCTTGGATTATGCCCGAAGGTGTAAATCTTGCCAATTCCATGGAAATTTCATACATCAACCTCCAGAAGTATTGCATCCGACTGTTTCCTCATGGCCATTTGAAGCTTGGGGTTGGGATGTCGTTGGACCATTGCCAAAGTCTTCCAGTGGACATTTATACATTCTGGCTGTAACTGATTACTTCTCAAAATGGGCCGAAGTTGTTTCACTTAAAGAAGTAAAAAAGGAGAACGTAGCAAACTTCATCCGAGTCAATATTATCTATCGTTTTGGCGTACCTCGATATATATTGTCAGACAATGGCAAACCATTTAGTAATAAGTTGATGACTAAAATATGTGACCTTTTTGGCTTTAAGCAACACAATTCCTCTATATATTATGCTACTGCCAATGGTTTCGCTGAAGCATTTAACAAGACACTTTGCAACTTGTTGAAGAAAGTTGTCTCCAAGTCTAAACGGGATTGGCATGAGAGAATGGAAGAAGCTCTTTAGGCGTATAGGACCACATATCGCACACCAACACAAGCGACTCCTTATTCACTTGTTTATGGAGTTGAAGCAGTCCTTCCACTTGAGCGCCAAATTCCATCTTTGTGACTTTCTATTCAAGAAGGACTCACTGATGAGGAGAATGCTCGGTTACGCCTTGAAGAGTTGGAAGCTCTTGATGAAAAAAGACTAGAAGCTCAACAAAGCTTGGAATGTTATGAAGCCAGTCTATCTCGATCTTTCAATAAGAAGGTTCGTCTTAGATGATTACAAACAGGTGATCAAGTCCTCATTGTAAGAAAGCCCATTATTACTTCTCGTCGATCTGGAAGCAAGTTCTCCGCTAAATGGGATGGGCCCTATGTTGTGCAGGAAGTGTACTCAAATGGAGCTTACAAGATTATCGATTCAGAAGGTTTGTGAAGTGGCCCCATCAATGACAAATTCATGAAGAGATACTATCCATGAAGAAAGAGAGAAGCCTACTCCTGTCCCGCAAGAGTATAAACTGTGCACGACTTTTAAAAAAAAGTCCGCTAGGTTGAAAACCTCGCAAGAGGCGGCCTAGGCAAAAGTTAGGACACCAAAAAAAAAAAATTAAACTCACTCATTGTGAACTACGGAATGACTGGATCCTCTTCACTGGGGTACGTAGGCAACTTAGAGTTTTATTCTAAGTTCAGTCTCATGAGTTTTAAAAAAAGATATATCCCTCCAAGTGATTTTGAAGAGATAGGTGATGAAATAAAATTCACCTACCAACACATAAAGATTATGTTTACAAGGTTTCTTTCTTGTTGAAATTTGAACCTTCATCAAACCTTGATGGTGCAATATAATGGGGGAAAACCTCAGTGGAAAATCAATTTTCCTAACAAGATGACTACATCTTTTAGCAGGTTGTCAAATTCACGAGTCGGAGTCTTCAATTTGCAAAGCCTTTGAGTTGTAGGTTCAAATCCACTACCTAGGTAAATCTGAAATTGTCAGCTTGCCAGCATTCAAAGCCGATTTCCAAAAGAAAATCAATCTGGAATATTCCCGAAGGTTTTAAAGTCTACATTTATGATATATTCTAGATTGGCAAGTTTAGTTCCTTAGTAATCAAGCGAATTATAACTTCGGTATTTCTTTATCAAGATATAATTTTCTGGTGAAACCGCACAAATCTGAAATTGTCAGCTTGCTAGCATTCAAAGACGGCTTCAAAAACCCAAAAAAAAAATTTGAGGTATTCTTGATGACTTCAAGAATCTGAATTTTGGGTATGTTCAAAATTAAGAAGTTTAATTTCTGGCGAATCAAGCGGATTGTGATTCTAATACTCATGCATCAAGATACGATTTTTTTGGTATGTACGCTCAAATTTGAAACTATCTGTAGATCAATGTTTAAATTTATTTTAAAAGAATGAAATTATTTGAGGCAAAAGGGAAATAGACTTTATTCTTAATGAGAGTATCCACTGTTGAATTTAAAAAAATACACTAATCTAAACATAATTTGTAATTGATTAAATCTTGGTGCAAAGCTTCCAGGCGCTCCCTCTTCTTCTCTAAATCAGTCAAGTCATCATCATTCAACAAGTTTGCGTCATTGCATGCATCAAAATCCTTTTCAATAGTTGAGACTCCTAATTTGGCTTCCTCAATTTCTTTCTCGGTGGCTTCCAAGAGGACTTCTAAATCCTTCTCCTTTTGGCACAACTTTTCTATCTGTTCTCTCACCTCGCTTAAAGACTGACGAATAAAGGAAACTTTTTCAATCTTATCGTGTTCTTCAAACATGGAATTTGAAAGACGTTCTCTAGCTGCTCTGGACAACTCTTTTCTTGTATCTTCCATATCCTTATCATGTAGAGTCGATCGTACCTGATCATATATAGCAGCAAGCTCAAAAAAAGACTTCGCTAATCTCATCAAAGGGGAAACGTCCACATCCTTGCCATCCATCTCCTCGAGAATCACATGGACCTCTTCTTTAAGAGAGGAAGCACAATCTACATCGCTTCCAAAAAGCTTCCCCTGAATCACACTCCAAAGCTCAGAAAAAACATCTTTCAATAGTTTAGGACAACCTTCTTTCCATCAAACACAAATACTGCAGCTGTTGGATGTTTTTGCAAATTGGAACTCGGCCTCGCTCTTACTCCATCGCGAAAAATAGAAGTTGTCTCTTTTTCTATTTTACCTGCAGAAGATAGTTTTATTGGATTCGGACCAGAAACAAACTCACCACTCTCCTGTGATCCTCCTCTTGGTAAGGCTCCAACACAATTTGATTGTAAAGATAAGACAAATAATTAGTAAAGTCGCTATGACATATTGGGTAAAGTAAGAGTTAAGCATACCTCTTTAAAAGGAACAGTCAAGGTCCTCGAAGGGCTATCAACGCTGTCAGGAGTCTCAAGCACTACTAATTCTGCGTCTCCTGATTTGTTCGAAGATCTCACTTTTTTCCAACAATGATCCTCATGACTACTGGTACTCTCTCCTTGAGATAATCACTTTTTAGAATCATGAGCAACTATACTTGATGGAAAAGATTCTTTACCACCCTGTTTATCTTGATCATATGCTTGTTTAGTTGGAGATTCTATAAGTTACTGAGGTCCCTTGCCTTTGCATTGCTCGGATAACATGACCATTGAGGACGAGGAATTGCCAGTCTTAGGGGTTGCATTGCTACATCCGTGAGGTGCAACCTTTGAAATCTTAGTAGAAATTGGCCCAGATACATCCACCAAGATTTGAAAATAGTTGTCGAGAAAATTCCCATGTGTTTTCGAGCACTAAGTCTTATAGTCTTCTGAAAAGAGCTTCTTCACGTCAGGTGTAACAGGTGGAAAAGTTGCATGGGACATGGATAGATGCAACACACAAATCCTCCAATATCTGAGTCCTTCATCTAATGAAGCACTACGATTATCATATGCTGAAACACCTGGGATTCTTTGATAAAACCCAAATTGGCAACTGAACCGATGTGGACTATATGGTTCAATAATGACCGAGTTTCCATTTCTCAATGGAAGATAGCCAAAGCGAATGCTTGAAAAGTAATTTAACTCCAAATTGGGTGCATCATTATCATCAATATAGTCATATGGCTCCGAATTGTTTAACATCGTGGAAGCCCACGCAATGTTATCTCCTTGGTGGATGCATTTTCTCGCTTCCTTTTTGTCATAGTATCGTGCAGCACCCTCTCCTAAAAAAGCTACCATGAGTGGATTAGACGGTCCATTTGCAAATTCATAATGAGTCTTGAAATAATGAGCAAGCCAACCATAAACATAATGGACGGGAAAATGAATTCTGACAAGATCAAGTTGTGACGATTGAGAAATTTTATTCAGACCACTATATAGGATTTCTAAAACGGGCACTGCGAGACTAATATTCCATTTGGTAGCCATCATATATGACATTTTAAATGTCTCTGATAAAATAAAATCACCCTCTTCAGAAGGGAGCACGAAAGCGCACAACCAACATGACAAAAACGTCGCAAGATATGTTTCCTCCTTCTTTGCAGGCTTCACCCCAAGTTTAGAAAATACCCCTTCCTCGCCTCTTGACCATTTAGATGTTTCAGGTATAGCTCCAGTAGGGTTATGCGTAAATTTTAAGAGGGTAGTCTTCTTCTCCCTTCTCGGCATAGCAGGTTCGTACCTTAGAGATTTCTTGTACCAAAACCCTATCCACTTAATCAAAGAGACTCTTGAGCTGTCAGTCTTGCTCTCCTGCAAATAATGAAAAGCTGTGAACAAATACTGCAAGAATCGAGGGATGTATCTCTGGTCCTTCGCATCAACACATGTGAGTTCTATAGCATCAGGAATGACCTCCTCATAAAAGGAACCTCTAATTGGCAAGCCTCCAAGGGTATGTAAGTCTCATAAAGAAATAGATAGTTTGCCAACGAATGTAAGAATTGTATTTGTCTTTGGGCACCACGCCTAAAAAAATGCTTGCAATATGTCTGAGTTTCGATCATAGGTAGAAGCGAGGCATAAACGACGTCATAAATATCTGTGGCGACTAAAACTTCTTGACTTCTGCCAAGTGTATCCTCAGCCCACTCCCAATACCGGGGAATATGATGGTATTCACCCTCAAACACTAGTGTCTCTCCCCAGCGTATGTCTCCTCGAACTATGAGACGACCCAGACTAGGAAGAGGGCTTGCAATATTTGTGTAACGATGGTGAGGCGCCTTAAGAGACCACGTCTGAGAAGATCGAGCTGTAGTTGGTTTGCATTCTAAAGTACAATTTGTCACATGAAGTGTATTTCTAAGATGTGGGCATGGACTTGCATACCATCCAGTCAAGAGAGTGTGAACCAATAATTTTGTTTGCACTGAACTTTCAGTACTTTCAATAATAAGATACTTTAGTTTGGATGAAGGAGAGGTATAATCCCTAAAATTCACCATCTGGTTAAGCTGCAAGAATAAAAATAAAAAAATAAATTACCATTACCATCCATCAAACTCTCGGATTCCTAGTATCGATCAAAAGTTGTTTGAGGCGGCAGTACTATTTATCCATTTTATGTATTAGATAAATCATATACGCCCAGGGAGTTAGTTCTTGGCAAATAGGAACCAACCACATTAAAACCTTTGGTCGGCACTTTGCTGTGTTTCAGTCCATTTCACATGGCATATCACTTTGCTATGTATTTGATTTCTTTCACAAAAGAGAATAAAGTTATTTTAACAAAATGAAAAAGCATTGTGGGTTATTAAAATTATCTGCCAAAAGTGCAATAACCCAAATTCTTTTTCTAATGAGGGGATATCTTTACTAATACTTCAAGACTAGTCTCACAAATAATTGACAAGTCTTGAAGTGGGGCATTTTGTAATCGATCAAATTTTATTGGATTTAAATTCATAAAATAATTTAAATTATAAATATATTAGTCCAATAAATATTATGAATTAATATAATTAAATTAATTATTTGAGTCCAATAAATATGGATTTAATTAATCATCTAATTTTATTGGGTTAGTCCATTAAATTGGGCTACAAATGATGAACCCACTTTACTGAGCCTAATATGTCAACTCTCTAGAGGCCCAAATAGGTGCCACATGTCAAATGAGGTGGCAATTCAAGTCAAATAAATGAACCAGTAAAATCATGCCACATGTCAAATGAGGTGGCAATTCTAAGTCAAATAAATGAGCCATTAAAATCATGACATGTGTCAAATGAGGTGACAATCCAAGCCAAACAAATGATCCAATAAAATCATGCCAAGTGTGTAAGTGACATATTCTAACCAATCAAATTAAAGTATGTCACCAAGGAATATGATTGGTCAATTCAAACTGACCAATCAAAAAACACAAAGGCATCACCCCTACAACTATAAATAGGGGTCCTCATAACTCACAAGAAAAGAAAATCAAGACCAAAAAGCAAGAAGAGAGCTCGTGGATCAAAGACCACAAATTCTCTACAAGCTACAAGTTCAAGCTACAAGCTCAAACAATCAAGTTAAAGATCAAAATCAAGAACGAAGGCAGATATCAAGGCGTTCAAGATCAAGTTACTTATTCGTGATAAATAATTCAAAGATGAAGATTCAAGATTAAGCTACTTAGGCCCTTGAATCCAAATCAAATCCAAGTTCAACATATTTCATATTATCATTCGGAGAATCAGAGGATTATGTAGAGATTGTAACACTCATCATACTTGAAATCAAATATTTTGTTACACAATTTTCCTGTCTTGATTATTATTTTTCTAGACTCGGAAATTTATTGTGAACAAATTTTTTGTTCTTGTATTTGCACTCATTTGTGGTCATAGCAAAAAAATTTTAAGAAACCACAAAAAATGGCTATATCAAGTTTGTTACCTTCGTTGTTCCTCCTTCCATTGCTGGTTTCTTGCACATTAGGGGAAAAGCCTAAAAGGGTTACTTATGATGGTCGTTCAATAATCGTAAATGGGGAAAGGGATTTGCTCTTTTTCGGTTCTATTTATTATCCTCGTATGCCTCCTGAGATGTGGCTAGACATCATAAGGAAAGCTAAGGAAGGAGGTTTAAATGTTATCCAGACTTATGTCTTTTAGAATATCCACGAGCCCGTTCAAGGCCTGTTCAACTTCGAAGAAACTATGATATGGTCAAGTTCATTAGGACAATTACTGAACAGGTCTTGTATGTCACCCTCAGGGTTGGACCATACATCGAGGCTGAATGGAATCAATGAGGATTACTATACTAGTTAAGGGGGGTTCCAAACATCACATTCTGTTCTTACAATGAACCATTCATCCACCACATGAAAAAGTACTCAGAAATGGTCATTTATTTGATGAAAAGGGAGAACTTGTTTGCACCCCAAGGAGGACCCATCATCATGGATCAGATAAAAAATGAGTACAATAATGTTCAACTAGCTTAAAGAGACAATGGGAAGAAATACGTCGAGTGGGATACCAATATGGCTACTTCATTGTACAATGGAGTCCCTTGGATCATGTGTAAGCAAAAGGATGCTTCTCTATAAATCATCAACACATGCAATGGAAGGCATTGTGCAGATATGTAATGCCCCAGAAACTCAAAATCTAATTTCGGGACTTAAATATGAAAATCTGAAAAACTGCAGAAATGTTGCAGGACAGCCCACCTGACGAGTTGTTAGGCTACCTCACGACTTGTTAGGTGATCCATGAGGAGAAGGCGGGATAATGTAAAGAAGGGAGGCAGTGTACCTAATGAGGGACATCACGAGTCGTGGTCACCGACCACGACCCATTAAGTCACTCGTGGTTGGGACTAAGTTGGGAATATTGGAGTTGACCAGTGTACTTGATGAGTAGGTGAAATGAGTTGTCACCTATGGTAATGACTTGTTAAGTGACTCGTTACCTAGCCTAGAGTTAAATCTTCAGCAGTGAACCAGTGTGGTCCACGACTGGTGACCACTGATCACGACTCGTTAGGTTCCTCGTGGTAGCCTACTGAGGATCCCATGCAGTGTATCTGACAGGAGTGACCACGAGTCGTGGACAGTCACCACGACCTGTTAGGTCACCAGTTAGGGACACCTGACAGTTTTTCCCAGCGAACTTCTAAGGGATATTTAGTAATTTTCTATTCTCCTAAGCTCTAAACCACATCGTTTTAACCGTAAATTCAGACTTATTAGAGGGTTGGGATGGTTCCTTCCCTCATTCTCACATTATTTCTCAGAAAATCACGAAGGTTCTCTTAAGAAACTCTCAACCAAGCATAGGGTTTTCCTCCATTGCAGCAGTTCAAGTCTCCTTCTTTAAGAAAACTTAACTCAGGTATGTGAGGTTTTAGCAAGGGGATTGTTCTTCCCTTATGTCCCCAAAATCCTCCTCAATTTCCTCTATCAGTTTTAAGCCCTGAGTTTTCGAATATGAAAAGAATTCATGGTTATTTTCGTTGATTCCACTTAGGAGGTGGTTCATGTATATTGTTCATATGATCCCCATATATTCCTTATCAAATTGTCAGTGTTTATATAAAACTGAACTTAAGCCCTGATTTTCGAGT
This sequence comes from Datura wrightii, assembly GCA_035772735.1. Taxonomy (NCBI): domain Eukaryota; kingdom Viridiplantae; phylum Streptophyta; class Magnoliopsida; order Solanales; family Solanaceae; genus Datura; species Datura wrightii. Next base: position 90,772,365 of record JASDFA010000016.1, on the reverse strand, counting down.
TATGATTTTGTTTATTAAACTTCCTCTAGTGAAGGGGAGAATGCTTTGGGCTGAACTTTCTAGAATTTTATATATATATATATATATATATATGTTGAGTAAATATTCCATTAATGAGAATGACTTTAGACCTGTTGAATGAAATTCCTAGAATTCTTGAAATTGCTCTATATAATGAAATTCTCGTATTGTTGGTATAAGTTGAGTTCTCTATTAGCTGCTAGTAGTTCAGACTAGTTAGAATGTAGAGTCTCTTCAAAATATTTTGAAAAATTTTCAACTGATCAGTTTGACTTCGGTCTTATTTCGAGGTGTTAGTGGTGCCTCTCAATTATAAGAATCAGACTCAGATTATAGTTTTGGTCCGTTAGTCGGTCATGATATTCTAGCATATAGCTCTGACTATCCCTAGGACCATAGTTCAGTTACAGGTTGTTCTTAAACGGTTACGACGCTTCCAGACAAGCAACTCTGACCAGTCTAGAACCCAGTTTTAAAATCTGGTTCGATAAGACTTTCAGGGTACATGCAGTTATACGTCCCTGACTAGTCTTGGACCCCAGTTTTGAGATATCATCTTAGTAGTTCAGTTTAGGTTTTGTTTCCCAGTGGGAGTATAACTTAGCACCGAGCAGGCCGGGGTTCCAGCGCACCCAGGTTTTCAAAACTACGTTGCCAGCGTAGGTTACAGTATTACTTAGCTTGATTAGCCCCAGACTTTTGTGATCACTCATTTCATGCCTTTATTCCCTGGAAAGGTATATTGGGTCCTACCTGTGGGGTGTATACATCGGGCTCCACGTCTAGCTCACGTGGTTGTATGTCGGTTATAGACTCTCCCACTAGTCAGTCAAGTCCAGTTTCAGCATAAGCAGCTCAGTTCAGTACAATATCTCAAATTTCAGTGTTTCAGACTTAGAGCACGTCCTTGACCATCAGACAGGGTCATCTTGACCATTTCAGATAATATCAGTAGTTCAGTTCAACTTACCTGTTGGTCATTACATGTCATTTCAGTTCACACTTTATATTCAGTTATGTTTCTCCCACTTACTCAGTACATTCAAAGTACTGACGCATACTTTTATGCTGTATCGTTTCATGATACAACTACAGGTTCTCAGACTCAGCTTCGTTAGTTGCCGCAGATTAGATTCTCCACCTCAACTATGAAGTGTGAGTCCTCATCATCCGAGGGCATTATTTCTTCCTTTCAGTCATTTATTAGTTTTAGTTAGACTTTGAGTTAGCTGGGGGCTTGTCCCAACAACTTCTCAGTTAGATGGCTTTCAGACGGACATGATCTTTAGATTTGTTAGTATTATTCAAAATGTTTTAAACTTTATGTTCTCAGATTCGTTTTTCATTAATACTTTATGATATTGTTTCAAAGTTTTGTTGTGCATATTTACTCAGAATGCTAGGGTATGATAGACCAAGGGTTGACTTGGGGTCACATGTGACTTCAAGTACCTTGTTACGTCCAGGGTGTAGGCTCGGGTCGTGACAAGATACTATCACAGGCCCCAATGGTCCTAACAAACCTTCTCTAGGGACTGAAAATTTGACTGCCCAATACAGGACATTCGGAGACCCACCATCATAAAGAGCAGTAGAAGATATTGCATTCTCTGTAGCTCATTTCTTCGCAAAGAATGGAACTCTTACAAACTATTACATGTACTATGGTGGAACCAACTATGGAAGAACAAGCTCATCTTTCGTGACAACTCGCTACTATGATGAAGCTCCCCTTGATGAATTCGGTTTGTTTAAGGAACCAAAATGGAGCCACTTGAGGGACTTGCACAGGGCTTTGAGACTATCCAGAAGGGCTCTCCTTTGGGGAACTCCCACTGGGAATGCCAAATTTGTTCGCAACAAATTTCCTATTCTAGATAAATAATAATCAAGACAGGAAGATCGTGTAGCAAAGTATTTGATTTCAAGTATGATGAGTGTTACAATCTCTATATAATCCTCCGATTCTCCCAATGATAATATAAAATATGTTGAACTTGGATTTGATTTGGATTCAAGGGCCTAAGTAGCTTAATCTTGAATCTTCATCTTTGAATTATTTATCATGAACAAGTAACTTGATCTTGAACGCCTTGATATCTGCCTTCATTCTTGATTTTGATCTTTAACTTGATTGCTTGAGCTTGTAGCTTGAACCTGTAGCTTGTAGAGAATTTGTGGTCTTTGATCCACGATCTCTCTTCTTGCTTTTTGTTCTTGATTTTCTTTTCTTGTGAGTTATGAGGACCCCTATTTATAGTTGTAGGGGTGATGCCTTTGTGTGATTTGGTTGGTCAGTTTGAATTGACCAATCATATTCCTTGGTAACATACTCCAATTTGATTGGTTAGAATATGTCACTTACACACTTGGCATGATTTTATTGGCTCATTTGTTTGGCTTGGATTGTCACCTCATTTGACACATGGCATGATTTTAATGGCTCATTTATTTGACTTAGAATGGCCACCTCATTTGACATGTGGCATGATTTTACTGGCTCATTTATTTGACTTGAATTGCCACCTCATTTGACATGTGGCACCTATTTGGGCCTCTAGAGAGTTGACATATTAGACTCAATAAAGTGGGTTCATCATTTGTAGCCCAATTTGATGGACTAACCCAATAAAATTGGATAATTAATTAAATCCATATTTATTGGACTCAAATAATTAATTTAATTATATTAATCCATAAAATTTATTTGGACTGATATATTTATAATTTAAATTATTTTACGAATTTAAATCCAATAAAATTTGATCGATTACAAAATAAATTTGTTCGCAATAAATTTTTGAGTCTAGAAAAATAATAATCAAGACAGGAAAATCGTGCAACAAAATATTTGATTTCAAGTATGATGAGTGTTACAATATCTATATTATCCTTTGATTCTCCAATGATAATATGAAATATGTTGAACTTGGATTTGATTTAGATTCAAGGGCCTAAGTAGCTTAATCTTGAATCTTCGTCTTCGAATTATTTATCACGAATAAGTAACTTGATCTTGAACGCCTTGATATTTGCCTTCGTTCATGATTTTGATCTTGAACCTGATTGCTTGAACTTGATTGCTTGAGCTTGTAGCTTGAACTTGTACCTTGTAGAGAATTTGCGGTCTTTGATCCATGAGCTCTCTTCTTGCTTTTTGGTCTTGATTTTCTTTTCTTGTGAGTTATGAGGACCCCTATTTATAGGTGTAGGGGTGATGCCTTTGTGTGATTTGATTGGTCAGTTTGAACTGACCAATCATATTCCTTGGTGACATACTTCAATTTGATTGGTTAGAATATATCACTTGCACACTTGGCATGATTTTATTGGCTCATTTGTTTGGCTTGGATTGTCACCTCATTTGGCACATGACATGATTTTAATGGCTCATTTATTTGACTTGGATTGCCACCTCATTTGACATGTGGCATGATTTTACTGGCTCATTTATTTAGCTTGGATTGCCACCTCATTTGACTCGTGACACCTATTTGGGCCTCTAGAAAGATGACATCTTAGGCTATGTAAAGTGGGTTCATCATTTGTAGCCCGATTTGATGGACTAACCCAATAAAATTGGATATTAATTAAATCCATATTTATTGGACTCAAATAATTAATTTAATTATATTAATTCATAATATATATTTGGACTAATATATTTATAATTTAAATTATTTTACGGATTTAAATCCAATAAAATTTGACCGATTACAAAATGCCCCCACTTCAAGACTTGTCAATTATTTGTGAGACTAGTCTTGAAGTATTAATAAAGATATCCCCCTAATTTGAAAAAGAATTTTGGGTTATTGCACTTTTGGCGGAGAATTTTAATAACCCAAAATGCTTTCTCATTTTGTTAAAATAACTTTATTTTCTTTTGAGAAAGAAATCAAATACATAGCAAAGTGATATGCCATGTGAAATGGCTGAAACACAGCAAAGTGCCGACCAAAGGATTTAATGTGGTTGATTCTCATTTGTCAAGAACTAACTCCCTGGGAGTATATGATTTGTCTAATACATAAAATGGATAAATAGTACTGCCGCCTCAAACAACTTTTTATCGATACTAGGAATCTGACAGTTTGAAGCCCTTTAGGAGACTTGATATGCTTGCCAGGAATACCACTTTATCGCTGGGCCAAATAGTACCGCCGTCTCAAACAAATTTAGTTCAATTAAAAGAATGATTCTAGTATCTATCCCACATCGAAAATTACTTCACAACAATCACTTTTTGAAATCTATATAAACCAAATGCTCATCCGTTTGTCAGCATAATTTCTTAACTTTCATAAAGAACCATCAGAGACAAGGTAATTTCTTTTTTCTCTTTCATTTTTCCCCTAACATGCTTGACATAGACTTGATCATTCAAAAATATTAACATAAAAATGGGTAATTCAAAATTATATATTTTTTCATATGCATCTCATCATGCTTGAATACATATTTCATAGATCTCAACTTTCATGAACTTTCATGGATGGGCATCATAATTTGTAAAACTTGAAAAAATAATTTATAATTAAAACATTGTAAAATATGCCCAGTAATCATAATTCAACATTAGAAATATACTTAGAACATACCCATGATTGAAACTTAGAGAATTCACATGTTGGGTTAAAACCCCATAGATTCATCAACTAGAATTTCATGAGTTGAAGAGGGATTGGGCATGGGTGTGGATGGATACACCCATTCATAGCCTTACATGCGTGTGGAAATCTGATTGCACAACTTTCTTTATTGCCAAATGGAAATTTGGTGAAGAACTTGAGGAATTTAGGCATGATCACCCTTAGGAGCTTCTGTACTTTCATGCATGAAAGTGAATAAGCCTAGAACGAATTTACCCCTCTTAAAACACTATGCGTAGTTTAGGCTTTTGAAATTTAGAAATTATGAAAAAGCCCTTAATAAATTTGTAAGGAAAAGTACACTGCCAGTCCCTATGAGGGACTGGATGGATCGTCGTCATTGACCACGAATCTTGGTCACCTTCCATTTCCAAAACTGGAATTTCATCTTCACTGGTCACCACGAGGGACACCACAACTCGTGGTGTGCCCGATGAGTCGTGGTGACTAGTCGTTAAGTGCACTGCCCAAATCCTTCATCCTTCATTCAACCCTTGACCATAGACCACCTGATGACTCGCGGTGGTGACCACGACTCATGGGCCCACCCTGGTCAACCTCAAATCCTAAAACTCAACCAAGTCCAACCTTCTCCCCATGAGTCCTCAACGACTCGTGGTGCACCCAATGGGTCACTGGAAGACTTGTCCTGTGACCTAGTACAGAAAATCTTATTTTCTTCATTTCAACTCCTGAGGTTGATCTTAGGTTTTTCAGGATATTACAGTAAAGGCCGAGATAGATGAGGCATCCAGGGCATTGCACACCAGACTCAACAACTTTAAGTTATGGCTCAATGATTAGTTAATTGAAGTACCAGATGTACAGGGCCTGGGGGATGAGTTGGGCATGATCAGGAGGGAGGTCGCTAAGCTGTCATCTCGACAGCCAGCCATATCTCTAGCCCTGACCATCCCACTATTTGAGGAGGATCTTGAAGAAGAGCTAGACATAGGGAGGTTTTGGACCCATGGGCCGGCCGTTGGAGATAAGGGTAAATGGAGGTCGATTGGGGAAAAAGGCGAGGAGACCCCTAGAAAGAGGAGGAAGAGAGAAAGGAAGGAGCACGGGTGCGCAACAGTAGACAGTCAGCAAATTCATGACCTGCACAAGTCAGAGTTGCAGGAGAGAGTGAGAGGAGCGGGGAGCTTCACTACTGCCCCTAGTCAGCCTGTGAGTGGCAATAACCCTTTAGGTGAGCCATATTTATCCCAGAGAACCACTGAGGTCATTGATGTGACAGGAATTGTTGAGGGGGTAGACACAACCCTCACCATCACCACCGTACCACCTGAGTGTACCGACCATTGCTGGCCCCACGATTGTTGAGGCAGAGAGTGTGCCACCACACCCACATAATGAGAAGGACAGGAGCAGCTAGAGCACCACAGGTATGTCCTTTCTCTATTTCTATTTTGATGCTTTGGGGATAAATCATAATTCTTTTGTGGGGGGGGGGGGGTGATCTATTTTTTTTATTTTTGTTGCCGTATTTCTTTTTCCTCGGGCATGCTATCTAGTAGAACCGACATGTTTAGTATGTATGTATGCTTTTTTTAATTATAGTTAATCTTGGAGTACTTAGCAGCCAATAAAATGCACATGTGTTTGATTTTTATAGATTTGGAAGAATGACCCCTTCTTAAAATTTTTGTGATTTCTGTGTATGTTTACTACAAGGAATAACCAATGTAGATCTTTTTATGGCATTAGGAATATAAGCATGACTAACTGTAATGTAGTTGTGCATGAACTAGATAGGCAGTAGTGTGATATAACCTTGTGCTATGTGAGAGTGAGGTTTTTACTTAGTTCAACATTATGTGTGTGATCTAGAACTTGTCCGGTTAGTCCTGCATAGGTCGGAGGATAGTTAGTTAAGAAAGGATCATAGGCCATTTTTGATTTATCCCACTTTTAGCCTAAATTGTACCACCAAATGAAATAAGTATTCCTTGAACCAAAGTTTGAGCCTAAATTTGACCTTTTCTTTGATTAGCCCATTCACCTTCCCTCTTGTTTATAATGAACCTGTTTCGGTCCTGGTCCCTCCTTAGACATTGTGAACCTCAACTCAAGCAAAATGCCTAAATTGAGGATGGCAATTGTAGGGATGCATAGACTGTGTAGGGGAGATAAAGAAAAAGCTAGTTAGTGAAAAGATGGATGTGGTATGAAAAAGTGAAAAAGAAAAAAAAATTAAAATAAAAAGAAAAATAGAAAAAGAGGAAAGTGAAAAATAAACCACGCCCACAAGTTGAAAGCTGAATAAAAGGAAAAAGAAGAAAAAAAGGAGGAAAAAAAGGTAGAAGTGGAGCCAAAATCTATGTAGTGCCAAGGAGGGTGAGTCACTTTTTCCATATTTACCATAACCGTTCCTAAGACTATATTACAAGCCAACTAAAAGTCCTATAGTGATCCTAACCCGACTGTCTAAAGAACCAGAATAGAGAAAATAAAGGCAAGCCTATGGTATCACCTGTGCAGTGTTTGAACTTTTTTGTGAGAGTGAGTGCATTGTGAGTATTTGGGACTTCATTTGTTGTGAAGGTACATGAGTTGTATTATACACTGCCAGTTGTCTACGTGAATAGCATCAGTGTTTGCTCAATTGTCTACTGATAAATTGATGACATCTCTAGATCCCCTAGTGTTATGATTTGTAGTTGCATGTGTACACAACATTCTTGGTTTTGAGTGTTTGAAAAAGGGGGTTAGTCAGTGACAGTGATCATGTGTGCAAATTGTTAAAATTGTTTGTTGTGAGTTTTATCTTTTACTTTCTAGTTAAGTGTCATATGTGTAGTAGTTTTTGTTTGCCTGACGACATGCAAAAGTTCTAAGTTGAGGGTATTGATGTGTCATAATTTTATGAAACTTTCTGTTACACCCCGTAAAAGTTAGTAACTCATAAGCGTACGCGTGGATTTATGATAAATAAAGAGTGTACGACGTGTGTAGGAAGCCTCGGAAGTCGGGTCGAATGAGGCTAGGCCGCAAGGGCCAGCACGACAAGCTAGCCCCCATAGCGGGTTGAGGGGCGCGATGCGGGGAATAGTGTGGCGCGATGGGCGGCGCGGGGCGCCCCCTGCCACCACCCTAGCTTGTATATAAGTCCCTCCCTGCAAATTTTAAGTCATTTCCAAAGAGAGCTTCGGCCAGAGAGAGTGTGAGACGAGGAAATTAATTATTTTTCATCTGTTTATTCTATAAAATGCCGTCCAAATTCAAATTAACTTCGGGTATGAAGTTCTAAGCCCGCAGGGAGCATTACTACAGAGTTATTTTCTTGAAATTCACCAGACAAATCGTAGCCCCCCCTACCCCCCCGAGCAAAAGTTGTTAGGTGATCAAGATATGTTAAGGGGAATTCCTTTGGCAAGTTAGTTTCTTGAGTATTGTAATACAGTTTGAATCCCAGTAAGAAAGCCATAAGTATATATATTGTGATTAGCTATTTCTATTAGCTGAGACTAGCACTCTATGTTTAGTTTAGGTTTGACCTTACCTTGTATAGCCTTCCACGACCACCCCAGGGTTACTAGCTGCGTCGACGCCTACCAAGGGCGAGATGACGTTGCTCTAAGGAGCGGTATTCCATCAGCGAGGGACAAAGATGGGGTCCCAGGTCCTCATACAGTCCATTCCATGGTTGGACTACTATATGTCATATCGGCACCACACACCCGTCGAGCCTGGTCCGAGGTGTAGATATTAGGAGTCCACTGGACTCAGACACAACTATAGTTCAGGGGCCGAGCAGGCTCAATTGAAGATCCAGTGGACTAGTAGGACGGCTATAGTTATTAGATGGCTCAGTGTGACCTTGTTAGGGGTATGTAGATTGAAGTGTACTTGCTGGGGCATATGGGGGCCCCTGGTGGGTTATTCTCTGCTTGTTGTACCTTCCAGCTTATGGGGGCCAGGTAAGGTTCTTGTTTGCATTAGTTATTGATAGATTAGACAACAGGATGTTTAGCTATTCAGGTAGTATCTCTATTCCTTTCATTAAGTTACTTTTAGTTTCTTTTTAGTTCATTCAGTTATTTACAGTTACTGCCTTACGTATTTGGTACATATTATACTGACGTCCTTCTTTGCATGCTGCATTACTTGCCTGCAGGTGCTGAAAGACACAGACCAGGACCTTCTTAGCTTTCCGCCAGAGTTAGCAGAGCAGTCAGCTCCTTTCCTCTGGAGCTAATATCTAGAAGGTTTACTCTTTTTGTTTGTAGAGTTTATGGGTAGGTGGGGGCCCTGTTTCAACCATTATATCACTCCTAGAGGCATGCAAATTGTTTTAGATTCCTTGTGGCTAGTTTTGTTGGCTATTTGGGGGCTCGTGGATTCTTTATTTTATGTGTTGGCCATGTGGGGCCTTGTTTAGCTGTTAGTTAGCGGCCTTGTCGGCCATAGCTTAGTTTAGTGTTGGATTTACTTTACAGTTATAACTAGACATCATGGTGGTCTTGTCGGCCTGCATAAGATTCCCTATTATTACCTGTTTCTGGTTACCTGTTTTCTTTTATAGGTGGCTATAAGGCCTTGTTGGCCAGGGGTTGTGCTTACAACCGAGATATAGCCCGTTGGTTTCTTGATTTAAGGTTTAGGCATGCAACAGAGGTGCATAAGCTCAGTCAGGCCAGTTCAGACCCTAGTAGGGAACTAGGTGCCAATCATGCCTCCCAAGGTGGGGTGTGACAAACTTGCTATCAGAGAAGGTCATATCTCAGGGAGTCTGCAAGCCGTGCTAAGTAGAGTCTTGTCTATGGATGTGTTGTGCACGACATTCTACAGGAAGGAGGTTGTGAGGCATGTTAGGGTGGTTACTCTTCTTTCTCTTCCAGTGGTGCTATGGAGTTGTACATTATAGGGTTGAGTCCCTAAGCTTACCGTATTCTATTTGTCTACAGAGAAATGTCGGACAGGCAACAACCCACAACTGGCAGAAAGTTGGATGTTGCAGTAGGAGAGGGCACTAGCAGGGTGCCCCGTCAGAGTCAACCCGATCTGAGGGTGATAGGGAGACTCCATCTCGTTCTCCCCAATAGTCTTTGCTACGCCAGGAGCCGTCCGGAGCAGTAGATGCGTCGGCACCACCTCCAGCAGTTTCTATATCGATACCATTAGATCAGGAGGTTAGGATTGCCGTTGTTATGTTATCTTAGATGATGGCTGCACAACGTCAGCCAGTGGAACCCGTGGTTGCAGAATCTTCAGGAGGACCTAGTAGTCGAGGGTTCGAGAGTTTCTCGCACTGAGTCCCCCGCAGCTTACAGGGAAGGAATGAGATAAGGACCCTCAGGAATATTTGGACCAGCTGTAGAAGATCTTTAGGGTAATGCATGCCACACCTGCAGAGTTGGTTGAGTTAGTGGTATTCCAACTGCAGGACATAGCAGTGTTATGATACGAGAGTTGGGAGAGGTCCGTAGGTAGAGATGTTCCCTCTCTGACTTGGTCTAGCTTTTTAAAGGCCTTCCTAGACCACTATCTTCAACAAGAAATTCGACAGGCCCGGGTAGATCAATTTCTGCATATGGAGTAGGGTTCAATAAGTGTTCGGGAATATGCTATGAGATTCAACTCCTTGACCGATATGCACCAGCTTTTGTAGACACCATGCCAGCTAGGGTGCACCGATTTATTATGGGGCTGCTCCCAGTGTACGTAGAGACTTGTATTATGGCTACTTTATGAGAGGACATGGATATTGCCCGTGTTCAAGCATTTTCTCAGAATATTTAGGGGATTAGGCAACGGTTGCGGGAGATAGAGAGGGCGAATCAGGCGCAACACCGCAGGGCTAGACCTAGTAACACTCAGGAGGAGTTTCAGGGTGGACCCAGGCCACGAATATCAGGTAGGCCACCCAGGCTCCCATCTCCACAGACGGCGAGAGTTCACAACCATCGGATTTGCAGCAGTAGAGAGGGTCAGAGCATAGTAGATTCAATGTGCCACTTTGCCTTATCTGTAGTCGATGTCATTCTGGGGCATGCAGGTATGGTTCTTTTGTGTGTTACACCTGTGAATAAGAGGGTCGCCTGATGAGAGACTATCTAGCCAGGGGTCAGAGTGATCGGGACCGATAGGACAGATCATTAGTAGGGTCGCGTGCCCTAGCATCTCCAGCAGGGCGTAGGCCCTTAGCTCTAGCCGGCAGAGGTCGAGGCAGGTCAGGGGCATCTAGCTCAGGCACCGGTCCAGATCGCACTTATGCTTTACCAAGGTGACAAGAGTTAGAGTTGTCGCCGGATGTGGTGACCGGTATGCTGGACAATAGCTCTTATTCTGTTTATGTTTTGATAGACCCAGGTTCCACTCTGTCTTATGTTATGCCACTAGTAGCCTGGAAATTCGGCATCACGCCAGAATTTCTTTAACGACCTTTTTCAATGTCTACACCCGTTGGTAATTCTATTATAGCTAAAAGGATCTATCGGGGTTGCACAGTAAAGGTTGTTGGTCGCCAAACTTTAGCAGATTTGGTGGAATTAGAAATGATCAACTTTGATACAATCATGGGTATGGATTGTCTAGCACCATGTTATGCCACTGTAGAATGTTGGACCAAGACCGTCTGGTTTCACTTTCCAGGGGAGGTAGTACAGGAGTGGAAAGGCAATGCAGTCACGCCAAAAGGTAGGTTTGTATCCCATCTTCAAGCGAGAAACTTGATAGCAAAGGGTTGCATCTATCATATTGCCAAGGTTCAGGATGTCCAAGAAGAGTCCCCAACTCTTCAGTCCATTCCAGTAGTTAATGAATTTCCAGATGTATTCCCTGATGAACTTCCTGGTATTCCCCCAGAATGGGAAATTGATTTTGCCATCGACCTATTACCAGGTACCTGGTCTATATCTATCCCTTCGTACCGAATGGCTCCTGCTGAGCTCAGAGAATTGAAGGAACAACTAAAAGATCTGTTAGATAAGGGATTTATTAGGCCGAGTACTTCATCGTAGGGTGCGCCAGTTTTGTTTGTAAGAAAGAAGGATGTCTCCCTCTGCATGTGTATAGACTACCGATAGCTAAATAAAGTCACTATTAAGAACAAGTACCCACTTCCCAGAATATATGACTTGTTTGATCGGTTACAGGGAGAGAAGTATTTCTCAAAAATCAATTTAAGATTTGGGTATCATCAGGTTCAGGTTCGAGAGAGGGATATTTCAAAAACCACCTTCAAGACCAGGTATGGCCATTTTGAATTCTTAGTCATGTCCTTTGGGTTGATGAATGCTCCTGCGGTGTTGATGGATCTATTGAACAACATCTTTAGGGCGTATCTGGACTTGTTTGTGATAGTGTTTATTGACGATATTCTGGTGTATTCTTGCTCAGAAGCAAAGCATCGGGATCATTTGCGAACAGTGCTCCAGATTCTCAAAGATAGCTAGTTGTATGAAAATTTTTCTAAATGTGAGTTTTGGCTGAATTCTGTAGCCTTTTTGGGCCATGTTGTGTTAGAGGTTGGTATTCCGGTAGATTCACAGAAGATCGAGGGAATAAAGACATGACCTAGACCTATAACTCAGACCAAAGTACGCAGTTTCCTGGGGTTAGTTGGGTATTATAGAAGGTTTGTAGAAGGGTTTTCTACCTTATCAGGGCCTTTGACCAAGTTAACTCAGAAAGCAGCTAAATTTCACTGGACCGAAGTATGTGAACAGAGTTTCCAAGAACTAAAAAACAAATTGACATCAGCGCAAATACTAGCATTGCCAGAAGGATCAGAAGGTTATGTGATGTATTGTGATGCTTCAGGTGTTGGGTTAGGATGTGTTCTGATGCAGCATGGTAACGTGATTGCTTATACTTTGAGGCAGCTGAGAAAACATGAAAAGAACTACCCCACCCACAATCTAGAGTTAGCTGCAGTAATTCATGCCTTGAAAATATGGAGGCACTATTTGTATGGTGTCCATGTAGATATTTTTACCGATCATAAGAGCCTCCAGTACATTTTCACTCAGAAAGAGTTGAATCTACGACAGTGTCTGATAATGCTCAAACCACACTTCCAACTGAAGTATGAAGTGGACATTGTCAATAAAGAACCCAAACTTATAGGTTGGGGTCGAACCCACATGGAATATGGAAGATCTAGATTATACCCGGTAGATGAACTTGTATGGTAATTACTTCACAATGGGGGAATTCTAATAAAAATCAATAAAAATTAGTAGTAGTCAAGATTATATTTGTGAATCAATAATTAAAGGATAACTAGGGTTTGTGTTCCCATGGTTTCATAATAGCTTTGGGTATACACTCGTGATATTTACCAATACTTACTTAAAGAACTGATAACTTAGGTTCATTCAAACGATCGATCAATCCCTATTGAATGACTATCCTCAAATACTCAACCAAGTCTCATGAGTTTTGCAAACTAACCATTATCACTAAGTTCCAGATATAACTATCCTGCGACCACAGCTCAAGTTAATACAATGATCATCAAGATCAAGGCTCTGTTGTAATTTTCTTTTCCTAATCTCTACCTCTTCGACCAAAGCAAGTAAAGAATTCAGGCACTTCCTAATGTTGTACACCGCTAAGAATCATTAAAGATGAAGAGAATACAATATAAGTAATTAGTATTGGTTTTAGACTCACTTTGTGCAACCCTAACTAGTTAATCCACCATGGTTCCCACAACCCTAGCTATGGAGGTTTTAGCCTCTCATAGTTGCAAGGTTGTGACTTGTGTTCATGATTGAAAACATAAAACAATACTTACAAAGATGATTGAGAAAAATAATTCCTTCAATTAAACCACGAAATCTTGAATAACAAGTAGCAAGAACAAGATGAATTCAAGAAAAGGTTGATCACAAGGTTGAACCAACTCAATTCTCTCTTCCAACGATGTAAAATTGCTTACTACAATGTTTTCCTATTAGAATTAAGTCTATTCATCGTCCTCTATGAAAAATAAAAAATAAAAAGTATTTATAGAGACACAATAATCCTTTTCCTAAACTAACAGGACTTCTTTCCATATCTTTAGCCGACCTCATCATGGGTCCACCTACGACTCGTAGGGGCTTCTCACGGACCGTGGCATCGACTCGTAGCTTGGAGTGTTGGATGAATTTTGGCTAAGTGTTGGGCCAAGGTACGATTCGTACCAACATGCTACGACTCGAACATTGCACCTGTGGCTTGATCCTAGTACTCTTGAACTTTTTCTGAACTTCACCATGACCAGTATGGTACGACTCGTACCTTCATCTCATGGGTCGTAGGGTGCTCTCGTAATGAGAATCAGTCTCCTATGCATTTCTTTTGGATTTCATCACGAATGGCTTACCACGACTCGTACCACCATGGTACGATCCATGACAATTCTCATGGGATCAATCTTCCAGGTTAAGTTTTCAGCTTCTTATCAGGGCCTTCAGTACGACTCGTAGGTCTATCCTACGGATCATACTGTGTTTTGCACTTTTTGCCCTTTTTTGTATTGTCCAACACCTATTTATTCTGAAATCAAAGGAAAAGTGCCTCATATCGACATAAATACACCTAAGTCATGTTATTTTCTTAGTTTTGAGCATCAATTGTGCTATAAATCCACAGCACATCAACACCCTCAACTTAATACTTTTGCATTTCCTCAGGCAAAGAAAAAGAAAAACTAAACACGACGCTCAAATAGAAAATAAACTTAAGATACTACAGCCAAAACTCAAACAAATTTGTGCACTTTATATACAAACTCTATTGACCCTTCCTCTTGAAACATCATCAGCTGATGTATTGCAAGCAACATCAAAACATCATATTCAGGGATCAAGACATGTCATCTAGCTATCAATAAGCAATCAAGTCATCACTTATGTGTTTCACATAGACCAATGGTAAGAGAAAACATAATTCATGTACCCTCACAAAAAATGAAGTCCCCACTCTAGTATGAAGTATCAAATGAAACATGGGACTAGGCAAATGAAGCACTCACTATCTCAAAGAACTACAAGTATTATGCATCAAATACCATAGGCTTGCCCTTATTTTCTCTGCTTTGGTTTGTTAGATGGTCAAATTAAGATCACTATAGGACTTGATATGACTTGTAATGTAGGCTTAGGGATGGACATGATAAAGATGAAAGATTTTATTAGTGACTGTCCCTTCCTTGACACTACATACATTGGCTACACCATTCTCCTATTTCACCCTTCATTCTTTGTGTCTTCTTTTCTTCCCTTTTTCCCATTTTAAAAATATTTTCATGGGTGAGGTGATTTTCACATTTTTCAACTCTTTCAAGCTATTTTGAATTTCTCTTTTTTTTTTCTCAATATTCTCAAATTTTCAGTTTTTTACTTTTTCACCTCACCACACGTTTTTTCACCATTTTTTTCTTCTCTTTCTTTTCTTTCCTTTTCTCCTACTCCCACCATTTATGCACCCCTACTCTAGCAACCCTCAACTTAAGCATTTTGCTTATGTCAGGGTTCACAATATCCAAGAAAGGACCAGGGCCAAACAGGTTCATTATAAATAAATGGGTACGGTTGACAAGTAAATCAAGAAATATGGTCTATTAAGGCTCAAACTTGAAATCAAGGGATTCATGAAACTTTGATAGGGCAATATAGGCTAAAAGTGAGCAAACACAAAAATGGCCTATGATCATATCCTAACCAACCATCCTCAACCTATGCAGAGACCAACCAGGCAAGTTTTAGATCTTCAACAACATACCACAATAAATACTAAGATCTCACTCACACATGGTACATGAACTATTTTCACTTTACCTGTCTGGTTCATACATGACTTAACAAGACTAGCACTATCAATAACTAAATGACATAAAACGATCCACATAAATTATGCATTGTTGTCACAAATACATAGAATTTTTTTTAAACAGGGTCAATTTTTCAAAAACAACAAAAATAGTTCATATCCATTGGCTGAGTATTCCTAAGTTACTTTCTAATCAAACAAAAAATCATAACACATGTCGATTCTACTAGACAGCATGCCCGAGGGAAAAGAAATGCGGCAAGAAAAACCCTCAGATGAACAAAAATCTCCCAAAATAACAAGTATGATATTGGGCAGATTTATATGCCCAAGTGATACTCAAAAGTACCATTTTCGCCTTGTTTATCTAGCAATGCGTATACATTTTCATGTAATTGGTAATAAAATGTGAATTTATACTAACCAACATGATTAGCATTGTTTTGTAGGTAAAATGTGATTTCTAGGAGCTAAAATGCATGTTGGATGATATCGGAGTTGGACTTGGAATCGAGCAAGGAAAAAGGCATAGGACTGCACAAATTAAAGGGGCTCCGCGATGGAGCCGTGTCACGCTGTCATCGCGGAGGCATTCTGCCTGGAGGGTGAAAATTCATCAATTTCCAGTGGAGGTTCGCGACTGCTCCATGGCACGGTGGCTAGCCTCCGCGTTGCACGTCGTGCCACGTTGGTGTTTGATTTCCCGGACCCCTAGTTCCAGTGAGGGTCCGCGTTCACGGCGTGTCACGGAGGCAGTGCTCCGCGATGCACTCCGTGACACGTTGCTCATTATTCCGGAAAAAATTCCCACTAGTATAAATAGAACACTTAAGTGTATTTTTCATAATTCAGACTTGGTGGAGCAAGGACGTGGGTTACAGGCAGTTGAGGGACGAAAAGTTCAGGGTTTTTTCTCTCTTTCTTTCTTCTTTAATTCAATTGTTTGTATGATTAACACTTGTTTTAGGATGATTAATCCACAAATGAGTGGCTAATTCCCTTCCTTGCTGAGGTTATGAACACTTGTGATGAATTTTGATTATTGATTATATGGTTTTTCATCTTTTTCTTCCATGTTGTTTTATTAATTCTTGTTCTTACTGCATTGGTGTGTGGCCTACATTAATGTACATCTAAAAAGTCCGATTTCACTCGAGAGAGCACGAAATTGGAAAGTTGTGAATTAATAGGATATTGTTCTTTACTTGATTTGGGAAAATTGAGTTTTGATGTGCTTTCCTGATAGAAATATACTTGAAAGCCGTATTAGTCAATTTAGGAACCAGAATTGTATGGCTAGAACATGAATTGCATTTGATCACAGAAATGTAGACGGATGGTTCATGATTCTTAAGTGAGATTAAATACGAGAGTTTTAATCTCTTGGCAGTTGTTCTTGGCTAGCAACTGGAAGAAAAGATTAACCAATTTATGATGATAATCAGTTTCATTACATGTTCTTTAACCTCGACATGCTTTTATCCATAGTCCAAATTCAAAGTAGATAATTGTTTGTAGTTTAGTATAAAATTTATAAAACAAATTATTCAATTTTTAGTTATTTAGTTGTCAGCATATTTAGAAGTAAAAATATAGTATACTTGAGCAAATTGCACTTAACCCAAGTCTCTGTGGGATCGATACTTGGCTTACTAAAGCCACTTACTACTTGTTCGACCACGTGCACTTGCGTGTCAGTTTTATAACCCCAAAAAACGCACCGAACAAGTTTTTGGCGCTGTTGCCGGGGACTTGGCAATTGGTGAATTTTTATCAAGTGTTAATTTTACTGTATTTTTATTTTCTTTTCTTAAGTGTTGACAACTTGGTGTTAGCCTGTATTTTGCAGACGTAATTGCTGTGAACCCTGGCAAGAGACAAAGAGCTGGTGGAATCTTATATAGAGCCTGAACGTATATTTCACAGTAAACGGAGAGAAGCTATACAAAGGAAGCTGCAGTTGCTCAGACAGACCATTAGGGAGCAGCAAAATCCACCGGTAGTAAGGGCAGTGTTAGTGCCCGAAGAAGCAGCAGCAAGGCTGGTTCGCGAGGTGGCAATCCCACATGCCAATAATGTTACATCCAGTATCCGCAAACCAGAGCCTGGAGGGAGATTTGAACTCAAGCAAAATATGGTGCAATTGTTGCACACAAGCGGGCAATTTACCGGTCTCCCTCATGAAGACCCACAACAGCATCTTCAAAACTTTTTGGAGATAAGTGACACTTATATACCCGCTGGAGTGTCACCTGATTATGTTCGGCTTACATTATTTCCATTCTCATTACTCGGAGAAGCCAAGAGGTGGTTGAAAGCGGAGCCACCAAATTCTATTTCAACGTGGGATGATCTTGCACGAAAGTTCTTGATAAGGTTTTTTCCCTCTGGTAAAACAGAAAGACTTAGAAGTCAAATTCTAAGTTTCAAACATAGGGAGGGAGAAAATTTATATCAAGCCTGGGAGAGATTTAAATCCATGTTGCGGGACTGTCCTCATCATCATCAGTCCAATGATGTGTTGGTGCACACATTTATTGAGGGTTTGGAACCCCATACCAAAATTTTGCTAGATTCAGCAGTTGGAGGGCAAGCGCTGGAAAAGACTTACGAGGAGTTGTACACCTTGCTAAACCGGATTTCACAGGGCAATCCAGAATGGAATGCTGATTCATCACGAGGGGGAACAAGGAAAGCAGCAGGAGCTTGAAGTGGATGGATTTACAGCTATCGCTGCATAGATAGCTGCCTTGCAAAATCAATTGAACAACCACTTCAGCAACATGGCATTGAACCAGCCTTCAGCTCCAGTTAATGCAGTCCAGCAATTGTGGTGTGAAGTGTGTGGAAGCAGTGAGCACTCAGCTGAGTGCTGTGGAGCAAATCCTGACTCAGTAAACTTTGTGGGTAATGCACAAAGAAATCACCAGCAGTATGGTGGTAGCTACAATTCAAATTGGAGGAATCATCCTAATTTCTCATGGGGTAGCAACAACCATCAAGGCCAAAGTTCAGGTCAGGGTATGCAAAGGAATCAAGGAGGGCAACAGAACTACCAATCTCAATTCAGAAATAACAATGCACCTCCTCCACCACCATCACCCAGCATTGAGGAGATGTTCAAGACCATGATAGCTAACCAAGCTCAATTGTAGGCTGACTATGTTAAATTGGCAGCCGAAGTGAAAAATAACCAGTTAGCGACCAAGGCTCTTGAGTATCAATTTGGGCAATTTGCTAGTTCCCAAAATACAAGGCCCAGAGGAGGACTGCCGAGCGACATGAATCCGAATCCGAAGCAGGTAAATGCAGTGACCACAAGGAGTGGTTTGCAGCTGAAGGAGGTGGAACCAGAAAGACCACCTCAACACTCGGGAGCAGCAGAAGTTGAGGGGGAGCAAAGTTCGGAAAGGGGGAAGACCAAAGAAGCTGAATCAGAAAGACCTCCACCCCCGTTCCCTCAACGACTTAAGAAACACAAGGAGGAGGCGTGTTTCAAGAAATTCATGGAGGTGCTTAAACAGGTACATGTTAACTTACCTCTTGTTGATGTCTTGCAGGGAGTGCCTAAATATGCTAAATACATAAAAGACATCGTGGCAAACAAAAGTGGGTTGACTGAGTATGCCACGGTGGCTTTAACGGAGGAGTGCACTTCTCGGATCCAAAACAGACTGCCCACAAAGTTAAAAGACCCTGGGACTTTTACTATCCAGCTTACTATTGGGCAGAGTATCCGAGCTCGTGGATTGTGTGACCTGAGAGCGAGCATAAATCTGATGCCATCTTCGGTATTAATAAAGTTGGGTCTAGGGAGTCCTAGACCTACAACCGTAATCTTGCAGTTGGCGGATCGATCCTTTGCTAGGCCGGATGGCATTGTTGAGGATGTTCTAGTGCAAGTTGGCTCCCTAATTTTCCCGGTAGATTTTATTGTTCTGGATTTTGAACCAGACGCGGAAGTCCCATTTATTTTGGGACGACCCTTCTTGGAAACCGAGAAAGCATTAATCGACGTAGCTGCGGGGAAACTCACAATGCGAGCACATGATAAGGTAGAGGTGTTCGATGTGTATAAAGCACCCAAGCTCCCGATGGTGCATGAAGAACTCTCGGTGATCAATGTGATTGATCATGGTAATGCTAAGCAGCTGAAGCATTCCCGAGAGTTAATGGGAAGACCACCGGATAGGTGTAAGCACTACTTGGGGGAGGACAGTGATCGTGAGAAATCGTCCATCACCCTAGCGGACAATTGAGCTTAAATGACGTCGAGCCGCGACGGTAAACCAGGCGCTGCACGGGAGGCAACCCGTGAAATTTTTTTTTCTTTCATATTGTACAGTGTAAATAGATTTTACTTTTTCTTTTTCTTGATTTATTACAAAATTTTTCATTTTAGTTAGTATTTTTTATTATTAGTTAGGTGAAACCTATTATTATAACCAATTTTGTTTAGTGAGATGATTTTCAGGTCAAACGGAAGAAAATGTGCACAGAATCGTGAAGGAAAAGGCGAGGTATGAAAAATTAATAAAATGTAGAAGACACTGAGCTGGGGCGATAGCTCCGTGTCACGGAGGAGGACCTCCTCGTTACCCTCCGTGACACGTTGAGGTATAACCCGGAAATTTTAAAATTTCCAGAAAGCTATCGCGATGGCTCCGTGTCACGGAGGCATTGCACCGCGATGCACTCTATGACACGATGCCATGTAAATTGTGATGGGTCACACCGGGTTGCCGGGTGACCCGCGTGTTTTTCTACCTTTTAAACCCCGAAAACTCCCCTTTTCCCCTCATTTTCATTTCCTCCGCGACCAAACATCCCAAAACCCCTTTCCCACCAACGTGCCACGGCTTAAGGCAACAAATTACCGAGTTTTCTTCAATTCTTCAACGTTAAGGTATGTTTTCCGATTCTCTCTCAAGGTTTTGTCGATTTTATTCGAAATTAAGCATGGGAGGTGAGATAAATTGCCCTAAGTTGAAATTAAGCATGAATTCGAGTTATTTGTTGATTGATAAATGTTCGGAATGTTATAATGTTCGTTTGAACTTGTCGATTGCATGAATTATTCAAATTTGATGGAAGAAATCAATTCTAGGGCTTGTTGTTGAATTTGAAGTTGGTAATGTGTTGAATTCGTGAATTCTATGCCGGGGTGTGCTTGTTAAATGAGATGAGTCGTTGTAAAAAAAAAATTGTTTGAATGTTAATTGACGACGAATTCTCGGGTTTAGGGGAAATGTTGAAATTTGTTCAAATTTGGTTGGTTGTATAGGTTCATGTGTATAGAATTTTTGTTGCTGTTTTTGTTTCGTTGTTTTTCCTTGCTAAGTGCGATGGTTAAAATGCTAGCGATGGTAGTGATTGTGATTAGCTGTACGAAGTCTGAGTAGTACGCAGAAGTTATACCATCGAATTTTCTTTTTTTAAACACACTAAGCATGATTGTATAACTGGTTGTTTTATGTAAATAAAGTTATACTTGTCATATGGTTATAACTGTAGCTAAGGACTAAGTGTGGGGTAATTTAGCGTAACCCGACCTTAGCCGAAGTTAATATTTATTTAGCTTAACATTGAGCCTGTTTACTTGGGTTGACAGGTAAAAATGGCAAGCCGACAAGATAAAGGAAAAGGTGCATCAACTTCAGGCACCGGAAGAAAGCGACTCAGACTGGGCACAGCAGTCCCAGCTGCACCAGCAGTTCCACGCGGCCAGCGCCGCCAATACGGAATGAGATGGGTGACTAACGAGGGGAAAAAGTGGTATGCCAAGCACAAAGAGAACAAATATTTCCCCGAGGACCATATAGCACGGGAGCCATTAGCACAGGAGTTCCCCAGAATGGTTCACCGGATCGAGGCAGCTGGGCTCGGTTTCATATATCAAGAGCCCAAAGAATGCAACCTACACCTGGTCCGGGAGTTCTATGCTAATTGGAACCCGTCAATCAGAAGCCACACCATCAAGATCAGAGGGCAGATAGTCACTCTGGAACCCCACCAACTCAATGCCATCATTGGAGCGCGGGACACAGACGCCCACGTTCTCCGCCAGCTGAACATTACCCCACCGTATGCTGACATCAGACGCACACTGTGTGGGGCTCGATCCACAGCTAGATGGAGCAGACACAAAGAAAAGGGCTACCACCAGACTCTGCCATATTCTCAAATGAACAGGGAAGCCCGAATCTGGCTGAAGATAGTCTGCTCGTGCTTAATCCCGGGGGTACACATGACTGATGTGACCCGGGACCGTGTTTGCCTGGTGTATGCCCTGATGAAAGGGCTGGAGATAAATGTAGGGGCGGTCATTATATCCGCCATGAAGAGAGCCCGATTGCACCAGGGCCACAGGTATGGTTTCGGTGGACTACTCACCACCTTTCTCAGAGGCCTCGACGTCGAGGAGGAGGCTTTGGATTATATCCCGCAGTTGGAGCGGTGGGCCTTGGATGTGACCAAAACTAAGGCTCCCGACACCACCCACGGGCCAGTGTTGACACTTGGCGAGCGACATGCTCGTGATGACCAGTATATGGCGCGGATGTATGGGATGCAAATGCTCCAGCTCAGGATAGGTGGGAGACCAGCCACGGAGGAGGAGCTATGGCAGCTCGAGCTAGATTACCCATTTGGCGAAAACGCCAGGGCTCTATGCCGAGTGGGGCCAGCCTTTGTAGAGCTCACTGACGATGATGTCCCCACGGACGAGGAGACACGTCGGGAGGACTCCGATGTGGAGTCTGATGACGACGACGGAGGCGACTCGGACATGGGAGATGAGGCAGCAACACCTAATGAAGAAGTGGAATACTTTGACTGATCAGGGAGTTCCACCACCCGATTTTGTGCTATTTGATTTTTGTGAACACTGGGGATAGTGTTCGATTTAAGTGTGGGGTGGGAGTAGTTAGGTGTTGGGCTGGGCTGTTTTGTTTGTATGTTCTCCACTGTATTTTTGTATGTTGTGTGTCCCTGTGTTTGTGAATTTTCAAATTGTTCTGTATTTGTAAATATTTGTGAAATTGCTGTGTGTTGTTGAATGGTTGCTAGCTGATTCTGATTCTGTAAATATTTTTGTTTATCGAAATGATCGATAATTTTTTTAAAATTTCTTTAAAATATTTTGTACATAAATTTTTCTTTTGCTATCGAAATGATCGATGTTTTGTAAAATTTTTCAAATTTTTTTAATTTTGGGTTTCTCGGCGTTTGTTTTCGGTTCTTTTACCGAGAATGGTCCCATTGAACCGACGTCGTAGTTAGTGACTGTTCCCTATGATGGATGGATGATGACCGTTTATTTTAATTTATTTTCGGTTTTTTTCCCTTTGGTGGATTGCATCCCGAAACCTGTATTTACTATATGGTTGCGAAATTTTGGTTGCATGTTGTACCTGATATTCAAAATGCAAAGGTGATTCGTATGAAAGCTTGCAATTTTGTAAATATATTGAGATACCTAGGCGGTAGAGTTTGATTCGGTGTGATTGAGGCTTAATGTTTGAATTCATGTAATTAGCTGATTGAAGAATCTGTGAATGCATCTTGAATCGAGCATGTGCATAAAGTGTGAAGTGAGGTATTGTTATTCCATGCTATTGTGAAGTGTCTAGAACTTGCCTGGTGTGTGTACAAAATGAAATGAAGGAGGTGTATTGTTGGAAAGGATGTAGGCATTTCTTTGTTTTAACCGAGAGTTTCTAATTTTCTTGTCATACTCCCCCTTTCTGTGATTGTATACCCTAGTCAGCCCTTTGAGCCGTTAGCCGATTATTTCTTTCTTTTGTCCAAAAAGTATAAACCGAGCTTAATTCTTTCTTTTCATTAGCCGTAAAGTCTATACAAAACTCTTAAGCGCTTAAGAAGAGAAAATAATGTTCCCGAAGTGTCAAAGAGTGAGAATGGTGAAAAGAAAAAGAAAAGCAGAGTGAGGAAAGAAAAGAAAAGGTTGAAGGTGCACTTGCTATAAATAAATGATAATGAAGGTGCATGAATAACCTTTGTTATTGTGTCAAGTGTGCTGAATGAAATGGGCCATACTAAAGTAAATCATCAAGAATGGGATGATGAAAAAAGAAAAGAGAGAAACAATGTCCATGAGTTGATGGAAATGTGTTGCAAAGACGCTTAAGGATGCTAGTGGTTATTATTGGCTAATTCAATATATACTAGTTCCATAGCTTCCATTACAACCCATTAAAGTCCTATGTGATCTTACATTGGATTTCTTTATATTAGTGGAGTAATACACTAAGGGAAAGCTTATGGGTCATGACATGATGCATGTGAATTCTTTTGGGAGAGAGAGTGAAATTATTTTTACATGCCCCTACTTGAATGTTTGTGTGTCACCTGAGCAAAAAGGGGAAGATTCTCTTGAGTTGTGAGGGCACATGCTTGAGGAAAGACTGATTTTCATGTCGGATGTCTTGATTAGCTGATTTGCATGAGTTTGCCAATATCGAGAATCAATTCTTAAAGTCTAGGAAGTCTTAATGTATTGAAGGTCATTGCATTGTTAAGACCATGCATGTTTTCTTGATGATTTGCAATATTGAATGATCGGTATGACCATAGCTTAAATTGTCGTACCATAGTAGCGAAGGTGGGGATGTAAATTGCATAAATTGTATGTTTGTTGTTCGAGGACGAACAAGGATTTAAGTGTGGGGTAAGTGATCTTGGGCAAATTTATATGCCCAAGTGATACTCAAAAGTACCATTTTCGCCTTGTTTATCTAGCAATGCATATACATTTTCATGTAATTGGTAATAAAATGTGAATTTATACTAACCAACATGATTAGCATTGTTTTGTAGGTAAAATGTGATTTCGAGGAGCTAATATGCATGTTGGATGATATCGGAGTTGGACTTGGAATCGAGCAAGGAAAAAGGCATAGGACTGCACAAATTAAATGGGCTCCGCGATGGAGCCGTGTCACGCTGCCATCGCGGAGGCATTCTGCCTGGAGGGTGAAAATTCATCAATTTCCAGTGGAGGTCCGCGACTGCTCCGTGGCACGGTGGCTAGCCTCCGCGTTGCACGCCGTGCCACATTGGTGTTTGATTTCCTGGACCCCCAGTTCTAGTGAGGGTCCGCGTTCACGATGTGTCACGGAGGCAGTGCTCCGCGATGCACTCCGTGACACGTTGCTCATTATTCCGGGAAAAATTCCCACTAGTATAAATAGAACACTTAAGTGTATTTTTCATAATTCAGACTTGGTGGAGTAAGGACGTGGGTTACAGGCAGTTGAGGGACGAAAAGTTCAGGGTTTTTTCTCTCTTTCTTTCTTCTTTAATTCAATTGTTTGTATGATTAACACTTGTTTTAGGATGATTAATCCACAAATGAGTGGCTAATTCCCTTCCTTGCTGAAATTATGAACACTTGTGATGAATTTTGATTATTGATTATATGGTTTTTCATCTTTTTCTTCCATGTTGTTCTATTAATTCTTGTTCTTACTGCATTGGTGTGTGGCCTACATTAATGTACATCTAAAAAGTCCGATTTCACTTGAGAGAGCACGAAATTGGAAAGTTGTGAATTAATAGGATATTGTTCTTTACTTGATTTGGGAAAATTGAGTTTTGATGTGCTTTCCTGATAGAAATATACTTGAAAGCCATATTAGTCAATTTAGGAACCGGAATTGTATGGCTAGAACATGAATTGCATTTGATCACAGAAATGTAGACGGATGATTCATGATTCTTAAGTGAGATTAAATACGAGAGTTTTAATCTCTTGGCAGTTGTTCTTGGCTAGCAACTGGAAGAAAAGATTAACCAATTTATGATGATAATCAGTTTCATTATATGTTCTTTAACCTCGGCATGCTTTTATCCATAGTCCAAATTCAAAGTAGATAATTGTTTGTAGTTTAGTATAAAATTTATAAAACAAATTATTCAATTTTTGGTTATTTAGTTGTCAGCATATATAGAAGTAAAAATATAGTATACTTGAGCAAATTGCACTTAACCCAAGTCTCTGTGGGATCGATACTTGGCTTACTAAAGCCACTTACTACTTTTTCGACCACGTGCACTTGCGTGTCGGTTTTATAACCCCAACAAACGCACCGAACAAAGTACACCCCCTTTTTTGAAAAATAAGCTTCTTCCCTGAAGCATAAAATATAAGCATGAAGGGAAAAAGGGACATACCTGTTGCTACTCAGACTTCACCTTTGTCATCTTGCGAAGTGGTACCTCTGTAGTAGTAGTGGCGCTAGCGGTTGCCGCCGCACTCAATGGTGTAACAATGGGGGTAGTGTTTCCCCCCTCAGTGGATACAGCCGTTTGAACGACCTCTATGGTAACCGGGGCTGAAGGTGGCTCTCCCGAAGGGTCATGGCCACTACCAAGCTCGGGCTGAGCTGTGGTGGAGCTTCCTGCTCCTCTTACTCTCTAATGCAGCTAAGTCATATGCTCCTCATGAGCCCGCATACTCTCCTCTCTATCCCGTTTGCACTCTTTCTTCTCCTTCTTTCTCTTCTTTCTTAAACTCTCCTCACCAGCATCTTCAGCAGCTCTCTTCTTTCTTTTATCACCGGCTACAGTTGGCCCCCAGTATGCTGCCAAATCAATATCCTCCTCAAGCTTTGCATCCAGATCCAGAAGAGTTGGGGCTGCTATAATAGTTGGTTGTCGTAAAGATAACTCAACCACTTGGCTCTAAAGAGCCCCAAACTCTGCACCGAGACTGCCGGTGTCTGACTGCTCCACTATCCTCATGTTGAATCTACTCTCAAAACTATCCAGGCGGGCATGAAGGGCCTGAGCTGCTGCATCTATCTTGGATTTGACCCATGGCTTTACATTCTCCATTATTGCCTGAATTTTGCGCTCGGCCATGGTCAATCTCTTTGCCAGCTTCTGGAAGAAATTCTGCGGTACCAAGATGTACCCTACTGGAGTCGAAGTCTGTACACTGGGCAGTGGTGTAGCTGAGGTGCTGGGAGCTGACTCTAAATGACTAGCATCTGTAGCTAGTGTCTCGCTTTGGTACCTAGTACTAGGGACATTCACCTGCACGTTCCCTGTTGGCTGAGCTGCTGGGATGGCTGTGGGCATCCTGGATCTGCTTACATGGTTCATCTCATCCCGGGTAAGGCCTATATCTGTAATTCCTTGGCCTCCGATTAATCTCTCATCACCCCGCTGTACTCTCGCCTCCCTGCACAAACTGTATACACGGCTTGGGAATGGAATAGTAGTGCTTATTTCCACTGACTGGTCTCGTATCTCTATAGCTATGATCCTCAGGATGTTAAGAGGGTAGCGAGACATGAGGCATGCCACCAACGCTGCTCTATCAGCACTCAGCATATTATCATTGACTGTGGGCGCTAATCGATGTCTCACAAATGTCCATCAGGCCTTTGCGATGAATTTCAATGAATTCTTTGTCATCTGCTTGCCACTTGTAACCCACTCAGCCTCATCCTTATTCTCAGCTATCACTTCTACTAGCCATTGTAGTTGCCTCTGTCGCTCACCCTTGCTCAAACTCCTAATCTTCTTCATTGCCTCAAGCCTATAGTCATACTTTGGGGTCATCCTAGTTGGTCTGAACTGAGGTCCATACAACATCCGTGCAATAGTTTGATCAAATACATCTTCTACTCGCCCTCGGACTAGAACACTCTCCAAGCAAGGCTGCTCCTTTATCTTTTGCCCCTCCTTTGCTTTCTCCTCCATTGTGGCCAAGTAGTTGGTGTAGAACTCCCTGATGATATCTTCTGTGTATTGTGAAGGGTTCTTTGCCATCCACTCAATCTCATAGAAACTAAAAATATGCTTCATCTCCTCAACTTCATTCAAGGAATTAGTGAGGATCCGCGGTTCTTCTTGGATGCTTCTTTTCAGTTTGTTTTTGGCGGTGAGAGCGATGCCTTATTCATATATCTCTTTAGCACCCAACACTTCCACCGCATTGTTCTGTTCTCTCTGGCAGGGGTTTCCTCCTCTATTTCTTCCCCACTGCGTTCTGCATCATTCTGGGACCCTTCTAACCCTTCATCAGTGTTGGAGTCTGTTCCTGACCTTTGTTGTTCCTTTCTAGCTTCCTTTTCAGACTGGGGAGCTTGAGCGGATGTGGCTGTGGTTGCTTTGGCTTGGGCCTTTTCTCTTTCCCTAGTGGTTCTTGTTCCATCTGTGTCTGAGGTGTCTACTTGATAATCCTCAAGTGAACCACTAGGTGAATCTCCATCTTGATCAGACTCTGAGTTCGTTGTTTCATCTATCAATGTCCCGCAGGTTTGTGTTTTGTCTGCCCTGCGTTTGTATGTCATTGTACTTGGTGAGAAAGAGGTTAGTATTCCATTTTTGAAAAAGAAAAATCAGATAGAAGAAGTTCAGTATCTCATCACGGGTCCTCAGTACGAGTTGTACCTTGAAGGTACGACTCGTGAGATGCCCTGATGGTGCCACACGACTCGCAGGTACGAGTCGTACCATGAAGGTACGATTCGTACCTTGAGTCTTCTAATGAAGTCCCATTTTGCATAAATTTTGGTTTTCATCACGACTCATGGTACGACTCGTAGGTCGATTCCAAGAATTGTAGGGTGGGCTTCCCAAATTGATTCAAGATAAGTGGTACGAGCACTTAGTACGACTCGTAGTGTCAACCTACGATCTGTACTGTGCTGCTTACCCTTTTTCAGCCCATTTTTTACAATTCTTTTGCTCAATGTGTAAGTGTTTGTTTTGCACATTTTTGGGTACTCAGATTCCCCCCAGGTCTAGCATTAGGTAAACTCCCTTTTTACACCACTTAATCCACCCCTACCCGTAACTCCCTTTAGGTGTTCTTGGTTCAAAATTCAATAAATTTCCAGTGGGTTTTTGGTGGAGTTGGAGTTTTTCACACATACCCATTGATTTTCAAGCATACCCAATGATTCTTATGGGTTTTCAATTCCCTTAAGTTCACTTTCAAGCATTAAGAACTTACAATGTAAATCACCTACTTGATTGTCGATTCATAGACTGGAAATCAACTTCTAGGGCATTGCACACTCAGTTGAAGCAAGAATTTTGTGCTTTAATTTCTTGATGATGGGAAGCTACGGGTGTTGGGAAGAGGGTTCTCAAGTCGTGGGTCATGGGTCGTGGGTTTTGAGGTGTTTGCGTGGGAAGATGATCGATTTTGAAGTTTAAGTAGGTGAGGGCCAATTTAAAAATCTGGGCTGAATCGGATAAATTTGACCCGTCACGACTCGTACCACGAGTCGTAGGAGCAACCTACGACTCGTCCCTGGCCCGTAATGACTTTAGCTACAGAGAACTTACCTGGTGACCTACGAGAGCATCCTACGACTCGTACCATTGAGGTACGAATCGTAGGATGAGTCGTAGGTCAGACTTTACTTAGAATTTTCTCTGCTTTTCACCACCATTGCTACCACGACTCGTAGGACCGCACCACGAGTTGTACTGAGATCCTGTAGCAGCAGATTTTTCAGCCACCTATTTTTGTTTCCCTGCACACTAAGCACACATTAGTTCAATAACTTGGGTTTCCTCTCAAGAAGCGCCTGATTTAACGTCGCAGCACAACACAGGTATCTTGATTACTCAGACTTCATCAAGATACCTGTTGAGACCATGGTCACATCTTGGCCGCTTGTTTTACCACGCTAACCTGTGACATGTCAGAAAGAATAAAAAATAGGAAATAAAGACTAAAAGTTAAACAAAAATAATTAATCTAATCCTAAACCGTATTCCCCGGCAATGGCGCCACTTTTTGATAATGCTCAAACCACACTTCCAAGTGAAGTATGAAGAGGATGTTGTCAATAAAGAGCCCAAACTTATTGGTTGGGGTCGAACCCACAGGGAATATGGAAGATCTAGATTACAGCCAGTAGATGATCTTGTATGGTAATTACTTCACAATGGGGGAATTCTAATAAAAATCAATAATAAAAATCAGCAGCAGTCAAGATTATATTTGTGAATCAATAATTAAAGGATAACTAGGGTTTGTGTTCCCCATGGGTTCATAACAGCTTTGGGTATAGACTCATAATCTTTACCAATACTTACTTACAGAACTGATAACTTACATTCATTCAAACGATCAACCAATCCCTATTGAATGACTATCCTCAATTACTCAACCAAGTCTCATGAGTTTTGCAAACTAACCATTATCACTAAGTTCCAGATATAACTATCCTGCGACCACAGCTCAAGTTAATACAATGATAATCAAGATCAAGGCTCTGTTGTAATTCTCTTTTCCTAATCTCTACCTCTTCGACCAAAGAAAGTAAAGAATTCAGGCACTTCCTAACGTTGTACACCGCTAAGAATCATTAAAGATGAAGAGAATACAATATAAGTAATTAGTATTGGCTTTAGACTCACTTTGTGCAACTCTAACTAGTTAATCCACCATGGTTCCCACAACACTATGGAGGTTTTAGCCTCTCATAGTTGCAAGGTTGTGATTTGTGTTCATGATTGAAAACATAAACCAATACTTACAAAGATGATTGAGAAAAACAATTCCTTCAATTAAACCATGAAATCTTGAATAACAAGTAGGAAGAACAAGATGAATTCAAGAAAAGGTTGATCACAACATTGAACCAACTCAATTCTCTCTTCCAACGATGTAAAATTGCTTACTACAATGTTTTCCTATTAGAATTAAGTCTATTTCGTCGTCCTCTATGAAAAATAAAAAATAAAAAGTATTTATAGAGACACAAGAATCCTTTTTGTAAACTAATAGGACTGCTTTCCATATCTGTAGCCGACCTTGTCACAGGTCCACCTACGACTCATATGGGCTTCTAACGGACCGTGGCATCGACTCGTAGCTTGGAGTGTTGGCTGAATTTTGGCTAAGTGTTGGGCCAAGGTACGATTCGTACCAACATGCTACGACTCGTACATTGCACCTGTGGCTTGATCCTAGTACTCTTGAACTTTTTCTAAACTTCACCACAACCAGTATGGTACGACTCATACCTTCATCTCATGGGTCGTAGGGTGCTCTCGTACTAAGAATCAGCCTCCTGTGCATTTCTTTTTTATTTCATCAGGACTAGATTACCATGACTCGTACCACAATGGTATGATCCATGACAAGTCTCATGGGATCAATCTTCCAAGTTAAGTTTTCAGTTTCTTATCAGGGCCTTAAGTACGACTCGTAGGTCTATCCTATGGATCATAGTGTTGTTTGCACTTTTTGCCCTTTTTTGAACACTTTTAGCTTCCTTTTGCACTTTATTGTTCCAACACCCATTTATCCTGAAATCAAATAAAAAGTACCTCATATCCATATAAATACACCTAAGTTCATGCTATTTTCTTAGTTTTGAGCATCAATTGTGCTATAAATCCACAGCACATCAGCATCGCATGTTAGAATTGATAAAAGACTACGACGTGAACATTTTGTATCATCCAAGAAAGGCCAACATTGTAGAAGATGCCCTCAGTCATAGATCCATGGGGAGTTTAGCACATTTGAGGCCCGAAAAGCGGGAACTGGCTCAATAATTGCACCAGTTAGACAGCTTAGCCGTCCGAATAGTAGACTCGAGAGACAATGGGGCTATAATTTAGGATACAACAGGGGTCCTCATAGATAAGGCAGTATGAAGATCCTCATTTAGCACAACTCATAGATAAGGCACAACAGGGGGAAGTATCAGCTTTTGAGGTAACTAAGGATGGGGTTTTGAGATGTAGGGGTCGCCTCTGAGTTCCAGATGTGGCAGGACTTCGCCAGCAGATTATGGCAGAGGTACATTATTCCCATTATTCTCTAAACCCAGGTTCAATAAAGATGTATCATGACATAAAAGAGATTTACTGGTGGCCGAGAATGAAAAAAGGTGTAGCAGAATTTGTAGCACAATGCCCTAACTGCCAGTAGGTAAAGGCGAAACATCAAAAACTTGGTGGATTGACATAGGAAATAGCAATGCCTATGTGGAAATGGGAGGCAATCAATATGGATTTTGTGACATGATTACCTCGTACCAGATGCACATTTGATTCCATCATGGTGATTGTTGATAGATTGATGAAGTCAGCTCATTTTCTGCCAGTCAGGACCACTTTCTCAACTGAGGATTTTGTCGAGCTATATATCAAGGAAATAGTTAGATTACATGGTGTCCTAGTATCTATCATTTCAGACAGAGGAGCACAATTCACAGCTAGGTTCTGCAGTCTTTTCAGAGAGGCTTGGGAAGAAAAGCTAATCTGAGTACGATATTTCATCCTCAGACAGATGGATAGGAAAAACGTACAATTTAGATGCTTGAAGATATGTTATGGGCATGTGTGCTAGACTTTCGGGGCAGCTGGTATGAACATTTACCCCTTATTGAGTTTACTTATAACAACAGTTATCATTCGACAATTCAGATGGCACCGTATGAGGCTTTATATGGGCGAAAGTGTAGGTCCCCAATTGGTTGGTTTGAGATAGGAGAATCAGAACTAATTAGACCAGACATGATCCACTAATCAGAAGATAAAGTAAAGCTCATCAGAGAGCGCTTGCTAACTACTCAGAGTTTCCAGAAATCTTACTCTGATGTGCAATGTAGAAACTTGGAATTCAATGTAGACGACTGGATATTTCTAAAAGTCTCGCCAATGAAGGGAGTAATGAGGTTTGGCAAAAAGGGTAAGCTTAGCCCGAGGTTTATTAGGCCGTATCGAATTCTCCAGAGAATAGGCCAGGTAGCATACGAGCTAGATTTGCCTTCAGAGTTAGAATTTGTCCACCTGGTCTTTCATGTATCGATGTTAAGAAAGTGTATAGGGGATCCATCCCCAGTTGTGTCAGTTGAGGACGTCCGGGTTACTGAGGAGTTAACCTACGAAAAGGTTCCAATAGCCATATTAGATCGGCAAGTTCGTAGGTTGAGAACTAAAGATGTTGCCTCTATTAAGGTACTGTGGAGAAACAAGAATAGGGAAGAGATGACTTGGGAAGCTGGGTGCCCGCAAGTGTACAGGTCGTGCAAGTAATATAGTGGCTCTTTTTAAGAACCGGATTATCGAACCCACAGGGACTGGACCCATTCCTCTAACTATCCATTTCTAGTGTGATCTTAAATACCTCAAGTTTTCATTATAGACATTTTCGATTAAGATTAATTAAGTCTAAGTCTGGGTCAACGAAGTCTTCTGAAATTACTCTAGGAGCAACATAGAGTTAAAACCAATTAATCATGCGATCCTACGATTTGCAATGGGTTAAGCATGGAACGATTAATTGTTATTTCACATAATTAGAATTGCATGTTTATGGTCTTTCGAGCCTCTAAACATGACAATCTAGCCTCACTGCATCATTGTGAGCGAGGAGTTTAATTTCTAGTCGCGGGTAATCAATTATGTTGTGGTTTACGGGGAACGATTAGGGATGTTTGTGCGTCTAACCATTTAACTCATCTTAGCCTCACAACTACTTCTTCGAGTGGTGATGTGACATCCCAAGTTGGTCTTTCATAACCCCCGTGTGTCAACCAAGCACGGTGTTAGGTATATTTCTATCCTGACACAAAAATCTCTCCCGAGATACAAACATGCTCCTCACATTCTCATGTCCTGACTTAGGTAATGCTTTCTCAAGCTATTACTCAAGCTAAAAAATATGCTTTCATGGTGATCAATCATAAAAACAACCAACAATCCAGAATGCAAGACGAAAACAACAATCAATAACTTAATTCCAAAACAATATCATAAAATCACAATCGTAATTCATGGCTTCAACCCTAGAGGAAGGGTTCTTGCCATTCATGTTCGTAAAACTACAATTAACTAATACTAAACTAACATACTTACATAAATTTGGTAGATGAGAAGGGAATTTGAAAAACCCTAGATGAGTTCTCCCACTTCTCCCTTCACTCCTAGGTAGTTTTTCAGAATAAAAATTGTGACCCTCTGAAATTAGGAGCTAAGGGTCCTATTTATAGTAAATGGAGAACATGCTTAATTTAGCCTGTCGTGGAACGACTCCGTGTCACGGAGTGTATCGCGGAGCACTGCCTCCATGACACGGAGGCAATGGGAAAGCTCTCTGGAAATCACCTGAAATTTGGCCTCGGCAACACCCTGCCGCGTTGGCAGCGTGTCACGCTGCTTGGGCAGCGCGTTGACACCTCCATGTCACGCAGCCAGCCTGCCGTGGCATGTTGCCAACGTGCAGGTGGGCTGTTGTGATCAGCCTGCCTGCCGTGGCACGTTGCCGACGCGCAGGTGGGCTGTTTTGTGCCTCCTCTTTGCCGACGTTCGCGGGTTAATTCCGTTTCCAAGTGTCTACTTCACCAACCCATGGATTAGTTACTCAAAAGTCATCAAAACCTACAAAACAAAGGCTAATCATGTTGGTTAGCACATATCTTCACTTCATATAAAATTACATGAAAATGTATACAATAACTTAGATAAACAAGACTAATTTAAGTCATAAAGCGTATCTCAGGCATGCTATTTTTGCCCGTGATCACAACCCCACACTTAAAGCCTTGTTCATCCTTGAACAACCTTTTACATATCATGCATATGGAAACTCCCACATAACTAATTTAGCAAGATAATTCAAGTTACATCTATAATGATTACGTAAGATAACAAGCTACAAATAGAGCATGCACGGTTTGATCATTGAAATGAAGTACAACTATGTTAAGACTTCTTAACCTCAAGAATCGACTCTCGATCTTAGCAATGCAAATCAACTGATTAAGAAATACCACATGAATTATATCCTTCATTTAACACGTGCCCTCACGGAAAGAGAGTTACCCAATTTCACACGCAAAAACAATTTTTCAATCACAACATGTGTGGGTACATGAATAGAATTACGCTCATTCTCACAAAGAATTCACATGCATCATGTAATGACCCATAAGCTTGCCCTTAGTGTTGTATTCCACTAATTTAAGGATGTGTGAATGTAAGATCAAGTAGGACTTTTTAGGTTCTAATGTATCTCAGGTGCGGGTAGATACTATTATGGCCAGTAATAGTGACTATCTTTCCTTAGCGCTTTTAATACATCACGCCCTCCTTACGAACTTCCCTTCCCTTACTTCACCTTTTTCCTATTTTCAGCTTTCTTTTTCCTCTTATGTTCCCCTTTCTTTAGGCACTTTTAGCTTATTAGTAAGGAGCTCTATAAATAATTTTACATTAATTTGTTTCCTTACTCCTTACTAATAATCAACCATTTTCACACAAGTGCACCTTTGTCCTTTTCTCACTTCTACAACTTGCTACTTTTCCTTTCTTTTCATTCTTCTCCCTCCTTTACTCCTTCGGATTTTTTCCACTCAAGCGCTTAGGAGTCTTGGATCAAACTCAAGGCTAATGAAAGAAAAAGGATTAAGCTTATTTCGCAGCTGTCAAAGAATAGGCTCAAGGCTCAATGGGGTTAACTAGGATTAATTTTTCAAGGTAGGTAAAATGAGGGATAACAATTTGGTTCATTCAAAGAAATGCCTATATCACTTCCTACAATGCACATCCTTCATTTCGTTTTATAAACACACCAGGCAAGTTCTAGACAATCCACAATAGCACAGAATACTCAAAAACCTTACACTCATGGCACATGCTCAAATTAAGACACATTCAGCAGACTCTTACTCAGCTGATCACAAGAATTCAGAATTAAGCTTCAATCATATTGAATCAAATTCAAGAGCTTAAGTGTCTCAAACAAAGTTATACACTTGCATGCTTCACACTGAACATACTTGCCTCTTACAATCACGTATAGCACATAACAAGAACATCAAGCACCAATTAGTTATGGTTTCAAAAACCCAACACCTACCGACTAATTTTTCCTCAAGACGGTCGTCATCCATCCATCGTCGGAAACAGTCCCTAACTATGACTAAAACATTATATACAGACAAAGGAAAGAAAAAGAAAATTTTTATTCTTCGGTTCAAAGACCCCCGTCGGAAAAGAACCGAAAAGAAAAATCAACGGGTGATGAAGTCATGCTTGAATCATAAAAAATTTTCA
Source organism: Datura wrightii (assembly GCA_035772735.1). Taxonomy (NCBI): domain Eukaryota; kingdom Viridiplantae; phylum Streptophyta; class Magnoliopsida; order Solanales; family Solanaceae; genus Datura; species Datura wrightii. The sequence continues at coordinate 90,736,858 of JASDFA010000016.1, read as the reverse complement.
AACTTCTTCACACAAGCATTACATTCACCAAAAATCGTTAAGCACGAAAAAATTTAAATTTTCTTGAAATTTCCCTCACCCCACACTTAAATCATCCTATGTCCTCATAGCATCAAATTAACATTTAAAGGATGAGAAATACTCCCTGAGCCTCTATGCCAAGCTAAAAGCATGCTTTCCTTTCAAGTTTGCAGAGGTGGGTGTTCAATCCCACACTTCTTCTCTTCCATGCTCTTTAGCTTCCACCTTCTCAGTACTCAGACTTTCCTCCATCTGTGCTTAACTTTCCACCAAAAACACAAACAAAATAAACATAACAAAATCAACACAAAATCAAAATTACAAATTGTACCTGAGGTACCCTTCGGTTGCCTCCCAAGCAGCGCCTTATTTTACGTCGTGGCCTGACGTGGACTGTCCTTTTCAGGACATCCTCATACCTGGGTTCTCTTTTGAGAACCATCTCCTTTTCTTTTGCTGTTTAGAGGAAACAGCCTCCACTCTGTTCCTCTCTTTCTCCACTTCTTCTCAATTTGAAGTCCTCTATGAGACTCGGGCTGAACACTTGACCTTGCCTTTGGCCGTGCACCTGTGGAATCCTCCACCCCACACTCATCCTCTGCCAACACACTAACCTGGCAAAGGTTAGTGTAGTGTGCGGATGGGTTCATTTCTTGGTAAACGCGGAAGATTTCTTCTTCATCTTCGACCCTCATTTTCAGGGTCCCTGCTCTCAGATCAATCACCGCTCCACCGGTGGCCAAAAATGGCCGTCCCAAGATTAAGGGTACCTGGTCATCAACCTGAAAATCTAGAATAATAAAATCAGCAGGTATAATAAACTTACCTACTTTGATGATGAGGTCCTCTATTATTCCATCAGGTGTCACTCGCGACTTGTCAGCCAACTGCAGCATCAACCTTGTCGGCCTCGGTTGTCCCAACCCCAGGGTGTTGAATAAGGATAGGGGCATTAGATTAACTGCTGCCCCTAAGTCACACAAAGCTCGTAGCACCTCAGCTTTATCAATTTGTATGGGGAGGGTAAAACTCCCTGGGTCTTTGAGCTTCTTTGGCATTTTGCTCAATACCCTATGACTGCACTCCTCAGTCAGTGCTACTGTCTGGACATCCACCAATCTAACTTTGTTCTCCATCATGTCCTTCAAGTATTTAGTATACTTGGGCATTCCCTGCAAGACATCAATAAGAGGCAAATTTATGTGAAGTTCCTTGAAGCTCTCAAAGAACTTTTTGAAGCATTCCTCCTCCTTGCTCTTTCTGAATTTCTGAGGGAATGGTGGTGGTGGTCTTTGTGCTAGCTGCAATGAAGATTTTGCATTTTGTTGCCCCGCACTATGATTCGCTCCCGTGTCGGTGGATGGTCCTGGTATAACCAACTCCGATTGCAGCACCTTTCTCAACTCTTTAGGCATTGCATCAGCTAATTGCTTTCCGCTTCTAAGACTGATGTCATTGATTTGCCGGGGGTTAGGATCTGCATCACTGGGTAATCCCCCCTGCAACCTCATGTTCTGAGCAGCTGCTATCTGACCCACTTGTTTTTCAAGATTGCGGGTGGCTACTTGTTGATTCATTAAGTCTGTCGCCATCCTCGCCTGATTTTCCGCTAACTGATTCTGGGTCTCCATAATCTTCTGCAGTGTTTCCTCAATGCTGCTACTCACTTGCCCATCATTCTGCCTATTCTGCTGATACTGCTGTTGTTGAGGTTGCATATAATTTTGCTTCTGGTTTCCACCCCAAGAAGAATTCGGGTGGCCCTGCCAATTTCTGTTGGAGTTGTTCCCAAAATTCGATTCCTATGCACATTACCAACAAAATTGACTGATTCCGGATTGGCTCCACAAGATTCTGCATTGTGCCCATTATTACCACAAATGTCACACCAACTCGGAGCTTGCTGAACTGCATTAACCTGGCCCCGTTGTTGGTTCATACTCAGTTTATTGAACTGAGTCATCATCTGATGCTGGAACGAAGCTAACTGCGCTGCCAAGGCATTCAAACCATCTGCTTCTATCAACCCTGCTCTCTTTTCTACCCCTCTCGATGACTCGCTGTGCCACTCTGGATTTCCTTGTGCAATTCTGTTCAACAACGTGTACAACTCATCATATGTCTTATCCAAGGCTTGCCCACCCGATGCAGAGTCTAGTAATATTTTTGTGTGTGGGTCTAGACTTTCTACAAAGGTATGAGCCAGCACTTTATTTGATTGCTGGTGATGGGGGCAGTCTCTCAACAATGACTTGAATCTTTCCCAAGCCATATATAAGTTCTCTTCAGGCCTCTGCTTGAAACTGAGTATTTCACTTCTCAACTTTGCAGTCTTGCCTGAAGGAAAGAATCTGATAAGGAACTTCTTAGTCAAGTCATTCCATGAAGTTATGGAGTTCGGTGGCTCAGCCTTCAGCCACTTTTTCGCCTCTCCCAACAGTGAAAATGGGAAGAGGGTCAGTCGGACATAATCTATGGACACGCCGGTGGGGACAAACGTGTCACTAATCTCTAAAAAGCTCTGTAGGTGCTGCTGCGGGTCCTCATGTGCCATCCCAGTGAATTGACCACTAGAATGTAACAGCTACACCATGTTCTGTTTAAGCTCAAAGTGCCCTCCAGGCTCCGGTTTACGGATGCTAGAGGTCACATTCGTCGCTAGTGGGATTGCCACTTCGCGAACTGGTCTTGCTGCCATAGCTGTCGATGACAATTGTGCTTGTCCCGCGGGTGGTTGTTGTTGTACCTTCTCATGAAGTCTCTTCAGCTTTTGCTCTAGAGCTACTCTCCTTCGCAAATGGATTTGATGTTCAGGTTCAAGCAACGGTTCCACAAGCTCTCTATTTCTAGCCAGCTCGGCAGGACAACCTGTCACCTGCAATAAGTAGACTAAGACCAAGTTTCTCAACACTTAAGGAAATTTAAAAATCACACAAAAACAGATAAATTATCAAAACTTCGCCGAGTCCCCGGCAACGGCGCCAAAAACTTGGCTTGCCCGCAAGTGTACGGGTCGTGCAAGTAATATAGTGGCTCTTTTTAAGAACCGGATTATCGAACCCACAGGGACTGGACCCATTCCTCTAACTATCCATTTCTAGTGTGATCTTAAATACCTCAAGTGTTGGTTATAGACATTTTCGATTAAGATTAATTAAGTCTAAGTCTGGGTCAACGAAGTCTTCTGAAATTACTCTAGGAGCAACATAGAGTTAAAACCAATTAATCATGCGATCCTACGATTTGCAATGGGTTAAGCATGGAATGATCAATTGTTATTTCACATAATTAGAATTGCATGTTTATGGTCTTTCGAGCCTTTAAACACGGCAATCTAGCCTCACTGCATCATTGTGAGCGAGGAGTTTAATTTCTAGTCGCAGGCAATCAATTATGTTGTGGTTTACGGGGAACGATTAGGGACTTTCGTGCGTCTAACCATTTAACTCAGCTTAGCCTCACAACTACTTCTTCGAGTGGTGATGTGACATCCCAAGTTGGTCTTTCATAACCCCCGTGTGTCAACCAAGCACGGTGTTAGGTATATTTCTATCCTGACACAAAAATCTCTCCCGAGATACAAACATGCTCCTCACATTCTCATGTCCTGACTTAGGTAATGCTTTCTCAAGCTATTACTCAAGCTAACAAATATGCTTTCATGGTGATCAATCATAAAAACAACCAACAATCCAGAATGCAAGACGAAAACAACAATCAATAACTTAATTCCAAAACAATATCATAAAATCACAATCATAATTCATGGCTTCAACCCTAGAGGAAGGGTTCTTGCCATTCATGTTCGTAAAACTACAATTAACTAATACTAAACTAACATACTTACATGAATTTGGTAGATGAGAAGGGAATTTGACAAACCCTAGATGAGTTCTCCCACTTATCCCTTCACTCCTAGGTAGTTTTTCAGAATAAAAATCATGACCCTCTGAAATTAGGAGCTAAGGGTCCTATTTATAGTAAATGGAGAACGTGCTTAATTTAGCCTGTCGTGGAATGGCTCCGTGTCACAGAGTGTATCGCGGAGCACTGCCTCCGTGACATGGAGGCAACGCGAAAGCTCTCTGGAAATCACCTGAAATTTGGCCTCGGCAGCACCCTGCCGAGTTGGCAGCGTGTCACGCTGCTTGGGCAGCGCGTTGACACCTCGATGTCATGCAGCCAGCCTGCCGTGGCACGTTGCCAACGTGCAGGTGGGCTGTTTTGTGCCTCCTCTTTGCCGACGTTCACGGGTTAATTCCGTTTCTAAGCGTCTACTTCACCAACCCATGGATTAGTTACTCAAAAGTCATCAAAACCTACAAAACAAAGGCTAATCATGTTGGTTAGCACATATCTTCACTTCATATAAAATTACATGAAAATGTATACAATAACTTAGATAAACAAGACTAATTTAAGTCATAAAGCGTATCTCGGGCATGCTATTTTTGCCCGTGATCAGAAGCCGAGGACGATATGAGATCCAGATATCCTCATTTGTTCCAGACTTAGTCCAGACTATGCAGTTAAGGTAATGTTGTTGATTCAGTTATTGTTTTGTGATTTATGTTACATCTATTCCTTGGTTGACTACAATCTTGTCGTTAAAAGAGTTGTTATAGTGTTATGTGAGATATATGTATTGGACTTTTCTGCGTTTCAGGTTTCCGGATAGCCCGTATTACAGGGGAAACTCTGCCGAAATTCTTCTAAATCTTGAGTAAAAGAGTTAAACCCCTGTAGGCTGTAGTTGACATTTGAGGACGAATGTTCCTAAGGGGGGAGGATGTTATTGTTAGACTTATTTCGCGCATACCGCAAGTGTACGGGTCGTGCAAGTGATATAGTGACCCTTTTTAAGAACCGGAATGTCGAACCCACAGGGACTGGGCCCATTCCTCTAACTATCTATTCCAAGTGTGATATTAAACACTGAAAATGTTGATTATAAAAGTTTTTGAGGGAGGTTTAATTAAGTCTAATTTTGGTCAACGACATATTCTGAATTCACTCCAGGAGCAACATAGAGTTAAAACCAGATAATCATGTGCTATTACGAATTGCAATGGGTTAAGTATGAAACTATCAATTGTTTTCTCACATAATCAGAATTGCTTGCTCAGGGTCTTTCGAGCCTCTAAACACGACAAACTAGCCTCACTGCATCATTGTGAGCGAGGATGCTACTTCTAGTTCGTGGGCAATTAATTACGTGGATGTGGTTTACATGGAAATGAGTAGGGACTCTCGTGCACCTAATCATTTAACTCAACTTAGCCTCACAACTACTTTTCGAGTGGTGATGTGATAAACCTAAGTCGGTCTCTAAATAATCCCATTTTATCAACCAAGCAAGGCATTAGGTATATTTCTATCCTAACACAAATTATATCATGAGATACAATCATGCTCCTCACATTCTCATGTTCTGACCTAGGTAAATGCTTTCTCAAGAAAATGCCCAAGTTAACGTGTATGTTTTCATGGTGATCAATTATAAAAACAACCAATAATCCAGAATGCAAGACAAAACAACAATCAATAACTTAATTCCACACAAATTCATAAAAACACAATCATAATTCATGGCTTCAACCCTAGAGGAAGGGTTCTCGCCATTCATGTTCGTAAAACAACAAGAAACTACAACTAATTAACATACTTACAAGAATTGGTAGATGAGAAGGGAATTTGCCAAACCCTAGATGAGTTCTCCCACTTCTCCCTTCACCCCTAGGTGGTTTTCCAGAATAAAATCATGACAAAGTGGTTTTAGGAGCTAAGGGACCTATTTATAATAATGGACTCCATGGACCAAGATCTGCTTTTATTATATGGTCAATACCGATCTACTTTAGTAGATCATATGGATGTAGAAAAAGCTTCTAATTTGGATGAAAGAGAAACGTGCACAATTTAGCGTGTCGTGGAATGGCTCCATGTCACGGAGTGTATCGCGGAGCATTGCCTCCGTGACACGGAGGTGACGCGAAGGCTCTCTGGAAATTGCCTCCGGATGCCAAAACTGTCGAGTGTCACCGCGCTGCCAACGTGACACGCTGCTCATGCAGCACGTTGGCCTTGCTCTGTCGTGCAGTTGCCTGACGTGGCACGCTACCTGGCATGCTGGAGCCTTTCCATGGCATGCTCTTTGCCGACCTTCGCAATTTGCTCCCGACTCCATTCTTCTACTTCACCAACTTATGAATTAGTTCCTCAAAATCATTGAAACCTACAAAAAAAGGACTAATGATGTTGGTTAGAACATATATTCACATTTATATAAAATTACATGAAAATGTATAAAATAAATTAGATAAACAAGACTAAATTAAGTTAAGCATCACTCGGACATGCTATTTCTACCCGAGATCAGTTACACCCTATAAAAGTTAGTAACTCATAAGCGTACACATGGATTTTTGATAAATAAAGAGTGTACAATGCGTGTAGGAAGCCTCGGAAGTCGGGTCGAACGAGTCCAGGCTGCAAGGGCCAGCACCTTGGCGCCCTGGGCAGCGCGGCTCGCCAACCCCCTTGGCGCGTTGAGGGGTGTGATGCGGGGCATAATATGGTGTGATGGGCTGCGCGGGGTTCCCCCTGCCAACACCCTAGCTTGTATATAAGTCCCTCCGTTCAAAGTTTAAGTTATTTCCAAAGAGAGCTTCGTCCAGAAAGAGTGTGAGACGAGGAAATTAATTATTTGTCGTCCGTTTACACTATCAAACGCCGTCCAAATTCAAATTAACTTTGGGTATAGAGTTCTAAGCCCACAGAGAGCATTACTATGGAGTTATTTTCTCAAAATTCGCCTGGAAAATCATAGCCCCACCGAGCAAAAATTGTCGGAGTTGCTCCAAACTGATTTCTATATGATCACAGGCTTCAAGTAAGCATTTATCCCTTCTTAACTCTCGGTAAATTATATGTTTTTAGCCATATTTCATTAAACTAAAGTGTAGTTAATATTAGTATTAAAAGTTATCATTTCTATCGAATTTAATACTGAAACTAGTCTCATTCTCCCAGTGATAAAATTACAGTTGGAAAGAGCTGTTGAATACGAATTGAAGCTCGCCAGTTAATTAGAAATCGACGATCGTGGTATGTTAAGGTGAATTCCTTCAGCAAGTTAGTTTGTTGAGTATTATAATACAGTTTGAATCTCGTAAGAAAGACAGAAGTATATCTATTGTGATTAGTTGTTGCTATTAGCTGAGACCAGTACTCTATGTTTAGTTTGGGTTTGAGCTTGCCCTGTATAACCTTCCATGACCAGCCTAGGGTTACTAGCTGTGTCGATGCCCGCCAGGTGCGAGATGACGTCGCTCCAAGGAGCGGTATGCCATCTGCGAGGGATGAATATGGGGTCCCAAGTCCTCATACATTCCATTCCATGGCTAGACTATTATATGTCGTATCGGCACCACACCCCTGTCGAGCCTGGTGCCTGAGGTGCAGATATCAGGAGTCTACTGGACTCAGACACAACTACAGTTTAGGGGCCGAGCGCGCTTAATTGTAGACGTAAGGGACTGGTAGGATGGCTATAGTTATTAGATGGCTCAGTGTGACCTTGTTAGGGGTATATAGATTGAAGTGTACTCGCCAAGGCTTATGGGGGCCCCGGGTGGGTTATTTTGTGCTGGTTGTACCTTTCAGCTTATGGGGGCTAGGTAAGGTTCTTGTTTGCATTAGTTACTGATAGATTAGACAGCAGAAGTTCAACTATTCAGCTAGTATCTCTATTCCTTTCATTCAGTTACTTTCAGTTTCTTTTTAGTTCAGTAAGTTATTTACAGTTACTACCTTACATATTCGGAACATATTGTACTGACGTCCTTCTTGGGGCACTGCATTACTTGCCTGCAGGTACCGACAGACGTTGACCAGGACCTTCTTAGCTTTTCGCCAGAGTTAGCAGAGCGGTCAGCTTCTTTCCTTCAGAGCTAATAGCTATAAGGTTTACTCTTTTTGTTTGTACAGTTTATGAGTAGGTCAGGGCCCTGTCTCGACTATTATATCATTCCTAGAGTCTTGTAGATTGTTTCAGATTTCTTATGGATAGTTTTGTTGGCCGTGTGGGGCCCGTGTATGCTTTATTTTACGTGTTGGACGTGTGAGGCCTTGTTTAGCTGTTAGTTAATGGCCTTGTCGGCCATAGCATAGTTTAGTGCTGGATTTACTTTGCAGTTATAACTAGACATCATGGTGGTCTTGTCAACCCGCATAGGATTCCCTATTATTACCTGTTTCTGGTTAGCTGTTTTCTTTTACAGGTGGCTACAAGGCCTTGTCAGCCGGGGGCTGTGCTCAAAACCAAGATATAGCCCATTGGTTTCTTGATTTAAGGTTTATACATGCACCAGAGGCTCTCAAGCTCAGTCAGGCCAGTTCAGACCCTAGTAGGGCACCAGGTGCCAATCATGCCTCTCAAGGTGGGGTGTGACACTTTCAACGATTAAAACAGAGAAAAATTGCTAGAACTTGGGTGTGTTTATACGAATATAAGGTGCTTTTTGTATTTTCAGGGAAATTGAGTCCTGGAGTTGGAGTGTAGAAAAAAATGCAAAAGTGTAGAAAATGGTCTGCTACAAGTCATAGTACGAGCCATAACTAGTGCCCGCGATAGAGATTCAAAAGAAGCACAAGTACAGGTCTCATGGTACAACCAAATACTACTAGCTGTGGCATCTTTGTACGAGTCATACCACAGACTCATGGTGAGAATTAGAGAGACAACTACATAATATCCTCAAGGAACGAGTGGAAATCATGACTCATACCACCATAGTATGAATTGTAACAAGAATCCGTAGGAGTATCGTCAGAGATGCTGCATGGTTAAAGTTCAAGTCACGACTGATACCTACGATTCTTATTGACTCATCACGAGTTGTACCAGGATTCCATACTTGAGAGATCCAGAAGCTGCCAAGCATACCACAAGCACTAACTATGACTCGTAGGTCATCCTGGTGCAGTAGTCCTTGTTAATTTAGGAAAGGATTTTATTAGTTGTATAAATACTTTACTTTTATTTTTTATTAGGAGATCTGATACTTTACAGAATTATTGTGTTCTTTTGAGTTTTTCCAATGCATCTTGGAGAACAAAATACATGAAGTTTGGAACAAGTTTTTTCATTGTAATATTAACTTTGAAGATTGATTGTGCAATTGATCATTGGGTTTTTATTCATTCAACATTTTAAGTATTTACTCATGAGTTCTTCTATGATTTCTATAGTTAATCTTTCAATTATGAGTAGCTAAGCACCCACAACTAGGATTGTGGGAACCATGGGGAAATAACAAATTAGGGTTAACACAAAGTGATTCTAAACCAATACTGACGTTTGTATTGTTCTTCCCTTCATGATAATTGTTTCTTAATAGTGTGCAATATTAGAACTAGCCCGTATTTTCTACTTGCTTGAACCTAGATAAATAGAGATTAGGAAAAGGGTAAGACAACAATGAGTTGGAATTATCAATTTTCATTAATAACTTGAGCTGTAGTCACAAAAAAGTTTATTTGGAATCTTGGATAAAGGTTATTTGGGAACACTCATGAGATCTAATATGGTAATTGAGTATAGTCATCTTAATAGGGGAAAATTAGCCATTTGGATGAATGTGTTTTATCGATTATACATGCTAAGTATTGGAATAGATCACAAGTGTAGTAATCCGATATAGTTATGAATCCATGGGGAATACTTCCCAAGTTAATTGCATATCTCTGATCACAACACCATTTCACAATACTGTAACTTATTTATTTCTATTAAAACCCCCCTTAAGAAATAAATGAACTAAAAGCATAAGTAATAGCATTAGTCAAAATCTTGACCATATTCCTTGTGGGATCGACTCCAACCCTGATTGAGTTCTTTATTGACAATGATTGCATGATACTTCTTCTAAGGTGTAATTTGAGCGTTATTAACTCTAATTGGCGTGATCATGGTGCCTTAGCTCGATTGCACAAAATGTGAAAAGTTCCTTTAGTGCAACAGCGCCCAAATGGCCCGATTGTGCTAGTGCCTGCCTTTTCTTATGTGCGATCATGGACCCATTGCACCGATGGCGCTGACCAAAATTTCCCTTAGTGGAATCACACTCCATAGTATGATAATGCTCGCACTAAATACCAAAATTTGTTTTCAATACCCACATTCATTTGAGGCCCCCAGACATGAATCAATAGTGCAAATCGATCGTAAAACACATTTTGAACCTGTTGGAGTCTATATCGTCTTGACTAAATGTTGACCATGGTCAACTCCAAACTTAAGAGAAACTAGCATTACACCCAAGGGTCAAAATCACTCCCAAGTTCCTCAGGACTCTATATTCTTTAATTGAACTTGAGAAAGGAATATTGAGATAGAACAAAGATTGAACAAAGTAGGATCCTCACCCGAAAAAGCGGGGAGTGGATTTACAGCTAGGATATAGATATACCTAATTTTCCCTGGTTGATTTACATAAGAAAAATATAAAAGAATATGCATGACCATCATGACCATAGCAATATTTACATGATACCCTCATAGATAGGCAGTTCAAGGTTCAAGAGAATCGTAGTCATAATATCAACCCCATAAATAATAACTCGATAATTAATGAAAGTAAATGAAAGTTCATATGCAACATGATTACTAGAAATATTAGATTCTTGAAATTTTTCCCTTACTAATAATCACAACTCATGAACTACTTAAATCTCATTAGTTAATTAGTTAAATATTTAAAGTAGAAGTAATTCGCACAAAACAAACTCTAGTGGAAAACACTTGTTTATTTTATATTGATAGTTGATCTTAAATATTCGTCAATCATAAATTCTTATAGGTCTAACTATTTATAACTATTATATTACCTAAAAGACCACATACACTTGCATGTGCACTGGAGTGAATAATATATTTGATCAGATGCTATGTGATTTCACTCTATATAAATGACGCACGCAGAGATCATAGCTAAGTATGAAATTATGTTCTTCTATTAGATGCACGTGGAGATTGTCTATGCTGAGTATGATTTCAAGTTGAGACTGTCTGTGAGGGTTATGTGAATTAGATGATTTAATTGTTTGATTAATTGAAATTTGATTATAGAAAAGATGACATGTATATGATGCTCCTTTTATTGATATTTTACGTCATACATTGACATGTTATTACATACATTCTGAGCATAAATATGAGCATGTAGAGATCGTTCATGTTGAGGGTTATATTACTGTAAAGTGCATTGAGACCGTCCGCTAGCACGTGGAGACTGTTCGCTAGCACTTGGAGATCTTCTGTGCTGAGAGTTATATTATTATAAAGTGCATTGAGATCATTCAAACTAGCACGTGGAGACTGTCAGTACCAAGTATATGAATCTTGTGAATCCCCCTAAGGGTCATCTACTACCTGACATAAGAATCGTGTGTATATCAGTTGTATTGTCCATTGCATTGCATAGAATTTGTTCATTTATTTATTTTTGATTTATTGAGGTTATTGAGCTAAAAAGTTGATGTTGCAATGATCCATAATTACCTTCTTAGCTATTTATTTCTGATAATTATTTGAATTGTGAAATTATTGTATCTCTCATTATCAGATTTAATTCTATATACTTCTTCAAATGATGAGAACGAATGTGTGTAAGTAGCATTTGCAAGGTCAACTTTTGTCACTACTTTAACTTAGGGCCGATTAACAATGTTGTTGAGCACATGTGTTTTTCGTACCCAGTCTTTCTTGTTGCACCTTTTTGCATGTAGATTTTGTCCTAAGAACTAGTTGTGGATGAGGAGGCAGTAATTATTGAGGATTACCAGTAAAATCATCAGGGTGAGCTTCTTGGCTAATCTGCTAACTAGACTATATCTCCTGTTATTTTCTTTCTGTCCTTTAACTCTAGATAGATGTGTTAAGTGTTTTTCGATTCTTTATCCATACTCTAGAGTCTCTTGTACTTATAACACCAGGTTTTAGGGATGTACTTATATTGTTTCCGCACGTTTATCTTATGAAATTTTATTATGACTTGATAATCAATATCACTTCACTTTTCCATATTATAATTGATGAAATGGTTTAAATTAGATTATGGTCCACCTGTGAGGTGTCATTATAGTTATTCAAATTTTCGGTCATTGCAAAAGTCCTTAGGGACGTTCAAGTCACTATCATATAGTTGTCTACCTGTCTTGTAACCAACATTACAACCCGTTAAAGTACTATGTGATTCTATTCGATAATGCTTAATTAGTGGAGATTATATATATAATGGACAAACTTATGATTCTTTGTGCATACATGTGAATTCATTTGTGAGTGTGAGAATTATTCTTTGATGTTAAGTCCTTAATTTATATTTGATTCTTTTATTTGAGTGTGTAGACTATTTTTTTTTGTGAGAGCATTTGTTTTATGATAGATAGGTGATATTATTAACTTTCTTTTGACAGAAGGGTGAGTGAGCTTAAATTTGATGAGTTAGAGCCTATCTATGATATTAGGATGTTAGAAATTGGACATTTGTTTGTGTTTACTTTTATACCTCGCATGATGATCGTGAAGTGTATATTTGATGGTTTGAGTTACTATAGGGCCTAATTCTTAGTACCAACCAAAATGATGGCATCCTAAGCTTGATTTGTTGAGATTGCTTGAGAATAAGCAAAAGTCAAGGGGGCATTGAATTAAGGGTGATAATAAAGTCTTAAAATATAAAAAAAGTGACACAAGTTTTAATCATTTAGTAGAGATGACAAGTTTATAATTAGTGTTTAAAGATATTTGACCACTTTTTGAATAAGCCCCCATCTTTTTATTTTTATACTTTGACCCAACTTATGTAAAATTCTGATTACCTAAAAAAGGGAAAAAAAGTTGTCAAATCAATGACATGCTCTTTTTCTTCTTTGGCTGTTGCTGCAATTGTTGTTCCTCCTCCTTTTTATCATCATCATCTTCTTCTTCTTCTTCTTTTTCTTCTTCTTGTTGAAGATTTGTTGGGATAAAAATTCACCGATTCACATATTTTTCAGACTAAATTTTATTATAATAGCACAGAAAATTAAATTTGATAAGTGCACAATATCGTTTTGTGTGTATGATTCATCTGGGTAAAATTTTGTTTTTTCAACAAATTCAGTAGTAGTTACAGTTGTTGCAACAACTATGTAATCTATTGTAAAAAAGCTTTTATTTTTTTCACAACTAATAAAGAAGTTGCAACAATTGCAGTTGTTGCACCTTTTGCTGTTAGTTGTTGCAACAACTGAGAAATCTGTTGTAAAAAAGTTCTAATTTTTTCAGAACAACTTGTAAAGATGTTGCAACAGTTGTTGTACTTGCTGCAAAAATTGCAGCAGCTGCTGCACCTTTTGCTGTTAGTTATTGCACCAACTGAGTAATCTGTTGTAAAAAAACTTCTATTTTTTCCGCAATAACTTATAAAGAAATTGCAATAGTTGTTGCACTTGCTGCAACAACTACAATAGTTGTTGTACTTGCTGCAACAATTGCAGCAACTGTTGCACCTTTTGCTGTTAGTTATTGCAACAACTGAGTAATCTATTGTAAAAAGGTTTCTAATATTTCCACAACAACTTGTAAAGAAGTTGCCACAGTTATTGTACTTACTGCAATAATTGCAGCAGCTACTGCACCTTTTGTTATAGTTGTTGCAACATTTGAGTAATCTGTTGTAAAAAAGCTTCTAATTTTTTTGCAACAACTTATAAAAAAGTTGCAACAGTTGTTGCACTTGCTACAACAATTGCAATAATTTTTGTACTTGCTGTAATAATTGCAACAGCTACTGCACCTTTTTGCTGTTAGTTGTTGCAACAATTGAGTAATCTGTTGTAAAAAAAACTTCTAATTTTTTTTTCAACAACTTATAAAGAAGTTGCAACAGTTATTTCACTTGCTGCAACAACTTCAAACAGTTGTTGTACTTGCTGCAACAATTGCAGCAGCTGCTGCACCTTTTGCTGTTAGTTGTTGCAACAATTAAGTAATCTATTGTAAAACAACTTCTAATTTTTCTGCAACAACTTGTAAAAAAGTTGCAACAGTTGTTGTGTTTGTTGTAACAATAGTTGCACCTCTTGTTGGTAGTTGTTGCAACAAATGAGTGATCTGCAATAAAAAAACTTCTAAATTTTTCCAACAACTTATAAAGAAGTTGCAATAGTTGTTGTACTTGCTGCAACAACTGCAACAATCATTGTACTTGCTGCAACAAGTGCAACAACTGTTGTATCTTTTGCTGTTAGTTGTAGCAACAACTGAGTAATCTATTGTAAAAAAGCTTCTAATATTTTTTCAACAACTTACTCAGTTGCTCTAACAACTACAACAGTTGTTTCAATAACTTCAGTAGTTGTTGCAATCATTATAACAGTTGTTTTATTTTATCACAGTTTTTTTTCTCCTGTAATGACTAATTTTTTTACGTTAACATAAAATATCTTCAAGTATCTTAAAGACCATTAATGGGGGACAAAATAATAATAGGAGTTGATTTTCATGGTGAATGGATCAAATCCAACAACCGTTATATTTGGCATTGGAAGGGTAGAGGCATGGTAGAGACAGTAGCTATGATTGTGAACAAAGATATCACGTATGAAGATTTGGTGAATAAAATCATCACCAATTGTGAATTAAATTATGAGCTGAAAGATCTTGCTGTCACTTACATGCATAGTTGTGGGGAAAAGTAGAGGGCGGCTCCGTTTAGGATAAAGGATGAAGTTAGTTTGTGTATTTTTTTGAAAGATAAGCTAGACCTATTTTGAGGGTATACACGATTGCAGGGTTGGTAGAGAACTAGAATTTATCTCAAAATCAGCAGGATATATTAAATAATGAATGTGACATGGTGGATACGGATATTCCAGACAAAGAAAGTGGTGGGGGTGAACAGATTCCTACTCCTGAAATTGCCAGCAATACACAGGGAACTACCAATCAACATAGTCCAGCCATGTTCAAGATGATGAAATGGGTTTTTACAATGGAATTTCATTCAAGAATAAGCAAGAACTAGATGTTGCACTGAAACTTTCTTATGTAAAGAAAGATCTTATATTGAAAAAAGTGATCAACTCACGTTCAGTGTATTGTGTGAGATGTGCATATCCTGAGTGTAAGTGGTGGTTGAGAGTTGTGAAGCTTAAAAGTTCTAATAGGTTTCACATCAAAAAATACGAAAATTCGCACACATGTGGTTCAAAGCATCTTACAGTCATAACCCACATGCCACAATGAAATTCATTGGTGAATACTTCAAAGATAAGTTTCCCAAGGGTAGAGGCCCGTCCACAAAAGATATGAGAAATTCACTCCGTGTAGAATTGGGCTGCAAGGTCAGTTATTGGAAGGTTTGGAAGGGCAATGAGATTGCAATGTCTTTGATAAGAGGGACACACGAGCACGGGTATGCAGTGCTTGATGCATGCCGCTATATTCTTAGGATCGTAAACTCGGGAAGTAAGACAACATTGAAAGTTGATGAAAATGGTAAGTTCAAATATTTTTTGTGGCCTATGGAGCTTGTATTCTTGGTTTTGCACATATAAGAAAAGTCTTAGCTGTTGATGGGACATTTTTGAAGAGTAAGTACGGTGGAGTGTTGTTGTCTGCAGTTGCACGGGATGTAGAGAATCATGTTTTTCCCGTGGCATCCTATGTAGTAGACTCTGAGTGTGATGCCTCCTACAAATATGTTTTTGAACAAATGAGTAGTTTTGTATATGATACACCAGAGTTGTGCTTAATTTCTGACAGACATCCAAATATTAGAAAGGCGGTTTCAATTGTCCTTCCTTCAGCACATTATGCTTGTTGAATGAGGCACCTTAGGGAAAATATCCGAACTAGATTTCACAATGGAAAAGTCGTGTACCATTCTTATGAAGCAGAAAAAGCGTATCAGGTATATGTTTTCAATGATCACTTCAATCAAATAAGGGATATGGTTCCTGGGGTCTCCGAATATCTTGAATATGTTGGATTTCACAGATGAAGCAGGGCATTCTTTTCGGGAAATAGATACACATATTGTATTAGTTGTTGTTGTTACATATTAATTAAATTAAATTCCTTATTATTAAAAATTTTAGTTATTTATTTTTTATAGGTATAATATTATGAAGGAAGATATTGCTGAGTTAGTTAACGCAATGTTTTTGGATGAGAGAGAATTTCCAATTACTACCCTTCTTGATGAAATAAATAAGAGGTTTGCAGCAAAATTTCATCAAAGGTGTATGGAGTTCCTCGATGCATCAACCATCTTTGTCCCATCAATAGAAGCAACCATAGCATAAAATGTCAATTTAGGGAACAAGTTATTGGTCCATCAAACTGCCAACTACATGTATGTTGACACCGATCCCGATGGAGTTGCAACAGTTGACTTGCTTTGCAAGTCTTGGTACTTGTAGAGTGTTTGACCTAGATAAAAAACCTTGTCCACATGCTATGGCAGCGCCCCGCATCCAATATGGTGAAGACTATGGGAGGCGAATTTAGGAGTACTCCTCTTCGTATTATAAGGTAGAGACGTACCTTATTGCATACTTGGAGGAAATTAATCCCGTGCCATCTGAAGAATCTTGGAAAGTTCCTGTGGAGATTTTAGAGAGAGAAATACCTCCTCTATTTGTTGAGTCGGGAAAACTGGGAAGAAGGAAGATGAAGAGGAGGGCATCAATCGGGGAATCATCTTACAAAGAAAAATAAATGCTCCATATGCTAAAGAGTTAGGCACAAAAGAACCACATGCACAAAGCGAACTACTACATAGGAACAGATCTGATCTTACTTTTTAATAACAAAACTTATTATTATTGTTATTTGGGTACTTGGTTCATATTCTCATAAAATTGATGTGAATTTTTAACAAGTTACAATAGTCTGATCTGTTGCAACAACTGTTGCACTTGCTGGACAATTTCAAGAAAGTAACATAATCTGTTGCAGCAACTCATAAACTTGTTGTGAATTTTCAAACAAGTGGTCTGATCTGTTGCAATAACTGTTGTTCTTGCTGGACAATTTCAAATAAGTAACCTAATTTGTTGCAACAACTCATAAACTTACTGTGAATTTTCAAACAAGTGCCTGATCTGTTGCAGCAACTGTTGCACTTGCTGGAAGATTTCAAACAAGTAACCTATTCTATTGCAGCAACTCATAAACTTGCTGTAAATTTTCAAACAAGTGGTTGATCTGCTGCAATAATTGTTGTACTTGCTGGACAATTTCAAAAAAGTAACCTAATTTGTTGCACAACTCATAAACTTGTTATGAATTTTCAAACAAGTTGTTTGACACGTGCCAACAACTGTTGCACTTGCTAGATAATTTTAAAAAAGTAACCTAATCTGTTGCAACAACTCATAAACTTGCTATGAATTCTTAAACAAGTGGTCTAATTTGTTGCAGCAACTGTTGCACTTGCTGGAGAATTTCAAACAAGTAACCTAATCTATTGCAGCAACTCATAAACTTGCTGTGAATTTTTAAATAAGTTGTTTGACAGGTGTCAACAGCTGTTTCACTTGCCAGAAAATTTCAAATAAGTAACCTAATCCGTTGTGCAACTCATAAACTTGCTGTGAATTTTCAAACAAATTGTTTGATAGGTGCTAAAAACTGTTGCACTTTCTAGACAATTTCAAACAAGTAACCTAATATGTTGCAAAAACTCATAAATTTGCTGTGAATTTTCAAATAAGTGGCCTGATCTATTGCGACAACTATTACACTTGCTGGACAATTTCAAACAAGTAACCTAATCTGTTGCAGTAACTCATAAACTTGCTGTGAGTTTTCAAACAAGTTGTTTGATAGGTGCCAACAACTATTTCACTTGCTGGACAATTTCAAACATCTAACCTAATCTGTTGCACAACTCATAAACTCGCTGTGAATTTTCAAACAAGTTTTTTGACAGGTGCCAACAACCGTTGCACTTGCTGGAAAATTTCAAACAAGTAACCTATCTGTTGCAACAACTCATAGACTTGCTGTGAATTTTCAAACAAGTGGCTTAATCTGTTGCAGCAATTGTTACACTTGTTGGACAATTTCAAACAAGTAACCTAATCTTTTGCAGCAACTCATAAACTTGCTGTGAATTTTCAAACAAGTTGTTTGACAGGTGCCAACAACTGTTTCACTTGCTGGACAATTTCGAACAACTAACCTAATCTGTTGCACAACTCATAAACTTGTTGTGAATTTTCAAACAAATTGTTTGACAGGTGCCAACAACTGTTGCACTTGTTGAAAATTTCAAAAAAGTAACCTAATCTGTTGCAACAACTAATAAACTTGCCGTGAATTTTCAACCAAGTGGCCTGATCTGTTGCACCAACTGTTGCACTTGGTAAACAATTTTAAACAAGTAACCTAATATGTTGCAGCAACTCATAAACTTGCTGTGATTTTTCAAATAAGTTGTTTGACAGGTGCCAACAACTTTTTCACTTGCTGGATCTTTTCAAACAAGTAACCTAATTTGTTGCAGCAACTCATAAACTTGCTATGAATTTTCAAACAAGTGACCTGATCTATTGCAACAACTATTACACTTGCTGGACAATTTCAAAAAAGTAACCTAATCTATTACAGCAACTCATAAAATTTTTGTGAATTTTCAAACAAGTTGTTTGACATGTGCCAACAACTATTGCACTTGCTGAACAATTTCAAACAAGTAACCTAATTTGTTGCACAAATCATAAACTTGCTGTGAATTTTTAAAATAGTTGTATGGTAGGTGCCAACAACTGTTGCACTTGTTGAACAATTTCAAACAAGTAACTCTAATCTACTGTAGCAACTCATAAACTTGCTGTGAATTTTCAAACAAGTGGACTGATCTGTTGCAGAAACTGTTGCACTTGCTGGACAATTTCAAACAAGTAACCTAATATGTTGCAACAACTCATAAACTTGCTATGAATTTTCAAACAAGTGGCTTGATCTATTACAGCAATTGTTGCACTTGCTGGACAATTTTAAATAAGTAACCTAATCTGTTACAACAACTCATACACTTGCTGTGAATTTTCAAATAAATATTGTAATTTGATCATGAATTGCGTATATCAATCATATTTGTTGTTAAATATAGTGAATTAAATGTATTTTAAGGATTCAAAGCTATATTTAATAGTATTCTTTAATAACGACATAGTAATTTGATTATAATAGACAATCGATCGAGCAATTGTATGTGTAATCAACTTTAATCAAGTAATTTGATCATGAATTGCATGGATCAATCATATTTGTTGTTAAATATAGTGAATTAAATGTATTTTAAGGATTCAAAGCTAGATTTAATAGTATTCTTTAACAACGACATAGTATAATTTGATCATAATAGAAGATCGATCGAGAAATTGTATGCATAATCAACTTTAATCGAGTAATTTAATCATGAATTGCATGGATCCATCATATTTGTTGTTAAATATAGTGAATTAAAGGTATTTTAATGATTCAAAGCTAGATTTAATAGTTATTTGAGTGAAAATATTATCGTAATAACTAAAAATCTGTTGCAACAACTAATAAACTTGTTTGACTTGTTTCATGCAACACCCAAAAACTTTCCTAGACCAAACTCAGACCTTGCAAGAAAAATTCAGAAGAAACAAAAAAAATGCCTCAGAATGACCGAGACAACAAGTTGTGGTAAGCTTTAACGACTCGTTGTCTTTGCGTGTCAGCCCTACTTTGGTCCTTCGGGAACCAACGAGACATGGAACGACCTGTTGTGAGAAACAAGGAGTCGTTCTGTCACTCGTCGGTCCCAAGCTCAAAACTCCCTTTTCCAGGAACCCACGACTCAACTAATGAGTCGTTGTGTGAGAGAATGGCTCATGATGTGAGTCGTTGGTTGAGATTCCTAAAAAACCTCCCCTTCAGTGATAATGAGTGGCAACAACGACCCGTTGTATCTCACAACGAGTAGTTGTGACCATCCGTGGTGTAAAGTTTAGGGATTTTAATAACTTCTCCAGTGGAGGTAACGACTTGACACAATGACCCATTAGGTATACCAATGAGTCATTGTGTTTCCCATTGCCAGGCTTCCTAGAATCTCATCCAATGACCATGAGAGGAACCAACGACCCATTGGTTCATCCAACGAGTTGTGGTCCCTCTCGTTTCTAGTTTCAGTGATCCCAGAACCCAGACCTTAGGACCAATGACTGGTCCCAATGAGTCGTGGTCTCAATCAATGACTCGTTGAGTGACCTATTAGTTCAGGTCGATAGTTTTTCCAGATATTTTTCGGGGATATTTTTGTAATTTTCCACCTTTTTAATCCCTAAATTACGTCATTTTGGGTTATTTTAAGAGAATTTAGAGGGGTAATCGACGATTACTTCACCCCTCTCATTCCCTCATAAAATCAGTTCATAAAATTTCTCTCAGAAACACTTAGAGCAGGAGCTAGGGAAGTTAGTTTCTTCTCAGATTCTCAAGGGATTTTCTTTAGAATTTCTTCACCAGGTATGTGGGAATTCAACAAGGGAATTGTTCTTCCCTTGTGTCCCTAAAATCCTTTATAAATTTTCTATCAATTACAGCCTATGGTTTTGAACTATAGAAGGTTTTCAAACAGAATTCTATAAATTTCATGTGGAGCATTATCCATGTTACTAGTTGCTATGTTTTTCCTAAATTCTTAGAAATCATGGGGAAACTAGCTTCTTATGAAAGGATTTAGCCCTAGCTTTCGAATGCAGTATTTTAGGGTCTAGCATAATTGAGCTATTAATCATGTTGCTTGACTCTACCAGTGTCGGGACTACCATATTGTTAGAATTAGTTGAAATCTCAGTCAATTGCATGCTAGTCAAATTTCAGTCAGAATGCTAGCATGTTTGGTATTATTTAGAAATGTTAGCTGATCAGTTTGACTATAGTCTTTTCTTGAGGTGTTAGTGGTGATTCCCAGTTATCAGTTATTAGACTCAAATATTAGTTATCATATTTCAGCTTGTTCTTTAGATGATTATGACGCTTCCAAATAAGAAGCTCTGGCAAGTCTTAGAACACCAGTTACGGAATTCGATTCAATAAGACTCTCATGGTACTTCCACATAGGTATCCCTGACTTAGTCTTGGACCCTAGTTTTGAGTTATCAGCTTAGTAGTCAGTCTATGACTATCCAATGGGAGTAGGACTTAGCACCGAGTGGATCAAGGTTCCAGTGCACCCAAGATCCCAAAACTACGTTACCACCGTAGGTTATTTTATTGGCCCTATGGCCCTAGACTTGTGATCACCCAGTTCATGCCTTTATACCCTGGCAAGGTATATTCGGTCCTACCGATGAGGTGTATACATCGGGCTCCACGTCTAGCTCACGTGGTTATATGTCGGTTATAGCCTCTCCCACTAGTCAACATAGTTTCAGTTTAGCTCAGCTTAGAACAGTTTAAGTTTACTTAATTTAGTTTAGTGCAGTAAGCTCAAATCAGTATCTCAGATTCAAGGCATGTCTATGACTATCAGATAGGGTCATTTTGACCATTTCAGTTATATTTTAGTTTGTTCAATTTCAGTATTTCAATTGGTCATTACATGTCATTACAGTTTAGTTATTTATTCTTTATGTTATTTTTTCTCCCACTTACTCAGTACATTCAAAGTACTGACACATACCTTCTATGTTGTATCGTATTATGATACAGGCGCAGGTTCCCAGCCTCAGCACCGTTAGTAGATCTTCCTTAGGTGATATCAGCAGTACCAATGGTGAGTCCTCATCTTTCGAGGATGATATTTACTTTTTCAATTATTTCCATTCTGTTAGACTTTAGATTTAGCTAGGGGCTTGTCCCAGCAACTCATATTATAGATGGCCTTCATACATAGATTCAGACATTCAGTTTTGCTTTCAGATGTATAAAATTTTATTATTTAGTTCTCTTAAATGGTTTTATTATTTAAGTTTCCGCTATGATTACTCAGATTGCCAGTGTTATGATAGACAATAGGTTGGATTTAGGTTACTTGTTACTCCAAGTACCGTATCTTGTCCAGCGCATAGACTCGGATCGTGACAAACTTGGTATCAGAGAACTAGGTTTAGAGTATCCTAGGATGTCTAAAAGCCGCATTAAGTAGAGTCCTTTTCATGGGTGTGAAGTGCGCCACACTTAAGATGGGGAGACTACGAGATGAAATTAGGAAAACTCCCTTTTGTTCATACTCTTTATCGTGCGTTGAAGTTCAATTCCAGAAAAGTTCCCCTAACTCGTGCTTTATTTCATTTTAGTGTGAAATCATGCCTCCAAGCTGCGGAAATAGAAAAAGGGTCGGCAACGCTAACCGACCTGCCCCACCAGCTCCAGCAGCCCCTCAGGACGACCAAGTTTCCTTAGTGGAGTTCAGAGCAGCAATCCAGCTGCTGGCGCAGACAGTCATAAATCAAGTACACCAGTAGGTGGTTCTGGTTAACCCAAATGGGTCCACAGCAATTGCCTGAGTTCGGGACTTCACCCGAATGAACCCTCCAGCCTTTCATGGATATAAGGTGGGAGAGGAACCACAGGAGTTTGTGGATGAGATACGGAAGATCACCAGATTATGGGTGTTAGCTCTACTGAGAGTGCTGACCTGGCTACCTACTAGTTGAAAGGGGTAGCCCAGATCTGGTACGATCAGTTGAAGGAAGGGAGACCAAAGGGAGCGGAACTGGTGGAGTGGGAGGAGTTCACAATAGCCTTCCTAGAAAAATTCTTCCCCCAGGAGTTAAGGGAGTCTAAGGTGGCATAATTCATGAATTTGAAACAGGGAAACAGGACGGTGGAAGAATATGCACTGGAGTTCACATAGTTGTCAAGATATGCTCCGGAGATGGTACCCGAGCCAAGGGCTCACATGTTTAAGTTCATTAACGGAGTATCAAACTTGGTCCTTAAGGAGTGCAGAACTGCAATGCTCATCAAAGACATTGACCTCTCCATCCTCATCGTTCATGCCTAGAAGATTGAGGCAAAAAATCTGAAAGACATGGAGCGGGAGAATAAGCAGGCTATGATTGGCCAATCAGATTATAGCCACCAGAGCTTCGGCGGTAGTAGCAGCCCACAACAGTAGTAGCAGCAACAGAGGGCCCCAACACCCACTTTAGCCAGAGCCCCTACTTTCCAATCCCGCTAGGATCAGAAGGGTGGAGCATCTATATCACAGTACCGGAGTCACAGTGCTAACAACCGCTATGTAGTTGGCCCTAAGTGTGGCAAGAACTATCCAGGGGATTGCCTTCAGGGATGAGAGGGTTTCATTGGGTGTGGATAGCTAGGTCACTGGTTTAGAGAATGCCCGTCAGCAGGACGGGGGAGATCATAGTCTACCACTTCAGCAGCTCCAGCAAGCTGACTAGCTCAGCAGGCCAAAACTTCAGGTACAGATGGCGGTCAGTGCCAAAACTATTTTTATACTTTGTACTCTCGTTAGGATCAGGAGAGCTCACCTGATGTGGTGATGAGTATGTTATGTCTTTTCCATCTAGATGTGTATGCCCTACTAGATCCAGAAGCCACACTATCGTTCGTGACTCCCTATGTAGCTGTCCAGTTTGATATCAGTCCAGAGGTCCTCTCAGAACCATTCTCAGTCTCCAACCCAGGTTGGTGAGTCAGTTAGAGCTAACTGGGTATATAGAAACTGCCCATTCTCAATCTTGAATAAGATCATTCTAGCTGATTTCTTAGAGCTATACATGGTCGATTTCGAACTCATTCTTGGCATGGATTCGTTACACTCTGGTTATGCCTCAATCGACTGCAGAACTAGAGTCGTCAGATTTTAGTTCCCTAATGAGCTAGTTTTTCAGTAGAGGGGCAGCTATTCAGTGCCTAAGGGTCGGCTTATTTCCTACCTTAAGGCAAAAAGCTTATTTCTAAAGGTGTATTTATCATCTAGTTCGGGTCAAATATTCTAGCTCTGAGACCCCAACTATCCAGTTAGTTCCAGTTGTCAGCGAATTTCTTAACATGTTTCCCCAAGATCTTCTCGGATTCTCTCTTGAGCGAGAAATAGACTTCGGCATAGACCTTCTTCCGGACACTCATCCCATCTCTATCCCTCCTTACAGTATGGCTCCAGCTGAGCTTAAGGAGTTGAAGGAGCAGCTAAAAGACCTTCTTGATAAAGGTTTCATCAAGCCAAGCATCTCTCCATGGGGTGCTCCAGTATTATTCGTGCAAAAGAAAGACGGTACTCTCATAATGTGTATCGATTACCGCCATCTAAACAAAGTACAGTTAAGAACAGGTATCCCCTACCCAGGACTAATGACTTGTTCGATCATCTTTAGGGAGCCAGTTGTTTCTCCAATGTAGATCTTAGGTCGGGGTATCATCAGCTAAGAGTCAGAGAATGTAACATAGCCAAAACAGCTTTCAGAACTCGGTATGGTCACTACGAATTCGTGGTTATGTCCTTCGAACTAACTACTGCCCCTGCAGCTTTCATGGACTTGATGAAAAGGGTCTTCAAGCTGTATGTAGACATGTTCGTCATTGTATTTATTGATGAAATTCTGCTATACTCCAGAAATGAGGAAGAACATGCTAACCATTTGAGGAGTGCTACAGATGCTTAGAGACCGCCAGTTGTTCGCTAAGTTCAGAAAATGTGAATTCTGGTTGAAGCCTGTGACTTTTCTTAGTCACGTTGTCTCGGGTAAGGGTATTCAGGTAGATCCTCAAAAGATAGCAGCGGTGAAAGACTGGCCAAGACCTACTTTCCCAAACAAAATCAGAAGTTTCTTGGGTCTAGCCAGTTATTACCAACTTTTTGTGGAAGGTTTTTCCTCTATTGCATCTCCTATGACTAGGTTGACTTAGAAAAAGGTGAAATTTCAGTGGTCATATGCGTGTGAGAAGAGTTTCCAAGAGTTTAAGACTCAGCTCACTATCGCTCCAGTGTTAACCTTATCGGAAGGAATAGATAGGTTCATAGTGTATTATTACGCTTCTAGAGTTGGACTCAGTTGGGTTCTGATGTAGCAGGGTAAGGTGATAGATTACGCCTCCAGATAGCTCAAGGTTCATGAAAAGAACTACCCGACTCATGACCTTGGGTTGGTAGCAGTGGTGTTTGCATTGAAAATATGTAGGCATTACCTTTACAGAGCTCACGCGGATGTTTTCACCGATCAAAAGAGCCTCCAGTATGTGTTCAGTGAAAAAGATTTAAATCTTCGTCAAAGAAGGTGGTTGGAGTTATTGAAGGATTACGTCATGAGTATGTTGTACCACCGGGGAAAAACCAATGTGGTGGTTGATGCCCTAAGCAGGACGTTTATAGGGAGCGTGGCTCATATTGAAGAGAGCATAAAAGAACTGGCAAAGGATATTCATAGGTTAGCTCAGTTGGAAGTGTAGTTGGTTGATTCAGCTGAGGTCGGAGTAGTAGTGCAGAGTGGATCAGATTCCTCGTTAGTCATTGAAGTTAAGTCAAGGTAGGATGAAGATCCTGTACTGCTTAAGCTAAAGGAAGCAGTTCTCAGAAAAGAAGTGGAGGCGTTATCCAAAGGGGGAGATGGTGTACTCTGTTACCAGGGTAGACTATATGTACCGGATGTAGGTGACTTGAGACAGTTAATACTGGCTGAAGCACACAGTTTGAGATATTCTATCCACCCAGGTGCCACTAATATGTACCGTGATCTACGGGTTATTTACTGGTGGAACGACATGAAAAGAGACATAGCAAAATTTGTGGCTAAGTGCCCGATCTGTCAGCAGGTTAAGGTGGAACATCATAGACCTGGGGATATGACTCAGGATATCAGCAGATCTAGATGAAAGTGGGAAGAAGTGAATATGGACTTTATTATAGGTCTACCTCGTACTCGCCGGCAGCATGACTCAATCTAGGTGATAGTAGACCGGATGACTAAGTCTGCACATTTTCTCCCATTTAAAACTACAGACTCAGGTAAGGATTATGCTAGGCTATATATCCGGGAGTGGGTCAGACTGCATGGAGTGCCCTTGTCCATCATTTCAGATAGAGGTACCCAGTTCACCTCGCATTTTTGCAAGTCATTTGAGAAAGGACTCGATACCCAGGTCAAGCACAGCACAGCTTTTCACCCGCAGACAGATGGACAAGCTGAGCAGACTATCTAGACCTTGAAAAATATGTTGAGAGCATGTATGATCTATTTCAAGGGCATTTGGGATGATCACCTACCTCTCATCGAGTTTTCGTACAACAACAACTACCACTCAAGAATCCAAATGGCCCTGTTTGAGACATTACATGGTAGAAGGTGTAGGTCTCCTATAGGGTGGTTTGAGGTTGGTGAAGCTACCCTGATAGGGCCGAACTCAGTCCATGAAGCTATGCAGAAGGCACAACTTATCAAGGAGAGGTTGAAAATAGTGCAAAGCCGAAATAAATCCTACACTGATGTGAGGAGAAGAGAGTTAGAATTTACAGTGAATGATTGGGTTCACTTGAAATTTTTATCCATGAAGGGGGTGATGAGGTTTGGGAAGAAAGGGAAACTCAATTCGAGATATGTGGGACACTACAGAATTCTGAAGCAAATTGGTAGTGTGGCATATGAGTTAGAATTACTTCCAGAGTTAGCATCTATGCACCCAGTCTTTCATGTGACACTATTGAAGAAGTATGTCGGTGATCCAATTTCAGTTGTGCCACTAGACAGTGTGGGAGTGAAAGATCGTCTCTCTTACAAAGAGGTCCCAATTCAGATCCTTGACCGTTAGGTTCATAAGTTGAGAAACAAGGAAGTCACTTCGGTGAAAGTCTTGTGGAGGAACCAGCTAGTTGACGGAGCCACATGGGAGGCAGAAGCTGACATGATAGCTAGATACCCTCATTTATTCCCTTCGTGTTCAGTTATTGCATCAGGTACTAAATTCCTCTTCAATACTCTGTTCAGTTCTATACTCATCAACTCTATTCAAATTTTCAATGCGCATTCTACTTTCATCAACTCTGTTAACATGGTTAAGTCAGTTCGGAGTCAATTACTCCTACAGAAATCAGTTCATAGCCTCAGTCTGGGAATTGCAGCTCTTTTCCCGATTTCCAGCAGTTTTTGCCTTCATTCGAGGACGAATAATCCCAAGGGGGAGATATTGCAACACCCCAAAATTTTCCTAGACCAAACTCAGACCTTGCAAGAAAAATACAGAAGAAACCAAAAACAAATGCCTCAAAATGATCGAGACAACGAGTCGTGGTCAGCTTCAATGACCCATTGTTTCAGTCATTGTCAACCCTGCTTTGGTCCTTCAAAAACCAACGGGACATGGAACGACCCATTGTGAGAAACAAAGAGTCAACATATCACCGTTGGTACCCAGCTCAAAACTCCCTTTTCCAGGAACCCACAACTCAACCAACAAGTCGTTGTGTGAGACAACGACTAGTGGTGTGAGTCATCGGTAGGGATTCTCATAACCTCCCCCCCTAGTGATAACGAGTGGAAACAATTACCCGTTGTATCCCACAATGAGTCTTTGTGACCACCCGTGGTGTCAAGTTCAGAGATTTTAATAACTTCTCCAGTGGAGGTAACGACTCGACACAATGACCCGTTAGGTCTACCAACGAGTCTTTGTGTTGCCCATTGTCAGGCTTCCTAGAATTCTCATCCAGTGACCACGAGAGGAACCAACGACCCATTGGTTCATCCAACGAGTCATGGTCCCTCTCATTGCCAGTTCTAATGAGCCCAGAACCCAGGACTTAGGACGAACGACTGGTCCGAAAGAGTCGTAGTCTCAACCACCAACTCATTGAGTGATCTATTGGTCTCTGTCAGTAGTTTTTCCATATTTTTCCCCAGGAATAATTTTGGTAATTTCCCACCATTTTAATCCCATAACTACTTCATTTTGGTTTATTTTAAGGGAATTTATAGGGGTAGTCTATGATTACTTCACCCCTCTCATTCCCTTAGAAAATCAGTTCGTAAAATTTCTCTCAGAAACACTCAGAGCAGGAGCTAGGGCAGTCAGTTTCTTCTCAGATTCTCAAGGAATTTTCTCTGGAATTTCTTCACCAGGTATGTGGGAATTCAACAAGGGAATTTTTCTTCCCTTTTGTCCCCAAAACCCTTTCTAAATTTTATATCAGTTATAGCCCTGTGGTTTCGAAATGTAGAAGGTTTTCAGACATAATTCTATAAATTTCACATGGAACATTATCCATGTTACTAGTTGTTGTGTTTTTCCTAAATTCTTAGAAATCATGTGGAAACTAGCTTCTTTTGAAAGGATTTAGCCCTAGATTTCGAATGCAATACTTTATGGTCTAGCATAATTGAGCTATTAATCATGTTGCTTGACTCTACCAGTGTCACGACCCGGACGTACACTCGAATCATAGACACGGGACAAGGGACCCCGAGAGACCCTAAGTCGACCCACGGCACATGCATACATCTAATCGCATTTAATAAAGTGGAATACTTAGCATAAAACATAATGTAAACGTAAGCATAGCGTAACAACTGTAAGTACTAGGCATTTACATAAGTTGAGTTCTCCATCCTGTCTGAAAGCCTTTACTACATAAGATGGGTTGATAGGACAACATCCCCAACTAACCCGACAAATACTGAAACATAAATAACATAAAAGTCTGTCAAACGGGCCTCGGAACATAAGGACTCACCAATAGCTGAGAGCGAGAACTAAGGTGAACTAAGAATGAGGATGAGCCTGAGATCCGGACCTTGTATCATGAAACGATACAACATAGAAAGTATGCGGTCAGTATGTGGAATGTACAGAGTATGCAAGGTAAGTAAAACGAACATTTAAAAGTAAAATAAACTCATAAATAATGTTATACCCCGGGAACCCAAGGATCAGACCCAAAAGTGAAAACGGAGAAAAATTGAAAATTTGCACCAGGTCACAGAACTACCCGTCAGGTTGGTCGTGAGGAGTGAACACGAGTCATGAGGTGACTCATGGTTAGCATGGTTTGGAAAGGCCTGAGTGAGGAGGCCATGGGCCTGACCGCGAGTCGTGGTCAAACCTCACGACTCGTAAGGTCACCCATGGTCTACCTTGGATGTTTTGGCAAGTGGGGATGGGCAGTGTAGGCCATGGAAGGTGACCACGAGTCGTGGTCTGACCTCACGACTCGTGAAATAACGCACGGGGTCCCCTCGGATGTTTGGGAAGTGGACTTAACGGACCATGGCCACGAGTCATTCCCATGGCGACGACTCGTTAGGTCCCTCGTGGGGACTGGCGACTAGAAATTTACTACGTTTTAATAAGGGTGTTTCATAATTCCTAAGTCCCTAAAGACTAAACTACGTCGTTTTGGATATTTTTCTAAGATAAGATGGGTTAAGTCCTTTATGCATGCCCATTCTCATGAAAAAGCTTAGGGAGATCTTTGAGAGATTCAAGGCCTTCTTCCCTAAATTTTCATCAATTTCTTTGTGGGTGTTCAAGAAACTTTGAGTCCATCCATTCCCAGGTATATAGGGTTTTAAAATGGGTGTAATTCTTCCTCACCCATGCCCAATTTTGATTAAAATCATGAATCCTCTTATTCAAGTCTATGGAGTTTTACTCAAATGCATGAAAATGTGTGTTCTCTTTATGGGTATGATTTAATTGAGTTTTAATTATTGAATTATGAATGATGGGTAGGTTTTATCATTATTTTCCCTTAATCGTGTTTCAAGCTTTTAAATACAAATTGCCCATTTGATGAAAGTTCATGGAAGTTATGATTTATGATGACTACTCTATAATTTGAGTTTATTGATGATGGAAAAGCATGATTTTCTAGTTACCCGTGTTTATGAGCTTATTTTGAAAGTATTGAGTATGATGAAGTAATGGTCAATGCCCCCATGTTGAAGAATGATTTATGATTTATGAAACGAATTACATGATTTATCGATTTATGATGTTGGCCAATGAAAAGGGCTTTGATTCTTGGCTAAGCATGTTTTAAAGGGGATCAATGATGATAAATGTTATATCTTAGCCAATGAATTTTTAATGCATGATATTATTGATTTATGTATGAGCCTATATGCATGTTTTTGGGAGCCGTGTCTAGCACCGAGCAGCCCGGTGTTCAAATGACTATGTCGGTGTCTCATAACCACGTGCCACGTGGATTTCTAAATGATATGATGTATTGATAATGATCCCCTCGAATGGGATATCACTCCTTATACATGGCCCTCGTCTGGCAAGCCAGGGTCGGCTCTTCCCGGTTGAGCGAGATAGTGGGGCATCATGAAAGGCTCTACCATGATGGTGTCGGTTATGATGAGTCCTCCAATTATTCCCCATGTTTTATGCATTATCATGTTTATGATATTGGCTCAAGTTATTTTCATAAATTTACTTATAATTATGATAATGAATGATTATGAATGATTTGAAACCCTTGAGCCTTATGTTTTATTATAAAAGATTTTGATGTAAGCATGAAGTCCTTCTCTTATATTATTTATGAGTTTTTTTTACTTTGAAATGTCCGTTTTACTTACCTTGCATACTCAGTACATTCCACGTTCTGACTGCATACTTTCTATGATGAATCATTTCATGATGCGAGGTCCGAATCTCAGGCCCATCCTCGTCCTTAGTCCATCACAGCCTACGCTTTCAGCTTATTGGTGAGTCCTCATGTTCCAAAGGCCATTTGATTGACTTTCATGTTGTTTATGTTTAGTTTTGGTCAAGTTAGTTGGGGATGTTGTCCCATCAACCCATCTTATGTATTAGAGGCTTTCAAACAAGTATGTAGTGCTCCGCTGTGTATGCGCCCAGTATTTTCTAATGTTATGCTATAATTACGTTTCCGTTATGTTTCTATGATTATCATTCCTCTTATTTGAATGAGATTAGTTGTATGCATGAGCCATGGGTTGACTTGGGGTCTCTCGGGGTCCTTTGTCCCGTGTCTACGATTCGGGTGTATGTTTGAGTCGTGAAAAACTTGGTATCAGAGCATTAGGTTTGAAGTATCCTAGGGTGTCTGAAAGCCGCGTTAAGTAGAGTATTTTTCATGGGTGTGAAGCGCGCCATGCCTATGACGAATAGGATACTAGACGTTTAGGAAATGTTCCCTTTTTTCATGTTCTATGTCGTGCGATAAAAAGTCTCTCCATCCTTATAACTCGTGCGATTCGCGATTGCAGAATTATGGCTCCTAGGAGAATGAACGGAAGAAGGAATGGAAATGATGAAGGCCACGGAGATGGAAATGACCATGGACATCAGCAAGCTCCACCTTTTCAGGAGCCCCAGGCACTAGAGCCAACTGCCCATATTGAGTTTCGGGCGGCTATCCAGATGTTGGCGCTGGCCTTGACCTCTCAGGTCAACCAGCAGGCTGTTGCGCAGTGCCCACAAAATGGCAATGCAGAGGCGGCTCGGATTATAGACTTCTTGAGGATAAACCCTCCTGAGTTCACGGGATCAATGGTGGATGAGGATCCACACGAGTTCATTGAAGGGATCTTGAAGGTCACTCAGGTTATGGGGGTGACAAATGGGGAGTGTATTGACTTGTCCTCTTATTAGCTAAAACAGGTTGCTCATATTTGGTACAAGCAATGGAAGGACAGCAGGGCTGCGAGAGCGGGCCCTATCAGCTGGGATGAGTTCCACATGGCCTTTCTCGACAGGTTCCTCCCTTGGGAGATGAGGGAGTTAAAGGTAGTTGAGTTTGTGAACCTCAAGCAGGGAAAAATGACAGTGCTGGAGTATTTGCTTGAGTTCACCCGATTGTCAAAATACGCCCCAGAGTTGGTGATGGATCAGAGGGTGCGGGTGATCCAATTGTTCATGGCGTGGTCGGTTATTTAGAAAAGGATTGCAGGACTGCCATGCTTCACCAGGACATATACTTTCCTCGCATAGTGTTGTATGCCCAGCAGATGGAGGTGGCTCATGCGATGGAAAGGGAGGCAAAGAGGGCTCGGACAGATAGTCGTGGGTTTTGATCTCGGGCAAAATAGCATGCCCGAGTGACGCTTGAGAACTTAATGTAGTCTTGTTTAGCTAAGTAATTGTATACATTTTCGTGTGATTTTATATAAATGTGAATATATGTGCTAACCAACATGATTAGTCCTTGTTTTGTAGGTTTCAATGATTTTGAGGAACTAATTTATAAGTTGGTGAAGTAGCGGAATGGAGTCGGGAGCAGATGAGGTAGGCAGGCAGCACTAGCGCACCAGCAACGTGCCACGCCGTGCCAGCTACGTGACAGAGCAAGGCCAACGCGCTGCCCAAGCAGCGTGACACGCTGCCAATGCGGTGGCACTCGACAGTTTCGGCTTCCGGAGGCAATTTCCAGAGAGCTTTCGCGTTACCTCCGTGTCACGGAGGCAGTGCTCCGCAATACACTCCGTGACATGGAGCCATTCCACGACAGGCTAAATTGTGCACGTTTCTCATTTATTCTAAATAAGTCCCTTAGCTCCTAAAACCACTTTGTCACGATTTTATTCTGGAAAACTACCTAGGAGTGAAGGGAGAAGTGGGAGAACTCATCTAGGGTTTGGCAAATTCCCTTCTCATCTACTAAATTCATGTAAGTATGTTAGTTTAGTAGTAGTTAGTTGTAGTTTTATGAACATGAATGGCAAGAACCCTTCCTCTAGGGTTGAAGCCATGAATTATGATTGTGATTTTATGAAATTGTTTTGGAATTAAGTTATTGATTGTTGTTTTCGTCTTGCATTCTGGATTGTTGGTTGTTTTTATGATTGATCACCATGAAAACATATACGTTAGCTTGGGCAATTGCTTGAGAAAGAATTACCTAGGTCAGGCCACGAGAATGTAAGGAGCATGTTTGTATCTCACGATATATTTTGGTGTTAGGATAGAAATATACCTAACACCTTGCTTGGTTGATAAACGGGGGTTATTAAGAGACCAACTTAGGATTATCACATCACCACTCGAAGAAGTAGTTGTGAAGGTAAGTTGAGTTAAATGGTTAGACGCACAAAAATCCCTAATCGTTTCCTCGTAACCATAACATAATTAATTGCCCACGAACTAGAAATTAGCATCCTCGCTCACAATGATGCAGTGAGGCTAGTTTGTCGTGTTTAGAGGCTCGAAAGACCATGAACATGCAATTCTAATTATGTGAAACAACAATCGATAGTGCCATGCTTAACCCATTGCAATTCGTAGTGTCGCATGATTATCTGGTTTTAACTCTATGTTGCTCCTAGAGTAAATTCAGGATATTTCGTTGACCAAAACAAACTTAATTAAATCTCTCTCGAAAACTTCTATAACCAACACTTGAGAAAGTTAAGATCACACTTGAAATGGCTAGTTAGAGGAATGGGTCCAGTCCCTGTGGGTTCGACATTCCGGTTCTTAAAAAGAGCCACTATATTACTTGCACGACCCGTACACTTGCGGACACGCAAATAAGGGCACGTCAAGTTTTTTGCGCCGTTGCAGATCCTAACCCCCGGCAAATCAATAGGCTAAATTGTGCACGTTTCTCATTTATTACAAATAGGTCCCTTAGCTCCTAAAACCACTTTGTCACGATTTTATTCTGGAAAACTACCTAGGAGTGAAGGGAGAAGTGGGAGAACTCATCTAGGGTTTGGCAAATTCCCTTCTCATCTACCAAATTCATGTAAGTATGTTAGTTTAGTAGTAGTTAGTTGTATTTTTCGAACATGAATGGCAAGAACCCTTCTTCTAGGGTTGAAGCCATGAATTATGATTGTGATTTTATGAAATTGTTTTGGAATTAAGTTATTGATTGTTGTTTTCGTCTTGCATTCTGGATTGTTGGTTGTTTTTATGATTGATCACCATGAAAACATATATGTTAGCTTGGGCAATTGCTTGAGAAATAATTACCTAGGTCAGGGCACGAGAATGTAAGGAGCATGTTTGTATCTCACGATATAATTTCATGTTAGGATAGAAATATACCTAACACCTTGCTTGGTTGATAAACGGGGGTTATTAAGAGACCAACTTAGGATTATCACATCACCACTCGAAGAAGTAGTTGTGAAGGTAAGTTGAGTTAAATGGTTAGACGCACAAAAGTCCCTAATCATTTCCTCGTAACCACAACATAATTAATTGCCCGCGAACTAGAAATTAGCATCCTCGCTCACAATGATGCAGTGAGGCTAGTTTGTCGTGTTTAGAGGCTCGAAAGACCATGAACATGCAATTCTAATTATGTAAAACAACAATCGATAGTGTCATGCTTAACCCATTGCAATTCGTAGTATCGCATGATTATCTGGTTTTAACTCTATGTTGCTCCTAGAGTAAATTCAGGATATTTCATTGACCAAAACAAACTTAATTAAATCTCTCTCGAAAACTTCTATAACCAACACTTGAGAAAGTTAATATCACATTTGAAATGGATAGTTAGAGGAATGGGTCCAGTCCCTGTGGGTTCGACATTTCGGTTCTTAAAAAGAGCCACTATATTACGTGCACGACCCGTACACTTGCGGACACTCGAATAAGGGCACGTCAAGTTTTTGGCGCCGTTGATGGGGATTCAGTGAAGTTTTGATAATTTATCTATTTTTGTGTGATTTTTGAAATTTCCTTAAGTGTTGAGAAACTTGGTCTTAGTTGTTTATTTGCAGGTAACAGGTTGTCCTGCCGAGCTGGCTAGAAGTAGAGAGCTTGTGGAACCGTTGCTGGAACCTGAACGTCAAATCCATTTGCGAAGGAGAGTAGCTTTAGAGCAAAAGCTGAAGAGACTTCAAGAAAAGGTACAACAACAACCACCCGCGGGACAAGCACAATTGTCATCAGAAGCAATGGCAGCAAGACCTGTTCGCGAAGTGGCAATCCCACTAGCGACGAATGTGACCTCTAGCATCCGTAAACCGGAGCTTGGAGGGCACTTTGATCTTAAACATAACATGGTGCAGCTGTTACATTCTAGTGGTAAATTCACTGGGATGGCACATGAGGACCCACAACAGCACTTACAGAACTTTCTTGAGATTAGTGACACATTTGTCCCCACCGGCATGTCCACAGATTATGTCCAACTTACCCTCTTCCCATTTCCATTGTTGGGAGAGGCAAAAAAGTGGTTGAAGGCTGAGCCAACGAACTCCATAACTTCGTGGAATGACTTGGCTAAGAAGTTCCTTATCAGATTCTTTCCTTCAGGCAAGACTGCAAAGTTGAGAACTGAAATACTGAGTTTCAAGCAGAGGCCTGATGAGAATTTATATTTGTCTTGGGAAAGATTCAAGTCATTATTGAGAGACTGTCCCCATCACCAGCAATCGAATGAAGTGCTGGCTCATACCTTTGTAGAAAGTCTAGAGCCACACACGAAAATATTACTAGACTTTGCATCGGGTGGGCAAGCCTTGGAGAAGACTTATGATGAGTTGTATACTTTGTTGAACAGAATTGCTCAAGGAAATCCAGAGTGGTACAGCGAGTCATCGAGAGGGGAAGGAAAGAGATCAGGGCTGATAGAGGTAGATGGTATGAGTGCCTTGGCAGCACAGTTAGCTTCGTTCCAGCATCAGATGATGACTCAGTTCAATAAACTGAGTATGAACCAACAATAGGGCCAGGTTAATGCAGTTCAGCAAGCTCCGAGTTGGTGTGAAATTTGTGGTAATAATGGGAACAATGTAGAATCTTATGGAGCCAATCCGAAATCAGTCAATTTTGTTGGTAATGTGCATAGGAATTAGAATTTTGGGAACAACTCCAACAGAAATTGGCAGGGCCACCCAAATTTTTCTTGGGGTGGAAACCAAAAGAAGAATTATATGCAACCTCAACAACAGCAGTATCAGCAGAATAGGCAAAATGATGGGAAATTGAGTAGCAGCATTGAGGAAACACTGTAGAAAATTATGGAGACCCAGAATCAGTTAGCGGAAAATCAAGCGAGGATGGCAACAGACTTAATGAATCAGCAAGTAGCCACCCGCAATCTTGAAAAACAAGTGGGTCAAATAGCAGCTTCTCAGAACATGAGGTCGCAGGGGGGATTACCAAGCGATGCAGATCCTAACCCCCGGCAAATCAATGCCATTAGTCTTAGAAGCGGAAAGCAACTAGCTGATGCAGTGCCTAAAGAGTTGAGAAAGGAGGTGCAGCCGGAGTTGGTTAGACCAGGACCATCCACCGACACTGGAGCGAATTAGAGTGTTGGGAAACAAAATGCACAACCTGCATTGCAGCCAGCACAAAGACCACCACCACCATTTCCTCATAAAGTCAAAAAGAGCAAGGAGGAGGAATGCTTCAAAAAGTTCTTTGAAAGTTTCAAAGAACTTCACATAAATTTGCCTCTTATTGATGTCTTGCAGGGAATGCCCAAGTATGCTAAATACTTGAAGGACGTGATGGCGAACAAAGTTAGATTGGTGGATGTCCAGACTGTAGCACTGACTGAGGAGTGCATCATAGGGTATTGAGCAAAATGCCAAAAAAGCTCAAAGACCTAGAGAGTTTTACCCTCCTCATACAAATTGGTAAAGCTGAGGTGCTACGAGCTTTGTGTGATCTAGGGGCAGCAGTTAATCTAATTCCCCTATCCTTATTCAACACCCTGGGGTTGGGAAAACCGAGGCAGACAAGGTTGATGCTGCAGCTGGCTGACAAGTCACAAGTGACACCTAATGGAATAATAGAGGACCTTCTCATCAAAGTAGGCAAGTTCATTATAACTGCTGATATTGTCTTAGATTTTCAGGTTGATGACCAGGTAACCCTGATCTTGGGACGGCAATTCTTGGCCACTGGAGGAGCGGTGATTGACTTGAAAGCAGGGACCCTGAAAATGAGGGTTGAGGATGAAGAAGAAATCTTCCGCGTTTACCAAGAAATGAACCCATCTGCACACTACAGAAACCTTTGTCAGGTTAGTGTGTTGGCAGAGGATGAGTGTGGGGTGGAGGATTCCACAGGTGCAGGGCCAAAGGCAATGACAAGTGTTCAGGACGAGTTTGATAAAGGGCTTCAAATTAAGAAGAAGTTGGAGGAAGAGAGGAACAGAGTGGAGGCTGTTTCCTCTAAACAGCAAAAGAAAAGGAGATGGTTCCCGAAAGAGAACCCAGGTATGAGGATGTCCTAAAAAGGATAGTCCACGTCGGTCCACGACGTAAAATAAGGCGCTGTTTGGGAGGCAACCCAAGGGTACCTCAGGTACACTTTGTTAATTTTAATTTTGTGTTGATTTTGTTATTTTCATTTTGTTTGTGTTTTTGGTGGAAAGTTAAGCACAGATACAGGGAAGTCTGAGTACCGAGAAGGTGGAAGCTAAAGAGCATGGAATAGAAGAAGTGTGAGGCCAAACACCCACCTCTGAAAACTTGAAAGGAAAGCATGCTTTTAGCTTGGCATAGAGGCTCAGGGATTATTTCTCATCCTTTAAATGTTAATTTGATGCTATGAAGACATAGCATGATTTAAGTGTGGGGTGAGAAAAATTTCAAAATTTTTGTGCTTAACAAGTTTGTGGTGAATGTAATGCTTGTGAGGAATTTGTGAGAAATTTGAAAAATTTGAAAATTTTGAAAAAAATTTGTGAATTAAGCATGACTTCATTACCCGTTGGTTTTTCTTTTCGGTTCTTTTCCGACGGGGGGGTCTTTGAACCGAAGAATAAAAATTTTCTTTTTCTTTTCTTTGTCTGTATATAGTGTTTTTAGTCATAGTTAGGGACTGTTTTCGACAATGGATGGATGACGACCGTCTTGAGGAAAAATTAGTCGATAGGTTTTGGGTTTTTGAGACCATAACTAAGTGGTGCTTGATGTTCTTGTTATGTGCTATATGTGATTGTAAGATGCAAGTATATTCAGTGTGAAGCATGCAAGTGTATAACTTTGTTTGAGACACTTAGGCTCTTAAATTTGACTTTCTACGATTGAAGCTTAATCTGAATTCTTGTGATTTGCTGAGTTAAGAGTCTGCTGAATGTGTCTTGAATTGAGCATGTGCCATGAGTGTAAGGTTTTTGAGTATTCTGTGCTATTGTGGAATGTCTAGAACTTGCCTGGTGTGTATATAAAATGAAATGAAGGATGTGGACTGTAGAAGATGATTTAGGCATTTTTCTGAATGAACCTAATTTTTATCCCTCACTTTACCTACCTTGAATGTTGAATCCTAGTGAGCCCCATTGTGCCTTAAGCCTATTCTTTGATAGCTACAACAGAAGCTTAATCCTTTTTCTTTCATTAGCCTTGTGTTTGATCCAAAACTCCTAAGCGCTTGAGTGAAAAAATCTGAAGGAGTAAAGGAGTGAGAAGAATGAAAAGAAAGGAAATGTAGCAAGTTGTAGAAGTGAGAAAAGGAAAAAGGTGCACTTGTGTGAAAATGGTTGATTATTAGTAAGGAGCAACAAAACAAATTAATGAAAAATTATTTATAGAACTCCTTAGTAATAAGCTAAAAGTGCCTAAAGAAAGGGGGAACATAAGAGGAAAAAGAAAGATGAAAGGAGAAAAAGGTGAAGTAAGGGAAGGGAAGTTCGTAATGAGGGCGTAATGTATTTAAAGCGCTTGGGAAAGATAGTCACTATTATTGGCCAGAATAGTACCTACCTTTCCCTTAGCTTACATTACAACCCATTAAGTCCTACATGATCTTACATTCACACATCCTTAAATTAGTGGAATAAAACACTAAGGGCAAGCTTGTGGGTCATTACATGATGCATGTGAATTCTTTGTGAGAGTGAGCGTAATTCTATTCATGTACCTACACATGTTGTGATTTAAAAATTGTTTTTGCGTGTGAAATTGGGTAACTCTCTTTCCGTGGGGGAACATGTTGAATGAAGGATATAAATCATGTGGGATTTCTTAATCAGTTGATTAGCATGAGTTTGCTAAGATTGAGAGTCGATTCCTGAGGTTAAGAAGTCTTAACATAGTTGTACTTCATTACAATGATCAAATCGTGCATGCTTTATTTTTAGCTTGTTATCTTAAGTAATCATTATAGATGTAGCTAGAATAATCTTGCTAAATGAGTTATGGGTGAGTCTCCATATGCATGAGATGTAAAAGGTTGTTCGAGGACGAACAAGAATTTAAGTGTGGGGTTGTGATCTCGGGCAAAATAGCATGCCCGAGTGACGCTTGAGAACTTAATTTAGTTTTGTTTAGCTAAGTAATTGTATACATTTTCATGTGATTTTATATAAATGTGAATATATGTGCTAACCAACATGATTAGTCCTTGTTTTGTAGGTTTCAATGATTTTGAGGAACTAATTTATAAGTTGGTGAAGTAGCGGAATGGAGTCGGGAGCAGATGAGGCAGGCAGGCAGCACCAGCGCACCAGCAACGTGCCACGCCGTGCCAGCTGCGCGATAGAGCAAGGCCAACGCGCTGCCCAAGCAGCGTGACATGCTGCCAACGCGGTGGCACTCGGCAGTTTCGGCTTTCGGAGGCAATTTCCAGAGAGCTTTTGCGTTACCTCCGTGTCACGGAGGCAGTGCTCCGCGATACACTCCGTGACACGGAGCCATTCCACGACAGGCTAAATTGTGCACGTTTCTCATTTATTCTAAATAGGTTCCTTAGCTCCTAAAACCACTTTGTCACAATTTTATTCTGGAAAACTACCTAGGAGTGAAGGGACAAGTGGGAGAACTCATCTAGGGTTTGGAAAATTCCCTTCTCATCTACCAAATTCATGTAAGTATGTTAGTTTAGTAGTAGTTAGTTGTAGTTTTACGAACATGAATGGCAAGAACCCTTCCTCTAGGGTTGAAGCCATGAACTATGATTGTGATTTTATGAAATTGTTTTGGAATTAAGTTATTGATTGTTGTTTTCGTCTTGCATTCTGGATTGTTGGTTGTTTTTATGATTGATCACCATGAAAACATATGCGTTAGCTTGGGAAATTGCTTGAGAAAGAATTACCTAGGTCAGGGCACGAGAATGTAAGGAGCATGTTTGTATCTCACGATATAATTTCGTGTTAGAATAGAAATATACCTAACACCTTGCTTGGTTGATAAACGGGGGTTATTAAGAGACCAACTTAGGATTATCACATCACCACCCGAAGAAGTAGTTGTGAAGGTAAGTTGAGTTAAATGGTTAGACGCACGAAAGTCCCTAATCGTTTCCTCGTAACCACAACATAATTAATTGCCCGTGAACTAGAAATGAGCATCCTCGCTCACAATGATGCAGTTAGGCTAGTTTGCCGTGTTTAGAGGCTCGAAAGACCATGAACATGTAATTCTAATTATGTGAAACAACAATCGATAGTGTCATGCTTAACCCATTGCAATTCGTAGTATCGCATGATTATCTGGTTTTAACTCTATGTTGCTCCTAGAGTAAATTCTGGATATTTCGTTGTCCAAAACAAACTTAATTAAATCTCTCTCGAAAACTTCTATAACCAACACTTGAGAAAGTTAAGATCACACTTGAAATGGATAGTTAGAGGAATGGGTACAGTCCCTGTGGGTTTGACATTCTGGTTCTTAAAAAGAGCTACTATATTACTTGCACGACCCGTACACTTGCGGACACGCGAATAAGGGCACGTCAGGTTTTCACATCAGAGGTCCGGTGGTGGCTACCATCCACAATTTAAGCAGAGGTCACTAGCCCCAGCACCATCATCAGCTAGTGTTCCATCAAGACCTAGGGGTGATTAGAGGAGTAGGGCTTCAGGATCGAGGGATATAGGGGAACCCAGTTGGAGTATACCACTCCAGCTTACGGGAAGTGCGGCAAGAGTCACGCCGGCAGTGCCTGCTCGGATTAGATGTCTGCTATGGGTGTGGTAGATCTGGGCACATGCACCGAGCGTGCCCATATGCTGGAGGGTGATGATAGGGGTCATGCACAGACTTCCAGGACAGCAGCAGCTCCAGCCCATTCCACTCTACAGGGAGCATCGACTAGTGAAGGTGGCAGACAACGCCAAAACCGATTCTATGCCCTAGCCTCATGCCAGGAGCAGGAGACTTCGCCTGACGTGGTCATTGGTATGTTGCGTATCTTTCATACTGATGTTTATTCCTTGCTAGATCCGGGATCTACCTTGTCTTTCATGACTCCTTACATTGCTAGTAGCCATGGAGTTAGTCCCGAGACATTGTCAGAACCATTTTCAATTTCTACCCCTATTGGTGATCCAGTTGTAGCTAGGCATGTATATAGGGGGTGCCTAGTCACAGTGTTGCACAAGGTTACCTCCGCAGACATTGTAGAGTTAGCCATGACTGACTTTGACATTATTCTTCGCGTGGATTGGTTGTTTTCATGTTTTGCTACGATTAATTGTAGGACCCGTACAGTTGAATTTCGTTTTCCTGGTGAGTCGATGTTGGAGTGGAAGGGTAGTTCAGCGGTACCAGCAGGTCGGTTTATTTCATATCTTAGGCCCAGGAAAATGATCTCTAAAGGTTGCATGTACCACCTAGTTATGGTTAAGGATGTGGAGTCCGAGACCCCGACTATTCAGTTAGTTCCGGTGGTGTGCAAATATCTAGAGGTGTTTCCTGACGATTTTCCTGGTGTTCCTCCGAAAAGGGAATTCAATTTCGGGATTGATCTATTGCTAGATATGCAGCCTATTTTTATCCCTCCTTACAAGATGGGTCCAGCCGAGCTAAAGGAATTAAAGGATCAGGTAAAGGACTTGCTGGATAAGGGTTTCATTAGACCGAGCAAGTCACCATGGGGTGCACCGGTTCTCTTCGTTCGAAAGAAGGATGGG
This sequence comes from Datura wrightii, assembly GCA_035772735.1. NCBI lineage: Eukaryota > Viridiplantae > Streptophyta > Magnoliopsida > Solanales > Solanaceae > Datura > Datura wrightii. The sequence continues at coordinate 90,695,036 of JASDFA010000016.1, read as the reverse complement.
TCCCTTCGGATGTGTATTAATTATCGACAACTTAATAAGGTCACCATCAAGAACTGGTACCCCTTTCCCAAGATTGATGATTTATTTGACTAGCTCCAGGGTGCCAGGTGTTTCTCGAAGATAGATCTCAGGTCCGAATATCACCAGCTTAGAGTACGGGAGTGTGATATTCCAAAGACAGCCTTCAGAACCCGGTATGGCCATTATAAGTTTATATTTATGTATTTTGGACTAACCAATGCTCCTACGGCTTTTATGGATCTGATGAACAAGGTGTTCAAGCAATATTTGGATATGTTCGTGATCGTGTTTATCGATGACATTCTTATATACTCCTGGAGCGAGGAGGAGCATGCCACTCATTTGAGAATAGTGTTGCAAACCCTCAAGGATCACCAGCTGTATGCAAAGTTTAGCAAGTATGAATTTTGGCTAAACTCGGTAGCATTTTTGGGACATATGGTATCAAGCGAAGGCATAAGGGTAGATTCTCAGAAAATCTAAGCAGTGAAGAATTGGCCTAGATCGGTGAATCCTTAAGAAATTTGGAGTTTCTTGGGCCTAGCAGGCTACTACCGGAGATTCATAGAGGGTTTCTCATCTATTCCGGAACCTTTGACCAAGTTGATTCAGAAAAAGATAAAGTTTCAATGGTAAGAGGATTGTGAGAGAATCTTCCAAGAATTGCAGACCCGACTTTCTTCAGCACCAGTGTTGACCTTACCCGAAGGTACTGATGGCCTTGTAGTGTATTGTGATGCTTCGAGAGTCGGGCTAGGGTGTGTGTTGATGCAGCGTGGGAAGGTAATAGCATATGCCTCAAGACAGTTGAAGGTCCATGAAAAGAATTATCCGACCCACGATCTTGAGTTGGCCGCGATAGTGTTTGCATTGAAGATATGGCGGCATTACTTGTACGGGATCCACGTGGATGTGTTTACAGATCACAAGAGTTTGCAATATTCGTTCACACATAAAGATAATCTTCGACAAAGGAGGTGGTTGGAATTTCTAAAGGACTACCACATGAGTGTCCTCTACCACCCGGGCAAGGCTAATGTGGTTGCGGATGCACTTAGTAGGCTCTCCATGGAAAGTGTGTCCCACGTGGATGCATGTCCTCTACCACTCGGGCAAGGCTAATGTGGTTGCGGATGCACTTTGTAGGCTCTCCATGGAAAGTGTGTCCCACGTTGATGAGGGAAAGAAGGAGTTGGTGAAGGATGTTCACCGACTTGCAAGATTGGGAGTTAGATTGATTGACTCGGCCGATGGCGGTGTTGTTGTGCATAACGGGTCAGAATTGTCCTTGGTGGTTGATGTTAAATATAGGCAATATGAGGATCCAATATTGAGGAAGTTGAAGGAGGCGGTGCGGAGTCAAAAGGTGGAGCTTTTCTCTCAAGGGGGAGATGGTGTAGTACGATACCAGGGTCGACTCTGTGGCAACGACCCGTTAGGTCCCTCGTGGGGACTGGCGACCAGAAATTTTCTGCATTTTAATAAGGCTATTTTCATAATTCTTAAGTCCCTAAAGCCTAAACTACGTCGTTTTGGATATTTTTCTAGGTAAGATAAGATGGGTTAAGTAATTTATGCATGCCTATTCTCTTGCAAAAGCTTAGGGAGATCTTGGGAGATTCAAGGCCTTCTTCCCTAAATTTTCATCAATTTCTTTGTGGGTGTTCAAGGAACTTTGAGTCCATCCATTCCCAGGTATGTAGAATTTTTAAATGGGTGGAATTCTTCCTCACCCATGCCCAATTTCAATTAAAATCATGAATCCTCCTATTCAAGTCTATGGAGTTTTACTCAAATGCATGAAAATGTGATTTCTCTTTATGGGTATGATTTAATTGAGTTTTAATTATTGAATTATGAATGATGGGTTGGTTTTATTATTATTTTCCTTTAATCATGTTTCAAGCTTTTAAATACTAATTGCCCATTTGATGAAAGTTCATGGAAGTTATGATTTATGATGACTACTCTATAATTTGAGTTTATTAATGATGGAAAATCATGATTTTCTAGTTACCCATGTTTATGAGCATATTTTGAAAGTATTGAGTATGATGAAGTAATGGGCAATGCCTCCATGTTGAAGAATGATTTACGATTTATGAAACAAATTACATGATTTATCAATTTATGGTGTTGGCCGATGAAAAGGTCTTTGATTCTTTGCTAAGCATGTTTTAAAGGGGATCAATGATGATAAATGTTATATCTTAGCCAATGAATTTTTAATGCATGATGTTATTGATTTATGTATGAACCTATATGCATGTTTTTGGGAGCCGTGTCTAGCACCGAGCAGCCCGGCGTTCAAAGGACTACATCGTGTCTCATAACCACGTGCCACGTGGGTTTCTAAATGATATGATGTATTGATAATGATCCCCTGGAATGGGATATCATGCCTTATGCACGACCCTCGCCTGGCAAGCCAGGGTCAACTCTGCCCACTTGAGCGAGATAGTGGGGCATCATGGAAGGCTCTACCATGATGGTGTCGGTTATGATGAGTCCTCCCATTGTTCTGCATGTTTTATGCATTATCATGTTTATGTTATTGGATCAAGTTATATTTTCATAAAGTTACTTATAATTATGATAATGAATGATTACGAATGATTTGAAAGCCTTGAGCCTTATGTTTTATCATAAAAGATTTTGATGTAAGCATGAAGTCCTTCTCTTATATTATTTATGAGTTTTATTTACTTTGAAATGTCCGTTTTACTTACCTTGCATACTCAATACATTTCACATACTGACCGCATACTTTCTATATTGTATTGTTTCATGATACAGGGTCCGGATCTCAGGCTCATCCTAGTCCTTAGTCCATCGCAGCCTACGCTTTCAGCTTATTGGTGAGTCCTCATGTTTCGATGACCGTTTGATTGACTTTCATGTTGTTTATGTTCAGTTTTGGTCAGGTTAGTTGGGGATGTTGTCTCATCAAACCATCTTATGTATTAGAGGCTTTCAGACAAGTATGTAGTGCTCCGCTGAGTATCCGCCCAGTATTTTCTAATGTTATGCTATAATTACGTTTCCATTATGTTTCTATGATTATCATTATACTTATTTGAATGAGATTAGTTATGTGCATGGGGCGTGGGTCGACTTAGGTCTCTCGGGATCCCTTGTCCCGTGTCTACGATTCGGGTGTACGTTTGAGTCGTGAAAAATAAACATAGGAGAAGGATATCATGCTTGTATCATAAACTTCGTAAGTAAACATAAGGCTCAAGACTTTCAAATCGTTCATAAATCATTCATTATCATAATCGTATGTAAACGTTATTGCCAATAACATAAATATAACATTGTATAAAACATGTGGAACAATGGGAGGACTCATCTTAACCGACACCATCATTGTAGAGCCTTTCATGATGCTCCAACTATCTCACTCAAGTGGGCAGAGCCGACCCTGGCCTTCCAGGCGAGGTTCGTGCATTAGCCGTGATATCACATTTGAGGGGATCGGTATCAATACAATACATAATATTAGAACCCACAGTGGCATGTGGTTATGAGACACCGGCATAGTCCTTTGAACGTCGGGCTGCTTGATGCTATACACGGCTCCAAAAAACATGCATATAGGCTCATACATGAATCAATAACAACACGTATTAAAATTCATTGGCTAAAATATAACATTTATCATCATTGATCCCCTTTAAAACATTCTTAGCAAAGAATCAAATGCCTTTTTCATCGACCGACATCATAGATCGATAAATTATGTAATTCGTTTCATAAATCGTAAATCATTCTTCAACATGTGGATATTGCCCAATACTTTAACATACTAAATTCTTTTAAAAAAATTTCTCATAAACATGGAAACTTGAAATCTTTCTTTTCCATCATCAATAAACTCAAAATATCGAATACTTATCATAAATCATTACTTTCATGAACTTTCATCAATGGGCATTTTAGATTTAAATAGCTTGAAACATGATTTTAAAGAAAATAATATAAGACCTGCCCATCATTCATAATTCCATAATTAAAACTCAATTAAATCATACCTATAAAGAGAAATCAAATTTTCATGTATTTGGGTAAAATCCCATAGACTTGAATAGGAGAATGCATGATTAAAACGAAGTTTGGGAATGGGTGTGATAGAATTTACCCATTCTAAACCCGACATACCTGGGGAACACTTGGTTCTTAATTTCCCCTTGAAAGCTCAAGATGGAATTTGGAGAATTTTGAGGAAGAACACTTGAATCACCTTCTACTCCCCTCTCTAACTCTTTAATGCACAAATGAGGCTTAACATGGACTAACCCCCCTTAAAAGACTCAATTCCGACCTTAAAACGACATAGTTTAGGCCTTAGGAGTTTAGGAAATTATGAGAAGGCCCTTACTAATTCGCAGAAAATAACTGCCAGATGACCCTAACGGGTGACCTGATGACTCGTCAGGACGGGCAACGACTCGTCCTGTCGCCCGTCAAGTACACTGCTTTAGCCTCAATTAAAATTCCATAGGCTTGCTCACGACCCACCTCACGAGTCGTTAGGACTGACCACGACTCATGGGGTCCCATCCACTAAGTACACTGGTAAGACCTTTTATTTAATCCCTAACCTCATCCCACGGTTGATCGGATGACTCATGGTAGCTGACCAAGAGTCGTTCCCACGCCCGAGTGGACCTCAACTCCTCAGCCCATCCAGCCTTCCCACGAGCCACCTGACGAATCACGGGGTCTCCTCATGAGTCGTCTAACGACTCGTCCTGCACTGCTGCAACATTTTCCAGATTTTCCCCGTTTGACTCCCGGATCTGATCCTTGGGTTCCTGGGGTATAACAATATCTCCCCCTTGGGCACATTCATCCTCGATTGTTAGAAACATACAGAAAACTCATAAACAAGCTATCACCATATACAAATGTTGATCATTTAAGCTGGAAACTAATGGATTGACTACCTCCGAAAACAACCACATAGTTGAGCTTAATGCAGACATCTCTTACATTTACCACATCAGAAAACAAACTTGTATGCATGAATGGAACATGAAAACTAATTAGAGGTTTAGGGAAAAAACTGATACCTTAAACTGAAACTAAGCCACTAGGGAACTGGTGTGGGTATATAGCCATCATATCCTCTTCGGCTTCCCATGTAGATCCTTCAACATGCTAATTTCTCCATAATACTTTAATTGATGCTACTTCTTTGTTCCTCAGCCTCCGAATCTGATGATCCAAGATTTCAACGGGAATTTCTTCATAACCGAGGCTGTCTTTTTCGCCAATGTTGTCTACCAGGACTACCCAGGCTGGATCATCCAAACACTTTTTCAAAAGCGATACATGAAAGACGGGATGAACTGAAGGTAACTCCTATGGCAAGTCCAACTCATATGCCACTTTACCAACTCTTCTCACAACTCGGTAGGGACCAACATATCAGGAACTGAGTTTCCCTTCCTTTCCAAATCGCATCACTCCCTTCATGAGAGAATACCCTCAACCTCAACTCAAGATCCCTCCTCCTCGCATTCGCATGAGACTTTTAGCGACAACGGGTTGTTTCCAATCCTTCCCCTATTATCTGAACCTCCTCCATAGCTTCATGAACAAAATTTGACCCTATCATTGCTGCCTCACCAACCTCGAACTATCCGATGGGCGATTTTCATCTCTGCCGGTAAAGAGCCTCAAATAGAGCCATTCCAAAGCTGGCATGGTAACTTTTATTGTCGGCAAACTCAATAAGAGGCAATGCTCACCCTAACTACCCTATTATTGAAGTACCCAATCTCCCTCTTTGGAACAATCTCTACCTTCTGATCTGAACGACCGCCTTTGACCTTACTAAGATAGGATCCTCACCTTATCTAGCTTTGCCCCCGATCATCAAGAAAAAATTCCGATCCATCCAGAACCATGACACCACACCTTATACTTAGAATTATGCTATAACACACAAAACGTTCAAATCCACCCGAAGCTCATCTGGAATCCTCCCAACACAACCCAAATATGCAATTCAATCATAAAACACATTCCAGGCCTATTGGAATCATCAACCACCGATATCAGGTTGTTTTATCAAAAGTCGACCATGGTCAACTCAACCTCCTTAAAGTTCCCGACTTAACCAAAAAGTTCAAATTACTCCTGAATCACCTTGGGACCCACGCAACTACCAACTAAGTCATAAATTACCATCCGGTACTAACAGAACTTTCAAAACCCAATTTCGAGCTCGTTAACCTGAAATGTTGGCCTTGGTCAAACCTCTCAAACTTCAGAGCTCCTAAAAGCCGAGAATCTTATCCAATCTTCATTGGATCATCTTGGAAATTATGTCATCACTCTCTGCAAGTCCTAAGTAGCAAACTAAAGATATAGAAAGGTTCAAGCTAGGGAAATAGGTCAAAATCACGAAATGACCATGTGGGTTGTTGCACTTCCAGGTTTTGGCTAATCATTGCACTTTCTGAAGTTCTACATGCCTGGCACCTATAGCAGGGGTAAGGAGTTATCCTGGACGTACACATCTTAACTATCATTTACATCGTGGGGACCACCCATAGAGCCTGCAGTAAGGAAATCATGAGCATGAACTATTCAAGGAATCCAAGCTGGCAATGTACCTGATATAACACGATTCTCATGAGCCGATAAGGCAGATCTTAAGGACTGGGTTTATAAAGCTGATCTTACTAAGGGATATGAGCTCACATACACAACGAGGGTCATGACATGAAGATGAATTTATGGAATCATGAAGTAATGTTGGGATCGCTAACTAACGGGGTTGCCTATCATCTTAGAGTTCTGAATGTAAGCATGGTTTGAGCACAACATCAAGCGACATACGAGAGAAACATCTAAATGAGAATGGGTTGACTATCCCTAAGTACCATCCCTAGAACTTCTTTGCTAAAACTTAAGACCCGACATGACCCTTCATTTACCATCTCTCTCTTAGATTAGAGCTATCATTCTAGGGCTCTGGGACCTTTTTTTATAGTTGCACTAATATCACTATCTCCAGACTGCCCATTCACCTCCAAAGTTATCGCTGAATACTTCATACTCTTAGACTTTACTTACCTCCCACAAAATAGATCTCATACTAAGGTGCATACAGGAATCTCGTACCTTGTACAGTAGGCTCTCGGAACTAGAAATCAGAGTAGGTTCGATGGAAAAACTTATAAAATACCTGAGACATACATCTGAGGTCGACCACCACTTTCTTTTGACACCCTGTGCTATGGAGGTGGGGGACTTGCTGGAACTGATGGAGAGGGATTCATAGCACGGCCTTTTTGACCATCTTGCTTGGTTGCAGCACAATCCTTGTGTTTATGACCGAGTTGGCCATAATAAAAGAAAATATCTAAACCTTCCAAGCATTCTCCTCAATGGTGCTTCCCGCAACGCCCGCAACTTGGGTAAGTAATCTCCCTCACCCAGGGCTTGTATCCCCGAGCTTAGGCTTGAGATTTCTGATGGATTTGAGAGTGACTCCCCCTACTCGACCTTTGTTGGGACCCCTCAAGGTCACCATCCCTAGGCCTCCTTGTTCTCTCTCCTGTCCCTTTATACTTCCTAACCACACTCGATTTACCAACCTCCGATGGGCTCTCCTTCATAAGTCCTTGAGTCCCAATAGCTGCTGCTTCCCCGATAGGGATCACTGATGCGATAGCTCACTGGCAAGGCTGGGTGATCATAGCTCGCATCAACACTCTAAGAGCAGCTTCGAGCTCCGCATCAGTAACTTGCATGGAATCCATCGGAGTTGGTGGTGCTGGCTGACTTCCATCATTATTCTAAAAAGACATGTTTCTACACACGCATATCGAATGAGTTAGAGGAACGAAGAGAGTTAAACTCATGGAACGAGGTAGAATCATGAAGGAAGGGAACATTTCCTAAACGTCTCATAGCCTCTTCGTCATAGGTGTGGCGTACTTCACGCCCATGAAAAAGACTCTACTTAACGCGTCTTTCAGACACCCTAGGACACTCCAAACCTATTGCTTTGATACCAAGTTTGTCACGACCGGAACGTACACCCGGATCATAGACACGGGACAAGGGACCCCGAGAGACCCCAAGTCAACCCATGGAACATGCATACATCTAATCTCATTTAATAAAGAGGAATACTTAGCATAAAACATAGCGGAAACGTAAGCATAGAGTAACAACTAGAAGTACTGGCATTTACATAAGTTGAGTTCTACATCCTGTCTGAAAGCCTCTACTACATAAGATGGGTTGATGAGACAACATCCCCAACTAAACCGACCAATACTGAAACATAAATAACGTGAAAGTCTGTCAAACGGCCCTCGAAACTAGAGGACTCACCAATAGCTGAGACAGAGAACTGAGGTGAACTGAGGATGAGGATGAACCTGAGATCCGGACCCTGTATCATGAAACAATACAGCATAGAAAGTATGCGGTCAGTACGGTGGAATGTACCGAGTAAGCAAGGTAAGTAAAACGGACATTTAAAAGTAAAATAAACTCATAAATAAATATAGGAGAAGGATATCATGCTTGTATCATAAACTTCATAAGTAAACATAAGGCTCAAGACTTTCAAATCGTTCATAAATCATTCATTATCATAATCGTATGTAAACTTTATCAAAACAAAACTTACCTATAACATAAATATAACATTGCATAAAACATGCAGAACAATGGGAGGACTCGTCTTAACCGACACCATCATGGTAGAGCCTTTCATTATGCCCCAACTATCTCACTCAAGTGGGCAGAGCCGACTCTGCCTTTCCAGGCGAGGGTCGTGCATTAGGCGTGATATCATATTTGAGGTGATCGGTATTAATACAATACATAACATTATAACCCACGGTGGCACGTGGTTATGAGACACCGACGTAATCCTTTGAACGTCAGGCTGCTAGATGCTAGACACAACTCCCAAATATATATATATAGGCTCATACATAAATCAATAACATCATGCATTAAAATTCATTGGCTAAAATATAACATTTATCATCATTGATCCCCTTTAAAACATGCTTAGACAAGAATCAAAGGCCTTTTTTATCGGCCGACATCATAGATCAATAAATCATGTAATTCATTTCATAAATCGTAAATCATTCTTTAATATGTGGAGATTGCCTAATACTTTAACATACTTAATACTTTTCAAAAATATGCTCATAAATATGGGAACTTGAAATCATGCTTTCCATCATCAATAAACTCAAAATATTGAATACTCATCATAAATTATAACTTTCATGAACTTTCTTCAATGGTCATTTTAGATTTAAATAGCTTGAAACATGATTTTAAAGAAAATAAAATAAGGCCTACCCATCATTCATAATTCCATAACTAAAACTCAATTAAATCATACCCATAAAGAGAAATCACATTTTCATGCATTTGGGTAAAACTCCATAGACTTGAATAGGAGAATTCATGATTCAAAATGAAGTTTGGGAATGGTTGTGAAAGGATTCACCCATTCTAAATCCGACATACCTGGGAAACACTTGGTTCTTAATTTACCCTTGAAAGCCCAAGATGGAATTTGGAGAATTTTGAGGAAGAACACTTGAATCACCTTCTACTCCCCTCTCTAACTCTTGCATGCACAAATGAGTCTTAACATGGACCAACCCCCCCTTAAAAGACCCTATTCCGAACTTTAAAAATGACATAGTTTAGGCCTTAGGAGTTTAGAAAATTACGAGAAGGCCTTTACTAATTGGCAGAAAATAACTGCCAGATGACCCTAACGGGTGACCTGATGACTCGTTAGGACAGGCAACGACTCGTCCTATCGCCCGTCAAGTACACTGCTTTAGCCTCAATTAAAATTCCATAGGCTTGCTCACGACCCAAGGCCCGGGTCTGATCCTTGGGTTCCCAGGGTATAAAAACCAGTGTTGGGACTCCCAATTGTTAGAATTAGTTGAAATCTCAGTTAATTGCATGCTAGTCCAGTTTCAGTCAGAATGTTAGCATGTTTAGTATTATTCAAAAATGTCAGCTCATCAGATTAACTAAAGTTTTTTCTTGAGGTTTCAGTGGTGCCTCCCAGTTATCAGTTATTAGACTCAGATATTAGTATCAGATTTTAGTTTGTTCTTTATATGGTTATGATACTTTCAGATAAGAAGCTCTGGCCAGTCTTAGAACACTAGCTACGGAGTTCGATCCGATAAGACTCTCAGGGTACTTCCAGATAGGTATCCCTGACTTAGTCTTGGACCCCAGTTTTGAGCTATCAGCTTAGTAGTCGGTCTAGGACTATCCAGTGGGAGTAGGAATTAGCACCTAAAGGAACGAAATTCCAGTGCATCCAAGTTCCCAGAACTACATTGCCACTGTAGGTTATTTTATTGGCCCTATGGCCCTAGACTTGCGATCACCCAGTTTATGCCTTTATGCCCTAGAAAGGTCTATTGGGTCCTACCAATGGGGTGTATGCATCAGTCTGCATGTCTAGCTCACGATGTTACATGTCAGTTATAGCCTCTTCCACTAGTCAGCACAGTTTCAGTTTAGCTCTGCTCAGAACAGTTTCAATTTACTTAGTTCAATTTAGTGCAGTTAGCTCAGATCAATATCTCAGATTCAGGGCATGATTATGACCATCAGACAAGGTCATTTTTACCATTTCAGTTATATTTCAGTTTGTTGAGTTTCAGTATTTCAGTTTGTCATTACATGTCATTACAGTTCAGTTAGTTATTAGTTATGTTATATTTTTTTCCCACTTACTCAGTGCATTCAAAGTACTGACGCATACCTTCTATGCTGCATCGTATTATGATACAGGCGCAGGTTCCCAGCTTCATTACCTTTAGTAGATCTTCCTCAGGTGATATTAGCAGTACCAGTGGTCAGTCCTCATCTTTCGAGGACGATATTTACTTTTTCAATTATTTTCATTCAATTAGACTTCAGAGTTAGCTGGGGGCTTGTCCCAGCAACTCATCTTTGTAGATGGCTTTCAGACACAGATTCAGACATTCAGTTTTTCTTTTAGATATATAAACTTATATTATTTAGTTCTCTTAAATGGTTTTATTATTTAAGCTTCCACTATGATTACTCAGATTGCCAGTGTTATGATAGACAATGGGTTGGCTTGGGGTTACTTGTGAATCCAACTGCCGTGTCTCGTTCAGGGTATAGACTCTAGTCGTAACATTTCAGCAAGTATCATGACTTGTTCCAACAAGTTACGTACTTGTTGAGAATTTTCTAACAACTTAACGAACTTGCTGCAACAACTGTTTTACCATATGACTAAATTGCTGGGTTTTTTCAACAAGTAATATGACTTATTTGAACAAGTTATTTAGTTTTTGGGAAATCTCAGCAAGTAAACTAAGTTGTTGCAACAAGTTATGTAATTGTTGAGAATTTTCAAACAACTTAACCTACTTGTTGCAACAACTATTTTACCATATGACTTAACTGCTAGGATTTTTCAACTATGATCACGGCTTGTTTGAACAAGTTATTTAGTTGTTGGAAAATCTCAACAAGTAAACTAAGTTGTTGCAACAAGTGATGTACTTGTTGAGAATTTTCAAACAACTTAACCAACTTGCTGCAATAATTGTTTTACCATATGACTTAATTGCTGGGATTTTCCAACAAGTAACACGACTTGTTTGAACAAGTTATTCAGTTGTTGGGAAATCTCAGCAAGTAAAATAAGTTGTTGCAACAAGTCATGTACTTGTTGAGAATTTTCAAACAACTTAACCAACTTGTTTTCCAGCAAGAAATATAACTTGTTGCAGAATATTAAAATATAAAAAATACAAAATATACTGAACATTAAAACACATACATTCACATAACTTCAAATAAATGATGTTCAACCCACCTTAGGGCAAGTTGTTCGACAACAAAACTTAAACATAAAAAATAACTTTAAAATATCCAGCAAATTGTTCAACAAACTTTTCAACTAAAGACAATCAGCTGCTCAACCATTTTACGACACTAACTCCTTATCAACCACCCCCAAAACCCATCTCCACTGCATCCGCTCAATAGTATTGTCACATAGGAAATGCATCGAAGTGTTGGTAATCAGATGCTCAATGAAGGCAAGTGAATAAGGACCGCATGCTACCCCAGTTTCACTCTTGGGGAGATCCTTCTTTCGTTTACAGATCCTCTCTTTGTTGAGCAACTTGAGCGGCAAGTGATCAAACATTCCACTCTGTTTTAAGAACCTACGCCATAATTCCATCACTGGCTGAATGTATTGGAAGAACTCATCTTTTGGGTAGCAAGGAATGTTGCAATCATAAACATTTAATACTCCCTCATTGATCATGAATTCGAGAGTGACAAAATGTTTCTTTTCGGGGGTCATCACAGTGAATATTCTTTTTGCCCCAAGCCATAGGACACCTCCTGGGAAGGGCCTGACATCTTTGCAGTAATCAAGAAAATAATCAGTGAAATCATGTTTATCAAGACTTTGTTTCAACTGGATAGCACCGGCTTTAGACTCTCCTCACTGGACTTATTGTACACATCTTTCATTAAGTTGTAGAAGTTGAGATCCAAGATTATGTCTATGGGATTATAGTGGTTGGGGTAGTCTATATGTCTTTACTCTTTAGACATAATATTTCATCTATATACTACAAAAAAGAAAAGATAGTCGGTTAATTACTGCAGCAACTCAATAGAATTGTTGCAACAGGTGTAGCAGCTCGATAAATATATTGCAGCAGATGCAACAATTGCTGCATCTGTTGCAAGAAATTCATTGAGTTGCTGTAACAAATGCAACAGTTGTTGCATCTACTGCAGCAACTCAATGAAATTGCTGCAACAGATGCACAAGTTGTTGCATCTGCTGTAGAAACTTAATAAAATGAAACAATTACTTAATTGAATATAAATAGAAGTTGTACAAACTTACCCAGTCCTCCCACCACTTATCCATATTATTTATGCACTCAAAGTCTTGATAATTAAATTCATGCATTATGTACAGGATCTTGGTTGATCTCTTGAGCTTGATCATCTGCTGAATTTTCTTTTTCTTCTTGTCATCTGCATACTTGTAAAGATTTACTAGTAGTCGCTCCATTGGTTGATCAGCCATCATCTTCAGTGTACCAGCAGCCTTTTTCTTTGCAGTTGCCAGTGCCCTAGAAATTTGATTTATCCTCCTCTTCACACCAACAGGTGTAAAAGGCTCTGATATCCTTAGAGACGGGTAGATACCCCTCTTGGATATCAACTTGTTTATGGAAGCTTCTGTCACTCGTTGTGCTTCTATCAAAGCCTCAATCTTTGAAAGTAATATATTCATATTTTCATTGCATTTGAGGCACTCACAAGCACAAGAAGGCACCTTTGACATACCAACAACTGAATATCTACCCAACATATATGGAGTATCTTGTTGAAGTCAAACTTCCTCAACAGCTGGAGTATATTTGCCACCAGCACCACTAGCACCACCAACATCACCAGCACCACCAGCATCAAGTAGGGTATATCCACCACTACAAATATGATGATCATCATCTGTTCTTGTTGCATAACCGTCTACATAACTCACCACAACTTTATTAATTTCTTTGGAAGCGGCATCATCCTTTCTCACTACGGCCAAATCCCTTTTGATGGCTGTCACTCCGACCAAATCTCCCTTTAACGTATCAAGTTTTTGGTCCGGGCAAGATTCTAAGGGATCAAACTTACTATGAAATTCCATCTCTAACTTTTCTTTTGTTGGAACAATCCGTGGGTGCACAATCTATGCGTCAAAAACAGACATATTAAAATCTTCACGACCCGAACATACACCCGGATCGTAGACAGGACAAGGGAACCCGAGAGACCCCAAATCGACCCATGGCACATGCATACATCTAATCTCATTTAATAAAGCGAAATACTTAGCATAAACAAGCAGAAACGTAAACACAGCATACACCAGAAAATACTAAGCGTGCACATAAGCCGAATACTACACATTGTCTGAAAGCCTCTATTACTATGATGGGTTGATGGGACCACATCCCCAACTAACCCGAACAATATTGGAATATACGATAACACAAAAGTCTGTTAAACAGCCCGAACATGAGGAATCACCAATAAGCTAAAAACGTAAACTAAGATGGACTAAGGATCAGGATGAGCCTGTGATTCGGACCCTATATCATGAAACGATACAGCATAGAAGGTATGCGGTCAATACGTGGAATGTACCGAGTATGTAAGGTAAGTAAAACAGACATTTAAAAGTAGAATAAAACTCATAAGTAAACGTAGGAGAAGGACATCATGCATATATCATAAACTCTGTAAGAAAACATAAGGCTCAAGGCTTTCAAATCATTCATAAACCGTACATAACCATAATCATAAGTAAACTTTATCAAAACATAACTTGACCCAATAACATAAACATAGCAATGCACAAAACATGCGGAACAATGGGAGGACTCGTCATAACCGACACCATCATTGTAGAGCCTTTCATGATGCCCCATTGTCTCGCTCAAGTGGGCAGAGCCGACCCTGTCTTGCCAGGTGAGGGTCGTGCATTAGGCATGATATCACATTTGAGGGGATCATTATCAATAAATCATATCATTTAAAAACCCACGGTGGCACGTGGTTATGAGATACCGGCGTAGTCCATTGAACGTCGGGCTGCTCGGTGCTAGATATGGCTCCCAAAAACATGCATATAGGCTCATACATAATCAATAACATCATGTATTAAGATTCATTGGCTAAAATATAACATTTATCATCATTGATACGCTTTAAAACATGCTTAGCCAAGAATCATAGGCCCTTTTCATCGGCCAACATCGTAAATCGATAAATCATGTAATTCGCTTCATAAATCATAAATCATCTTCAACATGTGGGCATTACCCTATACTTCACCATATTCAATTCTTTCAAAATATGCTCATAAACATGGGAATTTGAAATCATGCTTTTCCATCATCAATAGTCAAAATATAGAGTATTCATCGTTAATCATAAATTCCATGAACTTTCATCAAATGGGCATTTTCGATTTAAAATATTGAAATATGATTTTAAAGAAAATAATATAAAACCTACCCATCATTGATAATTCAATAATTAAAACTCAATTAAATCAAACTCATAAAGAGAAATCACATTTTCATGCTTTTGGGTAAAACCCCATGGAATTGAATAGGAGGATTCATGATTAAATTCAAAATTTAGGCATGGGTGTGAAAAAAATCACCCATCCTAAACCCTACATACCTGGGGATGGACTGATTTCGAAGTTCCTTGAAAACCCAGAAAGATATTGATGGAAACTTGGAGGAGAAGACCTTGAATCTCCCTAAAACCTCTTTAAAAGCTCTTGCATGGGAATGGGTATGCATTAGGGACTTAACCCACCTTAAAGATACTATTCTGACCTTAAAATGACATAGTTTAGGCTTTAATTGTTTAGGAAATTATGAGAAGGCCCTTACTAATTCGCAGAAAATAACTGTCAGGTGACCCTAACGGATGACCTGACGACTCGCCAGGATGGGCAAAAGCTTGTCGTGTCGCCCGTCAAGTACATTGCCTTAGCGTCAGTTAAAATTCCCTGGCTTGCTCACGACCCACCTCACGATTTGTTGGGGTTGACCATGATTTATGGGGTGCCATCTATTAGGGACACTGCCAGACCTCCTATTACATCCTCAACCTTACTCCACGGTGCACCTGACGACTAGTGGTAGTTGAACACAAGTCGTTCCCACACCCATGGGTACCTAAACTCCTCAGCTCAGTCCAACCTTCCCACGAGCCACCTGACGACTCGCGGGGTCTCCTCACGAGTCATCTAACGACTTGTCTTGCACTGCTGCAACATTTTCCAGATTTTTCCCCGTTTGACTCCCGGGCCTAATCCTTGGGTTCCTGGGGTATAAAAATATCTCCCCCTTGGAAACATTCATCCTTGAATGTTAGAAACATGCTGAAAACCCAGAAACATGCAATCATTAAATGCAAAAACTGATTATTAAAATCGAAAACTGACGGAATGGCTGCCTCCAAAAAGAACTACATAATTGAACTGAATTCATACATCTCATACATTTACCTCATCATAAAACAAACTTGTACGCATGAACAGAACATGAAAACTAGATAGAGTCATAAGGCAAAACTTATACCTCAAGTAGGAACCGAGCCGGTAGAGAACAAATGTGGATATCTAGCCATCATATCCGCTTCGGCTTCCCACATAGCTCCCTAAACATGTTGGTTTCTCCATAAAACTTTAATCGAAGCTACTTCTTTGTTTCTCAACTTCCCAACCTTACAATCCAAGATTCCAACAGGAATTTCTTCATAACTAAGGCTGTCTTTTACCCCAATGCTGTCTACCGGGACTACCAAGGATGGGTCACCCAAATACTTCTTCAAAAGTGACACATGAAAGACGGGGTGAACTGAAGATAACTCCGATGGCAAGTCCAACTCATATGTCACCTTATCAACTCTTCTCACAACCCGGTAGGGACACACATAGCGGGGACTAAGTTTTCCTTTCTTTCCGAACTGCATGACTCCCTTCATGGGAGATACCTTTAGAAATACCCAGTTGTCCACATTAAACTCTAGATCCCTTCTACTCACATCAGCATACGATTTCTGATGACTCTGAGCGATTTTTAACCAGTCCCTTATCAACTGAACCTTCACCATCGCCTCGTGAACCGAATATGGTCCTATCATAACTGCCTCGCCAACCTCAAACCATCCGCTAGGATATCTACACCTTCGCCCATAAAGAGCCTCAAACGGTGCCATCTTGATACTGGAGTGACAACTGTTATTATAGGTGAACTCGATTAAGGGCAAATGATCATCCCAACTACCTTTAAAATTCACCACACATGCCTTCAACATGTCCTCAAGAGTCTGAATTATTCACTCGGCTTGGCCATCCGTTTGCGAATGAAAGGCCGTGCTGAGCTTGACTTGAGTCCCGAGTCCCTTCTGAAAAGACCTCCAAAACTAAGAGGTAAACTGAGTACCTCGGTCTGAAATAATAGAAAGAGGCACTCCATGAAGTCGAACCAACTCCCAAATATACAACTTAGCATAATCATTCGCTAAATCTGTGGTATTGTTCGGTAGGAAGTGTGCAGCCTTAGTTAACCTGTGTACCAACACCCAAATGGAGTCATAGTGTCGGCGAGTATGAGGTAGGCCTGTAACAAAATCCATATTTATTTCCTCCCACTTCCAAGTGGGAATACTAATATCCTAAAGTACATCTCCCGGCCTTTGATGCTCGACTTTCACTTGCTGACAGTTTGGACATTTACCTACGAACTCCACAATATCCTTCTTCATATCATCCCACCAATAGTTTTATCGCCAGTCTCAATACGTCTTCGTGGATCTCGGGTGGATAGAATATCTAGTACCATGTGCCTCATGCAATATCCAAAATCTCAAATTATCAACGTCTGGAGCACATAGTAGACCCTGGTATCGTGGCACCCCATCTCCCCCTTGGGAGAAAACCTTCACCCTTTTGACTCCGCACTGCTTCCTTTAGCTTCCTCAAAGTCGAAACCTCATCTTTCTTAGATTTGACATCAACCACTAAGGACGATTCTGACCCATTCCGCACAATAACGCCACCATCAGTTGAGTCGATCAGTCTAACTCCCAGTCTTGCAAGTTGGTGGACATCCTTCACCAACTCCTTCATTCCCTCATCCACGTGGGACACACTCTCCATAGAGAGCCTACTAAGTTCATCTGCAACCACATTGGCCTTGCCCGGGTGGTAAAGGACACTTGTGTCATAGTTCTTAAGTAACTCCAACCACCTCCTTTGCCGAAGATTTAGATCTTTTTGTGTGAACACATATTGCAAGCTGTTGTGATTCGTAAATACATCCACGTGGACCCCATACAAGTAATGCCGCCATATCTTCAATGTACACACCACCACGGCCAACTCAAGATAATGGTTCAGGTAATTCTTTTCATGAACTTTCAGCTGTCTCGAGGCATATGTTATTACATTCCCATGCTTCATCAACACACATCCTAGTCCGACTCTCGAAGCATCACAATATACAACAAAGACATTAGTAGCCTCAGGCAAAGTCAACACTGGTGCTGAAGTGAGTCGGGTCTTCAACTCTTGGAAGCTTTTCTCACAAGCTTCTAACCATTGGAACTTCACCTTTTTCTAAGTCAACTTAGTCAAAGGTGCCGCAATAGATGAGAAACCCTCAATAAACCTCAAGTAATAGCTAGCTAGACCCAAGAAACTCTAAATTTTTGAAGGATTCACCGGTCTAGGCCAATTCTTCACCGCCTCAATTTTCTAGGAATCTACCCTTATGCCTTCGCTTGATACCACATGACCCAGAAATGGCATCGAGTCTAGCCAAAATTCGCACTTACTGAACTTTGCATATAGATGACAATACTTGAAGGTCTGAAATACTACCCTCAGGTGAGTGGCATGCTCCTCCTCGCTCCATGAGTATATTACGATGTCATCGATGAAAACGATCACGAACGTTTCCAAATATATAGTTTGAACACAAGGTTCATCAAGTCCATAAAAGTTGCAGGAGCATTTGTTAGTCCAAAAGACATAACCACAAACTCAATATGTCCATACCGTGTCCTGAAGGCTGTTTTTGGAATATCACTCTCCCGAACTCGGAGATGATGGTACCCGGACCTGAGGTCTATCTTTAAGAAACTTTTGGCACCCTGAAGCTGGTCAAACAAATCATCAATCCTGGGTAAGGGGTACCTGTTCTTGACAGTGACCTTATTCAACTGCCGATAGTCAATACACATACGAAGGGAACCATCCTTATTTCAAACAAATAGGACTGGTGCACCCCATGGAGACTGGCTCAGTCTAATGAAGACCTTATCCAACAGATCCTTTAACTGATCCTTCAATTCCTCTAGTTCAGCTGGATTCATCCTATAGGGAGGAATAGAGATGGGATGTGTATCGGGTAATAGATCAATATCGAAATCAATTTCCCTCTCCAGAGGAACACCTAGCAAATCATCAGGAAACACCTCCAGATATTCGCGCACCACCGGGACCGACTGAATAATGGGGGTCTCGGACTCCACATCCTTAACCCTAACTAGGTGGTACATGCAACCTTCAGAGATCATTTTCCTGGCCTTAAGATATGAAACAAACCGACCCGCTGGTACCACCGAACTACCCTTCCACTCCAACACAGACTCACCCAAAAAATGAAATTCCACCATACGGGTCCTACAATTAATCAAAGCATAACATGCAAACAACCAATCCATTCCAAGAATAACATCAAATTCAGTCATGGATAACTCTACAAGGTCTACGGAGGTAACCTTATACAACACAATGACCAGGCATTCTCTATATACTCGTCTAGCTATGACCGAATCACCAATAGGGGTCGAAACTGAAAATGGTTCTGACAAGGTCTCCGAACTAACTCCAAGGCTACTATCAATACAAGGAGTCACGAAAGACAAGGTAGCTCCCGGATCTAGCAAGGAATCAACATCAATATGAAAGATACGCAATATACCAGTGACCACATCTGGTGAAGTGTCATGCTCCAAGCACGAGGCAAGGGCATAGAATCGGTTTTGGCGCTATCCGCCACCTCAACTAGTCGATGCTCCCCGTGGAGTGGAACAGGCTGGAGCTGCTGCTGTCCTGGTGGTCTGTGCATGACCCCTATCATCACCTGTCTAGAATATGGACACACTCGGCGCATGTGCCCAGATCTACCACACCCATAGCAAACATCTAAACCGAGAAAGCACTCCCGGGCATGACTCTTACCACACTTCCCGCAGGATGGAGAGGTATACTCTAACTAGGTGCCCCTCTAGTCCCTTGACCCTGAAGCCCTGCACTTCTGATCATCCCTAGTCTAGGATAGAACACTAGCTGATGATGGTGCTGGGGCAAGTGATCTCTGCTAAAACTGTGGATGGTAGCCACTGCCGGACATCTGATGTGAAAATCCACGATTGTCCGTCCGAGCCCTCTTTGCCTCCCTCTCCCTTATATGATCCACCTCCATCTGCTGAGCGTACAAAACTATGCGAGGAAAGTCCATATCCTGGTGGAGCATAGCAGTCCTACAATCCTTGTCTAAATAACCAGCCACACCATGAATGAATCGGCTCACCCACGCCCTTTGATCCATCACCAACTCTGGGGCATACTTTGACAGACGGGTAAACTCAAGCGAATACTCCAGCACTGTCATCTTTCGTTCCTTGAGGTTCACAAACTCAGCTTCTTTCAACTCCCTCATCTCCAGAGGGAAGAACCTGTCGAGAAAGGCCATGTGGAACTCATCCTAACTGATAGGGCCCTCTCCCACTGTCCTGCTGTCCTTCCATTGCTTGTACCAAATATGAGCGACCTCTTTTAGCTGATAAGAGGACAAATCCAAACACTCCCCATTTGTAACCCCCATAACCTGAGTGACCTTCAAGATACCTTCAATGAACTCGTGTGGATCCTCGTCCACCTTTGATCCCGTAAACTCAGAAGGGTTCTGTTCGGACTCAAATACACGCAAGTGCACGTGGTCGTACAAGTAGTAAAGTGGCTTTATTTCAAGCCAAGTATCAATCCCACAGGGACTGTAATATGGTAGTAATTATCCTAATTGTTAGTGAACGATTTCGTTATGCAGGTAGACAACGAAACAAACAATGATTTTGAGTCGAGATTACTAGTTAATGTGAACCTAAGTGAATATTGTAAATTAAAGTCTGAACAATAGCAATGAACAAGTTGAGGTTAAGGAAAACATGCAGGGATGTAATTTATTAATTAGAATCAGTTAATCTTCTCTTCGGTTGTTAGTCAGGAATTAATAACCCATGGATTGGATCTTTCGACTCCTCTCCAATTAAAGAATCATGAGACTTACATTACACATTTCTGTGATGCAAAAACCCCATGCTCTAGCCATACATAACAAATTCCGTAAATGACTAATATGACATTACAGATATATTCCTATTCTGAACGTAAATCTTCTCTTAATTTTCTCAACCAAGAAAAGATCATATTCCACCAATTCACATTTATCCAATTAATTTCCCTTTCAGAATCAAAATTGGAATTCTAGAATATACATTAACATTGGCCAAACATTAACGTAGTAAAAACAAGAATTGATAGAACAACCGTTATAGAGAAGATGAAAGCTGAAATAATCATTAATTACATTCCTCTACAATTATCCTCAACCTCGGCAAGAGGTGAATTAGCCACTCATTTGCGGATTAAACATCTTCAAACAAGTAGAATTCATACAAGCAATTGAAATTAAAGAGAAAAAGGAAGAGAATTAACCCTAGGAATTCATCTTCTCAACTGCCTGCTATCCACGTTCTTGCTCAAAATGTCAGATACTTTAAAATAAAACCTAAGTGTGCTATTTATACTAGTGAGAATTTTTCCCGGAATAACTGGCAACGTGGCACGGAGTGTATCGCGGAGCCTCAGCTTCGTGCCACGTCCCTGTTGCGGACCTTCACTGGAACTCAGCTTCCAGGTAATTGTCTTCAGCGTGGCATGGCGTGTATCGCGGAGCCTCACCTCCGTGCCACGGTGCCATCGCACACCTCCACTGGAATTTGACATCAAATTCCCCTCTGAGAAGAATGCTTCCGCGACGGTAGCGTGACACGACCTCCATCGCGGAGCCCCTATTTTGGCCAATTTTCCTTGTCGACTTCCGTTTCTTTCTTCCGAGTCCATTTCCACACTTCACCAACTTGTAGATTAGCTTCCAAAAATTCCTTCTAGACTGCAAAACAACACTAATCATGTTGGTTAGTATAAATCCACATTTACATACAAATCACATGAGAATGCACACATAAAAGTGGATAAACAAGAAGAAATGAAGTATTAACGTATCACTTGGGCATGCAATTATGCCCAAGATCAGGTTCATCCTCAAGAAGTCTCTAATCCGAGCCGCCGCTGCATTGCCATTCTATGGGACCTGCACAACAGCCTTCTGGTTCACCTGAGTGATCAAGTCCTGTGCCAACATCTGAATAGTCTCCCGAAACTCATTGTGGGCAGTTGGCTCTGGTGACTGGAGCTCTTGAACAGGTGGGGCTTGTTGATGCCCATGGTCATTTCCATCCCCATGGCATTCATCATTTCCATTCCTCCTTCCATTCATTCTTCTAGGAGCCATAATTATGCAATTGTGAATAGCATGAATTAGAAGGATGGAGAGGCTTTTCATCACATGGCATAGAACATGAAAGAAGGGAACATTTCATAAATGTATAGTAGCCTCTTCGTCATGGGTGTGGCGCGCTTCACACCCATGAAAAAAAGACTCTACTTAACGCAACTTTACGACACCATAGGACACTTTAAACCTATTGCTTTGATACCAAGTTTGTCACGACCCGAACGTACACCTGGATCGTAGACACAGGACAAGGGACCCCGAGAGATCCCAAGTCGACCCATGGCACATGCATACATCTAATCTCATTTAATAAAGGGGAATACTTATCATAAACAAGAGGAAACATAGAATACACCAGAAAATACTAAGCGTACACATGAGCCAAATACTACACATTGTTTGAAAACCTCTATTACATACGATGGGTTGATGGGACAACATCCCCAACTAAACCAAACAATATTGGAACATAAGATAACATAAAAGTCTGTTAAACTACCCTTGGAACATGAGGACTCACCAATAAGCTGAGAACGTAAGCTGAGATGGAGTAAGGATGAGGATGAGCCTGGGATCCGGACCCTGTATCATAAAACGATACAACATCGAAGGTATGCGATCAGTACGTGGAATGTACTGAGTATGTAAGGTAAGTAAAACAAACATTTAAAAGTAGAATAAAACTCATAATAAAACGTAGGAGAAGGACATCATGCATATATCATAAACTCTATACGAAAACATAAGGCTCAAGGCTTTCAAATCATTCATAAAGCGTACATAATCATAATCATAAGTAAACTTTATCAAAACATAACTTGAGCCAATAACATAAACATAACAATGCACAAAACATCTGAAACAATGGGGGGACTCATCATAATCGACACCATCATGGTAGAGCCTTTCATGACATCCCACTGTCTCGCTCAAGTGGGCAGAGCCGACCCTGGCTTGCCAGGCGAGGGTCATGCATTAGGCGTGATATCAAATTTGAGGGGATCATTATCAATAAATCATATCATTTACAAACCCATGGTGGCACGTGGTTATGAGACACTGGCGTAGTCCATTGAACGTCGGGTTGCTCGGTGCTAGACACGGCTCCCACATACATGCATATAGGCTCATACATAATCAATAACATCATGCATTAAGATTCATTGGCTAAAATATAACATTTCATCATTGATACCCTTTAAAACATGCTTAACCAAGAATCGTAGGTCCTTTTCATCGGCCAACATCGTATATCGATAAATCATGTAATTCACTTCATAAATCATAAATCATCTTCAACATGTGGGCATTGCCCTATACTTCATCATATTCAATTATTTCAAAATATGCTCATAAACATGGGAATTTGGAATCATATTTTTCCATCATCAATAGTCAAAATATAGAGTATTCATCGTAAATCATAAATTTCGTGAACTTTCATCAAATGGGCATTTTCGATTTAAAAGATTGAAACATGATTTTAAATAAAATAATATAAAACCTACCCGTCATTCATAATTCAATAATTAAAACTCAATTAAATCAAACCCATAAAGAGAAATCACCATTTCATGCTTTTTGGGTAAAACCCCATGGAATTGAATAGGAGGATTCATGATTAAATTCGAAATTTGGGCAGGAGTGCTGAAGAAATCACCCATCCTAAACCCTACATACCTGGGGATGGACTGATGTCGAAGTTTCTTGAAAACCCAGAAAGATATTGATGGAAACATGGAGGAGAAGACCTTGAATCTCCCTAAAACCTCTCTAAAAGCTCTTGCATGGGAATGGGTATGCATTAGGGACTTAACCCACCTTAAAGATCCTATTCCAACCTTAAAACGACATAGTTTAGGCTTTAAGAGTTTAGTAAATTACGAGAAGGCCCTTACTAATTCGCAGAAAACAACTGCCAGGTGACCCTAACAGGTGACCTGACGACTCGTCAGGATGGGCAACAGCTCGTCGTGTCGCCCGTCAAGTACACTGCCTTAGCCTCAGTTAAAATTCCCTGGCTTGCTCAGGACCCACCTCACGATTCGTTGGAGCTGACTACGACTCATGGGGTGCCATCCGTTCGATACACTGCCATACCTCCTTTAAATCCTCAACCTTACCCCACGGTGGACCTGATGACTCTTAGTAGTTGAGCACAAGTCGTTCCCACGCCGGTGGGGACCTCAACTCCTCAGCTTAGTCCAACCTTCCCACGAGCCACCTGACGACTCTTGGGGTCTCCTCACGAGTCGTATAACGATTCATCCGCACTGTTGCAACATTTTCCAAATTTTTCCCCGTTTGACTCACGGGTTTGATCCTTGGGTTCCCGGATTATAACAAAAATAATGTAAAATAAGGAAAAATAACTAATAAAACACAACAACAGCTTAAGTTGCTCAAACAATTTCTACATGTAGAATTTACTGCAACAACATCAAATCTTGTTCCTAGAAACTAAATCTAGGAAGAACTTGTGATAACCCAAAATAGTAGCCCCTTGGAGCTTATTTTTAATCAATTTCTCCCATAAGAACAAATTACGCATTCGGCGATCGATCAACTTCAAGTAAATTGGCTCTCTATCGAAAGTTGCTGATTCATTAGGTTTGTATTGAACATTGATGAACCAGCAACTTTCCGTTGAAAGTCAGTTTATTTCCAAGCAAGTTGCTCATAAATAATTTGACTTTCAAGAGGAACCTGCTGGTTCATCAATCTTCAATAGCAAACTAATGAATCAGTAGCTTCCGATAGAGAGTCAATTTATCTCTAAGTTGACAGATCACCAAACACGTAATTTGTCCTTAGGGGAGCACTTGATGCTAAAGATGAATCCAAGAGACTTCTAAAATTAATTAAACACAAGTCACCATCCAACAACTATGAACCTGTTGTAACAGCTAACCAATTTGATGGACAAGGTCTAACAAGTACAACAGTTGTTGTAACAGATTAATAGTACTTGTGGCAATGGATTAAGAGTTGTTGTTGCAATAAGTCCACATGTAGAAATTATTGCAAAAAAATGAGATCTTGTTCATGGAAACAAAATCTAGAAAGAACTTGTGATACCCGAAATAGTAGCCACTTGGAGATCTTTTTCATTCAGGACAGTCCAAGGATAAATTTGCGCATTTGACTAATATGCCAACACGAAAACAAACTGACTTTCAATTGGGAGATAGTGATTTACTTGTATCTTATTGAACATTGATGAACCAATAGCTACCTCCCGAAAGTCGGTTCATATCTGAGCAGGCTCTTAGAATTAAACTGACTTTCAATAGAAACCTTCTATCTCATCAATGTTCAATAAAGAAACTAATTAATCAGCAGCTCCCAATTGAAAGTCAGCTCATTTTTGAGTTGGCCAATCAGTCGAACGCTTAATTTGTCCTTGGGAGAGTCCAGAATTCTAAAAAAGAATCTAAATTACTTCTAAAATTGATTAAACACAGATTCAGCAACTTCACCTCTTGTCTAAATAAATTAAACAACTGAGTAAGTTGTTGCAGCAACTGCAACAGTTATTTGAAGAAATCAAACAATTGTTGGAGTTGTTGCAATAAGTCTACAGGTAGAAGTTATTGCAACAAAACCAGATCTTGTTCATAGAAACTAAATCTATAAATAACTTGTGATAACCCAAAATAGTAGCCACTTGGAGCTTTTTTTTCATTCAGGACTGTCCAAGGATAAATTTGCGCGTTCGACTGATCCACCAACACGGAAACAAACTGATTTTCAATTAGGAGCTGGTGATTCATTAGTATCTTATCGAACATTGATGAACCAACAGCTACCTGTCGAAATTCGGTTAATATCTGAGCAGGTTGCTCAGAATTAAACCGACTCTCAATAGGAACATGTTGGCTCATCAATGTTCAATAAAGAAACTAATGAATCAGTAGCTCCCAATTGAAAGTCAGCTCATTTTCGAGTTGATCGATTAGTAAAACGCTTAATTTGTCCTTGGGAAAGTCTTGAATGCTAACAAAGAATCCAAATAAATTCTAAAATTGATTAAACACAAGTTCAGCAACTTCACCTCTTGTCTGAATAAATCAAATAACTGAATGAGTTATTGCAGCAACTGCAATAGTTGTTTGACAAAATCATATAGTTGTTGGAGTTGTTGCAACAAGTCCAGCAACTGCTTGATTTTATTTCAACAGCTGAGAATTCAGCTCGTCTGACAGAATCAGACAACTGAGTGAGTTATTGCAGCAACTTCAATAGTTGTTTGACAAAATCAAACAGTTGTTGGAGTTGTTGCAACAAGTCCAACAACCATTTGATTTTTCCCAACAACTAGGGAAGTTATTGCAGCAACTTCAATAGTTGTTTGACAAAATCAAATAGTTGCTGGAGTTGTTGCAACAAGTCCAGCAACTGCTTGATTTTATTTCAACAACTAAGGAAGTTGTTGCAGCAACTTTAGCTCTTGTCAGACAAAATCAAATAACTGAGTGAGTTGTTGCAGCAACTTCAACTGTTGTTTGACAAAATGAAATAGTTGCTAGAGTTGTTTCAACAAGTTTAGCAACTACTTGATTTTTTTCCAATAATTGAGGAAGTTGTTGCAGCAGCGTCAGCTCTTATTTGACTAAATCAAACAACTACTAAGGTTTCAACAATAGATTCCAAGGGTATATAATTATGTAATGAGGCTTACCAAGTCTCTTGGTGCGGAGGTAAATAGATCAACACCAACTGCTTTGTTATTCTTCGCAGCCAGCCATCTGAGGATCCGCAGAGAAGACACTTCTTCTGGAAAGTCCTTAACTTGATGGCGGAGGTGAGGAATAACTTGAAATTCTCAATCCTATATAAAACAAAGTCATAGAGGATCAGTATAATGGATGGAGTAAAAATAATTAAACAATCAAGCTAATAAAATTGACCATGAAGCCCAGGGAAAGCCATATAGGTTGATGGTCTTCACATTTGGCTTGAACTCCCTCAACAGTTATTCAACTGTGAGCTTAAAGCTTTCTCGGCCCCATGGATAGGAATTGAATGCTTCATAGTCTGTGGAAAGTTTAATCCAATCAGAAGAGATGTTCTTTCCAACATCTCTTACACAAAGAACACTGTGCACAAACCAAACTAAGCACAGTGACTTCTTTATTTTCCTCAAAACTGTTTTGGATTTCAAATGTTCAGGAAGATTCTTTTCCTTGTTACTTTTTCCTACTAACTTGAATAAATCCTCACCCTTGGTTGACAATTTGGCTCCTCCAACACGAGGAGGAGAATGACAGTTTAATCTTGTCATAACAGCAAACTCCTTCATGCCAAAATAGACAGGCATGTTGTAGTAATTAATCCAAATCTCATCTTTTTTGTCACAAATGATCCTATGATGTAGGAAACTGTACACCATAGCCATTTGAAATCTTGGAGTGGCGTCAT
This sequence comes from Datura wrightii, assembly GCA_035772735.1. NCBI lineage: Eukaryota > Viridiplantae > Streptophyta > Magnoliopsida > Solanales > Solanaceae > Datura > Datura wrightii. Next base: position 90,667,323 of record JASDFA010000016.1, on the reverse strand, counting down.
CGGGTACGTCTAAAAACTTTCCAAAACAACTGCTCTTAAAGAATATCATTAAATCATTTTCCCTTAAGATCTTTCTAAATTCCATAAATCCTCTAGCCATACTTGATCTAACCACAATTTCACCCTCTAAATATCCATGCACATCCATCAGCATCTTTAAGTTGTAATATTCAAACCTTATATTTTTTACAACTATCTCAGTGGAAGTTGTGTTTGGATCTCTTCCACTACTAGATGCCTCGGCAGGAGTAGAGCGGACATTCTCACCATTCTCTTCTTCTATTTTATCATCGGCTGTTGTGGTTTTCTCATCAGTATCATCATCATCCTTATTTTCATCTTCCCCTTTTTCATTATCACCTTTCCCATCTTCATTATCACCTTCCCCATCTTCATCATCCTCTTCATCTTCATTATCTTTAGAAGTATGTCCACTTTCAGTTTGTTCTTAGGAGGAATCATCTTCATCTACTTCAGAGACTTCTTTGGCCTCTAAAGCATCATCCTGTTGCTTCTGGCTTGATGCGACCTCATTTGTTTTCTATGTCTCCTGCTTGGTCAGCAAGCACATCCAGATAGCCTGGACTCTCAGGTTTTTTTGATCTTCTAGAAGCAGCAACACTTCTATTGGTACTTCTTGCTCTTTTTGAAGTTATTTTATCTGTAAAATATAAGACAAAATATAAATCAACAACTAATGTAATCATTCAGTCAAAATAAACAGTGAAAACAACTATAACAAATCAAACAAGTAAAACAAATATTGATTTCTTTTTCAACAGGTGCTTGAGTTGTTGCAAAAACTTCAACAGTTGTTTGATTTTATCCAATAGTTGTTGAAGTTGTTGCAACAAGTACAACAACTATTTAATATTTACCAACAGCTGTTGTAAAAATCAAACAATTGTTGACCCCTATTTACTCCCTAAATTATGAAATAACAATGGGTAAAAGGCAGCACCAACAAGTTGTTGCAACAGCTTCAGCTCTTGTTTGGCAAATATTGATTTTTTTCAACAAGTGCGAGAGTTGCTACAACAACATCAATAATTGTTTGATTTTATCCAACATTTGTTGTGTTGTTACAACATGTACAACAACTGTTTGATTTTTACCAACAATTGTGGAAGTTGTTACAACAATGATGAGTTTGTAATTTACCAACTGATTAGGCTCTTAAACTTGAGTTTTTGCTTAGTTTTTGAGTTGATTATATGGATTTTATGCCCTTTTTTCTTTTGTTGTATGCATATGACTAAATGTGTAGAAAAGAGCAAAAATGGAGCAAAAAAAAAGAAAGTGAGAGCAAATCGGTGGTCCACCGACGAAAATCGCAAAACGTCGGCCAAAGGCCGATTATCACTGCCTCTGAGCAATAATGCGACTGAAGAATCGCGAGTTGCCAGCAGCGACTTGCCGGTCCAATCACTGAAAGACACCCAAGTTTCTAGAAAGCAGCATAAAGATCCAGCAGTTCACAGATTGGTATCGGCTAACCGTTGGATGAACCACCGATGCTCACTAGAGTTGAGTGAGGGCCTAGATAAGACATCCGACGGCTCATGAATTGGGACTGATGAACAGCCGGTGCCTCCACCGATTTCATAACAGTGCTCAGGGGTATAATTATCCAATACAAAAAAAAGAGATCAAAAGTACCCTACTTTTCAGGATACAAATAGCAGATAAAGTACTGTGTACTGATATAGAGAAAGATAGAGAGATATAAAGAGAGAGCAAAGAGCATATCACATCATTATTTTCCTTTTGAGCTTTAGAAAATTCTCTTAGAAAATATAGGGAGATTTTGATTGGTAAACTTGGAAAAAGTACTCTTCTCTACTTCTTCTTCGGAATAGTAAGTTTCAGCCATTGTTGGAGACTATTTTGTGAATTTGATTTTACTACTCTTGATATTAAATTCAATGAAGTTATTGATGAATGTGCTTTTGAATTTCTTAATCATGGGTAACTAAATCATTAACTAGAGGTGTATGATTGTCACACCCCACCTTGGGGGGCATGACGGGCACCTGGTGCCTGCTAGACTCTGGGCTGCTAAATGGTCCAGCCTAAGCACATCTGGTGCTTTGGATGACTCTGGCTCTATTTCAAGAAATGAACCGGCTATATAACGGCTGTAAATACAGCCTCCGATCGACTGGGCCTATAGCCACCTGTACTGTATCATCAGCTAACCAGAATCATCTCATATAGGGAAACCTATGCGGGTCGACAAGGCCACCATGCTGTCTAGTTATCTGTAACTTAACAATAGAATACTGAATAACTACGTGACCGGCAAGGTCACCACTACTATCAGACTATGGCCCCACCCGGCCAACATAACCAACCAAACACATATATACATGCACGGCCCCACACGACCTGCTCCACTACCACAGGGAAATATCAGACTGCAAGCCTCTAGGAAGAAATAATAGAATGGTCGGGACAAGGCCCCGACCTACCCAAACTGTAATCAAAAGGAAACAGGAGCAACCTCCGACTATCTAGCTCCGGAGGATAGGAGCTGATAACTCTGCTAACTGGATCACGAGGGATCGACTCCTCGTCTATGTGTACCTGCAGGAAAGCAATGCAGCACCCCCCACGGGCGTCAGTACCATAGGTACTGAGCATGTAAAGCAAACTGAAATATACAACTGAAATGGGTAACAACAATAACATGACATATAAGCAGGAAGTAGCTGAGTCTATCTTGCTGAGGATAACTGGGGAGAATTTACGTATTCTGTAACTAAACTGGGCATACCTGACGACGTGTCGTCCTACTGTCTATCAGTATATAATAGCACATATAGATATACATATAAATACACACAATACCTGACCGACCCCCATAAGCCGGAAGGTGCCAACCAACAGAACAATCTATTTACCCCTACCCGGGTCTAAACCAACCAAAAATAAGTCACTCCACTCATCTGATAACTGTGAGCTCCTCCTACCGGCCCCCTTGGGTACGTAGCTCAGGCCTTGGCCTCTGACAATAAACTATGTCTAAGTCCGAAGACTCCTGCCTCTGGGCGCAAGTGCTCAACGGGGTAATCTGCTGCTGTATCTGTGACTGAAACTGCCCCTGGGTGCGAATACGCAACAGGGTAATTTTATAAAAATCTGTATCTGAAACTGCCCCCGACCACAAGCGCACACAGAGTAATCTGCCCCTGTAAACAGGGTAATCTGGCTTTGCACAGAGCAAACTGAACTGCCCCTGCAAGAAGGGTAATCTGGATCGTATTATTATGGTGGTCGCCCATCATCGTCCTCTAGGCGGACGGCATCGCCCAGCTGGTGGCGGTATCTAAATCTGGTATCGACACAACTATAACCCAGGGGCAGAAGGGATGCTAAAGGACACCCACATGCCACAACAAGTCTCAACATACAAAACACATACACAGCAAGCATGCTCAAATAAAAAATATTAATCATATTCTCTTCATTTATTTCAAGGCCAGTCCGTATTAAACAACTGATGCTATATCCTACTTTACACTATTTCTGATTGTTGGGCTAACTGCTACCTGGCCCTTATCTGTTTATCTGCTTATTGTTATCCGTGATCTGAAGCTATATCACTTTCTAGAGCCATATCTATTTCTGGAGCTACATCTGTATCTGGGGCTATTTCTATATCTGATTACTGATCTGATTACATCTGGATATAACTCAATAACATAGAACATGCCATCTATAACTGGATATAGCTCAATAACATAAGATGTGTCATCTGTTACTGGATATAGTCTCAATAAATGTAATACATACTATCTGTAATCTTGCTAATTCATTATACTACTTTTACAACTTCCATTCTGGTATTACGTAAGAACATGATGATACCACATTACTATCTAAAATCATCTGACTATCCGTTATTCTGATTATCGCATGATACGTAATGATATACTAGCATGCTTGCTGGAAACTGTACTAAAATCGTTCCTGTATGTTGGGTATCTGTTAATAGCCTTTATTCTATTTATTTCCTAGACTGTACTTCCTGGCTTACCGAAAGAATATCCTTACATACCTGGTTTCTGAGTACCCAACGGACCGATGTGATTTTCATTAGAACTTCTACTGTTTCTCCCAACTACATTCATATACACGTTAATTAGAACTAAATACACCAATATTCTGAACGAAAATGCCACTTTCGATATATTTATAGCCTAAACTTTGGCTTATCGAAAGACAGTCAAAAACTCGCTATTTCTCGAAAGTCCAGAAGGGAGAAATACTCACTTTAGGTATAGAAATATATTGACACTAGTTTGGAGCAATTCCACTTACCTTAGTTCGGTAGCACGACTATTCGCTGGCCGAATATCGAGAAATTAAATCCGTAGGAATGCTCCTTACTGCTTAATACCTCGGTATCTGGAGTTAATTTGAGTTTGGACCGCGTTTGACGATGTAATCAGAAGGAAATTTCAATGGAATCTTCTTCCTCTCTGTTTTTCCCTCGACTTCTCTGGAAATTATATGAAATATAACATTTAAACCGAAGTGGAGGGCTTATATAGTTGGGCCTGGATAGGGCCAACGTGTCACAGAGCCAACGCGGAGGCTCCACCTCCGTGGCACATTGCCATCGCGGAGGGGCTCTGCCCCGGCTACTTCCGTGATGGTTCGACAAGTTTCTCGTCCGGTCTTTTTCCGGGCCTTTTTCTAGCATGTATGGCTTTCACATACTCTTAACCAACACGTGAATAGGCCATCTATGTGTTGGGAATTTTACGGGGTATAACAGTGATGATGAATACTTAATTAGAGCAGGTATTGCTAGAGTCATCTTCATATTGTTTATATATGTGTAAATCTGTTAGATTCTCTTCAATCTATAAGGGAAGATCAATTGACTATGAAATGGGTCTATTTATTCTTGCTTGATTGTTTCTTGTAAAAGAATTAGTAAGTATTGAAAGAGAATTTAATAGTGGGTATAGATAAGAGATTGTGAAATTGGGCTAGAAATAGCTAAAATTGCAATCTCATTCCTTATTAGCAGCTAATAGCTAGAAATTAGTGCAGCTGTTAATCTAAATCTAATTGGGTTGAGCTACATCGTGGCTAGATGTTTGACAAAACTCTAGTAAAAAGTAGTTAGAAGGCTGAAAAAGCTGTAATTACCCACTTTCCAAGATTATTTACACTTTCTGAACTCATAAGATGACCTAGCATGTCCCAGTCTGGTTAGTATATCATCTACACCACACATCTAGTATTTCACACCGTTATCGACCACTTTTTTGATATTGTTATTTTATTCCACTAAATCACAAAATACAATTCACTGCAAATTTTAATCCCCCCAATTTTATTTGTTTTTATGTTAACTCTACGTGGTGCAAACTAATTTCAATTTCTCAATCAACACTTGTAACTATCATTCACTAGTCCTTGTGGGATTCGACCCCGACACTCGTCGGGTTACTTGTTTTGATACTTCGGCCATGTGTATTCTTTGCATGAAGGATATATTTTGGACGTTATCAAAAATGACGCCGTTGCAGGGGACTAGCGCTTGATATTCCTGTGTCGATTGTTAACTTGAATTAGTTCCACACCACAGTGGTTGCTACTAATCAATAGTGTGTGCTCATGAGAAGTTTTGGAGGTTGGTCACGAGACCCAGAGGGGGTGCCTTGTGTGGAAACCATCAATCTAGTAGAAAAAATGTGGCATAGGGAGGGGAAGAAAAACGCAATGTTGTTAGTCATGATGAAGCAGATAGAGTTGTTGATGAACTATATGAAGGGTTTCCATGCTAGATACAGCCAAGCCAACCATGACTATAATTATGTCTATTATGGAAACCAAGGATGGAACAATGTTCAGTCAGTCGATACGAGTAATTAGGAGAGCAATGAGCCAGTTCCACCTCATATGGAAAGTACTCTAGAAGTGGTGCTTGAAAAGGTTATTGCAACTGAAGAGGGAGTTTAAGATTTATGGAGTAAACTCTTGGACCTAACAACCACTGTAAAGAGTAATGATGTCATCAATCAACAATTGGAGGAGCGGATGAATGAGTTAGCATCTCAGATGGCAGCTCAAACAATAGAAAACAACACGGCTCAAATGCAGGACATTGTAGATAATGATATATTCAAGTGGGAAATTGAGGAAGAGGTTGTTGGAGAACTTATTGCCGATTTTTTTGAAAGGTGAAGAACTCGAGGAGGTTCATCATGTGCGTAGGGAGATAAGAAATTATCCGTTCCCACCAAGAAAGCTGGACCTTGATTTGAAGAATCATACAACTCCTCTGTCACAGCCATCTATTGTGACCCCACCAAAGTTGGAGCTCAAACCCTTGCCCACTCACCTACAATATGCATACTTGGGAGAAAATGAAATGCTCCTGGTTATCATTTCAGCAAAGCTCACCCCATTGTAGGCAGATAAACTCATTGAGGTGTTGAAAAGGCACATCCGAGCTATAGGATGGTCAATAACTGATATCATTGGTATTCCTCCGGGGATTTGCACTCACAAAATCAATCTTCAAGAAAATTGCGACTCATCAGTTGAACATCAAAGGAGGTTGAATCCACCTATGCAAGAGGTGGTCAAGAAGGAGATTATTAAATGGATAGATGCAGGGGTGGTATATCCTATCGCAGACAGTAGTTGGGTAAGTCTGGTATAGTACGTGCCTAAGAAAGGAGGCATCACGGTTATTCCGAATTAAAAGAATGAATTGACAGCTACTCCTCTAGTCACGGGATGGAGAGTTTGCATGGATTACTGTAAGTTAAACTCATGGACAAAGAAGGATCATTTCCCAGTGCCATTTATTGACCAAATGTTAGACCTGCTGGCCTGTAAAGATTACTATTGCTTCTTAGATGGATAATCGGGATACAATCAAATCTCAATCGCACACGAGGATCAAGAAAAAACCACATTTACATGTCCCTATGGCACTTTCGCATTCAAGAGGATGCCTTTTGGCATTTGCAATGTCGCGGGCATGTTCCAGAGATGCATGATGTCCATCTTTTCTGACATGGTGGAAGATACTATCGAAATCTTCATGGATGACTTCTCAGTTGTGGGGAACTCATTTGATGACTGCTTGACACATTTAGATGAGGTATTAAAGAGATGTACGGAGACAAATTTGGTCCTAAATTAGGAAAAATGTCATTTCATGGTCAAAGAAGGGATTGTGTTGGGACATAAAATTTCTGAGAATGGGATTGAGGTGGATCAAGCCAAAGTGGATGCCATCGCTCAGTTACCTCCACCGTGTACCGTGAAGGGTGTTAGGAGTTTCCTCGGATATACGGGTTTCTACCACCATTTCATTAAAGTTTTCTCTAAGATAGTTCATCCCCTATTTTGACTGTTAGAGAAAGAGGCAAAGTTCAATTTTGATGAAGATTGTTTGAAGGCTTTTGTGGAGTTGAAGAAAAGATTGATTTCCTCTCCAATCATTGTAGCACTAGATTGGCCAAAACCCTTTGAGCTCATGTGCGATGCAAGTGGGGTGGCATTAGGAGCGGTCCTTGGTCAGCGAAGAGACAAGATCTTTCACCCAATCTACTATTCTAGTAAAGCCATGAACAATGCACAAACAAACTACAAATTAACGGAGCAGGAGCTACTAGCGGTTGTGTTTGCATTTGAAAAATTTCGGGCGTACTTGCTAGGAACTAAAGTGGTGGTGCACACGGACCATGCAGCATTCAGGTATCTAATGGACAAGAAGGATGCTAAACCAAGATTAATCAGGTGGGTGTTGTTGTTGAAGGAATTTGACTTTGAGGTGAAAGACCATAAAGGATGTGAGAATTAAGTGGCCGGCCATTTATCACGCCTAGAGACAAATGGGCAGCCAGGAACACAAGAGGAGATCAACGATGTCTTTCCGGATGAGCGAATATTTGCCGCAACCCACGACCTAACACCGTGGTTTGCTGATTTTGCTAATTACCTGGCCAGCAACATTGTACCCGAAGGCTTGAATTTTCAGCAAAAGAAGAAATTCATGCATGATGTCCAGAGATTCTTTTGGGATGAACCTTACCTTTTTCGAAGTTGTGCAGATGGGTTAATAAGGCGGTGTGTTCCAAAAGTAGAAATGGTCCCAATTATAGAGGTTTGTCATTCTTCCCCTGTTGGAGGTCATTATGGGAGTGTGCGAACAGCAGCTAAGGTGTTGCAATGCGGGTTTTATTGGCCTACATTACATCAAGATGTCCACGGCTTTGTGAAGCAATGTGATCGATGCCAAAGGACATGGAGTATTTCAAGGCTGCATGAACTCCCGCTAACACCAATCTTAGAGGAAGCAACGGTTGAATCAGTCTCAATCACCACATTTGTGAAGCCTTTATGCACACAGATTTCAGCAGCTAATTGAATAGCCATTATCTATGAATACATATTAGTTTGAACGGGTAGCAGCATACCAAAAATCACCAACAGCATCTCTAAACACCACAACAGCACCACTCTTACCTAGATTACCTCTTGATGCACCATTTGTGTTACATTTAATCCATTGTCCACTAGGGAATTTTTGGATCGACTTCATGGGTCCTTTTGTAAGTTCTTATGGGAACAAATACATTTTGGTGGGAGTGGATTATATTTCCAAATGGATGGAAGTTGTTGCACTACCAAACAATGAAGCAAGAACTGTAACAACCTTTTTAAAAAAACATATCTTCTTGCGGTTCGGTACCCCTAGAGCCATCATTAGCAATGGAGGCTCTCATTTTTGCAACCGGGTGTTCAGCACACTACTAGCTAAATATGATGTGAAGCATAAAGTGGCCACCCTGTATCACCCACAAACCAACGGACAAGTGAAAGTTTCAAATCGGGAAATAAAGTCCATGTTGACTAAAACAGTCAATGTGAACAAAACCGATTGGGCGCGGAAGTTAGATGATGCATTGTGGGCGTATCGGACTGCATTTAAAACACCGACTAGAATGTCTCCTTATCGGCTGGTGTTTCGCAAAGTATGTCACCTCCCGGTGGAGCTAGAACAAAAAGCTTTGTGGTCATTGAAAAGTTTAAACCTGGAATGGGGAAGAGTTGTCCAAGGTCGAATCCATAATTTACATGATATGGAAGAATTCAAAATGAAGGCATATGAGAATGCAGCAATTTACAAAGCCAGAATGAAATACTATCATGAACAAACAGTGTTGCAGCGTAGTTTTGTTTCATGGGATTGGGTGTTGTTGTTCAATTCACGACTATGGTTGTTCCCTGGAAAACTAAAGTCCAAATGGTCAGGGCCTTTTAAGGTATCTCAAGTGTATGAGAACGGAGCCATCGAACTCCATAGTGAGAACGGGAGCCAGTTCAAAGTAAATGGCCAATGGGTTAAAAGGTATTTTGGGGTGTTGGAAGAAGTTGGTCAAACAGAGGTTGTGTATCTGGATGAACCATAGGCCTTGAGGAACTTTCGTCGTGCCACGACGTTAAATAAGGCAATCCTTGGGAGGCAACCCAAGCATCTTTCATTTTTTTCTCTGATTTTTCTTATATGTTTTGTTTTTGATTTTTCTTAGGATGGAATGGTGCACTTCATGAAAAGCAACAGACCGGCGCTACAACCAGTGAAATGCAGGTAGAATTTCGTGAAGCGCAGGTTAGGCATTGATATATCTAGTGCAACTTAAGGATTCAAGGCAAAGCGGTGACCCAAACCGGTGAACCACCTATGGTACTTCGTGAAGCATCGCTGGGGTGCCGATCCTATCCAGCAAATTGAAGGTTCCAAGGCGAATCGGCGGCCCCATCTGTGAAGCACCATGTCAAAGCGTGGACCACCGGTTTGTCACTTCTATCACCCAATATACCTGGCAACGGATCAGGCATTGGCTCCTCACCCGGTGAAACGCCGGATGTAGTTTGTGAAACGTCGGTCAACCGCCGATTTTGTCCCCAGAATCGTGTACAGGTAATGTTAGCAGCGGACACATCAGCGAATAGCCGACCTAATTCGATGACCGTTGGTGTGGCCCACAGTGGACTATCCCTGTCTGGAAAATCCCCAAAACTTTTCCATTCTCCTATTTTCTTTTCTCTTTTTCCTCCCCAGATCGCTCTTTCCCCAAAAGACCCGTTACTTCCCACCTAACACCTATTAATAACTACCAAACCAGACACCCATTCAACTTCCCCGCCTTTTCAATTTAAAAACCCCCAATTGCCTTCATTTCTTCATTCCTCCACAAAGCTTCACATGCACAGTCCATTGGAGGTAAGAATTTTATCACCCATGCTTTAAGGGTCCTAACAACATTGGTGATACTTTGCTCTTGTCGTGCTTATCATATTTTGTTTTGCTTCTCTTCCATATGTGGGTGAATGTGGTTTTAATGTGGTCACTAAGTATCCGGGTATAATCTGTGTATCCTAGTGAATTGCCTAATGATAGATTGATTGACACCTTTTTTTAAGGGCAATTTGTCATTTTTGTTGAGATATGGGTGTGATTGGTTTACATCTATATGGGGGTGATTGGTGGGTGAATATACTCAAAACCGCGACTAGCGGATCACTAATGGTGTTCTGCCGGCGAAACGCTAATGCACTCGAGGCTTCTAACTTACTGTGCCCATCTGCGAGTCATCGATAACTAGCGAAATGCAACTGCCTCTCGCCGATGGTTTGTCGTTGGCACCTAAGCTTATCAAAGTCCTACTTGATTTCTTCTGTTTGCCTTATTCTTGAGTTACAAATAATGGCACACTACTAACCTTCATTTCTAGCATCATGCCTGTCTCCCCGCACTCTCATACAAGTCAAGCATCAGTGCACACTAATACCACCCAAGTTAGGTCTGGGCTAGAAGGAATGGAGGAGTATTATATTGCTTTTAAGGAGAAGTGTATCATCCATGCAAAAGCCCAGTTTGATGCTGAATCTTTCAAGACTGCATGCCTAGATATCTACTCCGATTAGGACCCGCAATTGGGGCCCATTTACCATTCCAGTTGACCCATATTTTTAATAACTTGTGTGGAAATTCTATGCATCATATAGAGCAAGGCAACAGGTGCTGAAGCATAAGGGCCGCACTGAAGCATTCTCGTGCCTAACATCGGTATGGGTGCGAGGGCAAGAGGTGCCTGTAACTCCAGAAGCAATCAATTCACTTTATTGGGACGAGCCGATCCCATCTCACCCAATATTCATCAATAAAGTGGACGAAAAAGCAAACCAATTCCAATGGGTAGCCAACTTGATTGCAAAAGATCTACCACAATGGGCTATCTCTAAGGACCTCATTCATTGGCGTGATTTAAAATTTGAAGCTCATGTGGTTAGATATGGTTTGTTCGAGGCTAATACCCTCTCGGAATATATCAGAAGTTCCAATTGAAGTTGCCATTCTCCTTGCTTGCATAATGGATCATGTACACCTCAATGTGGGGGAGATTATTGTCGATTAGTTCAAGCGAAGGGCCAAGCAACAAGCCACAGCATTGCCATTCCCTAACCTGGTAAGTATGTTATGTATGCGGGTGGCTTGTCCTTTGTTCCGACCATTGGATAGGACTGTGCAGGCCATCAATGTGATTACATTGGCCACCAAAACTGACAAAGAAGCTCCATATGAAGCGGGCAAAGTATATAGGGAACATGACTACACCACCACCTGCGGCATCCACTCACACAGTAGCCGCCCCGCTCCATACAATCGAGTTCCACAATTCTCCACCTCCTGATTTGCTCAATATTGCACAAAGGGCCAAAATACATGAGAACCAGCTTGTGCAGTTAGCCAAGGCTATTCTATCCATGATATAGAGTGCCATCAAGAAAGCATGGCATCCTGCTAAAGACAAGTTGACCAGCCTATACTCTATAGTTGAAGTCCTTGAAAACGAAGTGGGTAATCAGAGACAAAAGGTGGTTGCACTCACTGCACCTCCATCCATTAGCCAGCCAACCCCTTGTGAACCTGAGGCGGTGCCAGCACAGCCCGAAGCACCTAGAAGCCCGCCAGATGATTGGTGGGTGGGATATGAAAGTGATTCAGAATTAGTGTCCGATGAGGAAAACTATTATAGACGACCTCCTCCACCTCCAATGCGCTCGGTGTATGATGTCGATCCTTTCTGGACACCAAGTGGAGTGGCAATGACATCTTACCATGAGCTTTGTGTTCGGGTGGTTTTGGGGTTATAAAACCGACACGCAAGTGCACGTGGTCGAACAGTAGTAAGTGGCTTTAGTAAGCCAAGTATCGATCCCACAGAGACTTGGGTTAAGAGCAATTTGCTCAAGTATACTATATTTTTACTTCTAAATATGCTGACAACAACGTAACCAAAAAGTGGATATTTTGTTTTATAAATTTTATACTAAAACTAAGAACAATTATCTACTTTGAATTTGAACTATGGATAATAGCATGCCGAGGTTAAAGAACATGTAAGGAAACTGATTATCATCATAAATTGGTTAATCTTTTCTTCCAGTTGCTAGCCAAGAACATATGCCAAGAGATTAAAACTCTCGTATTTAACCTCACTTAAGAATCATGAACCATCCGTCTACATTTTTGTGATCAAATGCAATTCATGTTCTAGCCATACAATTCCGGTTCCTAAATTGACTAATACGACTTTCAGGTATATTTCTATCCTGAATGCACATCAAAACTCAATTTTCCCAAATCAAGTTAAGAACAATATCCTATTAATTCACAACTTTCCAATTTCGTGCTCTCTCGAGTGAAATCGGACTTTTTAGATGTACATTAATGTAGGCCACACACCAATGCAGTAAGAACAAGAATTAATAGAACAACATGGAAGAAAAAGATGAAAAACCATATAATCAATAATCAAAATTCATCACAAGTGTTCATAACCTCAGCAAGGAAGGGAATTAGCCACTCATTTGTGGATTAATCATCATAAAACGAGAGTTAATCATACAAACAATTGAATTAGAGAAGAAAGAAAGAGAGAAAAAACCCTGAACTTTTCGTCCCTCAACTGCCTCTAACCCACGTCCTTGCTCCACCAAGTCAGAATTCTGAAAAATACACTTAAGTGTTCTATTTATACTAGTGGGAAGTTTTCCCGGAATAATGAGCAACGTGTCACGGAGTGCATCGCGGAGCACTGCCTCCGTGACACGCCATGAACGCGGACCCTCACTGGAACTGGGGGTCCGAGAATTTAAGCTCAACGTGGCACGGCGTGCATCGCGGAGCACTGGCTCCGTGCCACAGAGCAAACGTGGACCTTCACTGGAAATTTGGTGAATTTTCACCCTCCAGGCAGAATGCCTCCGCGATGGCAGCGTGACACGGCTCCATCGCGGAGCCCCTTTAAATCATGCTGTCCAATGCCTTTTCCTTGCTCGCATCCAAGTCCAACTCCGATATCGTCCAACATGCCTTTTAGCTTGTCGAAATCACATTTACCTGCAAAACAATGCTAATCATGTTGGTTAGTATAAATTCACATTTTATTCCTAATTACATGAAAATGTATACACATTGCTAGATAAACAAGGCTAAAATGATACTTTTGAGTATCACTTGGGCATATAAATCTGCCCAAGATCACTTACCCCACACTTAAATCCTTGTTCGTCCTCGAACAACAAACATACAATTCATGCAATTTACATCCCACCCTCGCTACTATGGTACGACAATTTAAGCTACGGTCATACCGATCACTCAATACAGCAAATCATCAAGAAAACATGCATGGTATTATCAATGCAATGACCTTCAATACATTAAGACTTCCTAGACTTTAAGAATCGACTCTCGATATCGGCGAACTCATGCAAATCAGCTAATCAAGATATCCGACACGAAAATCAATCTTTCCTCAAGCATGTGCCCTCACAACTCAAGAGAATCTTCCCCTTTTTGCTCATATGACTCACAATCATTCAAGCAGGGGCATGTAAAAACAATTTCACTCTCTCTCCCAAAAGAATTCACATGCATCATGTCGTGACCCATAAGCTTGGCCTTAGTGTATTACTCCACTAATATAAAGAAATGCAATGTAAGATCACGTAGGACTTTAATGGGTTGTAATGAAAGCTATGGAACTAGTAAATATTGGATTAGCCAATAATAGCCACTAGCATCCTTAAGCGCCTTTTCAACACCTTCCCATCAACTCATGGACATTGTTTCTCTCTTTTCTTTTTCCATCATCCCATTCTTGATGGTTTACTTTAGTATGACCCATTTCATTAAGCACACTTGACACAACAACAAAGGTTATTCATGCACCTTTATTATCGTATATTTATAACAAGTGCACCTTCAACCTTTTCTTTTCTTCCCTTACTCCGCTTTTCTTTTTCTTTTCACCATTCTCACTCTTTGACACTTTGGGAAAATTATTTTCTCTTCTTAAGCGCTTAAGAGTTTTGTATAGACTTTACGGCTAATGAAAAGAAGGAATTAAGCTCGGTTTACACTTTTTGGACAAAAGAAAGAAATAATAGGCTAAAGGCTCAAAGGGCTGACTAGGGTATACAATCACAGAAAGGGGAAGTATGACAAGAAAAAAAATAGAAACTCTCGGTTAAAACAAAGAAATGCCTACATCCTTTCCTACAATACACCTCCTTCATTTCGTTTTGTACACACACCAGGCAAGTTCTAGACACTTCACAATAGCATGGAATATCAACACCTCACTTCACACTTTATGCACATGCTCGATTCGAGATGTATTCACAGACTCTTCAATCAGCTAATTACATGAATTCAAAATTAAGCCTCAATCACACTGAATCGAACTCTACAGCCTAGGTATCTCAACATATTTACAAGATTGCATGCTTTCATAAGAATCACCTTTGCATTTTGAATATCATGCACAACACGCAACCAAAATTTCACAACCATATAGTAACTACATGTTCCGGGATGCAATCCACCAAGGAAAAAAAAACTGAAAATTAATTGGAAAAAAAAAAACTACTCCTAACGACTACATTTCCCTTAAGACGGTCGTCATCCATCCATCATAGGGAACGGTCACTACTTAAGACGTCGGTTCAATGGGAATAATTCTCGGTAAAAGAACCAAAAACAAACGCCGAGAAACCCAAAATTTAAAAAGTTAAAAAATTTGCAAAATATCGATCATTTCGATAGAAAAAAAAATTTTACAAAATATTTTAAATATGTACAAAATATTTTCAAAAAGTTTAAAAATATCGATCATTTCGATAAACAAAACAAACAAAAAAAATATTTACAGAATCAGCTGGCAACATTCAACAACACACATCAATTTCACAAATATTTACAAATACAGAACAATTTGAAAATTCACAAACACAGGGAAACGCAACATACAAAACAACAGAGGAGAACATACAAACAAAGCAGCCCAGCCCAGCACCTAACCACCCCACACTTAATCCGAACACTGTCCCCAGTGTTCACAAAAATTAAATAGCACAAAATCGGGTGGTGGAACTCCCTGATCAGTCAAAGTATTCCACTTCTTCATCAGGTGCTGCTGCTTCATCTCCCATGTCCGAGTCGCCTCCGTCGTCATCATCGGACTCCACATCGGAATCCTCCCGATGCGTCTCCTCGTCCGTGGGGACGTCATCATCAGTAGGCTCTACAAAGGCTGGCCCTACTCGGCATAGAGCCCTAGCGTTTTCGCCAAACGGGTAATCTAGCTCGAGCTGCCATAGCTCCTCCTCCTTCGCTGGCCTCCCACCTATCCTGAGCTGGAGCATCTGCATCCCATACATTCGTGCCATGTACTGGTCATCACGAGCGTGTCGCTCACCAAGTGTCAGCACTGGCCCGTGGGTGGTGTCGGGAGCCTTAGTTTTGGTAACATCCAAGGCCCGCCTCTCCAACTGCGGGATATAATCGAGGGCCTCCTCCTCAACATCAAGGCCCCTGAGAAAGGTGGTGAGTAGTCCATCGAAACCATACCTGTGCCCCTGGTGCAACCGGGCTCTCTTCATGGCGGATATAATAACCGCCCCGACATTTATCTCCAGCCCTTTCATTAGGGCGTACACCAGGCAAACACGATCTCGGGTTACATCAGTCATATGTACCCCCGGGATGAAGCAAGAGCAGACTATCTTTAGCCAGATTCGGGCTTCCCTGTTCATCTGAGAATATGGCAGAGTCTGATGGTAGCCCCTTTCCTTGTGCCTGCTCCATCTAGCTATAGATCGGGGCCCACACAGTGTGCGTCTGATGTCAGCATACGGTGGGGTAATGTTCAGCTGTCGGAGGACGTGGGCGTCTGTGTCGCGCGCTCCTATGATGGCATTGAGCTGGTGGGGCTCCAGAGTGACTATCTGCCCTCTGATTTTGATGGTGTGGCTTCTGATTGACGGGTTCCAATTAGCATAGAACTCCCGAACCAAGTGCAGGTTGCATTCTTTGGGCTCCTCAAATATGAAATTTAGCCCCGCTGCCTCGATTCGGTGAACCATTCTGGGGAACTCCTGTGCCAAAGGCTCCCGTGCTATATGCTCCTCGGGGAAATATTTGTTCTCTTTGTGCTTTGCGTACCACTTTTTCCCCTCGTCCGTCACCCATCTTGTTCCATATTGGCGGCGCTGGCCGCGTGGAACTGCTGGTGCTACTGGGACTGCTGTGCCCAGTCTGAGTCTCTTCCTTCCAGTGCCTGAAATTGATGCACCTTTCCCTTTATCTTGCCGGCTTGCCATTTTACCTGTCAACCCAAGTCAACAAGCTCAATGTTAAGCTAAATAAATATTAACCTCGGCTAAGGTCGGGTTACGCTAAGTTACCCCACACTCAGTCCTTAGCTACAGTTACAACAATACGGCAAGAATAACTTTATTTACACAAAACAAACAACTATACAATCATGCTTAGTGCGTTCAAAAGAAAATTCGACGGTATAACTTCTGTGTACTACTCAGACTTCGTACAGCTAATCACAATCACTACCATCGCTAGCATTTTAACTATCGCACTTAGCAAAGAAAAACAAAAGAAACAAAAATAACAACAAAAACTTATATACATGAACCTATCCAACCAACCAAATTCGAACAAATTTCAACAATTTCCCCAAACCCGAGAATTTGTCGTCTATTATCATCCTAACAATTTGTACAATGACTCATCTCATTCAACACGTACAACCCGGCATAAAATGCACAATTTCAACACATTTCCAACTTCAAATTCAACAACAAGCCCTAGAATTGAGATTATCAATCAAATTCGAATAATTTATGCAATCGACGAGTTCAAACAATCATAATGACATTCTGAACATTTATCAATCAACAAATAACTCGAATTCATGCTTAATTTCGACTTAGGGCGATTTAGCTCACCTCCCATGCTTAAAATCAAAGAAAATCGACAAAAACTTGAGAGAGAATCGGAAAACATACCTTGAAGTTGAATAATCGAAGAAAAACTCGGAGATTTGTTGCCTTAAGCCGTGGCACGTTGATGGGAGAGGGGTTTTGGGATGTTTGGTCGTGGAGGAAATTGAAAATGAGGGGAAAAGGGGAGGTTTCGAGGTTTAAAAGGTAGAAAAACACGTGGGTCACCCGGCAACCCGGTGTGACCCGTCGCGATATACAAGGCAACGTGTCATGGAGTGCATCGCGGTGCACTGCCTCCATGACACGGAGCCATCGCGACAGCATTCTGGAAATTTTTAAAATTTCCGGGTTATACCTCAACGTGTCACGGAGGGTAACGAGGAGGTCCTCCTCCGTGACACGGAGCTATCGCTCCAGCTCACTGTTTTCTATATTTTTATAAATTTTTCATACCTCAACTTTTCATTCACGATTCCGTGCACATTTTCCTCCATTGGACCTGAAAATCATCTCACTAAACAAAATTGGTTAGAATAATAGGTTTCACCTAACTAAAAATTAAAAACACTAACTAAAATGAAAATTTTTGTAATCAAACAAGAAAAGGAAAAAGAAAAATCTATTTACACTTTACAAAATGAAAGAAAGAAAAAAAATAATTTTCACGGGTTGCCTCCCGTGCAGCGCCTGGTTTACAGTCGCGGCTCGACGTCATTTAAGCTCAATTGTCCGCTAGGGTGATGGACGATTTCTCTCGATCACCGTCCTCCCCCCAATAGTGCTTACACCTATCCGGTGGTCTTTCCATTAACTCTCGGGAATCCTTCATCTGCTTAGCACTACCATGATCAATCACATTGATCACCGAGAGTTCTTCATGCACCATCGGGAGCTTGGGTGCTTTGTACACATCGAACACCTCTACCTTGTCATGTGCTCGTATTGTGAGTTGCCCCGCAGCTACGTCGATTAATGCTTTCCCGATTGCCAAGAAGGGTCGTCCCAAAATAAATGGGATTTCCGCGTCTGGTTCAAAGTCCAGCACAACAAAATCTACTAGAAAAATTAGGGAGCCAACTTGCACTAGAACATCCTCAACAATGCCATCCGGCCTAGCTAAGGATCGATCCGCCAACTGCAAGATTACGGTTGTAGGTCTAGGACTCCCTAAACCCAACTTTCTGAATACCGAAGACGGCATCAGATTTATACTTGCCCCCAAGTCACACAATCCACGAGCTCGGATGGTCTGCCCAATAGTAAGATGGATAGTAAAACTTCCAGGATCTTTTAGCTTTGTGGGCAGTCTGTTTTGGATCCGGGAAGTGCACTCCTCCGTTAAAGCCACCGTAGCATACTCAGTCAACCGACTTTTGTTGGCCACGATGTCCTTTATGTACTTGGCATATTTAGGCACTCCCTGCAAGACATCAACAAGAGGTAAATTAACATGTACCTGTTTAAGCACCTCCATGAATTTCTTGAAACACGCCTCCTCTTTGTGTTTCTTGAGTCGTTGAGGGAACGGGGGTGGAGGTCTTTCTGATTCAGCTTCTTTGGTCTTCCCCCTTTCCAAACTTTGCTCCCCCTCAACTTCTGCTGCTCCCAAATGTTGAGGTGGTCTCTCTGGTTCCACTTCCTTCAGCTGCAAACCACTCTTTGTGGTCACTGCATTTACCTGCTTGGGATTCGAATCCGTGTCGCTTGGCAGTCCTCCTCTAGGCCTTGTATTTTGGGCACTAGCAAATTGCCCAAATTGATACTCAAGAGCCTTGGTAGCTAACTGATTGTTTTTCACTTCGGCTGCCAATTTCACATAGTCAGCCTGCAATTGAGCTTGGTTAGCTATCATGGTCTTGAACATCTCCTCAATGCTGGGTGATGGTGGTGGAGGAGGTGCATTGTTATTTCTGAATTGAGATTGGTAGTTCTGCTGCCCTCCTTGGTTCCTTTGCACACCCTGACCCGAACTTTGGCCTTGATGGTTGTTGCTACCCTATGAGAAATTAGGATGATTCCTCCAATTTGAATTGTAGCTACTACCATACTGCTGGTGATTTCTTTGTACATTACCCACAAAGTTTACCGAGTCAGGATTGGCTCCACAGCACTCAGCTGAGTGCTCACTGCTTCCACACACTTCACACCACAATTGCTGGACTGCATTAACTGGAGCTGAAGGCTGGTTCAAAGTCATGTTGCTGAAGTGGTTGTTCAATTGATTTTGCAATGCAGCTATCTGTGCAGCGATAGCTGTAAACCCATCCACTTCAAGCACTCCTGCTGCTTTCCTTGTCCCACCTCGTGATGAATCAGCATTCCATTCTGGATTGCCCTGTGAAATCCAGTTTAGCAAGGTATACAGCTCCTCATAAGTCTTTTCCAGCGCTTGCCCTCCAGCTGCTAAATCTAGCAATATTTTGGTATGGGGTTCCAAACCCTCAATAAATGTGTGCACCAACACCTCATTGGACTGATGATGATGAGGACAGTCCCGCAACATGGATTTAAATCTCTCCCAGGCTTGATATAAATTTTCTCCCTCCCTCTGTTTGAAACTTAGAATTTGACTTCTAAGTCTTGCTGTTTTACCAGAGGGAAAAAACCTTATCAAGAACTTTCGTGCAAGATCATCCCACGTTGAAATAGAATTTGGTGGCTCAGCTTTCAACCACCTCTTGGCTTCTCCGAGTAATGAGAACGGAAATAATGTAAGCCAAACATAGTCAGGTGACACTCCAGAGGGTATGTAAGTGTCACTTATCTCCAAAAAGTTTTAGAGATGCTGTTGTGGGTCTTCATGAGGGAGACCGGTAAATTGCCTGCTTGTGTGCAACAATTGCACCATATTTTGCTTGAGTTCAAATCTCCCTCCAGGCTCTGGTTTGCGGATACTGGATGTAACATTATTGGCATGTGGGATTGCCACCTCGCGAACCGGCCTTGCTGCTGCTTCTTCGAGCACTAATATTGCCCTCACAACCGGTGGATTTTGTTGCTCCATAATAGTCTGTCTGAGCAACTGCAGCTTTCTTTGTAGAGCTTCTCTCCGTTTACTGTGAAATATACGTTCTAGCTCTATATAAGATTCCACCAGCTCTTTGTCTCTTGCCAGTGTTCACAGCAATTAAGTCTGCAAAATACAGGCTAGGACCAAGTTGTCAACACTTAAGAAAATGAAAATACAGTAAAATTAACACTTAAAACAAATTCACCAATTGCCAAGTCCCCGGCAACGGCGCCAAAAACTTGTTCGGGTGGTTTTGGGGTTATAAAACTGACACGCAAGTGCACGTGGTCGAACAAGTAGTAAGTGGCTTTAGTAAGCCAAGTATCGATCCCATAGAGACTTGGGTTAAGTGCAATTTGCTCAAGTATACTATATTTTTACTTCTAAATATGCTGATAACAACATAACCAAAAAGTGGATATTTTGTTTTATAAATTTTATACTAAAACTAAGAACAATTATCTACTTTGAATTTGAACTATGGATAAGAGCATGCCGAGGTTAAAGAACATGTAATGAAACTGATTATCATCATAAATTGGTTAATCTTTTCTTCCAGTTGCTAGCCAAGAACATATGCCAAGAGATTAAAACTCTCGTATTTAACCTCACTTAAGAATCATGAACCATCCGTCTATATTTCTGTGATCAAATGCAATTCATGTTCTAGCCATACAATTCCGGTTCCTAAATTGACTAATACGACTTTCAGGTATATTTCTATCCTGAATGCACATCAAAACTCAATTTTCCCAAATCAAGTTAAGAACAATATCCTATTAATTCACAACTTTCCAATTTCGTGCTCTCTCGAGTGAAATCGGACTTTTTAGATGTACATTAATGTAGGCCACACACCAATGTAGTAAGAACAAGAATTAATAGAACAACATGGAAGAAAAAGATGAAAAACCATATAATCAATAATCAAAATTCATCACAAGTGTTCATAACCTCAGCAAGGAAGGGAATTAGCCACTCATTTGTGGATTAATCATCATAAAACGAGAGTTAATCATACAAATAATTGAATTAGAGAAGAAAGAAAGAGAGAAAAAATCCTAAACTTTTCGTCCCTCAACTGCCTGTAACCCACGTCCTTGCTCCACCAAGTCAGAATTCTGAAAAATACACTTAAGTGTTCTATTTATACTAGTGGGAATTTTTCCCGGAATAATGAGCAACGTGTCACGGAGTGCATCGTGGAGCACTGCCTCCGTGACACGCCATGAACGCGGACCCTCACTGGAACTGGGGGTCCGGGAATTTAAGCTCAACGTGGCACGGCGTGCATCGCGGAGCACTGGCTCCGTGCCACGGAGCAAACGCGGACCTTCACTGGAAATTTGGTGAATTGTCACCCTCCAGGCAGAATGCCTCCGATGGTAGCGTGACACGGCTCCATCGCGGAGCCCTTTTAAATCATGTTGTCCAATGCCTTTTCCTTGCTCGCATTCAAGTCCAACTCTGATATCGTCCAACATGCCTTTTAGCTTGTCGAAATCACATTTTACCTGCAAAACAATGCTAATCATGTTGGTTAGTATAAATTCACATTTTATTCCTAATTACATGAAAATGTATACACATTGCTAGATAAACAAGGCTAAAATGATACTTTTGAGTATCACTTGGGCATATAAATCTGCCCAAGATCACTTCGCACTCTGTCGAACAATTAGGTGGTGCAAGGCCCCGGGCAACCTATAGAACTCCTACTTGATCGACAGCAACCTACGGCTGAAGAGACAACTTCTTGGCATTTTGATGCTGCCACATATACTTGAAAGCCGCGGCCCGATCACTAACTCAACCAGGAAGCCTCTTTCACTTTCTTGTCTTTTCTTTGGATACATTGGGGTCAATGTCTGATTTAAGTTTGGGGGTAAGATGATTCTTGTTCTTTGGATGTTGAAATTTTTGGGGCACTAAAAATGCTCTTAATGATTGATGGTCAGTGATTAAATGGGGTCTGTATTTTGAATTTGCGGAATTTTGCATGAGATGACCCAAGGTCTTGTTTTTTTTTTGCCTTTGTAAATAATAGTGTAGTAATTATAACTCCAAGGGTTTTTTAGACCACTGTTCTTTCCCAAGGAGCATTTTTTTGTTTTTATTTTTTTTCGTTGTCGAACCGAATTGGTATTTCCTGATGATAGATTGAGTGGCGACATTCTTAAGGGAAAATGTCATGTTGTTTTGAGTCTCTTGTGAAGTTGTCTTGAGAGGTACCACTGAAAAAATTGTTGAAAGGGAATTTTAAACTGAGGGAATGAAAAAGAAGATAATGAGAAATTGTTGACACCATAGCATAGCATTCTTTGTCATATGTTGTAAATTCTTTGCTTGAGTTATGATGTTTTCCTTCTTTGATGTCCTAACTTGATATCTTGTGTTGAGAATGACTCTTGTTGACCCTTTAAGGGTGATTCCTTGTGTAGTGAGGAAATTTTTGATGAATCTCATGCATAACATCTTGTTTAGAACTTGCCCCAAATGTGATTCAAGGAGAAATTCTAGTTGTAGTTGCGCCGAGAACTTGAGTTTAGGATTTCCTTTGTCTAGTCACTTCACCATATACCCTCCTTGAGCATTGATCCTTGTTAGCCAACGTTGAGCCTTAGACCCTTTCTTTGCCAACCACATTACAAGCCTTAAGACCGTTCTTAATACCTCTCTTTGGCACCCATTCTCCCTAAATGCTAGTGACAAGATAGTGATGAAATGAGGCTTTAAGCCTAAGAAAGAAGGAGTTATTAAAAAATAAGAAATGAGGCAAAAGCCTAAGTTTGGGGGTGTGCAAAAAGGGAAGATAAGAATTTCAGTTTGAGGGGGCACCACATCATGTCAAAATGTACCAAAGGATAAATCAAAAAGAGAAAAATAATTTGTGTGAATCGGTGCTTCCTCTTAAGGTGATAAGGCTAATTGTGAAAGCCAAAGGGGTTATAAGAAGGGTTGTTAAAGAAATGAAAGTTAGAAACAAGTAAAAAAGTGAAACAATGTGAAGTGAGTGGAAGGAGTTGATGTAAGATATGTTCACAAAAAGCATTAGGGAGGATCTAGTCACTACAACTAAATTTTTATCCTACCCTTACCCCGAGCCTACATCATAACCTGAAAGCCCTAAATGATTCTAAGTGCAGCTACTCTACATTAGTGGAGAATTACATGAAGAGCAAGCCTATGGGTCAAGTGTATGTATGAAGATTTCTTTTGGGAGAGTGAGTGTGAGTGTCTCTTCCAAACAATCCCTTGTGTGCATTCAAATGATCACATGAAAAAAAGAATAGGGATTCTTATTTCAGTGAGTGGCATCATTCCTTTTTGCGGGCACAAGGGCATTTAGAGTTAATGTGAGAATAGGGAATGAAGAGTGTAAACTCTAAGACAAACTTTGAATGTGCCCTGATAATAACTTGAGATGCTATGCATATTTCATGATTGAGAAATGTCCTTGTTTTGCTAAATGAATCCTTTCATGAACATTGTTGGTGGAAAGTGGTAGCCTATTTGAAACATCTTCATTGTTTTGGTCTATTGGGGTATTTTCTTCTCTTTTTCGGTGAGCTTGGTGAGCATATTTTTGGGTTGTCATAGTTCAGGTGATTGGTGATGTTTAATTTTGTATAGAGGTGGCATATTTTTTCAATGAATGAGTATTGCATTATTTGAGGACAAGCAATGGTTCAAGTTTGGGGGTTTGATGAGTTTGTAATTTACCAACTCATTAGGCTCTTAAACTTGAGTTTTTGCTTAGTTTTTGAGTTGATTATATGAATCTTATGCCCTTTTTGCTTTTGTTGTGTGCAGGTGACTAAATGTGTAGAAAAGAGTAAAAATGGAACAAAAATAAGGAAGTGAAAGCAAATCGGCGGTCCATCGATGAAAACCGGCGAAACGCCGGCCAAAGGCCGATTGTCACTGCCTCTGAGGAATAATACCATCAGTGAATCACGAGTTTCCAGCGGCGACTCACCGGTCCAGTCGCAGAAAGCAGCATAAAGATCCGGCGGTTCACGAATTGGGACCGGTGAATCGCCGCTGGCTCTGCTGATTGCAGAATGGTGTTCATGGGTATAATTGATCAATACGGGAAAAGAGATAAAAAGTTCCCTACTTTTCAGGATATAAATAGCAGATAAAGTACTGTGTACTGATATAGAGAAAGATAGAGAGATATAGAGAGAGAGCAAAGAGCATATCACATCATTGTTTCCCTTTTGAGCTTTAGAACATTCTCTTAGCAAAGATAGGGAGATTTTGATTGATAAATTTGGAAAAAGTACTCTTCGCTGCTTCTTCTTTGGAATAGTAAGTTTGTCATTGTTGGAGACTATTTTGTAAATTTGATTTTACTACTCTTGCTATTAAATTCAATGAAGTTATTGATGATTGTGCTTTTGAATTTCTTAATCATGAGTACCTAAATCATTAACTAGAGGTGTGTGATGATGCATACTTAATTAGAGAGGGTATTGCTAGAGTCATCTTCATATTGTTTACATAAGTGTAAATTTGTTATATTCTCTTCAATCTATAAGGGAAGATCAATTGATTATGATATGAGTCTATTTATTCTTACTTGATTGTTGTTTGTAAAAGAATAATTAAGTATCTAAAGAGAATTTAATAGTGGGTATGGATAAGAGATTATGAAATTAGGCTAGAAATAGCTAAAATTGCAGTTTCATTCCTTATTAGTAGCTAATAGCTAGAAATTAGTGCAGCTACCAATCCAAATCTAATCGGGTTGAGCTAAATCGTGGCTAGAGGTTTGACAAAATTCGTGTAAGAGGTAGTTAGAAGGTTGAAAAGTTGTAATTACCCACTTTACGAGATTATTTCCACTTGTTGAACTCATAAGATGACCTAGCATGTCCCAATCTAGTTAGTATATCATCTACACCATACCTCTAGTCTTTCACACTCTTGTCGACCACTTTGCTGATATTGCTATTTTATTCCACTAAATCACAAAATACAATTCACTGCAAATTTTAATCCCCCCAATTTTATTTGTTTTTATGTTAACTCTATGTGGTGCAAACTAACTTCAATTTCTCGACCGATACTTGTAACTATCATTCACTAGTCCTTGTGGGATTCGACCCCGACACTCGTCGGGTTACTTGTTTTGATACTTCGGTCATGTATGTTCTTTGCAGGAAGGATATATTTTGGACGTTATCTAACAACTTCCTCAGCTGTTGAAAAAATCAAATAGTTGCAGACCCCTATTTACTCCCTAAATTATGAAACAACAATGAGTACAAAAACAGCACCAACAAGTTGTTGCAACAACTTCAGCTCTTGTTTAGCAAATAATAATTTTTTTTCAACAGGTGTGTGAGTTGTTGCAACAACTTCAACAGTTGTTTGACAAAATCAAACAGATACTGAGGTTGTTGCAACAATTTCAGCAACTGTTTAATTTATTTCCAGCAGTTGAGGAAGTTTTTGCAACAACTTTACCTCTTGTTTGACAAAATCAAACAACTGTTGAGGTTGCAACAAACTCAGCAATTTCTGATTTATTCAAATAAGTGCGGAAGTTGCTGCAACAACCTCATTAGCTGTTGGAAAATAAATCAAACAACATCACAATATTTTTTTCTACAACAACAAAAATTCCACAAGAAAAAAAAGTCCCTACCAGTGAAAATATTTTTAAAAAATACAACAAATAAAGTCATCCAACAACATAATATGCAAAACCCGTCTTCTTCTTTTTCTTCTTTAACAAAAAATCACCACTTTTAGTTCAAAAAATTCAAAACCCTAACTGTTCAACACAAAGTTATATTTTACAGAAGTGAAAAAGAATTACCTCTAAGCAGAGTAGTGTGCGTTGATGGCTCACCGGGGTCGATTGGGCTCACTGGTGTAATGATTTCTGAAGAAAAATTGCTTTGAAAGAAGAGGAAGCACAATGAAGAAGAGAGGAAGAGAGAACAACGGTTGAGTGAAAGAGGAAGAAGAATGGACATTGTGTGTTGGGAGTTGAGGTTTTGAATTAATGGGTTGGGTTTTTTGTATTTTTTAAAAGATTAACAATTTTTAAATATTACACTTCACACCTTATTCAACTTAATCATAATTTAAAGGAAATTTTGATCAAAGCTGGTCAAACTTGTCACCTTTTTTAATTACAAGACTTTTTTGTCACCCTCAACTCATTTTCTTAAAATCAAGTGTGGGTGGTAATGTTCGGCCGAAAATACATATATATTATTAGTCATTATTTGTCTCTCAATTTAATAATTTTAATTGTTATTTGAATGTTGTTTATATTATTTTATACTTAATATAATATTTTAATGTATAAAAATAAAGCGGAAGAAAATTAAAGAGGAATACAGGGGAAAAAGAAAAAGAACAAAAGCAAAGAAACAAAGGGGACACATGCGAGACACTTGCCATATGTTTGTCAACCAAATTAAAAACATCAAAAGAACAGAGATAAAAAGAATTAGCTGGTGCATTTTGAATTGGAACACCGACGCGATTATCATCGCGACCAACCGCGCTCGGTACCAGGAGCGGATTTGCATTTAGAATAAATGTTATCTATGTTAGTCTTGCTCGGTTAATTTACAGGAATTGTAAATACATTTGAATTTGGGTTCACGATCATAGACATATATATGTGAAGGTAATTGGAATAGGCGATTAAAAACTTGAAAGGTTCTTATTCCTAATATTAACCCTGTTAATCAGTAAATTAGATAAATTTCAAAAGTAGAATAAAAAAAAGAATATAACTTGATTGTCAGATAGCTCATAACTGTAAATTGATTTCATCCCATTAATAACAAAAAAATCCACTCTTACTTTGTTGAAGTTCATTTTTTCTTTTTTTTTTATTTTAACTAGTTTATAATTATAATTTTTGAAATTTATTTCTTGTATAGATAATTGACATTAGTTTAATTTAATTAATGATTAATCATAAGTCCATGTTAATTCTACATTCGACTCTTCGATTACTTGTATGATCACATACCTTTGCTTGTCCATTTGGAAGCAATGCTATTAATTTTGGATTTTAAATGTGTAAGATGACATTTTAGTTTAACCCTAGTGATGCAAGTATGATTCGACTTTATTTTGAATAATTAATTTGAGTTAGTGTGGGACCCGAGTGACTGTGATGGTGATGTGCAGATCTCCAGAAGCTAATTCAAATAAACAACAATGGCGGCGTTATTAAACTTTTAGGACTACTGCTTGAATGCTTTTTGCAAATTGGGCAGATGGTCGTAACATATGCACGACAAATTCAAATTCTGGATAAAATGGAAACGTTTCCTTTATATAATGAATATAATAAGTCCAGTGCATGTCCAGTATATTGGATGAAGCCAAAACTTGGACACGTTTCGATCACCTTTCATGCCATATGCTATCGCTGCACATGTTTAACATTGCTGATGATCTTACAATTAAGGATTTTATTTCTAATGAAAAAAGGAACTTATATTTCTGGAGCAGTGAGGACGGGATAACTGTTGATGTTAATTGCTTTGGATGCAGAGGGCTTTTTCACATTGAAGAATAGTGACATTTGAACTTACAAGGTCCACCACACATTCTCCTAAATTGTCAACAAGGATGCAAAACCTAACCTTATATCCTAAAATTGATGCTCTCTGACTCAATTCTATTCCTGATATTTTTAAAAAAAAAATTGTTTTGTGAATAACTTAATCTCGAGATCAGATCCGAACACTGAGGTGTGTAACTGAATCAGACGGCAGACTTTCAAAACAAAAAAAAAAAACGCTGAGGTGAAGTTGTAGGATTCGAACATAACTGGGGAGTCCTGTTAGAACACACAGGAAAAAAGAACAGAGAAAATTGAAGATGATACTCCATATTTAAAACGCATTACCTTTCTTTTCATTTACTTTCGATTTCTTTATGTTACCTCAAACCAATCAAGCACTTAGAGCAAAATACAGTCATTAGCTCATAGAATTCTTGTTTCTTACAAGGTCTTGGTACGGAAAAATAGATGGGGATGAAAACTATGAGTAGTTAATCTGTTTGCAGGCGACAAAACTAAACTTGGCTCTTTAGCTTTGCCAGTTAGAATATTCCAATATTAACTTCATTCTGAAGTGCAAACTTTGAAACGAGGTACGACTTACGAGGTGTGCCAAATAAGATCAGCTGGTGTTCTGGTGCTTTGTTAGGGGAGGGATGTGTCGGTGGAGTGCATGGAATTTTTTGCCTTGGTTACTCCACCTCAAAATTTCAGGATCACTTGCATACATACAACTATAATTCTTACATTAATGTGATGATCATCTATTTACAGAGTGATATTGAGAGGGCTATTTTGGCACAATCCCCAAAAAAACAACTAAAATCAAACTAGAGAATATTAACAATTGCATTACAGATGGACATGATTGTATGTAGCACCTAATTGGAAAGTAATGACATATCAAAAAAAAAAATTGCCAGAGAACGTGGGCGGAGAGATCAAGGGCTCTGCATTTCGCGACCTTTACGATGTACCAAAGAAAACGACCCGATGTTGGTGCATAGGAACGTCATGATTATGAACTGTCCAGTCAGTCAACCTCCCCTGCACTCCTGTCTTCTAGCATCAGAATGCCATCAGGTAACATTGAGATTTGCTTTTGCTGTTTCGTATTTTTTATTTAACTATCATGAATCACGGGATCCTTGGATCAATACACTGATACGCTTAGAACTGTCTGCACGTAGTATATCTCCTTTGGGTCCAATCTGGGATGAAAAATCATCTCCAAGATCTCAACTCTTAACACAGGTAAGTATTCAAGGGGAACTATAACCAAATGAGCTGATAAAACTGCAAAAAGACCGGTCATTCTTTACACGAGAAAAGTTACCTCATTTGGAGTTTCAGGCGAGAACCACCGCAGTAGTACTCCAAGATGCACAACAGCAGGAATTAGCTTAAAAAGCAAAGGTGTGGTCACCTGTAGCATTGATTTGGAGCACTCACATATCAGCATAGAAATAAAAATGAAAGATGAAATAGAACCATTAAATTTATTACTGTTGAACCTTTCCCTAAATCTCCATATTGGCCAATTGAATAACACATAAGTCGTCTTCATCACTAAATTATTAGTTTAGTTGTCAAAGACGCATCGCAGCAATACTTATTCAAGGTTTGGCCGCTAAATCTAGCCAAAACATTCAAAATTCAGACTCCGAGAAAGGACTGACAAACTACACATACTAAGAAACAGTGAGTGGTTCTGGTAGTAACGAACCTGAGCTTTTACAGCCCTTCTATTCAATGGACTACCCTTTCACATGCCAACTTTTTTTTTTATAAGACAGTGGTGTCAGGGCCAACTTGAGCACACCTCGACTGTTCCACCAGGTACAGTCGACGTGTGCTCAAATTGGCCCGGACACCACCATTAGGAATTAGGCAGAAGAAAGAAATCACCTAGTCTTACTTCCGTTGTGATTTGAACCTGAGACTCATGATTCTACTCCTACTTCATTAACCCTTCATTGATCAATAGGCCACACCCCCTTTCATATTCCAATTATGTTCTTGTTTTTCTTCTATCTAAGATTCAAAAACCTTATGTAGGCATCCTATTTTTCAGTCTTCTGACATCCAAAATATAGATCATGAAGTCCATGAACGTTTTCCAAACGCCCGTGCAGAAGCTCATGCATTGGCATGAAACTCTCTTTCTCTGAATTGGTTCTTCTGTAAAGCTGACTCACCTGTTTATTCAACCACTCTAAAGTGCAGTTTAACCCATGACAAGCACATAAAAATCCATATAAAGTACCACTAAAGCTATCTTGGTAAAATCTGCAGAAACCTTTTCATTTGCAATCCAAATTGTTGATGCTCAAGAATTTTCAGCAGGATAACTGTATAAGTCGTTTATTAAGGTAGTCTCGATATGCTTCTTTATGCGTAACCACTGGCACCCACCCGTACCAGGACAGAATTATGGAAAACCCCTAAATGCAGGGTCACAAGTCTTCCATATTTTTTAAAGCAGCAGCTCTTTACCTCCCATCCAGATTCTCGTCAATTTATCACTAATAGAAAGGTAAACGAGTACCAAAAGCCGCAAGCAAAAAGTACAACACTCTCGTGTAAGTATATGAGCTATAGCAACTGTTGCTAGAAAAGAGAACAAACAGTAAACATACCAAGCTAAGTGCAGTTGTTCCCAGAAGCAGCATATACACTTTACCCTGCAGCATCACCGAATTCCATTGCTCATCTCAAATCAGCAGTCAAATAACTCAACAATGATTGATTATACATACATAATAGAGAGTTGCAAAGAAATACTAGTACTTAGTAGTAATTCAATTTCAATTCCATCAAGTGGAACAAATTCCTACAAAATGGTAATTGAAGGTTATTAAATAAACCAGCACCTCAATTAGATGAAGATTTGAAGCACGGCTAAGAAGAACAAAAGCAAACTCTCCTATTTGAGCTAGAGACATTCCAACCTGGACATACCTTACAAAAAAAGAGTCAGTAATGCAAAATTACGGAGAACAGATACTAATAGATGCTTTATATACCAAATTGAGTCATAAATTATGACCTCATATGATTTGGAAAACTTACAAGAATTGCAGCCTTATTGGTGTAACCAAAACTCTTGACAACTGCAGCAACCACTACAGTTTTTATAACAATGACCAATATAACAGCTGCTACTAAGATATCGATGTGATTCCAAAGAAAATGAACATGGATAAGCATTCCAATGCTAGCTAAAAAAAGAGCAGCAAAGAAGTTCCGTATAGGTTCAACCTGAAACAAAATGAAAACCCAGCTAAGAACAGTGCCTGTAGAGCAAATGATGTAATAATCTAACCATAGTAAGAGTATGTGAAACCCACATCTTCCAACATGCCTACAGCTCTATGAAACTGTTAGAGAAAATCATTTCCACAGAATAAGAAAAAATATATAAAGCTCAAAGCCACAATAAATAAAAATGGGTCTGGTAGCAGTCAGGACAACCCATTTCAACTCCTAAAGATGGAATATTATAGAATTCTGGAGAATAAGTGCCCAAATAAGCGGAAAAAGTCTTAGATAAGGAAAGTTATGTCTTCAGGAGGATCTTTATTTTCTTTCACTGAGCCTGGCCAGGGCTATGCCAGGTTGATTAGGCTGGGACTAGAAAACAGACAGGGTAGAAGAATCATTGAGGAAAACGAAATTTGGGGAAGCCCATTTTTGAGATGGAAAAGGCGGAGTATTCACCGAGATTCTGTGTTTTTGAAACAGATTAAAGAACCAAATGAGGACGGAGGGTTTAGAGAGGAAGTGTTTTCTTCACAAAAAAAAGAACAGGGGAAATGTCTGGTTCCATAAATTATTTGGTCTTGCAACTGGATCACAAAAACCGCAACTACTTCAGCTGGTGTTGGTGTCTGGAAAAACATCAAATCATTATGCCACAAGTTTGCGAGTAATGCTGGATTTCAAGTGGGTGATGGAAGGAATATTGTCTCCTGGCAAGACAACTGGATAGGTCAAACACCTTTAAAAGACTCATTTCCAGACCTTTATAGACTTGCTTTGCTGCCTGGGTCAAGTTTGGCCACCAACAGATAAAATGAAGGTTGGAATTTCCACTTTAGAAGACTCTTGAATGACTGGAAAATGAGAAGACATGCTGAATTTTTGGCTACACTGTAGCGGTTTCAAGGTCTGTACAATAACAACCATGACAAGCTAATTTGGAAGATGTATAGTAAGGGAAACTTCACAGCCAATTCATGTTACTTCCACTTCAATTCTGGTGGGCAGCTAAGGGATCTTTGGCCATGGAAGCAAATCTGGAAACAAATGCACCTTACAAAGTTGCTCCTTTCACTTGGTAGTGCGAGAGGCTTGTTTAACCCTGGAAAATCTCCTGGAAGTAGGATTCAATTGTGCTCTAGATGTTATCAATCATTTATTTTTGTTTTGTCATTTTACGGACCAGCTATCTGAATATGGTGAGACTAAACTGGGGCATGCCAGGGTGTACTTATGAGCTACTGAATGTTGGAGCATCAGAGGCAAGAATTCCACTCAAAGGAAATGGTGGAAAACCATTCCAGTTTGCGTATGGACAGTGTGGGGGGAGCGAAACGATAGGTGTTTTGAAGATCAAGGAAACTCCATTCAGAAAATCAAGATAAACTGTTTACTTTTGTTTCATTTTTGGTGTAAACAAAATATTCGCAGAAGGGCGGAAAACTGCCCCTGCTCTATTGGATTTGGTCCAAAACCCTACCATTCTCTTATGGTTCAAACCCCTAAACAATTAAAAAGTCCAAATATTTCCCCTCGCACTAACGGCTGAAGCCATGTCCGGGTATTTGGACCTTTTTAATTGAATAGGGGTAATTTTTGACCATTCAATTCTTCAGGGGCATGCTTCAAATTATTTCATTTGCTGCTATATTTGTATGCCTCATCCACGTGGAATAAGACACAACTGTTGAAAAATATCAAGAAGTATAGGCCACGAAATAATATTAGCATATCATGGCTCTCTAAAACAATTCTCCAATAAGACTTAAGTAGTAAGATCTGCATAAAATCTAAGTTGCTCAGACTCGGGAGCGAGCGTCTGATATAGGTGAGGATTTAGAGGACAGATCCTTCATGATCTAAATATAAAAATTCGGGGGGTACATCCATGTATTGTATATGGATGGGGGATTCGGCTAAAAATAATTCAGATATCGAATAATAGAGTTATAAAAATATGCCTAAATTATGGTGGACTATTTGGAAGGAAAGAGTGCACGAATTTTTCAGAGCAAGTTCGAATTTATAATTATTATTAAGTACAGATGCATCACCTTAAATTTTTTTTTTTTTGGGTATAACATGGTTATTGCAAACGATACAGAGGTGATGATAGACTTCTTGAGTTCATTACACATTAAGCAATGATGTTGACCTGTAAATATCTTTAAAGCATTTTCTAGCTGTTGACTTTTTAGTACAAATATCTTTTTACGATTAAAAACAATATGCCTAAAGTATGATTTCAGTCTACCTTTTGTTTTGATTTCAAAAAACATTGTATCAGTCTCAAATTTCTCTATCAATTTTGGTCAAAGTACCCAAAATCATTTTACCAAATCTGATAAGAATCCCACACCCATGTCATGACAACATGGGAGTAGCCTCGAAAGTGAAGACTCTGAGCAACCTAGGATGAAATCATAGACTAAATGGATTTAATTAATTGTAACTTCTGTCAAAATTGTGTGCATATATGTTATAAATTCTTCAACCCTTTGAATAGAATGCAACAAAAGAAAAGGAAGAAAAATACATGGACCAACCCCGTCATCTGTCCCATAGGAACTGCAAGATCACCCCAAGGACCCCCCGCAGCATGCAGGGGTCGGTCGGACCAACCATAAAACCCTGTGGAACGCAATAGTTGTCCTATCTCATGAATAACTTGACCTAACTCTAACAATTAGAAGCTAAAGAAGAATACTAACGAAGGAAGCAATAAATAAAAACACTAATTGGGAAAATTAATTTAGAGAAAAGAGCTAAGCATAGTCCAAGTTATTATCTTCATATGTAACAACTTTGACCTAACTTCAATATTAGCTCCAAGCATGCCCCTGAACAATTGAAATGGTCCAAATATACCCCGACGTTGCTTCCGCCTTTACTACTGAGGGGCATATTGGGACCTTTTTAATTGTTCAGAGGTACACTTGAACCATAAGATAATGGTAGGGGTATTTCGGGTCCAATAGGTTAACAGAGTGCATTTTTAACCAAATTCAATAGGTCAGAGGCAGTTCTGGCCCTATTCCATTTTGTAAATGATGTTGAACCAGTGATAGGACTCAGAATCCCTTTAAGATTAGGAAGGGATATTCTGTTGGTATGTTGTAAATATTTTGGCAGCACCTCCTTGGTGCCATATTATAATACATTTACCATTTCTCAAAAAACATACCTAATCCCAATTTAGTTGGGGCCGACCAAATGAATTCTCTTCTATCTATTACTGTCTAGATGATTATTATTAATTTTCTAATCTGTGAATCTGTTAAACTTATCTTCTCTTGAAAACTAACAATGTCATCAATTTTTTATACTTGTTCCATTTAGATAATCTTCAAAATTTTGATAGGGTAGGGGTCAAATTAAGAATAGTTTCCTTGAAAGACAATTCAGTATTGTGTGCATAGATAACAATAGCAATGAGAGAGACATGAGGAAAAACAAAGTGTTGACGAAATGTTGATGACAAACCTGCTCAAGTGTATGTTGAGCCAGATCGGTTGTTGATATCATCACTCCAGCAGCAAAAGAACCCAGCTCAAGACTCAATCCCAGTTTATCACTACACTGAGATGCAATAGTACATTTAATCCATAAGTAGGCCACTTCTAGGAGAGGGTAAGAGGTTAAAAAGTTGAGAACCATGAATTTTCTATTCAGAGATATGAAAAGGAGACAAACCCAAGCAACAAGCAAGCAGAAAGCCACAGACGCAAGTTGATACAGTTCATTAGTCTGCAAAAATAATCAGTAAATCACAGTCAAACATAGAAACAGCTGTGACATAAAGGATGTGTTATTCCAATAGATGCAAACTTACCTGTGAAGATAGCCCTATCATTAGCCTAAGAAACCAAGGTACACAGGTGCGACATAATACAGACAAAATGGTCAAGAATGTAACCAGAACAACCAATCTGTAAAGAAATGAACAGTAGCAATCAGGGACAAGATTGACATTTAAACTGTTTAATCCAGTCAATAGCATAGAAGAATGAAAAGAAAATCAGGAAATGTGCTCTTATTTTTTATTTTTCTTCTGCTTGTTTTTCTCTTTTCTTTTTTGTTTTTGTTTCTTTTTTTTTGGGGGTGGGGGTGGGGGGGTGGGGGGGTGGTTTTAAGTGGTTAAGTGAAGTCAAAAATTTTATTGAGCTACAGTGAAACTAATGAACAGAACTGGACTTGAAAAAAAGAATGTGCCCCATAATACATATGTTGTGTGTACGAGACACTCATCCTAAGTGTTTAGAGAGACATGCCACCCAGAACCAGAACGACTCACCAGCTGGATTTTATTGGTTTCACACAAATCAAATGGGTCAGTGAAATAGTTGGTCTAAGCAAGTGTTTTTTCACATTTGAGGTGTCAAACTAGTATGAAGCAGTGCAGTTTCACCTCTCAGCTTTGGACCATCTCTTTAAACATGTTGGGACTTAACTGGTCAATGCCAAAGTCTACATTGGAACTACTTCAACAAAGGCGCAGAAAAGGTTTGGGAAATCTTCAGTTAAGGTCTGGAACTTAACCTCAGCTGCAATTTGGGGTCCATTTGGAAGGAACGAAATGCAAGAATTTCTTTGAGCAAAAAAAATCTATAATTAAAGTGAAGTAAATATGACTCTCTTTATTTCTTATTGGTGCAACATGGATTTAGTTGATGATGTGGCAACTAAGAGTTTTTGAGCTTATTATACAATGTATGATGCAGCTATACTGTAAGACTGACTGATTTTTGAGCTTATTACACAAGCTGTGCTGCAGATATATGATACATACCTCCCAGCATATACTTTGTTGCTGGAAATAAATAAAACTACCTTTTACTGATAAATGGAAGTGCCAAACAAGGTAAAAGTTCAAGATTAGCTTGAACTGCATAATTTCCAGATAACCCCCCTAGATATCATAGTCTCACCTCCAAGAAAAGACGAAATTCAAACAACATATGGCATTATGGAGATACAAAAAAATATTTAGTGCATGTAACAGCATAGTTGTTTCACATAGATTTGCGTCTATATTCCAAATTCAAAAATCATTCAATAAGCACTGCTTACAGTTTCCCCATGGAAAACATTCCTTGAAGTGCACCAGAAGTACCGCCTAGAATAGGAAGCAGTGCAAATAGCAAACCAACAGTGCAATCCTGGAAGCCACAGACATCTCAAAAGTTCAATCAGGGAAGCACTCTTGAGAAGAACAAAATAATTCTGATGAATAGAATTTCTTTGGGTATAACACATCCATGTGAAAGATAGTGCGGAACCAGTATTTTGTCAAAGACATTGCTATATTCACAAAAGAGGAGGACAGCTGAGACAGACCTGCAGAATAAGAGTTCCAATGGTAACTTGCCCATAGAGGGTGTTAACGCTATTTCTTTCCATCAAAAATTTCAACACCTGTTATTCATAAAAAGATCTTCATACATTTATATAAGAAGCTTTACTAATTGAAGCATAATGTGCCCTTTACAATATTTCTCCATAACATCCAATTAGGGGATTCAACATTCAAAATGCATTCCCTTCCTCTGTTTTCCCCATTTCCCCTATTCAGTAATTAGCCAGTTATGAAAGCAACATGTCGTGAGAGAACATCTGTAGCAGGTCAGGGAATCCTGAAACAATTTTGCAGCTACTCTGTAAAATTTGTTGAGTCTTTAATACATCAAATCATATTTCTTATAGCAGCAGCCAGCAAGTTAAGCACAAAACTGATCCAGGCAGAAACGAAATGCTTATGCATCATGCATTGTGGTAACATTCAAATTTAAGTGAATCCCACTCCACATCTTTGTATAATACACTTTCTTCTATCAGTACATCTTTCTACAATTCACCACTTTTCAGATTATTCAGAAAACCTTTCTTATAATGGCAAAGGTTACTTCCTGTCTTCCAGCACTCAATAGAGGTCCTAACATTTTGAAAAGGTAACTGATATTGGGTATTGAACCCAAAATGGAAAGTGATTCAGGCATGCATAGTAGAAATTTTCATTCTCCTTTCCTTAATTATACCTTAAAAATTTAACTATCTACTGAAAAAATTTTCCATTTTCCTCTAGGAACAGGGAAACTTCCTATTCTCAGTTCTCACTCCTGACATGAAATTGAATACAAGCTCATGGCAAAATACTTGATGGTACGATGAATTAAATTGGAAAGATAAGCTAAAAATGACATCGACTTGCCACTGCTGTCGAAGACATTGATAAGAAGACACCGACAAAAACACCTTCGGATGCTTCCCCACCACATAACTGCAAGTATCATTGGTTCATGGTTATGAGTAAGTTGAAGAAACTATATAATTACGTAATTGGAGTTTCAAACATTTAGACCAACATTTCAAAAATGCAAATTCTCAGAGCTAAACTACATTTCTAAAAGATAGCTCCAAAAAAAGGTGATAACAGAAATTGCATACCGAGGCTGTTATACCAGACAAACACATGAAGAGAAATATTTGGAGTAACCCTCCTAGAACAGCAACAGCTCGAACAATACGAAGCTGCA
Organism: Datura wrightii; assembly: GCA_035772735.1. Classification (NCBI taxonomy): domain Eukaryota; kingdom Viridiplantae; phylum Streptophyta; class Magnoliopsida; order Solanales; family Solanaceae; genus Datura; species Datura wrightii. The sequence continues at coordinate 90,629,618 of JASDFA010000016.1, read as the reverse complement.
GTTACAAGTTAAAAATGCATTTCTGCTTTAACGATTGAGATAAAGTACAAAATTGTCTTAATTTAGAAAATCAAAAGCAAACCTTCGCCGTGGAGAACTCCAAACCCAATGCAAATAGAAGAAAAATAACACCAAACTGAGCAACTGTTTCCACCTGAATGATGCAACCATGGGATATTAGGGAACACGAACATAGAAAACCTAAGTAGAATATACCCATTAGATCATTAGCACAACATTCCATGGTGATAGTCCAAAAGACAACTTAATTAATATAAATGTACCATAAGCACAAAAATCTATCAGGAGGTCAGACTGTTGCAATAACGCAGTTTAGTAAAGAAATTGAATTTCCAGAAGTGGTAATGGTAAGATGGCAATTAAGCGGTTCTCCAAGTATATAAATTTTCATCTCATAACTCTGAAAATGTATGCAACGACTCATTAGGCTTACAGATTACAAACTGCAAAAGGCAAAATAGCAAGTGTAACATGTTCGAGTCCATACAATTCAGTGAGGGGATAAGTGCAAGAATTGAGTGGACCTGCAACAGTAAAAGACTGTAACTGATCTTTGGGGCAAAAGGAGCTAATACATAAAGAATTTGTCAGAGGCTGCAAATCTATCTGAGACTTATTGTCTTCCAATGCTAATGTCTTAAGCATGGGTTTATAGGGAGACGTGAATACAGGAGCACAAAAAAAGTATGTAGCTACATAGGCTTCATTTGTTTCAACTTAATGGACACCTAAATCTGCCTATTAAGTGCTTTCATTTTTCTTTCTTCACAACCAATTATTAGCCCTCAATAGGTTTGAATCATTTAGATCTATTAGAAAGTCTTAAATCATTAAGATGTTCATTCAAAAAAAAGAAGTATTCAGCTTTTCTAGTTTCTACTTCCTGTTGCCGACCAAAAAAAAATCTCTTTTCTCTTATTCAATTGGAAAAAAGACAACTTTTTACCCCAACTGAGAGAACTTTCAAGTAAAAGATCAAGCTAGCCATCCTCCATGTGGCGGCAGTTATAGATGGGCTAAGTGGATAATATAAGTCATACGAACAAAATCAAGAATAAATATAATCTTGTTTTCCATTGACCAGGCTGAATAGTTCAGGTATATTTGATAGTTTATTGTCCTTAAGACTCTCTCAGATCATTTTATTTCAATGGACACAGGGAACAAAGGTAGTCCCACTTTCTTTCGAGAATATGCAGCTGAAATCAATAGTTTTTTAGATACAACAACATACCCAGTGTAGTCCCACAAATGGGGTCCGGGGAGAGTAGAGTGTACGCAGTCCTTACCCTACCTTGTAGATATGGTCAAGATTTTCTGCAGTCTTATGATGTAACAGGAAGGTTGTTAGATGGTTCATGTATATAATATTATATATATTTAGTGTCCCACTCCCGCATTGAAAAAAATGTATTATGTACTGTATAAACTATAGGTATCAATAGGGCTCAGTGCAAGACAATAGTAGAGATGCATCTTAATAATATTTTCTCCCATGCCTAATTTGGCACATGGTATCAGAGGAGTCGTGAGAAACACCCACGAAAGAGAACACAATCAGACAGTCACCATATCCTCAAATTCCGGCAACTGGTAGGATTGTTTTGCATCACCTATTTTTCCTTCTGTTGTTGGCCAAAACCAGCACTACCACAAGATACGTAATCGTCCAACAACCAAACCCTAATCAGATCCTCTGGCAGCCGACAATGCCTGCGCCATCAGAAGCTCAGATTCTGGCTAGCGAGAAACTGCACTTGCTGGTGCATGAGGTACTTTTTCGGCATCTCCACAGCATGTTCTTCTGAGATGGCCGACTGCCTCTTCCAACTCTACCCATAGGGATTTGGTGGGATAGTAATCGGTGGAGGAACAGTGTTTTATCGATGTTACAGTTGATTTCTCTACCTTTCTTCATTGCTTCGTCCACTTGACTTTTTCTGTTACTAGGTGACCTTTTTTGCTAAATATTTTTTCAATCCAACCATGTCTTTTGGATTTGATGTTTTTGGGCATAAAGCTTGAATTTCTGATTCCCGTGGCTTTTTTCCCAAAAACACGAGAATTAAAAATTCAAGCCTTATGATTACTTCAGAACCATTAATGGGAAGTTCGTATTATTTAGTTTGAGCTTCCACAGTTGAGTTGCAATGCAAAGGTCAAGGTGTCTGCGATCACTTGATTAAAAAGACTCGAGCAAGTTGGAAAAAGGTTCATATTCAACTATGTAATATCCTGTGGCGGACTATTGTTTCCAAGTTAATGTGTTTGTTTCATCCCAGACATGTTATTCAGTTTGGGAAAAAGCTCGTACTTTGTACGCTAATCACATATCTCGTTTTTATGATGTGATTTCTCAAATGACTAACTTAATTAAGGAATTAATATGTCTGCTTGTTTGGGACAGGTACAGGCACTCATGGAGGAATTTGAGAAGTTGAGAAGGGAGGCCTCCATCCAAGGTAATGCCATCCCTAGAATATTTGAAGAATAAATGAACTAGTCATGGAGGTCCTTCACAGAGGAAGAGTTGGCGTCTCTTAAAAGAGTTCAGGAATAAAGCATATAGGTCTGATGTTTATCCATGACCTTCTATTGGAGGTCCTGGGGAGTTACCGCACCTTGACTCAATTGTTGCATCAGTTTGAAGCATAGAAAAATCTTTAATGCCTTATACATTGCCCCCATCCCCAAGAGAAGAGAGAAGTAGAGTTTAAGGACTTCAGGCACATAAGATGGGTCAGAAGTTTCTACCATATAGCTGTTGAGTTGCTCACTATGGTCATGGGCAAGCTGATAACAAAAACACAAGCTAACATTTACCCAAGGAGGCAGAACATTAATGCAATAAAGATTGCAAATGAGTGTTCCTCGGTGTCTATGAAAACTAGACATTGAGAAAATATCCGATCATGCTGGCGTGGAAGTTCTGGAATTTGCTGATTATCGTAGTGCTGGTTTTTGTTGATTGATGATATCTCGGTTACTTATTGAATAAAAAAAAATTTACATGATAACAGTATCTATGTAAGTTACCTTAATGACTCAGAAAATCAACATACCTGCACCATTTCGCTGACAAAGTTAAAACCCCCAGGTCCAATTACGGATCCTGCTAGCAAATATCCTGTGAAAACCTGAAAGATATTAACAGGATAGGACTTACTTGTTTCTGGCATGTAATGCATAAATTAAAATGTGTAAAAGCAGCCAAGTAAATATCATCAGCATCTAAAATAGCACAACTGCAGAAGAAAATAAAAGAGGCTGTTCAATTAGCAGTAGAAACATGCAAAGGATGAGTTATCACACCGGTTGTCCAGCACAAGCAAAGGCAATGCCACCGCAAGTTGCAGAAACAATGACAACAACGAGATCTGATATTAATCTGCCCATTGATTAACAGTAAAATCAGATCACTTAATAATATAGCTCCTCTTAACATAATGGTCTTCCTTTTTCACTTAGTTCAAAATGACCAGGATGTAGGACAGAGTTATAGCTAACCTCAAGTCAAGCTGCAGCACTGGAAACTTCGACTTGCGATTAGACATAATAAAGACATTATCCTGATGGAGGAGCAGGAAGGAAGCTACCAGTTAGTAAATCGTGTTCAGGAATCCATAATCATCTCTCACTACCACCAAATTTCTTGTGTGGCCTATAACCAGACCCAATTCTTTCTAGATGCAATAGGTACCTTTCGATCTATCAAGGTAGGTGTATCTTCAGCTCCATTGTCATTCTCCAAGTGGAAAACATCATGCAACTGGAATGACCTAATATAAACCAGTGATTCCAGCAATATTCAGTCTTTTCATTTCTAATAACAAGGAGACAATTGCAAGTAGATATAGCTGTATCAAATATTAGATTAACCTTACTTTTCCTCCTTCGTCTCATTCTTCTTGGGCTTGACCCTTGCAACAGTTTCCAAAACTGCCTGAGAAATGAAGCATTTCAAGAAATGTTTATTGCACTAAATACATCAGATCTGGAAACAGGCCATAGTTATAACACAAACGGGAACACACATCTTACGGTTCTTCTCTGACATTTCATATTTAAATTGCAAGCTACATGTTAAGCAAAGAATAGAGCCTTAAGCTAACAAATAATGCATCATTTAAAACAATCTACTAGCACAATAACTCAAGAAAACATCCAAGTTACTAATTTTGGGAATCTTTTGTCACCGTAGCAGCCATGTTAATCTGTATCTAGCTCTCAAGAATAAGAATAACCATGAAACTCCGATATCAAAATTCTTATTTCATAATTAACTTTTTTTGATAACCATGGTGTCTGGACCAGCTTGTGCGCACCTCGACTAATTCTATGGGATACCTGCCACCTCCCACCAGCAGCAGGTACTATGTAACTCTGTCCACCAACGCTAGGACATATGGGAAGAAATCACCTAGTGTTTTTCTATCTCTGCTGAGGTTTGAACTTGAGACTTGGTTCTCACCCACTTCATTTAGGCCATACCCTTGGGTGCTTATTTCATAAATTTATAAACAACATAATAGCACTTTATTCTTTTTACTTTCCAATGACAAAGTCAATGTCTTTTAGCTATTCTTGTCAATTGCAGATTTGCATCTCTCCCCTTGTCAACTGTTATTGAAAATGGAAAAACCAATATCATAAGAGCAACAGGCTATACGTTTTCATCAGGACTTTCACATACACCAGATAGTAAATACCACAATACCATTTAGCTCAGAAAAGAACGGTACTTCATTGTCATCAAAATGTGTCGTGCCTAACTTGAACTACAAGCATCACCATTATCACAGCTTGGTTTATCACAGTACAGGGATTAAGTTTCAGTCCAAATATGAGCAGAACAGCCACTGGACCTTCGAGTAAGAGAAGTTCAACCAGTTGGTAATAAAGATTCTTCGACTGATAACAGTTGCTAATTGACCAAGAGAGCAAAACAAAACTTGCAGGAAAAGAACAGCCATCAGAACTAGAATGTACTTTGTCTGAGAAGATGTTCCAAATGGCAGTCCCAAAAACTCATTCTTGAATAATAGTTCTTTAAATAGTTTCCATTTATAGCTGAACTCTAGCAAATAAATATATAAATAGAAACCCTCAAACAAACCACTAAAGTAACTGATCAGCAATCAGACTACAAATATCCTATCCAAGCGCTATTTCAAGGAACAGATAACCGAAGAACTACGGCAATACCTTCTGCTAACTAAAACTTCAGCAGTTTTTTTAAGTTTACAAGTCATTTGGCGCCAAATTATTTTCACTATTTCATACAACTCAAAGGAACTAGGAACAAACCTCTTGCTCGGCCACGCTGTTGTTGAAGCTTCTGTGATCAGTTGCTGAAATGAAAAATGAATAAATAAACAATAGTATTGTAGAGACATATAGCAAAGAGAAGACGGACCAGATAGGAGTGCTACTGAAGCCTAAATCACAAAATTGATTTCAGAACCTTCTTCATCAATAGCATTAGAGGTAAGTATATCAAGTTACTATTAGCATATCAGAGAATAAATAAACAAATCTAGAAACAGAAAATCTTGCAGCATATATGTAACGATCTGTACTAGTATCAAGACTGTCAGTAATTCTGCTAAAATTGTTTCCTAAAGAGAAGGCATTATCCAGATTTAATAGTGTAAAGAGGTAAACTTGAAGACTAGTGGGAAATAGCTACTCAAACATGCAATTTTAGACCCGCGGATGGCATATCAAGTGTCCTCAAGAAACGTAAGGCGGAAGCATAGCATTACAGAAGCCCAAATAAAATTAAGAGCTCGTATTGAACTAACCATCGGACTTGTCGTCAGTCTCGTTGAACTCCTTTTCGAGAGCTTGATCGATCATGTTAGCGAAGCTAACTTCCGTAGATCTAGACGAGTTGAACTGAGAAGCATTTACGATGTCGTTTGCATCTTCAGGCTTCGCATCAGCATCAGAGTGGAAGGAGAAAGAGAGAATGAGGAGAAGGAAGAGCAGTGGCATCTGCATTTGTTAGAGGGAGAAAACTCTGATGAGGGTATTAGAGAGAAGGGAGGGGGGTTGTACTTGTTGTATATATAAGTAGAGAAAAGGGAAAGGGAAAAGGGCACCCGGTTGAAGTTAACTAACCTCGCACAAATCGAAGTTTTACGTTCCCGTTATCGGCAAACGGAGAGAGAAAGCAGAACCTCGGGGGCCGGGAGAAGTTGAGTGAAAGTACAGAAAAGTCCTCATTCACATTCGCTTCTTGTGATTACCACTGGAACCTACACAACAAGTTTCCCTACGTGGCAGCAAACGTTCCGGTGACAACCGCTGGGGGTCAACCTTAGTCACTTCTTTAAACATTTTGACCATCCCTTTTTTACGTAACCACAAAGCGAACGAATTCTTTTGGGGTAGAAAGAAGGTGAACCAAATCCTTCCACAAGAAAATAATAAAAACTTTTGGGTATAATTTATCAGAGACCTACTTACACATTTGTTTGTAATAATATATTTATCTTTTTTATTTTGATTTAGTCTAAGTTTTATTTATTAGGTCTGATTGGTCAAATTATTGAAAATGGGGTCACAAGTAATATAGTTAATCCAAATCTTGTTAACTATGTATGAGGTGGAATTAGGTGACACACAAGTGGCATTATCAACGGGTCTTTAATGAGCTACAGGCTACCGAGACCACAAGGTATGGGGATTTTAGGCAGCGGATATCCCTAAGATAACAGCGGGGAATTATCATCTCGAATAGGGCAAGGATCAGGAGAATCACCGTTTTCAATGACGTGGCGTAAAAGACAAATAGGGATAAGAGTGTCAGAATGCTTAGGTACGTGGACGAACTTGTACAGATCTAAAAAAGGCAAGAAAATTGCTCGCCACCTTCCTAATGGTCTGGACGCATGGTGCAAGGACATAGGGTATAGTACTTTAGGACTCGCATGGCATTCCCCTATTGGCTGACGCCTAAAATCTGTAGCTTATAAATAGTCGACCCTCCTCTCTTGTAGAATGATTCAGACTCTATACTCTCTCAAGCAAGTATATTGAAAATACTGTCACGATCGAAATGACCATGATTAGCACCCACACTAACCCCCGGTAGGCGAACCAACATTTTTCAACTAACCCATCCATTCAAGCATTCGTTCTAATTAGATGGAAGCATTATAAGAAGATAGGGAAAGTCTAAAATAATATATGAAATAAATCACGAGGAAGCTACTATTACAATCACAAAAACTGAAAGTCATCATACGCAGACTCTAGCTAACAAAGTCTAAGAGTAAAAAATAATTAAAAAAAAAAAGTCAATGTCTGGAGAAAAGAGACATCAATCCAAAGATGATCTACAGCAGCCTGGAGATAAGTCATGCTCACCCTCAAATTGAATATCAACAATCTCACTAGAGGTATGGTCAGGATAAACTTCCTGAATTACAATCTGCACTCAGAAAAATAAGTGCAGGAGTAGCATCAATACAAACATTATATACTGATAGACATTATAGGCCAACCCTGAATAATAACAAGTATATAATATAATTCAATGAACAACCGAAAACACCCCAACATCAGTCAATGAGTCAACCACCTCATGAGTTCATCAATCATTAAAAAGTAGCAGTTATATTTGCAGTTTCAAGCCTAGAAGTTATCAATCAACAGGAGTATGTTTATAATCCTTAAATCAGTCACCAAGACAGCACAAGCTTACACTATAAGCCAACACGATTATGCGATAGGATCATGTCCGTGTAAAACACATAAGTCTATGCATCCCTGAGTCTCATATCAATCACTCGTCGGTCTCATTTGTAACACCCTGAAATTTTCAAAGAACAAACCCCAGACTTAAAGAAAGAATCATAAGGGAAGGAAAATTTGCCTCAGAACAAGTCGTGGTACGACCGGTTAGGTGACTCCATGAGTTGTGGTAAGATTCATGGTAAGCAGTCAATGAAGTTCCTGTTCAGAGCTCAGGGGTAACGACCCACATCATGACTCATGGAGTGAGGAGACAAGTCGTGGGGTTCCCTGTTATGAGCAGCAGCCTGAAAATCAAGTCTCCAGAGGATGAGAGACATGACAATTCATTGAGTTCAATAACAAGTCATCCTGAGATTCATCGAGGGGAAGTTCAGAATAAATGTTTCAGTGGCAACAGACGGATACGACGACCTGTTAGGTTAAGCAACGAGACGTTATGATGGTCGTCGGATGAATGCCGAAAATCAAAAGAGGGCTCCTGAGGCAGTGGTGACAACAAAAGAAGGAACGAGTTGTCATGCATCTAACGACTCATTAAGTTGACCGTGGGATAGAAAAGATCAGTAAAGGAGGAATTTGTCCTGTGGTGATGACGAGTGGACATAAAGAGTCTTCCAATGATGTAACGACTCGTCTAGTCCCTCGTGAGGACTGGCAGTATTAATTTTCCTGCATTTTTCCACGAGTGTTTTCGTAAAATCCTATGCTTCTAACTCCTAAACTACGTCGTTTTGAGTACCATATGGGACTTTTTTAAGGGTTCTCACTAGCATGAGCTCCTCATCCTCTCAAAAATCATCCGTGAGGTTTCTTTTTCTTCTTCTCTCAAGTTCAAGGATCACCTAGGGTTTCTTCAAGGGCTTCAAGATTCAAGTTCTTGTGGGGAATTTCTTCAAGCCAGGTATGTGGGACTTCAACAAGGATCTCTTTCCATCCTTGTGTTCCAAGTTTTTATACTAAAATCCTAATTCCTTGATTTTCTAGAAAAGCATGTTCTAGGGTTCAATTTATGGATGGATTTTCATATGCCTTCTATGAATTCTAAGACCCATCATGATTAATAGCCATGTATGCTTACGAAATTACTTTCAAGTTGTCTAATTATGTTCATGTTATGAAAATAGCATGATTATAGAATTTTCATCATGATTTAGTGTAAATTTCGAAATGGGGTTTCATGAAATATTCACATGCTTTTACCATGATTTCATTGTATATGTTTAAGGAATGAGTCAATCATATGGGTTTCCGTGAATCTAGAATAATTGTATCAGTATATGTGTTGAAGCATGAACAAAACTTATGGGCTTTGAAGAATGTGAAATATGTACATGTTTTCACTATGATTTCGGTGTATATGTTTAGAGTATGACTTGAACCTATGGAGTCTTCATGAATCTAAATTATATGGCTTATACCATGAATTTGGGATTAAAATGTTATGAGTTCGAGGACAAAGCATGATTATCTTTCATACTTTCGGGCTTGTTGATAGTAGAAAATAGCCCTGATCAGATTTTAAATGAATTCAGTATGACATAACTAGTTGACCACCGAGATCTCTGATTAGCTGAAGTAGCTTAGACTATATGAATGATTGTCGGATTGGAATGTTCATATAGAAGTTTATCTGGACTCTCCATAGCCGAGAATGTTTCCCTTAGTTTAGTCAGGGATTCTCATTAGCAGGAATGTCTCCTTTAGCTCAGTCAGGGATTCTCATTAGCAGAGAATGTGTCCCTTAGCTCAGTCAAGGATTCTCATTAGTAGAGAATGTTTCCCTTAGCTCAATTAGAGATTCTCAATAGTCGTGAATGTTTCCCTTAGTTCAGTTAGGGGGTATCAATAGCAGAGAATGTCTCCTTGGTAGGTCAGGGACATTTCATAGTAGAGAATGTTTCCCTTAGCTCAGTCCACGATATCAGTTCAACACAATTCTTTATAGTTTCAAACTTCAGTTTAAATCAAATTTAGTAGAATTCAGTCTCAGTTATTAGCAGATAGTCAGTACAGTGTATGATATTAGTTACAGCTTCAGCTCTCAGTATATGTGCAGTACATGACCCTTATGCATCGGTTTGATTATGCTTCAGAAAATGTTTTCAAATAAAAGATATATATATATATACATATATATATATGTGTGTGTGTGTGTATATATCTCAGACAGGGTAATTGTATTTCAGCTCAGTTATATATTCAATGATGTACTCAGTTTACTTCCTTCCTGTATACTTGCATGTTTTAGTTTATTTACACTTCCCTCATACTTAGTACATTCCAAGTATTAACAGCATACTTTATGTGCTATATCATTTCATGATATAGATTCAGGTTTCCAAACTCAGCCACGTGGTTAAATACGTTTCATTCCCATCTCAACTGCTTGTGGTGAATTTCTCATCTCTCAAGGACACAATTTATGTTTTTTCATTTCATTTATGTTTCAGTTTTCAGACTTTAGGAGTTAGCTGGGGCTTGTCCCAGTAACTCATTAGTTTAGTAGAGGCTTTCAGACTTGTATAGACAGATTCAACTTTGTATTAGAGTTTTTATGGGATTTGTTCTTATGGATTTTAAATTAGACTCTTTCAGTTAGCTTCCGCTCAGTTATGATTTCTGCTAGTCGTTATTCTGATAGTGTTATGCAATGATTATGCCATGGATTGACTTGGGGCCTCTCAGGTTCCTTGTCCCGTGTCTCGATCCGGGCCTATGTTCGAATCATGATAAACTCGGTATCAGAGCAAAGGTTTAGAATGTCCTAGGGTGTCTGAAAGCCGCGTTAAGTAGAGTCTTTTTCATGGGTGTGAAGCACACCACATTTATGACAAAGAGGTTACGAGACGTTTTAGGAATATTCCCTTTTATTCATGATTCTTATCGTGCATAGAGTATGAAACTCTAACAGTTCCTCTCCTGACTCGTGCTTTACACGCTCATAGATAATGCCTCCCAAATGAGTGAATGGAAGAAGAAATGGTAATGGGCGCCAGCAAGCCCCACCAGCCCCAGCCAACCCGATGGATGAACATATTACTCATGTCGAGTTCAGGGCGGCCTTTTACATGTTGGCGCAGGCCATGACCTCCTAGATTAATTAGCAAGTGATGGCTCATGTTCCCCAGAATAGGAACGTAGCGGCGGCTAGGGTAAGAGACTTCCTCAGGATGAACCCACTTGAATTCTTGGGGTTGAAAGTGGACGAGGACCCGTATGAGTTCTTAGAGGAGATCCATAAGATCACCCAAATTATGAGGGTGACGGGAATGAAAAGCGCAAACTTAGCCTCCAACTAGCTCAAAGGAGTCGCTTACATATGGTTTTGTCAGTGGAGAGATAATTGGGCAGTTGGAGCAGCCACCGTAAGTTGGGATGAGTTTATGACTGCATTCCTGGACAGGTTTTTCCTTAGAGAGTTGAGGGAGGGAAAGGTGGTAGAGTTCATCAACTTGAGGCAGAACAACATGACTATCTAGGAGTATGAGTTGGAGTTTATCCGGTTGTCCAAGTATGCACCGGAGATGGTAGCCGACCAGAGGGCTCGTGTGAGTAGGTTTGTCTGACTCCTTGATCAAAGAGTGCAGGACAACCATGTTGCACAAGGACATAGACTTTCCACGGTTGGTGATATTCGCCCAACAAATAGAAGTGGAATAGGCGAAGGAAAAAGAGAGAGAGGCCAAGAGGGCTAGGACAGGAGATTCTGAGTTTTTCCCTTAGAGGCCGAATGGTGGATACCGCTCATGCTCCAAGCAGAGATCATCATCCCCAGCACCTTTGACATCCAGTGTTCCATACAGACCTAAAGTAAGGGAGATTACCTATCCAGTTTGTATGAACTATGAGAATAACCATTTGGGAGAATGCATGATTGGCTCAGATGCTTGTTTTTGGTGCGACAAGTTAGGTCATAAGCACAGAGATTGCACAGCAGCTAAACGGGGTAAGAGAAGAGCCCCAGCCACCTCTTTAGTAACTCCCATGAATCGCCCATTTCAGCAGGGTGCATCATCTAGCGCAGGTGGCGAACAGCGTCAAAACCGCTCCGACACCTAGACAGCACATCAGGATAAGGGCAAGTCGCCAGAAGTAGTCACCTTTATGTTATGAATTTCTCGTGTTACTCTTTGCATGTTAGTATCCCCATAACCCGAATATTGATTAAGAAGCTCTTGTGATGTTTGTTTAGAAGAGATTGTCCATATATGGTGTGAATAGCTGTGAGTATGAGGTTTGTAGTGAATGTTAGAGGTGGAGGAAAAGTCAAGAGTTAGTGGTTTAGCCCCAACCTTAAGAAAGGTTCAGGAGCCTTAGAATGATGGGCTTAAGGCTAAGGGGGAGATGGTAAGTCGGTGAGACAAGTCGAATCTTGAGTAAGCTAGTAAGGGAGTTCTAGCTCTAACAGTTACGGTATGTCAATCCCTTCAGGTTTAGATAATTCCTCTTGTATTTCAGTTGAAGCTATGCTCTATCCATTCTTATGTTCAAACTTCCAGAGTCACTAGATAACCACTTCAGACAGTGATGCCAGTCTTACTCTATGAATCCTTAAGGCTCACCTTCATGTTATAAACTAGCTATGTGTGTTATCTCATGCCTTCCAGTATATTTAGCTCGAACTAAGTCTTTAGAAGTTGCTTTAGTAGCTCATCAGATGAGGGTACCTCATGTATGTGCACAGTTTTAGATGTCATTAATGATTCGTGCTCATGAGTCCCTTACTTTCAGTTAGACCAGATATCATGAATTCTAGTTCAGTATTAGAAAGCGATTTGAGAATGATGGCTCAGTTCGTATCAGCTCAGTGCCAGTTTTAGGAAAAGAATCCTTCTTAGTGTTCTATCTAACTCCATGTCAATTTCATGTCTTTCAGTCCCTCTCACACCTTAGCATGCATGTACGATTTAGATGTTCAATTAGGATATGTAAGATCAGCCCAAAGTCAGATACTCCATCAGTTTCAGTTATAAATGCTCAAGATTTGGGATATCAGTTCTTTCCCTAGTTTTTCAGTTTCTTTAGCCTACACTCGAGGACAAATGTTTCCTAGGGGGAGATTTTGCAACACCTCAAAAGTTCAAAGAATAGACCCCAGAATTAAAGAAAGAATTTAGAAGGGAAGTGGAAAATTTGCCTCAGATTGAGTCGTGGTATGAACCGTTAGGTGACTCCACGAGTCGTGGCAAGACTCGTGGCAAGAAATCAATGAAGTTCCTGTTCAGAGCTCAGGGTTAACGGCTCACATCATGACTAGTGGAGTTAGGAGACGAGTCGTGGGGTTCCCTGTTACGAGCAACAGCCTGAATGTCAAGTCTTCAAGGGATGAGAGACATGACGATTCATTGAGTTTAGTAATGAGTCGTCTTGAGAGTTGTCGAGGGGAAGTTCAGAATAAATGTTTTAGTGGAAACGGACGGATACGACGACCCGTTAGGTTAAGAAATGAGTCATTATGATGGTCATCGGATGAATGCTGAAAATCAAAAGGGAGGTCCCGAGGCAGTAGTGACAACGGAAGAAGGAACGAGTCATCGTGCACCTAACGACTCGTTAAGTGGCCCGTGGAGTAGAAAAGATCAGTAAAGGAGGAATTTGTCCAGTGCTAATGATGGGTGGACATGATGAGTCATCCACTGATGTAGCGACTTGTCCAGTCCCTCGTAAGGACTGGCAGTGTTAATTTTCCTACATTTTTTCAGGGATGTTTTCATAAAATTCTATGCTTATAATACCTAAAATACGCCATTTTGAGTACCATATGGGACATTTTTAAGGGTTCTCACTAGCATGAGCCCCTCGTCCTCTCAAAAATCATCCTTGAGGTTTCTTCTTCTTCTCTCAAGTTCAAGGATCACCTACGATTTCTTCAAGGGCTTCAAGATTCAAGTTCTTATGGGGGATTTCTTCAAGCCAGGTATGTGGGAAAGGGCTTCAAGATTCAAGTTCTTGTGGGGGATTTCTTCAAGCCAGGTATGTGGGACTATATCAAGGATCTCCTTTCATCCTTGTGTCCCAAGTTTTTATACTAAAACCCTAATTCCTTGATTTTCTAGAGAAACATGTTCTAGGGTTCGATTTATGGATGGATTTTCATATGCCTTCTATGAATTCTAAGACCCATCATGATTAATAGCCATGTATGCTTACAAAATTACTTTCAAGTTGTCGAATTATGTTCATGATATGAAAATAACATGACTATAGAATTTTCATCATGATTTAGTGTAAATTTTGAAATGGGGTTTCATGAAATATTCACATGCTTTTACCATGATTTCATTGTATATGTTCAAGACATGAGTTGATCATATGGTTTTCCGTGAATCTAGAATAATTGTATCAGTATATGTGTTGAAGCATGAACAGAACTTATGGGCTTTGATGAATGTGAAGTATGTACATGTTTTCACTATGATTTCGGTGTATAAGTTTAGAGTATGACTTGAACCTATGGAGTCTTCATGAATCTAGAATATATGGCTTATACCATGAATTTGGGATTTAAAATGTTACGAGTTCGAGGACAAAGTATGATTAGGATCTTTCAAAATTTCGGGCTTGTTGATAGTAGAAAATAACCCTGATCAGATTTTAAATGAATTCAGTCTGACGTAACTAGTTGACCACCCAGATCTCCGATTAGCTGAACTAGCCTAAACTATATGAATGATTGTCAGATTGGTATGTTGATGTAAAAGTTTATCGGGACTCTCCATAGCCGAGAATGTTTCCCTCAAGTGATACTCGAATGCTTCATTTCGACTTGTTTACCTATCGTTATGTGTACATTTTCATGTGATTCTTAGTTAAATGTGAATTTATACTAACCAACATGATTAGTGTTGTTTTGCAGGAAAAAGGAAATTTTGGAAGCTAATATACATGTTGGTGAAGATCGGGAATGAACTTAGAAACAAGGAGTGGAAAATGACAAGGGAGAGCAGCAAAAATAGGGGCTCCGCGATGGAGCCGTGTCACGCTGCCATCGCGGAGGCGTTCTGCATGGAGGAATTAATTTTGTCAATTTCTAGTGGAGGCTTGCGTTACCTCCGTGACACGGAGGCAGTGCTCCGCGATACACTCCGTGTCACGTTGAGTACAATTATCTGGAACCTCAAGTTCCAGTGAAGGTGCGCGATAGCACCGTGGCACGGAGGCGAGGCTCCGCGATGCAAGCCGTGCCACGTTGAGGTACATTTTCTGGGGAGCCGACTTCCAGTGAGGGTCCGCGATACCCCTGTGGCACGGAGGGAGTGCTCTGCGATATACTCCGTGCCACGTTGCTTGTTATTCCGGGAAAAATTCTCAAGAGTATAAATAGCACACTTAGGTTTTATTTAAACTTCTGACTTGGTTGAGCAAGAACGGGGGTTACAGGCAGTTGAGAGGGCAAAAATTCTAGGGTTCTTCTCTATCTCTTTCTCTTTTATATCAATTGTTTGTATGAATTCTACTTATTTGATGATGTTTAATCCACAATGGCTAATTCACTTCTTGCCGAGGTTAAGAACAATTGTAGTGGAATGTAATTGTTGATCATTTCAGTTTTCGTCTTTTCTTCAATGGTTGTTCTATCAATTCTTGTTTTTAATGCATTAATGTTTGGCCAATGTTAATGTATATCTAGAAATTCAATTTTGATTTTGAAAAGGAAAGAAATTGGAAAGATGTGAATTGGTAGGATATGATCTCTTCTTAGTTTAGAAAATTGAGAACTGATTTACATTTAGAATAGAAATATATCTGAAAGTCTTATTAGTCAATTAAGGAATCAGTATTGTATGGCTAGAGCATGAAATTCTTTTATCACAGAAATGTAGATTAAGGTTTCATGATTCTTAATTAGATAGGAGTCTAAAGATCCAATCCATAGGCAATAATTCTTGACTAGCAACAGAAGAAAAGATTAGCTGAATTGAATTGATAAATTACTTCCTTGCATGTTTGTCTTAACCTCAGCTTGCTCATTACTATTGTTCAGACTCAAATTATAATCTTAACTTAGATTTTTATTACTTAGCAAACTTAACTCTCAAAATATTGTTTAATTGGTTGTTTGCATTCATAAAGACATAGTTCACTGACGCTTAAGTTAATTAGTTTCGTAGTTCAGTCCTTGTGGGATCGATACTTGGCTTTAATTAAGCCACTTTACTAATTGTTCGACCACGTGCACTTGCGTGTAGTCACTACAGCACCGAACAATTCTCATTAACATAGAATGTCTCCCTTAGCTCAGTCAAGGATCCTCATTAGCAAAGAATGTCTCCCTTAGCTCAGTCAGGGATTCTCACTAGCAGAGAATGTGTAACACCCCGTAAGTTCCTATTGTTTAACCAATGCGTGCGTATGTATGTTTGGAGTTTTGGAGTATGACGCATGCGAGGAAGGGCTCAAGGAATGTACGTACGAGTGCGGAGTCAAGCGACCAGGAGTTTGGGGTCAGAGGCAGGGCGCCCCAGGCGCCGCGTCGCGCCCTTCCCTTGGCGCAATGGGCATTGCGTTGCACCCGTGTTCTAGTGCTATGGGAGGTGCGCCGCACCCTCACCACCGACTCAACTATATATAGGGCCCTTTATGTGTGATTGAATCATTCTCAGATATTTCCTCACGGCAAAGAGAGAACTTGGGCATGCATTTCAAGTGATTTTCGCTGAATTATGCCACTAAGCTCTGTCCAAATGCAAATTCATCTTGGATAATGAGTTCTAATCCAACGAGGAATTTCTATGCGGAGTTATTTCTTGGAAATTCGCTCGGAATACCGGAACCCCGCCGAGTAAAGGTTGTTGGAATTACTTCAAATTGAGTCCTAAGTGGCCACAGACAAGAGGTAAGCATTTACCCCTCTTAAACTCTCGCGAAATTGTGAGTTTTTGGTCGAATTAAATGGAGTTTAATTACAGTTATTATTATCTAAGGATATTGTGTTTTTCCGAAGTCTTAGTATTGAAAATAATGCTAATCTCTCAGTGTAAAGGCTGCAATTGAATGGAATCGATAGCTATAGGTTGGACCTAATAGGATAAACGAGAATCGGTATTTGAGATATGTTAAGGCTTATCACTTCGGCAAGTTATTTCCGTCGTGTAATGATACGACCTATGTTCTTGAACAGAGATAACGATCCTATATGTTGTAATTAGTTACTGCTAGCAGATAAGGATCATGTATGTTTTGTTTAGCTGCTGTCAGTAGATTATGATTATATATGTTGTGGTTAGCCTATATTGAGAGTATATTATAGTATCTCTCATCGGGAAAGAGTATGGTAAGTGCTACTCACGCTAGGACCATCATAGAAACTCCTCTGTTCTTCCGTTCACTGTATTAGTAGAATTTTGATGTTTTGCTGTCATGAAAAGGCCTTAGAAGTTTGTGGTTAGCTATTGAGCCTGAGTTGGTAAGTTGGACAACATAGGGCGTAGTCAGATGATATAACTTTCAGTTTGACGCCTGTACTGTTAGTAAAGCTTTCCTAGAGGCCATTGGTCTACCTTGATGCCTCCTGGGCGCGAATTTGGACCTTAGAGTTAGCGACATCAGAGTTGCCTAGTAAAATGAGCGACAACCTGCCATCTAATTAGCTACTGCTAGTGACTGTTAGTTTCAGTCGACTTGGTGCTTGTCATGTAGGTTGCTAGGAAGTTATCTCAGTTTTACAAGTTAGATAAACTCGTGGGTAACTTAAGGAGGGAACCTTATAAGCAAGTTGGATGTGGGGCCGATGCCCCAGCCTACTATTATAGATGTCCATGTATAGGTTGCTGCGAGTGGCAAGTTCCAGATAAACTTGCCTACGAGGCTACGAACACCCAGGGAAGCCATAGGAGATCTAACATACTAGGTTGAAGTCTAATGGGACTAGTACCATAGTATCACAATGTTACTTCCAGGCTAGGAGTTATGGTAGGCTGCCTGTGGAAAGTTAGGGCTAACTGCTTAAGAGCACGTCCGATTACTAGCAGCCCCACAATTTTTCTAAGCGGAGGAACTAAATAGTTTGTCACCTGTGACCTTACAGTTGGTTTATGAGTTATTCTTATCCTAGCATGACCTTCAGACTATTGCTTAAGTCACCCAGACCTCGTCCTTTTCCGGCTAAGTTGAAGGAGGTTGTGATCACTTCCAAGACCCTCTGGTCAGGTGTAGGCACACAGATTGTGCCTGTTGGCAGCTATGTAGACCAATCTAGGGGCGGGAAGGCCCGAATTCAGTTATAGGAATCCGGATGGCTCCATATTCAGTTATAGGATCCCAGACGGCTCATATTCAATTACAGGAGCCCAGACTGCTCATATTCAGTCACAAGAGCCCAGATGGCTCATATACAGTTACAGGGGCCCAAACAGCTCACATACAGTCACAAGCCCAGAGGTCTCACATATAGTCACAGGAGCCTAGAGGGCTTAGATATAGTTATAGTTACTTGAAGGGCCGAGGGGTACCAATAGGGGCATATAGATTGATTGGCGCCTGCCGACGCTTATAGGGGCCCAGGTAGGTTATTATTGTGTTGCTTGTACCTTCCAGGCTTTTGGGGGCCAGGTTAGGTTCTTTTTTGTATACTTGCTTGCTAGCTATAGCCTATGAAAGTATAGTCGTATAGTTTCAACTCATATACGTGTAGTGATTTACTAGATGCAGGTTAAGGATAAGAAAGTTTATAGGTTATCTTCTTCCCTTCTTTCTATTTACTTTCAGTCTTTATCATCTTCTATTCAACTATTTATTACTGCCTTACATAATCGGTACATATTGTACTGATATACCCGGGAACCCAAGGATCAGACCCGGGAGTCAAAACGGAGAAAAATTGAAAATTCGTACCAGATCACAAAATGAATCGTGAGGAGGATCATGGTCTAGCAAGGTTGGAATGGTGTGTTGAGAATACCACGGGCATGACCACGAGTCGTGGTCAGGCCTTACGACTCGTGAGGTCTCTTGTGGCCTAGGCTGGTTTTTTGGTAAGGAGGCATTGGGCGGTAGAAGCCACGGATGATGACCACGAGTCATGGTCACCCACCATGAGTCGTGGTGTCTATCGTGAGGTCCCATAATTGTTTTTGGACAGTGAACCAGTCGACTCATGGCCACAAGTCGTGGCCTGTGAGCACGAGTCATCCAGTCCCTCGTGGGGACTGACAGTCAGCAAAATTCTGCGATTTTAGCAAGGGCTTTTTCATAATTCCTAAGTTCCTAAAGCCTATACTACGACATTTAAGGCTCGTTTTAGTGGGTTTTAAAAGGGGAAAACCTATTCTATGTTATTCCTACCATGCATACAAGGTTGAGAGGTTGAAGAGGTGATTTAAGGCTAGTATCCAAGGTTTCCACCCAATTTCCTCTTGGATAATAAAAAATTTGGTGGAATCAATCCCTTCCAGGTATGTAGGGTTATGAGTGGGTGTTTCCTTCCATACCCATGCCCAACCTCTACCTAAGTATCAGAAATTCCTATGATCAAGTTATGGGGTTTTCACCCAATTGCCAAATTCTTCAATTTCTATACATGGGTACGATTAAATTATGTTTCTATTGATGAATTGTGAAGCTTGGGCAGATTTTAAATTACTTTCAATAAAAACTGTGTTTTCTAGTTTTATGAAATTAAAGGCCCATGGATGAGAGGTTCATGAAAGAAGAGTATGATGATGAATGTATGATGACGATGAGATTTGATGATGAAAAGCATGTTTCTAAAGCTACCCATGATAATGATATTGGTTTCAAAATGAATTGAGTAGATCCAAGTATAATAAAGTTTTGGGCAAAGCCCTTATGCCGAGTATGATGTTGTAGTATCTCTAAAGTAATCTTACCACATGGTTTTGGAGCAAAGGAATCCCACTTATCTTTGAGCTTGTGGTATGTTTCGAAATAAAGCTTCTCATATGCATGAATTCACAATTGAGATGTATGTTATTATTGAGCTTCATTTTCATATGATGTCGAGTCTATGCATGATTTCATTATTGAGTTTTGTCAGTAGACAATGTTGAGCTTCATTTTTCATACAATATTGAGTTTATACATGATTTCTTCTTTGAGCTTCGTCAAGACGATGTTGAGATTCGTTATATACGATGTAGAGCATTGCATGTTATGTGAGAAGAGTCTACCACCGAGTGGGCTAAGGGTCGATTATCCTATGCCCAGAACTACGCGCCAACGTAGGTTGATACTATTATATTATTGGGACCTCCCTTGTGAGCTATCCCCGGCCCTAATGGCCCATGAGATTGATATCAATATCATGGTAGCGTCTTTATCCCTTGCAAGGTTTTGGATGGCTCCGCCCACTTGAGTGTAATAGTCGGGACCACGTAAGCTCTATCGTGGTATATCGGTTAAGTGACGAGTCTCCCATTGTCTATATGATTCAGATTTGCACATTTATTACTCATGGTTATTAATTTATACATGCATGTTCTAAAATCAAGGTTTGACTTATTGTTCAGCTTTTCTTATAAATGTCATATTTTAGCTTTGAGTCATTCGAGTCAGTTATGATATTATGGAGCTATGTATAGTCATGTTATGAAAAAATTATGATTTCAGAAAGAATGCATGCAAGCCCTCCTCTCAGATTTGAAAGCTTATGATATGTTATGAAATGTTTAAAATGATTTACTTTACTTAAGCGGTTTTATTTACCTTGCATACTCGGTACATTTCACGTACTGACCCACATACTCTATGTTGTATCGTTTCATGATACAGGACCCAACTCCCAAGCTCACCCTACTCATAGTTAGTTGTTAGAGTTAGTATCTAATTGGTTGGTGAGTCCTCATCCTTCGAGGGCTAGAATTTCAGTTTCCCTTATGTATTTTCAACTTTAGTATTGTTGAGTTAGTTGGGGTCTTGTCCCATTAACTCATCCAGATTAAAAGCTTTTCAGCTTCGGACGCTTATTCTGATGTTATGTTGAGTTAGAATTCCGCTGAGTTTATATTATTGATTCTTCAGTTTATTGATTGAGTTAGATGTATGCTTGTGCTATGGGTCGACTTGGGGTCTTTCGGGATCCCTAGTCCCATGTCTATGATCCGGGCCACCGTTCGGGTCGTGACAAACTTGGTATCAGAGCCATAAGTTTGAAGTGTCCTAGGGTGTCTGAAAGCCGCGTTAAGTAGAGTCTTTTTTATGGGCGTGAAGCACGCCATACTTATGACGAAGAGGCTATGAGACATTTAGGAAATGTTCTCTTCTTTCATGATCTATGTCGTGCGATGAAAAGTCTTTCTATCCTTCTAATTCGTGCTAATCACGATTGCAAAATCATGGCTCCTCGAAGAACGAAAGAATGGAGGTGGTGAAGTCCATGAGGATGGCAATGGTTATGGGCATCGACCAGCCACACCAGTCCAGGAGCCCCAAGCACCGGAGCCGGCAGCCCATGCTGAGTTTCGAGCTGCTATTCAGATGCTTACGCAGGCCTTGACCGCTCGGGTCAATCAACAGAATGTTGTGCATGTTCCGCAAAATGGCAATGCAACGGCAGCTCGAGTTAGAGACTTCTTGAGGATGAACCTGCCGGAGTTCCTTGTGTCCAAGGTAGATGAGGACCCGCATGATTTCATTGATGATATTGTCAAGATCACCCAAGTCATAAGGGTGAGCAGTCTTGAGTGCGCAGAGTTGGCCTCCTACTAGTTGAAGGAGGTTGCACATATTTGGTTTCGCCAATGGAAGGATAGCAGGATTGCAGGAGTAGGTTCGATCACGTGGGAGGAGTTTCATGTTGTATTCCTAGATCGATTCTTCCCTCGGGAGATGAGGGAGCTGAAGGCAACTGAGTTTGTAAACTTGAATCAAGGAAGAATGACAAATCAAGAGTCTTCCCTTGAGTTCACTCGCCTATCAAAATATGCCTCGGAGTTAGTGGCTGACTAGAGGATGTGGGTGAGCAGGTTTGTGCATGGCATAATAGGGTATTTGGACAAGGGGTGCCGAATTGCTATGCTCCATCAGGATAGGGACTACCCTCGGATTGTGTTGTACGCCCAACAGATGGAGGCGGCACATTCAAGAGAGAGGGAGGCCAAGAGGGCCAGGACCGAGGACCACAGATTCTCTAAGTAGAGGTCCGGTGGTAGACACCGACAGGAGTTAGTGGCTGACTAGAGGATGCGGGTGAGCAGGTTTGTGCATGGCATAACAGGGTATTTGGACAAGGAGTGCCGAATTGCTATGCTCCATCAGGATAGGGACTACCCTCGGATTGTGTTGTACGCCCAACAGATGGAGGCGGCACATTCAAGAGAGAGGGAGGCCAAGAGGGCCAGGACCGAGGACCACAGATTCTCTAAGTAGAGGTCCGGTGGTAGACACCGACAACAGACTCACCAGAGATCATCTATCACGCCCCGCCTTGGGAGGTATGACTGGCACCTAGTGCCCTACTAAGACCCGGACTGCTGGACTACTGATCCTAAGCACTTCTGGTGCCAGGTTGGCTCTAACCCTGGATTTATGGAACCAACGGGCTATATAATGGCTGTAAATATAGCCTCCGGCCGACTAGGCTTATAGCCTCCTATAAGAAAAGAACAACTGACTAGAACCACAGGAGTAGAAAGGAACCTATGCGGGCCGACAAGGCCACCATGTTGACTAGTTTCACTGAAAAGCTGAACTAAATGCTAAACTGCTCTGTGACCGACAAGGTCACAAACTATAAACTATACAAGGACCCACACGACCATAATAAACAAATTAAAACAAACACACGACCTCACATGATCGGTACGACTAACCATAGGGAATATACAATTTTCAAGCCTTTAAGAATGATAATAAGATGGTCGGGATAGGGCCCCCGCCTACCCCTACTGTACAACAAAAAGAGAAATAAACCTCTAGCTGTCAAGCTCCGGATGACAGGAGGTGATGACTTTGTGTGCTGGCTGGAATTACGAGGGATCGACTCCTCGTCTTTGAGTACCTGCAGGCAAGTAATGCAGCGCCCCTAAATAGGCGTTAGTACCACAGGTACCGAGTATGGAAAGCAATAACTAGAACATAACTGAAGATAAACAGTAATTCTGATAGTTACTGATCTTGGGCAAATTTATATGCCCAAGTGATACTCAAATGTGTCATTTTAGCCTTGTTTATCTATCAATGTTTATACATTCTTATGTGATTGGTAATAAAATGTGAATTTATACTAACCAACATGATTAGCATTGTTTTGCAGGTAAAATGTGATTTTGGGAAGCTAAAATGCATGTTGGAATAGATCGGGGTTGAACTCGGATGTGAGCAAGGGACAAGGCATTGGAAGGCACAAAATAAAGAGGCTCCGCGATGGAGCCGTGTCACGCTGCCATCGCGGAGGCCTTCTACCTGGATAGGGAATTTTCGGCCTATTTCCAATGAAGGTTCGCGTTGGGTCCGTGGCACGGTGGCTTGGCTCCGCGTTGCACGTCGTGCCACGTTGGGCCTTATTACCTGGACCCCTAATTTTCAGTGAGGGTCCGCGTCGGTGGCGTGTCACGGAGGCAGTGCTCCGCGATGCACTCCGTGACATGTTGCTTGTTATTCCGGGAAAAATTCCCACTAGTATAAATAGAACACTTAGGTTCATTTTTCAATATTCTGACTTGGTGGAGCAAGAACGTGGGTTACAGGCGAAATTATCAGGGTTTTTCTCTCTTTCCTTCTCCTTGAATTCGATTGCGTGTACGTTTAACACTCATTTAACGATGTTTAATCCACAAATGAGTGGCAAATTCCTCTTCTTGCTGAGGTTAAGAACACTTGTAATGAAATGTGATTGTTGATCAAATTGGTTTTTCATCTTTTCTTCCATGGTTATTCTATTGATTCTTGTTCTTACTGCATTAACGTGTGGCCTACGTTAATGTATATCTAAAAAGTCCGGTTTCACTCGAGAGAGCAAGAAATTGGAAAGTTGTGAATTAATAGGATATGATCCTTTCTTAGTTTGGGAAAATTGAGAATTGATTTACCTTCAGGATAGAAATATACCTGAAAGTCGTATTAGTCAATTTAGGAACCGGGTTTGTATGGCTAGAACATGAATTTTCGTTTAATCACAGAAATGTAGGTGGACGGTTCATGATTCTTAAGTTGGGTTAAATACGAGAGTTTTAATCCATTGGCATTAGTTCTTGACTAGCAACCAGAGGAAAGGTTAACCAAATTATATCGATAATTAATTTCTTTACATGTTCAATTAACCTCAGTATGCTCACATTCATAGTTCAGACTCACATTAGATACTTGTTTTAGAGTTAGCATAAAAATTAGAACCCAAAAATATCAAACTCTTGGTTACACTATTGTCTTCATTGTTAAACTGAAAATATAGTAACACTTGATTAATTTGTTACCTTATCCCAGTCCCTTTGGGATCGATACTTGGCTTACTTGAGACACTTTACTACTTGTTCGACCACGTGCACTTGCGTGTAGTTATATACCCATATAACAAACAGTCCGAACAAGTTTTTGGCGCCGTTGCTGGGGACTGGCAATTGGTGAAATTTTCTTAAGTGTTAATTTAATATATTTTTATTTTCTTAGTGTTGACAACTTGGTCTTAGCCTGTATTTTGCAGATTTAATCTCTGTTGAACACTGGGAAGAGACAAGGAGCTGGTGGACTCGTATTTAGAGCCAGAAAGATTATTTCATAGTCAGCGGAGAGAAGCTCTAGAAAGAAAGCTGCAGTTGCTCAGACAAACACTTATGGAGCAACAACAAAATCCACCAGTAGTACAGGCAATGTTAGTGCCCGAAGAAGTAGCAGCTCGGCCGGTTTGCGAGGTGGCAATCCCACATGCTAATAATGTCACATCTAGCATCCGCAAACCTGAGCTAGGAGGGAGGTTCGAGCTTAAACAAAACGTGTTGCAATTGCTGCACACTAGCGGGCAGTTTACAAGTCTCCCTCATGAAGATCCACAGCAGCATCTCCAAAATTTTTTGGAGATAAGTGACACTTACATCCCCGCTGGAGTGTCATCAGATTATGTCCGGCTTACTTTGTTCCCATTTTCATTATTGGGAGAAGCCAAGAGGTGGTTGAAAGCTGAGCCACCTAATTCTATTTCTACGTGGGATGATCTTGCAAGGAAATTCTTGATACAATTTTTTCCCTGTTGCGGGATTGTCCTCATCATCATCAATCCAATGATGTGCTGGTGCACACTTTTATAGAGGGTTTGGAACCCCATACAAAAATATTGCTAGACTCAGCAGCTGGGGGACAAGCGCTGGAGAAAACTTATGAGGAGCTGTATACCTTGTTGAACCGTATTTCGCAGGGCAATCCGGAGTGGAGTGCTGATTCATCAAGAGGAGGGACAAGGAAAGCAGCAGGAGTTCTAGAAGTGGATGGTTTTACAGCTATTGCTACACAGATAGCTGCCTTACAGAATCAACTCAACACCCACTTTAGTAACATGACAATGAACCAGCCTCAAGCCACAGTGAATGCAGTGCAGCAGATTTGGTGTGAAGTGTGCGGGAGCAGTGAGCACTCAGCTGAGTGTTGTGGAGCAATTCCGGACTCGATGAACTTTGTGGGAAATGTACAAAGGAACAACCACCAACAGTATGGCAACAACTACAATTCCAATTGGAGGAATCATCCGAATTTCTCCTGGGGTAGCAACAACCATCAGGGGCAAAGTTCGAGTTAGGGTGTGCAAAGGAACCAAGGAGGGCAGCAGAATTATCAAGCACAATTTAGAAACAACAATGCACCTCCTCCACCACCATCACACAACATTGAGGCGATGTTCAAGACGATGATAGCTAACCAAGCTCAATTGTAGGCTAACTATGTGAAATTGGCAGCCGAGGTGAAAAACAACCAGTTAGCTACCAAGGCACTTGAATATCAATTTGGGCAATTTGCTGGAGCCCAAAATACCAGGCCTAGAGGAGGACTTCCGAGTGACACAGATCCCAATCCCAAGCAGGTGAATGCGGTGACCAAAAGGAGTGGTTTGCAGCTGAAAGAGGTGGAACCAGAAAGACCACCTCAACAATCGGGAGCAACAGAAGTCGAGAGGGAGCAAAGTGATGAGAGGGGGAAGACTAAGGAAGCTGAATCAGAAAGACCACCACCCCCGTTCCCTCAACGATTAAAGAAACACAAGGAGGGGGCGTGTTTCAAGAAATTCATGGAGGTGCTGAAACAGGTACATATTAACTTACCTCTTGTTGATGTTTTGCAGGGAGTGCCGAAGTATGCCAAGTATATAAAGGACGTCGTGGCAAACAAAAGTCGGTTGACTGAGTATACTACGGTGGCTCTTACGGAGGAGTGCACTTCCCGGATACAAAACCGACTGCCCACAAAGCTCAAAGATCCTGGGAGCTTTACTATACAAATCACTATTGGGCAGAGCATCCGAGCTCGCGGGTTATGTGATTTGGGAGCGAGCATTAATTTGATGCCGTCATCGGTATTCAAAAAGCTGGGTCTATGAAGTCCTAGACCCACAACGGTGATCTTGCAATTGGCGGATCGGTCCTTAGCCAGACCTGATGGCATTGTGGAGGACGTTCTGGTGCAAGTTGGCTCCCTGATCTTCCCGG
This sequence comes from Datura wrightii, assembly GCA_035772735.1. Taxonomy (NCBI): domain Eukaryota; kingdom Viridiplantae; phylum Streptophyta; class Magnoliopsida; order Solanales; family Solanaceae; genus Datura; species Datura wrightii. Next base: position 90,603,246 of record JASDFA010000016.1, on the reverse strand, counting down.
TAGATTTCGTCGTGCTGGATTTTGAACCAGACGTGGAAGTCCCATTTATTTTGGGACGTCCTTTCTTGGCGACCGGGAAAGCGCTGATTGATGTGCACACGACAAGGTGGAAGTGTTCGATGTGTACAAGGCCTCCATGCTTCGGACTGTGTACGCGAACTCTCGGTGATCAATGTGATTGATCGAGTCGATAAGGCGCGGATAAAGGATTCACGAGAGTTATTGGGAAAACCACCTGAACTATGTAAGCACTACTGGGGGAGGACGGTTTTCGAGAGAAAACGTCCATCACCCTAGAGGACAACTGAGCTGAATGACGTCGAGCCGCGACGGTAAACCAGGCGCTGCATGGGAGGCAACCCGTGAAATTTTTCTTTGTAAATTGTGAATAGATTTTTTTTTTTATTTTTATTCATTTTCTTTTATTTTCTTGATTAACAACAAAATTTTTAGTTTTTAGTTTTGTTTTTATTTTTATTTTGAGTGAAACCTATAATTCTAACCAATTTCTTGTAGTAGAATGAATTTCAGGTCGAACGGAGGGAAAATATACAAGGAATCGCAAAGGAAAATTCGAGGTATGAAAATCAAGAAAAAGTGGCAAAACAGTGAGCTAGGGCGTCACCCACCGTGACACGTTGAGGTATAAATCCAGAATTTTAGAAAATTCCAGAACACCCTCGCGATAGCTCCGTGTCACGGAGGCAGTGCTCCGCGATGCACTCCGTGACACGTTGCTGTGTATATCGCGACGGGTCACACCGGGTCGCCGGGTGACCCGCGCGATTTTTCCACTTTTAAATCCCGAATCCCCCTCACTTTTCCTTATTTCTCACACACTCCGCGACCAAACTCCCTAAAACCCCTCCCCCTTCAACGTGACGCGGAATAGGCCAAGGATTTCATTGAGTTTTCTTCAATTCTTCAAAGTTAAGGTATGTTCCTTAATTCCATCTCATTTCTTGTCGATTTTCTTCGATATTGAGCATGTGATGTGAGCTAAACTTGCCCTAAGTAGAAATTAAGCATAAATTCAATTGAATTGTTGTTGATAGATGTTCGGAGTATCATTGTGATCGCTTGAACTCGTTAATTGCATAATTTAATCGATTTTTTGTTGATACAATCATAGCTAGGGCTTGTTTTTGAATTTGAAGTGGAAAAATGTTGTGAACTAGTGAAATTCATGATGGGTTGTACATGTTGAGTGAGATGAGTCGATGTGCTAGTTGTTATTATGCTAAAAGACCGACGGATTCTCGGGTTAGGGGAATATTGAAATTTGCAAGAATTAGGTGAGTTGTATAGGTTCGTGTAGGTAAATTCTTGTTGTTTTCATTTCTTTGTTTTTCCTTGCTAAGTGCGATGGGATAAAATGTGATTGATGGTAATGACGGTGGTTAGCTATACGAAGTCTGAGTAGTACATAGAATACATACCGTTGAATTCTTCGAATGCAATAAGCATGGTTGCATATTTGGTTGTTTGTTTGTGTAAATAGGTATGATCTTGTCGTAATGTTGTAATTTTAGCTAAAGACTAAGCGTGGGGTAGCCGAGCTTAACCCGACCTTAGTCGAAGCTAATACTCATTGGCTAAACATTAGTCTTGTCTATTTGGGTTGACAGGAAAAATGGCAAGCAGGCAAGAAAAAAGGAAAGGCGCATCGACATCTGGCGCCGGAAGAAAGAGAATCAGACTGGGCACAGCAATCCCAGCAGCACCAGCGGTTCCACGCGGCCAACGCCGCCAATACGAAACCAGGTGGGTGACAGAAGAGGGGAAGAAGTGGTATGCCAAGCACAAGGAGAGCAAGTACTTCCCCGAGGAACACATAGCTCGGGAACCATTGGCACAGGAGTTCCCTAGGATTGTCCACCGGATCAAGGCAGCTGGGCTCAATTTCATCTTTGAAGAGCCCAAGGAATGCAACTTGCACCTGATTCGGGAATTCTATGCCAATTGGAACCCGACTCTTAGAAGTCACACCATCAAAATCAGAGGGCAAATAGTCACCTTTGAGCCCCACCACCTCAATGCTATCATAGGGGCGCGGGACACAGACGCCCACGTGCTTCGACAGTTGAACATCACTCCACCATATGCGGACATCAGACGCACCTTGTGTGGAACCCGATCGACAGCTAGATGGAGCAGACACAAGGAGAGGGGCTACCATCAGACTTTGCCCTATTCACAGATGAACAGGGAAGCCAGGATATGGCTTAAGATTGTCTGTTCCTGCCTAATCCCAGGGGTACATATGACGGATGTAACCCGGGATCGTGTATGCCTGGTGTACGCCCTGATGAAAGGGCTGGAGATCAACGTAGGGGCGGTGATTATCTCCGCCATGAAGAGAGCCCGGTTGCATCAGGGGCACAGATACAGATTTGGTGGGCTACTCACCACATTCCTGAGGGGCCTAGATGTTGAGGAAGAGGCCCTTGATTATATCCCGCAGATGGAGCGGCGGGCCTTAGATGTCACTAAAACTAAGGCTCCCGACACCACCCACGGTCCAGTGCTTACACTAGGCGAGCGACATGCTCGTGATGATCAGTATATGGCTCGCATGTACGGGATGCAGATGCTCCAGCTGAGGATAGGCGGGAGGCCGGAAATAGAGAAGGAGCTATGGCAGCTCGAGCTGGACTACCCTTTTGGCGAAAACGCCAGGGCTATGCCGAGTGGGGCCAGCATTTGTAGAGCCCATGGATGATGATGTCCCCACGGACGAGGAGACACGTCGGGAGGACTCCGACGTGGAGTCCGATGATGATGATGGGGGTGATTCCGGCATGGGAGACGAAGCAGCAGCACCTGATGAGGAAGTGAAGTATTTTGATTGATCAGGAGTTCCACCACCCAATTTTTGTGCTATTTTAATTTTTGTGAACACTGGGGACAGTGTTCGAGATAAGTGTGGGGTGGGAGTAGTTAGGTGCTGGTTGTGCTGTTTTGTATGTCCTAATCTGTTGTTGTGCTGTGAACAAAATGTTCTGACCCTGTGATTTGTGAGTGTTAAGTTGTTATCCTATATTGTAATTATATGTGAAACTGTTGAGTGTTGTTGAATGTTGAATGTTGCTAGCTGATTTGGTACATATTGTTGTTTATCGAAATGATCGATATTTTTAAATTTTTTTTCGCCATTCTTGGGTTTCTCGGCGTTTGTTTTCGGTTCTTTTACCGAGAATGGTCCCATTGAACCAAAGTCCTAGTTAGTGACCGTTCCTTATGATGGATGGATGACGATCGTCTTAAGGGAAATATAGTCGTTAGGAGTAGATTTTTCATTTATTTTTCAGTTGTTTTTCTTTTGTGGGGTGCATCCCAAAACTTGTAGTTACTTTATGGTTGCGGAATTTTGGTTGCGTGTTGTACATGATATTTAAAATGCAAATGTGATTCGTATGAAAGCATGCAACTTTGTAAATATGTTGAGATACCTAGGCCATATAGTCGATTCAGTGTGATTGAGGCTTAATGTTTGAATTCCTGTAATTAGCTGATTGGAGAGTCCGTGAATACATCTTGAATTGAGCATGTGCAATAAGTGTGAAGTGAGGTTTTGTTATTCCATGCCATTGTGGAGTGTCTAGAACTTGCCTGGTGTGTGTACAAAACGAAATGAAGGAGGGGTATTGTAGGAAAGGATGTAGGCATTTCTTTGTTGTTAACCGAAAGTTTCTATTTTTCATTATTGTACCCACCTTGATTGTGTACCCTAGTCAGCCCGTTGAGCCTTTAGCCTATAAATTTTTTCCTTTTGTCAAAAAGTGTAAACTGAGCTTAATCCCTTCTTTTCATTAGCCGTAAATTTGATCCAAAACTCTTAAGCGCTTAAGAAGAGAAAATCATTTTCCCAAAGTGTCAAAGAGTGAGAATGGTGAAAAGAAAAGAAAAGCCGAGTGATGGAAGAAAAGAAAAGGTTGAAGGTGCACTTGTTATAAATAAACTATAATGAAGGTGCATGAACAATCTTTGTTGTTGTGTCAAGTGTGCTTAATAAGATGGGCCAAACTAAAGAAATACTTCAAGAATGGGAGGATGAAGAAAGAAACAATGCCCATGAGTTTGATGGGATGTATTGAAAAGGTGCTTAAGGAAGCTAGTGGCTATTATTGGCTAGCCCAATATTTACTAGTTCCGTAGCTTACATTACAACCCGTTAAAGTCCTACGTGATCTTACATCACACTTCTTTATATTAGTGGAGTAATACACTAAAGGCAAGCTTATGGGTCATGACATGATGCATGCGAATTCTTTTGGGAGAGAGAGCGAAATTGTGTGTACATGCCCCTGTTTGAATGTTTGTGAGTCATATGAGAAAAAAGGGGAAGATTCTCTTGTGTTGTGAGGGAACATGCTTGATGAAAGATTAATTTTCGTGTCGGATATCTTGATCAGCTGATTTGCATGAGTTTGCCAATATCGAGAGTCGATTCTTAAGTCTAGGAGGTCTTGATGTATTGAAGGTCATTGCATTGATAGGACCATGCATGTTTTCTTGATGATTTGCTGTATTGGATAATCGGTATGACCGTAACCTAAATTGTCAAACCAAAGTAGCGAGGTTTGGGTGTAAATTGCATGAGGTGTAAGATTGTTGTTCGAGGACGAACAAGGATTTAAGTGTGGGGTAAGTGATCTTGGGCAAATTTATATGCCCAAGTGATACTCAAATGTGTCATTTTAGCCTTGTTTATCTATCAATGTTTATACATTCTTATGTGATTGGTAATAAAATATGAATTTATACTAACCAACATGATTAACATTGTTTTGCAGGTAAAATGTGATTTTGGGAAGCTAAAATGCATGTTGGAACAGATCGGGGTTGGACTCGGATATGAGCAAGGGACAAGGCATTGGAAGGCACAAAAGAAAGAGGCTCCGCGATGGAGCCGTGTCACGCTGCCATCGCGGAGGCCTTCTGCCTGGATAGGGAATTTTCGACCTATTTCCAGTGAAGGTTCGCGTTGGGTCCGTGGCACGGTGGCCTGGCTCCGCGTTGCACGCCGTGCCATGTTGGGCCTTATTACCTGGACCCCCAATTTCCAGTGAGGGTCCGCGTCGGTGGCATGTCACGGAGGCAGTGCTCCGCAATGCACTCCGTGACACGTTGCTTGTTATTCCGGGATAAATTACCACTAGTATAAATAGAACACTTAGGTTCATTTTTCAATATTCTGACTTGGTGGAGCAAGAACGTGGGTTACAGGCGAAATTATCAGGGTTTTTCTCTCTTTCCTTCTCCTTGAATTCAATTGCTTGTATGTTTAACACTCATTTAACGATGTTTAATCCACAAATGAGTGGCTAATTCCTCTTCTTGTTGAGGTTAAGAACACTTGTAATGAAATGTGATTGTTGATCAAATTGGTTTTTCACCTTTTCTTCCATGGTTGTTCTATTGATTCTTGTTCTTACTGCATTAATGTGTGGCCTACGTTAATGTATATCTAAAAAGTCCGGTTTCACTCGAGAGAGCAAGAAATTGGAAAGTTTTGAATTAGTAGGATATGATCCTTTCTTAGTTTGGGAAAATTGAGAATTGATTTACCTTCAGGATAGAAATATATCTGAAAGTCGTATTAGTCAATTTAGGAACCGGGTTTGTATGGCTAGAACATGAATTTTCGTTTAATCACAGAAATGTAGGTGGACGGTTTATGATTCTTAAGTTGGGTTAAATACGAGAGTTTTAATCCATTGGCATTAGTTCTTGACTAGCAACCGGAGGAAAGGTTAACAAAATTATATCGATAATTAATTTCTTTACATGTTCAATTAACCTCAGTATGCTCACATTCATAGTTCAGACTCACATTAGATACTTGTTTTAGAGTTAGCATAAAAATTAGAACCCAAAAATATCAAACTCTTGGTTACACTGTTGTCTTCATTGTTAAACTGAAAATATAGTAACACTTGATTAATTTGTTACCTTATCCCAGTCCCTGTGGGATCGATACTTGGCTTACTTGAGCCACTTTACTACTTGTTCGACCACGTGCACATGCGTGTAGTTATATACCCATATAACAAACAGTCCGAACAGTTACTGAAGTATAGGAGATGGCTAAGACTGCCTGGGATAGCAGAATCTGAAATGAGCTTAACTGTACTGGAGAGAAGGTGAGAATCATACCTATCAGTGCGGTGTCCTGCTATCTATCAATTTAATAAATAACACATATAGCATACAAGAACCTATACCAGCCCCCATAAGCTGGAAGGTACCAATCAACATGCAATCTATATACACCTACTCGGGTCGCCATCCACCTAGTAACTATTCACACCACTCACCTAGTAACTACGAGCATCCCGTCGGCCCCCTGGGTATGCAACTTGGGCTCTCTAGGCCCCTGACTATAGTTGTATCTAAGTCCAGAGGACTCCTGTAAACTGTGATCTGAGATCTGTATCTGTAATCTGTAATCTGTACCCCGGGGGCAAGCGCTCGACGGAGGTGTGCTATAATGCTGATCAGCCTGCTATGGGGAATGCTACCTCCCATCTTTGTCCTCTGGCGGACGACATGCCACTCCTTGGAATGACGTATCCTCACCCTCTGGCGGGCGAGTTGACACAGCTATTAACCCTGGGCGGCAAGGAAGCTTTAAGGGTTCCCAACATAGAACAATCAGGTCTCTACAAACAACAATAATCACATATAACATATATATTAAATCAGATAATACTGTCCATGTCCTGATATTCTATTCTGAATTCCTTGCTGAATTATACTGAATCTGATACTGAGTTATACTGAGTTTGGAATAATATCTCGCTGTCTGATACTAATTTACTAACTTTTATTCTGAATATGACATAATAATTATTCAAGCATGCTTACTGAATTCACACTGGGCATAATACTCGGCTTTGAAACGTTCTTCTAGAATTTATTCTATTTTACTATACTGGAATTACTATCTTGCCGAAGAAACTGGCTTTACATACCTCAGTTGCCGACTTCTTGACTAACTGGCGTAACTCGGCCAATATCCAGCTATTTCTTCCAACTGCATTTATATTCATAGCAAATAAAACTAAAGTCATCAATATTCTGGAAGAAAACACTACTTTGAATATATATACTGCCCAAACTTTGACTTATAAAAAAACAGCCGAAAACTCGCTATTTCTCGGAAGTCCAGAAGGGAGAAATACTCACTTTAGGGCTAGGAGTATATTGACACTAATTTGCAGCAATTCGACTTACCTTAGCTCGGTAGGACGACTATTCGCCGGCCGAATTTCACGAAACTAACTCCGTAGGAATGCTCCCTGTAGCTTTATACTTCGCTACCCGAAGTTAATTTGAGTTTGGACTGCGTTTGACGACGTAATCGGACAAATATTTGTATGGAATCCTCTTCTTCCTCTATTTTTGGTCGCTTACTGGAAATTAAAAGATGGGAAAGGATTTAAAACAAAGTGGGAAGGCTTTATATACTTGGGGCCTTTAAGTCGCATTTGTCGAATGCGATTTATAAGTCGCATTTGCCTTGCGACACTCCGACTTGGCGCTTGTCCGGTCTCTCCTCGGGCCCTTTTCTAGCACGTATGGCATTCTAAAACTCTTAACCAACATACGAATAGGCCATCTAAATGTCAAGAATTTACGGGGTGTAACATCCTCCCCCTTTAAGAACATTCGTCCTTGAATGTAAACTCTTGCTCACAGGAATCTCAACTTACTCGACTTATTCTCAAAATATTTTGGCAGAGTTTCCCCTATAATATGGACTACCTCAAAAATCCTGAAACATAGAAAAGTCCAATACAGGTATTCCACACAATACTGTAGTATTCATCACGCAATAGACTAGAGTCAACTGTTTCATTTATACACATAAATATAAGGCAACTCTTAAAACAACAATACTAACATACCCCTGGCTGATTAAGTCTCAAATAACTGAGGATATGTGACTTTCATATCTTCCTCTTCTTCCCAAGTCATTTCCTCTCGGTTCCTGTTATTCCATAATACCTTGACAGAAGCAACATCTTTAGTTCTTAACCTGCGAATCTGCCGGTCTAGTATGGCACTGGAACCTCTTCATAAGCAAGCTCCTCCGTAACCTGGACATCCTGAACTGGGACAACTCTGGAGGGGTCTCCTATATACTTCCTCAGCATGGACACGTGGAAAACTAGATGAACAGACTCTAACTCTTGAGGTAAGTTCAACTCGTATGCCACTTGGCCTATTCTTCGGCGAATTTGATAAGGCCCAAAAAATCTCGGGTTGAGCTTACCTTTCTTGCTGAATCTCACCACCCCTTTCATAGGAGAAACTTTCAAAAACACCCAGTCATTCACATTAAATTCCAAGTTTCTGCGCCGCACATCAGCATACGATTTCTGGCGGCTTTGAGCGTCAGTAGGCGTTCTCTGATAAGCTTTACTTTTTCCTCTAATTGATGAATAATATCCGGCCCAATCAGCGCTGACTCTCCTACTTCAAACCAGCCAACTGGCGATCTGCACTTTCACCCATACAATGCCTCATAAGGCGCCATCTGTATAGCTGAATGGTAACTGTTATTATAAGCAAACTCAATAAGTGGTAAGTGCTCATCCCAGCTACCTCCAAAGTCCAACACACACGCTCGCAACATATCCTCAAGTGTTTGAATAGTGTGTTTTGCCTGCCCATCTATCTGAGGATGAAAAGCTGTGCTCAGATTAATCTGTGTTCCCAGGCCTCTCTGAAATGATTGCCAAAATTTGGCTGTAAATTATGCCCCTTTGTTAGAGATAATGGACACTGGAACACCATGCAGTCTGACTATTTCTCTGATATACAACTCAGCATAATCTTCGGCAGAGAAAGTAGACCTTACTGGTAGAAAATGGGTTGATTTTGTCAGTCTGTCAACAATTACCCAAATCGAGTCATTTCTATGCCTGGTACGGGGTAATCCTGCTACAAAATCCATATTTACTGCTTCCCACTTCCAAAGAGGAATAGCTATGTCTTGAGTCAATCCGCCTGGTTTCTGGTGTTTTGCTTTTATTGCTGGCAGTTAGGAATACGAATTCTGCTATTTCCCTCTTCATACCTGGCCACCAGTAGATTTTTTTGATATCGTGGTACATTTTCATCGCGCCTGGATGGAGAGAATAGCAGCCGTAATGTACCTTGCCCATAATCTGCTGGCGAAGTCCTGCAACATCTGGAACACAAAGGCGACCCTTACATCGCAACACTTCATCCTAAGTTACCTGAAAATCCGACACTTTTCCTTGCTGAACTCTGTATTTAAGCTGAACCAGGTCAGGATCTTCATACTACCGTTCTGTTATCTCCACAACTAATGATGACACTGCGGTGATCTGAATTACTGCTCTGTTGTCCTCTGTTTCTACTACACGAACGGCTAAACTGGCTAACTGGTGTATTTCTCGGTCCAATTCCCGCTGCTTGGGCTGCAAGTACGCCAAACTCCCCATAGACGTACGGCTAAGGGCATCTGCTACTACGTTGGCTCTTCCTGGGTGATATAGAATATTTACATCATAATCTTTCAACAACTCCAACCAGTGATGCTGCCGTAAATTCAACTCTCTCTGGGTGAAGATATACTGTAGGCTTTTATGATCAGTGAAAATATCCACATAGACACCATACAAGTAATGTCTCCATATCTTTAGGGCGTGGATCATTGCGGCTAGTTTCAGGTCATGGGTAGGATAATTCTTTTCGTGTTTCCTCAGCTGTATGAAGCATAAGCAATTACTTTACCATGCTGCATCAACAAACATCCTAACCCAATACCCGAAGCATCACAATAAACTGCATAACCCTCTGTACCTTCTGGTAATGCTAACACTGGGGCGGAGGTCAACCTGTCTTTCAATTCCTGGAAACTCTGCTCATATGCCTCCGTCCACTGAAACTTTACTGCTTTTTGCGTCAGCTTAGTCAGAGGTGCCACTATGGTGGAGAATCCCTCAACAAATCTTCTGTAGTACACTGCTAATCCCAGAAAACTACGTACTTCGGTCGGAGTGGTAGGTCTGGGCCATGTTTTTACTGCTTCTATTTTCTGTGTGTCTACTATACCAACATCCGACAGGATATGCCCCAAGAAGTCTACTGAGTTCAGCCAAAATTCACATTTAGAGAACTTGGCATACAGTTGACGGTCCCTGAGAATCTGGAGCACTGTCCGCAAATGATCCTGGTGGTCTGCCTCTGAGCGAGAATACACTAGAATATCGTCAATAAACACTATCACGAACAGGTTCAAGTATGGTCTGAAGATGCTGTTCATCAGGTCTATGAATATTGCGGGAGCATTCGTCAGCCCAAAGGACATGACTTTTTAATTCAAAATGGTCGTATCTGGTCCTGAAGGCAGTCTTCGGAATGTCTCTTTCACGAACTCGAGCCTGATGAAATCCAGACCGTAAGTCAATCTTGGAGAAATATCTGGCCCCCTGTAACTGATCAAACAAATCATCTATTCTGGGAAGCGGATACTTATTCTTAACTGTAACCTTGTTCAACTGCCGGTAGTCTATACACATGCAGAGGGAGCCATCCTTCTTTCTCACAAACAGAACCGGCGCACCCCAAGGTGAAGTATTCGGCCTAATAAATCCCTTATCTAACAGATCCTTCAGCTGCTCCTTTAGTTCTCTGAGTTCAGCAGGAGCCATACGAAATGGAGGGATCGATATGGGCTGAGTTCCTGGTAGCAAATCAATTGCAAAATCTATTTCTCTTTCTGGGGGAATACTAGGTAGCTCATTTGGGAATACGTCGGGGAATTCATTAACCACTGGAATAGACTGGAGAGTCGGAGGCTCTACCCACACATCTTGGACTCTGACTATGTGGCAAATGCATCCCTTGGCTACCAACTTCCTTGCCTGAAGGTAGGAAATAAACCTACCTTTTGGCGTAGCTGTACTGCCCTTCCACTCTCGTACTACCTCCCCTAGAAAGTGGAATCAGACTGTCTTGGTCCAGCATTCTACATTGGCATAGCACGACACTAACCAATCCATACCCATAATGGCATCGAAATGAATCATCTCTAATTCTACCAGATCTACTGTGGTTTGACGATCAACAACCTCTACTATACACCCTTGATAAACCCTTCTGGCCATGATGGAGTCACTGATGGGTGTAGATACTGAAAAGGGTTGCTGAAGCAACTCTGGTACAACGCTGAACTTTCGAGCCACAAATGGGGCAATGTAGGACAAGGTAGATCCTGGATCAATCAATACATAAGCAGGGTGAGAGCAAATAGTCATCATACCTGTTACCACATCTAGAGACGCCTCTGAGTCCTGCCTCCCTGGTAATGCATAGGTATGGCTTGGGCCCGTACCTAAACTCGAGGCCCCTGATCTGCCTCGGCCCTTGCCTGCTGGGCTGAGGGCCTACGCCCTGCCGAGGCTGCTGGAGCTCGCGACCCTGCTGACGCCCTGTCTTGTCTATCTCGATTACCCTAACCCCTGGATGGACAGTCTCTCATCACATGACCCTCCTGCCCGTATATATAACACCCTGTGGAGCCATATCTGCAAGCTCCAGTGTGGGGTCGGCTGCAAATAGGGCAAGGTAGGGGTGTATTCCTGCTCTGCTCTGCCCTCCTCTACTGGGGTGAATCTACCATTCGAGAACTCCCGCCGGACTCTGTCTGTCCCCGGCGACCAAATCTACCCCTCTGCTGCTGTGATGGAGGCGGGGGTCTAGGTGGCCTATCTGACAACCGTGGCCTAGGCCCTCTCCAAATCTCCCCCTGTATCTCATCTGATCTGTCCCTGCGGCGCTGTTCCTGATTTATTCGTCTGCTATCCTGTTTCCACTGTCTAAGTCCCTCAATAGTCTGGGCAAAGGCCTGCACTCGAGCAATATCCATATCTTCCCGCAGCGTAGCTGTCATGCATGCCTCAATATATTCTGGGTTCAGACCCATAATAAACCGGTGGACTCTAGATGGCATGGTGTCCACAAAGGCTGGAGCATAGCGGGCCAAGGAATCAAACTGCAGGGCGTACTCCCATACACTTCTCGCCCCCTGCTCCAAGTGCAAAAACTGGTCCATCCGGGATTGTCGGATTTCTCGTGGAAGATAATGTTCGGTCTATTTGTTATATGGGTATATAACTACACGCAAGTGCACGTGGTCGAATAAGTAGTAAAGTGGCTTAAGTAAGCCAAGTATCCTCCCACAGGGACTGGGATGAAGTGCAATCTGCTCAAGTGTACTATATTTCAATTCTAAAAATGCAGACAACAGTGTAACCAAGAGTTTGATATTTTTGATTTCTAATAATTATGCTAAGTCTAAAACAATTATCTAATGTGAGTCTGAACTATGAATATGAGCATTTTGAGGTTAACGAACATGTAATGAAGTTAATTATCAATATCATTTAGTTAGTCTTTTCCTCCGGTTGCTAGTCAAGAACTACTGCCAATGGATTAAAACTCTCGTATTTAACCCAACTTAAGATTCATGAACCATCCACCTACATTTCTGTGATTAAATGCAATTCATGTTCTAGCCATACAAAACCGATTCCTAAATTGACTAATACGACTTTCAGGTATATTTCTATCCTGAAAGTAAATCAATTCCCAATTTTCCCAAACCAAGAAAGGATCATATCCTATTAATTCACAACTTTCCAATTTCTTGCTCTCTCGAGTGAAACCGGACTTTTTAGATGTACATTAACGTAGGCCACACATTAATGCAGTAAGAACAAGAATCAATAGAACAACCATGGAAGAAAAGATGAAAAACCAAAGAATCAATAATCACATTTCATTACAATTGTTCTTAACCTCAGCAAGAAGATGAATTAGCCACTCATTTGTGGATTAAACATCGTTAAATGAGTGTTAAACATACAAGCAATTGAATACAAGAAGAAGGAAAGAGAGAAAAACCCTGATAATTTCGTCCCCTCAACTGCCTGTAACCTACGTTCTTGCTCCACCAAGTCAGAATCATTAAAAATGAACCTAAGTGTTCTATTTATACTAGTGGGAATTTTTCCCGAAATAACAAGCAATGTGTCACGGAGTGCATCGCGGAGCACTGCCTCCGTGACACGCTACCGACGCGGACCTTCACTGGAAACTGGGGGTCCAGGGAATAAGGCCCAATGTGGCACGACGTGCAACGCGATGCCATGCTACCGTGCCACGGACCTATCGCGAACCCTCACTGGAATTAGGCTGAAAATTCCCTCTCCAGGCAGAAGGCCTCCACGATGGAAGCGTGACACGGCTCCATCGCGGAGCCCCTTTATTTTGTGCTTTCCAATGCCTTGTCCCTTGCTCGCATCCGAGTCCAAACCCGATCTCTTCCAACATGCATTTTAGCTTCCCGAAATTACATTTTTCCTGCAAAATAATGCTAATCATGTTGGTTCATATAAATTCACATTTTATTACCAATCACATGAGAATATATAAACATTGATAGATAAACAAGGCTAAAATGACACTTTTGAGTATCACTTGGGCATATAAATTTGCCCAAGATCACTTACCCCACACTTAAATCCTTGTTCGTCCTCGAACAACAATCTTACACCTCATGCAATTTACATCCCACCCTCGCTACTTTGGTTCGACAATTTAGGTTACGGTCATACCGATTATTCAATACAGCAAATCATCAAGAAAACATGCATGGTCCTATCAATGCAATGACCTTCAATACATCAAGACCTCCTAGACTTAAGAATCGACTCTCGATATTGGCAAACTCATGCAAATCAGCTGATCAAGACATCCGACACGAAAGTTAATCTCTCATTAAGCATGTGCCCTCACAACACAGGAGAATTTTCCCCTTTTTGGTTATATGAACTCACAAACTTTCAAGCAGGGGCATATAAACACAATTTCGCTCTCTCTCCCAAAAGAATTCACATGTATCATGTCATGACCCATAAGCTTGCCTTTAGTGTACTACTTCACTAATATAAAGAAGTGTGATGTAAGATCACGTAAGACTTTAACGGGTTGTAATGGAAGCTACGGAACTAGTAAGTATTGGGCTAACCAATAATAGCCACTAGCATCCTTAAGCGCCTTTTCAACACATCCCATCAAACTCATGGACATTGTTTCTTTCTTCATCCTCCCATTCTTGAAGTATTTCTTTAGTTCGGCCCATCTTATTAAGCACACTTGACACAACAACAAAGATTATTCATGCACCATCATCATAGTTTATTTATAACCAAGTGCACCTTCAACCTTTTTTTTCCCTCCATCACTCGGCTTTTCTTTTCTTTTCACCATTCTCACTCTTTGACACTTTGGGAAAATGATTTTCTCTTCTTAAGCGCTTAAGAGTTTTGGATCAAACTTACGGCTAATGAAAAGAAGGGATTAAACTCAGTTTACACTTTTTGACGAAATAAAAAATTAATAGGCTAAAGGCTCAACGGGTTGACTAGGGTACACAATCCTGGTGGGTATGATAATGAAAAATAGAAACTTTCGATTAAAAACAAAGAAATGCCTACATCCTTTCCTACAATACACCTCCTTCATTTCATTTTGTACACACACCAGGCAAGTTCTAGACACTTCACAATAGCATGGACTGACAAAACCTCACTTCACACTTATTGCACATGCTCAATTTAAGATATATTCACAGACTCTTCAATCAGCTAATTACAGGAATTCAAATTAAGCCTCAATCACACTGAATCGAACTCTATGGCCTAGGTATCTCAACATATTTACAAAGTTGCATGCTTTCATACGAATCACCTTTTCATTTCACATATCACGTACGACACGCAACCATAATTCCGCAACCATAAAGTAACTACAGGTTTTGGGATGCAACCCACAAAAGAAAAACAATTGAAAATTAATTGAAAAATCTACTCCTAACGACTACATTTCCCTTAAGATGGTCGTCATCCATCCATCATAGGGAACGGTCACTAACTATGACTTCAGTTCAATGGGACCATTCTCGGTGAAAGAACCGAAAACAAACGCCGAGAAACCCAAGAATTGAAATTTTTTTAAAAATATCGATCATTTCGATTACAAAAATATCGATCAATTCGATAACAAAAATATGTACAAAATCAGCTAGCAACATTCAGCAACATACAACAGGTTCACATATATTTGCAATACAGAACAACAACTTACAATCACAAATCACAGGGTCAGAAAAATTTGTTCACAGGCACAACAATAGATTAGGACATACATACATAACAACACAACCAGCACAACCAGCACCTAACTACTCCCACCCCAGACTTAGCTCGAACACTGTCCCCAGTGTTCACAAAAATTAAAATAGCACAAAAATCAAGTGGTGGAACTCTCTGATCAATCAAAGTACTCCACTTCTTCATCAGGTGCTGCTGCTTCATCTCCCATGTCTGAATCACCCCCGTCGTCATCAGCGGACTCCACATCGGAGTCCTCCCGACGTGTCTCCTCGTCTGTGGGGACATCATCATCCGTGGGCTCTACAAATGCTGGCCCCACTCGGCATAGAGCCCTGGCATTTTCGCCAAAAGGGTAGTCTAGCTCGAGCTGCCATAGCTCCTCCTCTGTTGCCGGCCTCCCGCCTATCCTCAGCTGGAGCATTTGCATCCCATACATGCGAGCCATATACTGATCATCACGAGCATGTCGCTCGCCAAGTGTAAGCATTGGCCCGTGGGTGGTGTCGGGTGCCTTAGTTTTAGTGACATCTAAGGCCCGCCGCTCCATCTGCGGGATATAGTCAAGGGCCTCTTCCTCAACATCTAGGCCCCTCAGGAATGTGGTAAGTAGCCCACCAAATCCGTATCTGTGCCCCTGATACAACCGGGCTCTCTTCATGGCGGAGATAATCACCGCCCCCACGTTGATCTCCAGCCCTTTCATCAGGGCGTACACCAGGCATACACGATCTCGGGTTACATCTGTCATATGTACCCCCGGGATAAGGCAAGAACAGACAATCTTAAGCCATATTCTGGCTTCCCTGTTCATCTGTGAATAGGGCAAAGTCTGATGGTAGCCCCTCTCCTTGTGCCTGCTCCATTTAGCTGTCGATCGGGTCCCACACAATATGCGTTTGATGTCCGCATACGGTGGAGTGATATTCAACTGTCGAAGCACGTGGGCGTCTGTATCCCGCGCCCCTATGATAGCATTGAGGTGGTGGGGCTCAAATGTGACTATTTTCCCTCTGATTTTTATGGTGTGACTTCTTAGAGTCGGGTTCCAATTGGCATAGAATTCCCGAATCAGGTGCAAGTTGCATTCCTTGGGCTCTTCAAAGATGAAGTTGAGCCCAGCTGCCTCGATCCGGTGGACAATCCTAGGGAACTCCTGTGCCAATGGTTCCCGTGCTATGTGTTCCTCGGGGAAGTACTTGTTTTCCTTGTGCTCTGCATACCACTTCTTCCCCTCATCCGTCACCCACCTAGTTCCGTATTGGCGGCGTTGGCCTCGTGGAACCGCTGGTGCTGCTGGGACTGCTATGCCCAGTCTGATTTGCTTTCTTCCGGCGCCAGATGTTGATGCGCCTTTCCCTTTTTCTTGCCTGCTTGCCATCTTACCTGTCAACCCAAGTAGACAAGATCAATGTTAAGCCAATGAATATTAACTTCGACTAAGGTCGGGTTAAGCTAGGCTACCCCACACTTAGTCCTTAGCCAAATTTACAACATTCCGGCAAGATCATCTTTATTTACACAAATAAACAACCAACTATACAAACATGCTTAGTGCATACGAAGAATTCGACGGTATATATTCTATGTACTACTCAGACTTCGTACAGCTAACCACCGTCATTACCATCAATAACATTTTATCCCATCGCACTTAGCAAGGAAAAACAAAGAAATGAAAACAACAAGAATTTATCTACAAGAACCTATACAATTCACCCAATTCTTGCAAATTTCAATATTCCCCTAACCCGAGAATCCGTCGGTCTTTTAACATCATAACAATTAGCACATCGACTCATCTCACTCAACATGTACAACTGTTCGGGTGGTTTTGGGTAATAAAACCGACACGCAAGTGCACGTGGTCGAACAAGTAGTAAGTGGCTTTAGTAAGCCAAGTATCGATCCCACAGAGACTTGGATGAAGTGCAAATTGCTCAAGTGTACTATATTTTATTTCTAAAAATGCAGACAACAGTGTAACCAAAAAGTTGATAGTTTGTTTTATAAATTTTATACTAAAACTAAGGACAATTATCTACTTTGAATCTGAACTATGAATGAGAGCATGCTGAGGTTAAACGAACATGTAATGAAACTAATTATCATCATACTTTGGTTAATCTTTTCCTCCAGTTGCTAGCCAAGAACATTTGCCAAGAGATTAAAACTCTCGTATTTAACCTCACTTAAGAATCATGAACCATCCGTCTACATTTCTGTGATCAAATGCAATTCATGTCCTAGCTATACAATTCCGGTTCCTAAATTGACTAATACGACTTTCAGGTATATTTCTATCCTGAAAGCAAATCAAGACTCAATTTTCCCAAATCAAGTAAAGAACATATCCTATTAATTCACAACTTTCCAATTTCGTGCTCTCTCGAGTGAAACCGGACTTTTTAGATGTACATAGATGTAGGCCACACACTAATGCAGTAAGAACAAGAATTAATAGAACAACATGGAAGAAAAGATGGAAAACCATATAATCAGTAATCAAAATTCATCACAAGTGTTCATAACCTCAGCAAGGAAGGGAATTAGCCACTCATTTGTGGATTAATCATCCTAAAACAAGTGTTAATGATACAAACAATTGAATTAGAGAAGAAAGAAAGAGAGAAAAAACCCTGAACTTTTCGTCCCTCAACTGCCTGTAACCCACGTCCTTGCTCCACCAAGTCTGAAATATGAAAAATACACTTAAGTGTCCTATTTATACTAGTGGGAATTTTTCCCGGAATAACGAGCAACGTGTCACGGAGTGCATCGCAGAGCACTGCCTCCGTGACACGCCACGAACGCGGACCCTCACTGGAACTGGGGGTCCGGGAATTTAGGCTCAATGTGGCACGACGTGCATCGCGGAGCACTGGCTCCGTGCCACGGAGCAAACGCGGACCTCCACTGGAATTTGGGTGAATTTTTCCCATCCAGGCAGAATGCCTCCGCGATGGTAGCGTGACACGGCTCCATCACGGAGCCCCTTTATTTCATGCTGTCCAATGCCTTTTCCCTTGCTCGCATCCAAGTCCAACTCCGATGTCATCCAACATGCATTTTAGCTTCCTGAAATCACCTTTTACCTGCAAAACAATGCTAATCATGTTGGTTAGTATAAATTCACATTTTATTACCAATTACATGAGAATGTATACACATTGATAGATAAACAAGGCGAAAATGATACTTTTGAGTATCACTTGGGCATATAAATCTGCCCAAGATCACTTACCCCACACTTAAATCCTTGTTCGTCCTCGAACAACAAACATACAATTCTTTCAATTTACATCCCAACCTCGGTACTTTGGTTCGACAATTTAAGCTACGGTCACACCGATTATTCAATACAACAAATCATCAAGAAAACATGCATGGTCTTATCAATGCAGTGACCTTCAATACATTAAGACCTCCTAGACTTTAAGAATCGACTCTCGATATTGGCAAACTCATGCAAATCAGCTGATCAAGATATCCGACACGAAAATTAATCTTTCATCAAGCATGTGCCCTCACAACACAAGAGAATCTTCCCCTTTTTGCTCATATGACTCACAAACATTCAAACAGGGGCATGTACACACAATTTCACTCTGTCTCCCAAAAGGATTCACATGCATCATGTCATGACCCATAAGCTTGCCCTTAGTGTATTACTCTACTAATATAAAGAAGTGCGATGTAAGATCACGTAGGACTTTAATGGGTTGTAATGGAAGCTATGGAACTAGTAAATATTGGATTAGCCAATAATAGCCACTAGCATCCTTAAGCGCCTTTTCAACACATCCCATCAACTCATGGACATCGCTTCCCTTTTTTTTCATCATCCCATTCTTGATGATTTTCTTTAGTATGGCCCATTTCATTAAGCACACTTGACACAACAACAAAGATTGTTCATGCACCTTCATTATCGTTTATGTATAATAAGTGCACCTTCAACCTTTTCTTTTCTTCCCTCACTCTGCTTTTCTTTTTCTTTTCACCCTTCTCACTCTTTGACACTTTGGGAAAATGATTTTCTCTTCTTAAGCGCTTAAGAGTTTTGTATAGACTTTACGGCTAATGAAAACAAGGAACTAAGCTCGGTTTACACTTTTTGGACAAAAGAAAAAAAAACAATCGGCTAAAGGCTCAAAGGGTTGACTAGGGTATACAATCACAGAAAGGGGGGTATGACAAGGAAAAAAGTAGAAACTCTCGGTTAAAACAAAGAAATTCCTACATCCTTTCCTACAATACACCTCCTTCATTTCGTTTTGTACACACACCAGGCAAGTTCTAGACACTTCACAATAGCATGGAATGTCAACACCTCACTTCACACTTTCTGCACATGCTCGATTCAAGATGTATTCACAGACTCTTCAATCAGCTAATTACATGAATTTAAACATTAAGCCTCAATCACACTGAATCGAACTCTACAGCCTAGGTATCTCAACATATTTACAAATTTGCATGCTTTCATACGAATCACCTTTGCATTTTGAATATCATGTACAACACGCAACCAGAATTTCGCAACCATATAGTAACTACAGGTTCTGGGATGCAATCCACCAAAGAAAAAAAAAAGAAAAAATAATTGAGAAAAAAAAAAAGCTACTCCTAACGACTACATTTCCCTTAAGACGGTCGTCATCCATCCATCATAGGGAACGGTCACTACTTAAGACGTTGGTTCAATGGGACCATTCTCGGTAAAAGAACCGAAAACAAACGCCGAGAAACCCAAAATAAAAAAAAATGTCGAAAGTATCGATCATTTCGATAGAAAAATTATTTACAAAATATTTTAAATATGTATAAACTATATTAAAATTTTTTAAAAATATCGATCATTTCGATAACAAAAATATGTACAGAATCAGAATCAGCTAGCAACCATTCAGCAACACACATCAATTTCACAAACATTTACAAATATAGAACAATAACTTGAAAATTCACAACTCACAGGGACAAACACATTTTCACATACACGACAACAAAATAGAGCATACATGCAAAACAGCCCAACCCAGCACCTAACTACTCCCACCCCACACTTAGCTCGAACACTGTCCCCAGTGTTCACAAAAATTAAAATAACACAAAATTGGGTGGTGGAACTCCCTAATCAGTCAAAGTATTCCACTTCTTCATCGGGTGCTGCTGCTTCATCTCCCATATCCGAGTCGCCTCCTGTTCGCGGTCTGCTGCTCGGTATATATTATAAACCGACACGCAAGTGTACGTGGTCAAACAAGTAATAAAGTGGCTAAGTAGCCAAGTATCGATCCAAGGAGGCTGCTCTAGATATGCAAAATTTCCTAGTTCACTATATTTCTATTCTATTTCTAACTATGCTAACAACTATCCAATCAAGATTTGAGGGAGTTTTGTTTCTAGACTAATTATATACTAAAATTAATAACTACTATTTACGTTGAGTTTAGACAATGGATATGCACATGCCAAGGTTAAGAACGAGTAATGAACTTGATAATCATGATAATTTGGTCATCTTCTTCTTTATATTGCTAGCCAAGAACGTTTGCCTAGAAATTAAAACTTCCGTATTTAATTTCACTTTAGCTTCATAAACCATTCGTCTACATTTCTGTGATCAAATGCAATTTATGACCTAACACTACAATTCCGGTTCCTAAATTGACTAATACGGCTTTCAAGTATATTTCTATCAAGAAAGCACATCAAAACCCAATTTTCCCAAATCAAGTAAAGAACAATACCCTATTAATTCACAACTTTCCAATTTCATGCTCTCTCGAGTGAAATTGGACTTTTTAGATATACATTAATGGTGGCCAATCAAGAATGTAATAAGCACAAGAATTAATAGAACAACATGCAAGAAGAAGAAGAAACCATATCAATTATTACCAAGAATCATTACACAAGTTCAAAACCTCAGCAAGAAAGGAATTAGCCACTCATTCTTGGATTAATCATCCTAGAATGAGTGTAAATCATGCATACAATTGAAGGAAAAGAAGAAGGGAAGAGAAGAAAACTCTTATCTTTTCTATTCTTCAACTGCCACAAAACCACGTTCCTCTCTCCACTTCTGAACTCCACTAAAAAAACTAAAACTAAAAGAAGACTCTTTTAAAAATAACCTAAGTGTGCTATTTATACTAGTGGGAATTTTTTCCCGGAATAACAAGCAACGTGTCACGGAGGCCAACGCGGAGCACTGCCTCCGTGACACGGCGTGGACGCGGACCCTCTCTGGAAATTTCAGGGTCCGGATAATTGGCTTCAACGTGGCACGGAGGCCATCGCGGAGCCCTGTCTCCGTGTCACGGAGCTGTCGCGATGCCTCACTGGAATCTGCCAATTAATTTCCTCTCCAGGCAGTGTGCTACCGCGATGGCAGCGTGGCACGGCGCCATCGCGGAGCCAGTGTAAGATGTGCCATCCGAGGTCTTTTCCACGCTCGCATCCAAGTCCAACTCCGACATAAGTCCAACACGCATTTTTGCTCCTAAAAATCACATTATCCTGCAAAACAAATGCTAATCATGTTGGTTAGTATAAATTCGCATTTTATTGCCAAATACATGATATTATATACACATTGCACAACAAACAAGGTAAAAATGGTACGTTTGAGCATCACTTGGGCATATAAATCTGCCCAAGATCACTTACCCCACACTTAAATCCTTGTTCGTCCTCGAACAACACATACACAAATCATGCACATCACATCTCAACCTTTGTCACTATGGTGCAACCATTTACGTTACGGTCATACCGATTATTCGATTTTTTTTGCAAATCATCAAGAAAACATGCTTGGTCGTACAAGACAATGACCTTAATACATCGAGGCTTCCTAGACTTTTAAGAATTGATTCTTGATATCGGCAAACTCATGCAAATCAACTAATCAAGAAATCCGACCCGAAAATCAATCTTTAATCAAGCATGTACCCTCACAACTCGAGAGAAACTTCCCCTTTTATGCTCGTGCAGCACACAAACATGCACGTAGGGGCATATAGAAATTAATTTCACTCTCTCTCCCAAAAGAATTCACATGCATCATGTCATGACCCATAAGCTTGCCCTTAGTGTATTACTCCACTAATATAAAGAAATGCAGTGTAGGATCAAATAGGACTTTTAATGGGTTGTAACTGGGCTATGGATCTAGTATATATATATTTGATTAGCCAATAATAGTTGCTAGCATCCTTAAGCGCCTTTTCAACTCATTCCCATCGACTCATGGACATTGTTCCTCTCTTTTCTCTTTTTCTCCCCTTCATGCTGGTTTACTTTCATACAGCCCATTTCATCAGGCACACTTGACACAAAACAGAGGGTTTTCATGTACCCTCAATTTCATTTAATTACAACTAGTGCCTCTTCAACATCATCTTTTCTTTCTTCACTCTGCTTTTCTTTTTCTTTTCACTCTTTTCACTCTTTAACACTTTGGGAAACAATTTTCTGTTCTTTATAAGCGCTTAAGAGTTTCTTATAGACTTCAAGGCTAATGAAAAGAAGGAATAAAGCTTAGTTCATACAATTCTGGACAAAAGAAAGAAATCGGCTAAAGGCTCAACGGGCTGACTAGGGTATACAACATATAGAAAGGTAGAATTTAACAAGAAAAAAATGGAAACTAACGGTTAAAACAAAGAAATGCCTACATCCTTTCCAACACTACCCCTCCTTCATTTCGCTTTGTATACACGCCAGGCAAGTTCTAGACAATTCACAATGACATGGAATAGCAAAACCTCACTCACACTTCATGCACATGCTCGAATCAAGATGCATTCACAGACTCTTTAATTAGTCAAGTACATGAATTCAAGATTAAGCCTCAATCATAATGAACCAAATTCTATAGCCTAGGTAACTCAACATATTTACACAATTACATGTTTTCAAATGAATCACTTTCGCATTTCGAACATCAATTACACACGCAACAAAATTTTAGCAACCATAAGCAACTACAGTTTATTGATGCAATCCACCAAAGAAACTAAAAACAAATCATCTACTCCTATCGACTACATTTCCCTTAAGACGGTCGTCATCCATCCATCATAGGGAATGCTCACTAACTATGACATCGGTTCAATGGGACTATTCTCGGTAAAAGAATCGAAAACAAACTCCGAGAAACCCAAAAATAAAACTTCAAAATTTTTGCAACACATCGATCATTTCGATGAAAAAAATATTTACAAAATATGTTGATAAGTGCAACATCCTTTCGCAAAAATTTTGAAAAATATCGATCATATCGATAGAGAAAAAAATATTTACAAAATTTACAAAATATTTACAACGGCAACCATAACTTTTTAAAGACACACATCATTAGCCACAAACAAATATATACACATCATTCACAAATCAGTTCACAACAACAGGGAAAGCATAGACATACACAAACGTCAAGGAAGAATATACAGCAGATTTAGAGCCTATGACCCAGCACCTAACTACTCCTCACCCCACACTTAAATCGAACACTGTCCTCAGTGTTCACAAAAATACAAAGCATAAAATTTTGGGTGGTGAAACTCCCTTCTCAGTCGAAATATTCGACTTCCTCATCCGGTGCTGCGGCCTCGTCGCCCATATCTGAATCAGCTCCCTCGCCGTCATCGGACTCCACATCAGAGTCCTCACGACGTGTCTCTTCATCAGTAGGGACGTCGTCATCAGTCGGCTCCACAAAGGCTGGCCCCACCTTGCATAAAGCTCTGGCGTTCTCGCCAAAAGGGTAGTCCAGCTCCAGCTGCCATAATTCATCCTCGGTGGCTGGTCTCCCACCTATCCGTAGCTGCAGCATCTGCATATCGAACATACGGGCCATATACTGGTCGTCACGAGCATGTCGCTCGCCCAGAGTCAGCACAGGTCCGTGTGTAGTGTCGGGGGCCTTGGTCTTTGTCACATCAAGGGCCCGCCGCTCCAACTGCGGAATGTAATCTAAGGCTTCTTCCTCAACGTCGAGGCCTCGGAGGAAGGTGGTGATGAGTCCGCCAAACCCGTATCTGTGGCCCTGGTGTAGTCTGGCTCTCTTCATGGCGGATATTATAACCGCCCCCACATTAATCTCAAGCCCTTTCATAAGGGCATACACCAGGCAGACACGGTCCCGGGTCACGTCTGTCATATGTACTCCCGGGATCAAACACGAACATACAATTTTTAGCCAGATTCTGGCCTCCCTGTTCATCTGCGAATAAGGCAGAGTCTGGTGGTAACCCCTCTCTTTGTGTCTACTCCATCGGGCTGTGGATCGAGCCCCGCACAACGTACGTCTGATGTCGGCGTACAGTGGGGTGATGTTGAGCTGGCGGAGAACGTGGGCGTCTGTGTCCCGCGCTCCAACGATGACATTCAGCTGCTGGGGTTCCAGAGTGACAATCTGCCCTCTGATTTTAATAGTGTGACTTCTGATGGCCGGGTTCCAGTTGGCATAAAATTCCCGGACCAAGTGAAGGTTGCACTCCGTGGGCTCCTGAAAAATAAAGCTGAGCCCAGCTGCTTCAATTCTCTGTACGATGCGAGGGAACTCCTGTGCAAGTGGTTCCCTTGCAATATGTTCCTCCGGGAAGTACTTGTTCTCCTTATGCTTTGCGTACCACTTCTTCCCTTCATCGGTACCCATCGTGTTCCGTATCGGCGGTATTGACCGCCTGGAACAGCAGGTGCAGCTGGGACAGCAGTGCCCAGTCTCATTCTCTTTCTGCCGGTGCCTGAGGTTGAAGCACCCTTGCCTTTATCTTGTCGGCTGGCCATTGTACCTGTCAATTTACACAGACAAGCACAACGTTAAGCTAAAAACTTGTTAGTTTTGGCTAAGGTCGGGTTAAAAAAAATTTACCCCACACTTAGTCTTTAACAATATTTACAACATGTTAGCAAGGATAGATCTATTTACACCCCAAACACAATCACTATAAACATATTGCTTAGTGCGTTCACAAAAATTCGACAGCATACCAGCTAGAGAACTACTCAGACTTCATACAGCTAACCCAATCCTACCATCGACAGCTATTCACCCATGGCACTTAGCAATAATAACAACAACCAAATAGAAACAACAATACAAACATTTTATATACAATAATCTAATCAATTCAACCAATTCACATATTACGCAATGTCCCACTAAAAAACGAGAATTAGTCGTCTTTCACCAATTATACAATATTTACCAGGACTTATCTCAACTAATAAACACACCCCGGCATCAATTTCGTCAAACTATCAAGTTACCCAAGTTAAAATTCGACAACCCCAAGCCCTAGAACTCAATTCGACAATCAACAATGAATTATTCAATCAATCGATAAGTTCACCCGTCAACTACAACAATCCGAACACAATCAATCGCAAAATAATTCACGTCATGTTTAATTTCTACCTAGGGTGATATATCTCACCTCACATGCTCAAAATCGACAAAAATCGCCAAAAATTTGAGATAGACGATGAAAACATACCTTGGAATTGAAGAATCGATAAAGACTTGACGTTTTCCTTGCCTCTTAACGTGGAACGGAGCTTGGGGGTAGGGGAATGGGTGTTTGGTCGCGGAGGGAAGAGGGAATGGGGAAAATAGGGGCGAAATCGGTGGTTTTTATTAAGAAAACACGCGGGTCACCCGGAAACCCGGTGTGACCCGGCACTGGGATAAGGGCAACGTGTCACGGAGGTTAACGCGGAGGCCCTCCTCCGTGACACGGAGCCAACGCGTTGGCTTACTGGAATTTTAAAAAATTCCAGATTTGCCTTCAACATGTCACGGAGGCCAACGCGGAGCATTGCCTCCGTGACACGGCGCCAACGTGCCAGTGCTCTGTTTCACTATCAAATTTTATTTTTCATACCTCGCCTCGTTTTCTCGATTCCACGTATTTTTCCTCCGGTATACCTGAAAATCACCTCACTAAACAAAAATTGGTTAAATTCATAGATTTCCCTACTAAAAATTAAAAATTACTAATTAAAATGCAAATCTAAACCTAGTCAAGAAAAAAGAAAAGATAATAAAATAGAAGAAAAACTTTACACTAAGAAAAAAAAAAAAAAAGAAAGAGAGAAAAAAAATATTTTTCACGGGTTGCCTCCCGTGCGGCGCCTGGTTTAACGTCGCGGCTCGACAGCCTTTACGCTCAATTTTCTACTAGGGAGATGGACGATTTGACTCGATCATGGTCATCTCCCCAGTAGTTCTCAACCTTGTCTGGTGGCCTACCTAGTAACTCTCGGGAATCACTCAATCCATTTGCATTCCCATGATCAATCACGTTGATCACCGAGAGTTCCTTATAGACAGTCGGAAGCTTAGGTGCCTTGTACACGTCGAACACCTCAACCTTGTCGTGTGCTCGCATCGTGAGTTGACCCGCAGCTACATCGATCAATGCCTTTCCGGTTGCCAAAAATGGTCGTCCCAAAATAAATGGGACTTCTGCATCTGGCTCAAAATCCAGAACAATGAAATCTACCGGAAAAATGAGGGAACCTACCTGCACTAGCACATCCTCCACAATGCCATCCGGCTTAGCTAAAGACCTGTCTGCTAGCTGCAAGATCACTGTTGTAGGTCTAGGACTCCCTAGCCCTAACTTTCTGAATACCGAAGATGGCATCAGATTTATACTTGCCCCCAAGTCGCATAACCCACGAGCTCGGATACTTTGCCCAATCGTCAGCTGGATAGTAAAACTTCCAGGATCCTTCAGTTTAGTGGGCAACCTGTTCTGAATACGGGATGTGCATTCCTCCGTTAAAGCCACCGTGGCATACTCGGTCAAGCGACTTTTGTTGGCCACGATGTCTTTGATATACTTTGCATATTTTGGCACACCCTGCAAGACATCAACAAGAGGTAAGTTAACATGTACCTGTTTAAGTACCTCCATGAATTTCTGGGAACACGCCTCCTCCTTGTGTTTCTTAAGTCGTTGAGGGAACGGGGGTGGAGGCCTTGTTGGTTCAGCTTCTTTGGTCTTCCCCGTATCTGAGGTTTGTTCTCCCTCAACATCTGCTGCTCCTGACTTCTGAGGCGGTCTTTCCGGTTCCACCTCCTTTAATTGTAAACCACTCCTCGTGGTCACTGCATTTACCTGCTTAGGATTGGGATCCGTGTCGCTAGGTAGTCCTCCCCTTGGTCTAGTATTTTGGGCACTAGCAAATTGCCCAAACTGATATTCAAGAGCCTTGGTTGCCAATTGATTGTTCTTTACTTCAGCTGCCAATTTGACATAGTCAGCCTGCAATTGTGCCTGGTTGGCAATCATGGTCTTGAACATTTCCTCAATAGTCGGTGATGGTGGTGGAGGAGGGGCATTGTGATTTCTGAACAGATTCTGATAGCCTTGTTGCCCTCCTTGGTTTCTGTGCATACCCTGCCCTGAACCTTGGCCTTGTTGATTGTTGCTACCCCACGAAAAATTCGGATGATTCCTCCAATTCGAGTTGTAGCCACCACCAAACTGCTGTTGATTCCTCTGTGCATTGCCCACAAAGTTGACAGAATCAGGATTTGCACCACAGCATTCAGCTGAATGCTCACTACTACCACACACTTCACACCACATCTGTTGGACTGCATTAACTGAGGCTGAAGGCTGGTTCAAATTCATAGTGCTGAAGTGAGTGTTTAACTGATTTTGCAAAGCAGCTATCTGTGCAGCGATAGCTGTGAATCCATCCACTTCGAACACTCCCGCTGCTTTCCTTGCTCCACCCCTTGAAGAATCTGCATTCCATTCCGGATTGCCTTGTGAGATTCGGTTGAGCAAAGTGTACAGCTCCTCATAAGTCTTCTCCAGCGCTTGCCCTCCAGCTGCTGAGTCTAACAAAATTTTAGTGTGGGGTTCCAAACCCTCAATAAAAGTGTGGACCAACACCTCGTTTGACTGATGATGATAGGGACAGTCCCGCAACATGGACTTGAATCTTTCCCAGGCTTGATAAAGATTTTCTCCTTCCCTCTGTTTAAAACTTAGAATCTGACTTCTAAGTTTAGCTGTTTTACCTGAAGGGAAAAATCTGATCAAAAACTTCCTTGCAAGATCATCCCACGTTGATATAGAGTTGGGTGGTTCAGCTTTTAACCACCTCTTGGCTTCACCAAGTAAGGAAAATGGAAATAAGGTGAGCCGAACATAATCAGGTGACACTCCAGCGGGTATGTACGTGTCACTTATCTCCAAAAAGTTCTGGAGATGTTGTTGCGGATCTTCGTGAGGGAGACCGGTAAACTGCCCGCTCGTGTGCAAAAGTTGCACCATATTTTGCTTTAACTCAAATCTCCCCCCAGGCTCTGGTTTGCGGATGCTGGAATGTACATTATTAGCGTGTGGGATTGCCACCTCGCGAACCGGCCTGGCTGCTACTTCCTCGGGCACTAACACTGCCCGCACAACTGGTGGATTGGGTTGCTCCATCATAGACTGTTTGAGCAACTGCAGCTTCTTCCGAAGAGCTTCTCTACGTTGACTATGCAATTCACGTTCTGGCTCTAAGTAAGATTCCACCAGCTCCTTGTCCCTTGCCAGTGTTCACAAAAATAAAAATCTGCAAAATACAGGCTAAGACCAAGTTGTTAACACTTAAGAAGATAAAAATACAAATACAGTAAATTTACACTAAACAAAATTTTACAACTCGCCTAGCCTCCCCGGCAACGGCGCCAAAAACTTGTTCGCGGTCTGCTGCTCGGTATATATTATAAACTGACATGCAAGTGTACGTGGTCAAACAAGTAATAAAGTGGCTAAGTAGCCAAGTATCGATCCAAGGAGGCTGC
Organism: Datura wrightii; assembly: GCA_035772735.1. Lineage (NCBI taxonomy): Eukaryota > Viridiplantae > Streptophyta > Magnoliopsida > Solanales > Solanaceae > Datura > Datura wrightii. The sequence goes on along the minus strand of JASDFA010000016.1, from coordinate 90,574,200 downwards.
TCTAGATATGCAAAATTTCCTAGTTCACTATATTTCTATTCTATTTCTGACTATGCTAACAACTATCCAATCAAGATTTGAGGGAGTTTTGTTTCTAGACTAATTATATACTAAAATTAATAACTACTATTTACGTTGAGTTTAGACAATGGATATGCACATGCCAAGGTTAAGAACGAGTAATGAACTTGATAATCATGATAATTTGGTCATCTTCTTCTTTATATTGCTAGCCAAGAACGTTTGCCTAGAAATTAAAACTTCCGTATTTAATTTCACTTTAGCTTCATAAACCATTCGTCTACATTTCTGTGATCAAATGCAATTTATGACCTAACACTACAATTTCTATCAAGAAAGCACATCAAAACCCAATTTTCCCAAATCAAGTTAAGAACAATACCCTATTAATTCACAACTTTCCAATTTCATGCTCTCTCGAGTGAAATTGGACTTTTTAGATATACATTAATGGTGGCCAATCAAGAATGTAATAAGCACAAGAATTAATAGAACAACATGCAAGAAGAAGAAGAAACCATATCAATTATTACCAAGAATCATTACACAAGTTCAAAACCTCAGCAAGAAAGGAATTAGCCACTCATTCTTGGATTAATCATCCTAGAATGGGTGTAAATCATGCATACAATTGAAGGAAAAGAAGAAGGGAAGAGAAGAAAACTCTTATCTTTTCTATTCTTCAACTGCCACAAAACCACGTTCCTCTCTCCACTTCTGAACTCCACTAAAAAAACTAAAACTAAAAGAAGACTCTTTTAAAAATAACCTAAGTGTGCTATTTATACTAGTGGGAAATTTTTCCCGGAATAACAAGCAACGTGTCACGGAGGCCAACGCGGAGCACTGCCTCAGTGACACGGCGTGGACGCGGACCCTCTCTGGAAATTTCAGGGTCCGGATAATTGGCTTCAACGTGGCACGGAGGCCATCGCGGAGCCCTGTCTCCGTGCCACGGAGCTGTCGCGATGCCTCACTGGAATCTGCCAATTAATTTCCTCTCCAGGAAGTGTGCTACCGTGATGGCAGCGTGGCACGGCGCCATCGCGGAGCCAGTGTAAGATGTGCCATCCGAGGTCTTTTCCACGCTCGCATCCAAGTCCAACTCCGACATAAGTCCAACACGCATTTTTGCTCCTAAAAATCACATTATCCTGCAAAACAAATGCTAATCATGTTGGTTAGTATAAATTCGCATTTTATTGCCAAATACATGATATTATATACACATTGCACAACAAACAAGGTAAAAATGGTACGTTTGAGCATCACTTGGGCATATAAATCTGCCCAAGATCACCTCCGTCGTCATCATCAGACTCCACATCGGAGTCCTCCCGACGTGTCTCCTCATCCGTGGGGACATCATCATCTGTGGGCTCTACAAATGCTGGCCCCACTCGGCATAGAGCCCTGGCGTTTTCGCCAAATGGGTAGTCTAGCTCGAGTTGCCATAGCTCCTCCTCTGTCAGCGGCCTCCCACCTATCCTCAGCTGGAGCATCTGCATCCCATACATCCGAGCCATATACTAGTCATCATGAGCATGTCGCTCGCCAAGTGTAAGCACTGGCCCGTGGGTGGTGTCGGGAGCCATAGTTTTAGTAACGTCTAAGGCCCGCCGCTCCAACTGCGGGATATAATCGAGGGCCTCCTCCTCAACATCGAGGCCCCTGAGAAAGGTGGTCAGTAGTCCACCAAAACCATACCTGTGCCCCTGGTGCAACCGGGCTCTCTTCATGGCAGATATAATAACCGCCCCGACATTAATCTCCAGCCCTTTCATCAGGGCGTACACCAGGCAAACACGATCCCGAGTTACATCAGTCATATGTACCCCCGGGATTAGGCATGAGCAAACTATCTTCATCCAGATTCGGGCTTCCCTGTTCATCTGTGAATAGGGCAACGTCTAGTGGTAGCCCCTCTCTTTGTGTCTGCTCCATCTAGCTATTGATCGGGTCCCACACAATGTGCGTCTGATGTCCGCATACGGTGGGGTAATGTTCAGCTGTCGGAGGACGTGGGCGTCTGTGTCCCGCGCTCCTATGATGACATTGAGGTGGTGGGGCTCCAGAGTGACTATTTGCCCTCTGATCTTGATGGTGTGACTCCTGATCGTCGGGTTCCAATTGGCATAGAAATCCCGAACCAAGTGCAGATTGCATTCCTTGGGCTCCTCAAAGATGAACTTGAGCCCAGCTGCCTCGATCCGGTGGACCATTCTAGGGAACTCCTGTGCCAATGGCTCCCGTGCTATGTGCTCCTCGGGGAAATATTTATTTTCTTTGTGCTTTGTGTACCACTTTTTCCCCTCATCGTCACCCATCTCGTTCCGTACTGGCGGCGCTGGCCGCGTGGAACTGCTGGTGCAGCTGGGATTGCTGTGACCAGTCTGATTCGTTTCCTTCCGGCGCCTGAAGTTGACGCGCCTTTTCCTTTATCTTGCCGGCTTGCCATTTCACCTGTCAACCCAAGTAAACAAGATCAATGTTAAGCTAACTGATATTAACTTTGGCTAAGGTAGGGTTACGCTAGGTTACCCCACACTTAGTCCTTAGCTACAGTTATAACAATACGGCAAGAATATCTTTATTTACACAAAACAAACAACTATACAATCATGCTTAGCGCGTTCGAAAGAAAATTCGACGGTATAACTTCTGCGTACTACTCAGACTTCGTACAGCTAATCACAATTACTACCATCGCTAACATTTTAACCATCGCACTTAGCAACAAAAAATAAAGAAACAAAAATAACACCAAAAATATATTTACACACGAGCCTATCCAACCAACCAATTTTTACAAATTTCAACATTTCCCCCAACCCGAGAATCCGTCGTTCTATTAACATCCTAAAAATTTGTACATCGACTCATCTCATTCAACACGTACAACCCGGCATAAAATTCACAAGTTCAGTACATTTTCGACTTCAAATTCAACTAACAAGCCCTAGAATTGATTTTATCAATCAAATTTGATCAATTCATGCAATCGACAAGTTCAAGCAATCATACGACATTCCGAACATTCATCAATCAACAATGAAATCAAATTCATGATTAATTTCGACTTAGGGCAATTTAGCTCACCTCCCATGCTAAAAGTCGAAGAAAATCGACAAGAATTTGAGAGGGAATCGAAGAACATACCTTGTTTTTGAAGAATCGAAGAAACTTGGTGAATTTCTTGCCTTACTCCGTAGCACGTTGATGGGGGATGGGTTTTGGGGGGTTTGGTCGCGGAGGGATTAGAAAATGAGGGAAAAAGGAAGGGTTTCGGGGTTAAAAAGGAAGAAAATCACGCGGGTCACCCGGCGACTCGGTGTGACCCGTCGCGATATACACGACAACGTGTCACGGAGTGCATCGCGGTGCACTGCCTCCGTGACACGGAGCCATCGCGAGACTGTTCTGGAAATTTTTAAAATTTCCGGGTTATACCTCAGCGTGTCACGGAGGGTAACGCGGAGGTCCTCCTCCGTGACACGGAGCTATCGCCCCAGCTCACTGTTTTCCACTTTTTATTAATTTTTCATACCTCGACTTTTCCTTCGCGATTCCGTGCGTATTTTCCTCCGTTTGACCTAAAAATCATCTCACTATACAAAATTGGTTAGAATTATAGGTTTCACTCTAAATATAAATAAACAAAAACCAAAAAGAAAAATTTTGTAGTAAATCAAGAAAAAGAAAAAGAAAAATCTATTTACACTTTACAAACTGAAAGAAAGAAAAAATTTTCTTCACGGGTTGCCTCCCGTGCAGCGCCTGGTTTACCGTCGCGGCTCGACGTCGTTAAGCTCAATTGTCCGCTAGGGTGATGGACGATTTCTATCGATCACCGTCCTCCCCCCAGTAGTGCTTACACCTTTCCGGTGGTTTTCCCATTAACTCTTGGGAATCCTTCTTCTGCTTATCATCACCTTGATTAATCACATTGATCACCGAGAGTTCTTCATGCACCATCGGGAGCTTGGGTGCCTTGTACACATTGAACACCTCTACCTTGTCATGTGCTCGCATTGTTAGCTGCCCCGCAGCTACGTCGATTAGTGCTTTCCCGGTTGCCAAGAAGGGACGCCCCAAAATAAATGGGACTTCCGCATCTGGTTCAAAATCCAGCACGACAAAATCTACCGAAAAAATTAGGGAGCCAACTTGCACCAGAACGTCCTCAACAATGCCATCCAGCCTAGCTAAGGATCGATCCGCCAACTGCAAGATTACCGTTGTGGGTCTAGGACTCCCTAGACCCAACTTTCTGAATACCGATGAAGGCATCAAATTTGTGCTCGCTCCCAAGTCACACAATCCACGAGCTCGGATGCTCTGCCCAATAGTAAGCTGGATAGTAAAACTCCCAGGGTCTTTTAACTTTGTGGGCAGTCTATTTTGGATCCGGGAAGTGTACTCCTCCGTTAGAGCCACCATAGCATACTCAGTCAACCGACTTTTGTTTGCCACGATGTCCTTTATATACTTCGCATATTTCGGCACTCCCTGCAAGACATCAACAAGAGGTAAGTTAACATGTACCTGTTTCAGCACCTCCATGAATTTCTTGAAACACGCCTCCTCTTTGTGTTTCTTTAGTCGTTGAGGGAACGGGGGTGGAGGTCTTTCTGATTCAGCTTCCTTGGTTTTCCCCCTTTCAGAACTTTGCTCCCTCTCAACTTCTGCTGCTCCCGACTGTTGAGGTGGTCTTTCTGGTTCCACCTCTTTCAGCTGCAAACCACTCCTTGAGGTCACTGCATTTACCTGCTTGGGATTGGGATCCGTGTCGCTTGGCAGTCCTCCTCTAGGCCTTGTGTTTTGGGCACTAGAAAATTGCCCAAATTGATATTCAAGTGCCTTGGTAGCCAACTGGTTTTTTTTCACTTCGGCTGCCAATTTCACATAGTCAGCCTGCAATTGAGCTTGGTTAGCTATCATGGTCTTGAACATCTCCTCAATGCTGGGTGATGGTGGTGGAGGAGGTGCATTGTTGTTTTTGAATTGAGCTTGATAGTTCTGCTGCCCTCCTTGATTCCTTTGCACACCCTGACCCGAACTTTGGCCCTGATGGTTGTTGCTACCCCATGAGAAATTAGGATGATTCCTCCAATTGGAGTTGTAGCTACTACCATACTGCTGGTGGTTCCTTTGTGCATTACCCACATAGTTTACCGAGTCAGGATTGGCTCCACAACACTCAGCTGAGTGCTCACTGCTTCCACACACTTCACACCACATCTGCTGGACTGCATTAACTGGGGCTTGAGGCTGGTTCAGTGTCATGTTGCTGAAGTGATTGTTCAATTGATTTTGCAATGCAGCTATCTGTGCAGCGATAGCTATAAACCCATCCACTTCAAGCACTCCTGCTGCTTTCCTTGTCCCACCTCGTGATGAATCAGCATTCCATTCTAGATTGCCCTGTGAAATCCGGTTCAACAAGGTATACAGCTCCTCATAAGTCTTTTCCAACGCTTTCCCTCCAGCTGCTGAGTCTAGCAATATTTTGGTGTGGGGTTCCAAACCCTCAATAAATGTGTGCACCAGCACATCATTGCACTGATGATGATGAGGACAATCCGGCAACATGGATTTAAATCTCTCCCAGGCCTAATATAAATTTTCTCCCTCTCTCTGTTTGAAACTTAGAATTTGACTTCTAAGTCTTGCTGTTTTACCAGAGGGAAAAAACCTTATCAAGAACTTCCGTGCAAGATCATCCCACGTAGAAATAGAATTCGGTGGCTCAGCTTTCAACCACCTCTTGGCTTCTCCGAATAATGAGAATGGGAACAATGTAAGCCGGACATAGTCTGGTGACACTCCAGCGGGGATGTAAGTGTCACTTATCTCCAAACAATTTTGGAGATGCTGCTGTGGATCTTCATGAGGGAGACCGGTAAATTGCCCGCTTGTGTGCAACAACTGCACCATATTTTGTTTAAGTTCAAATCTCCCTCCGGGCTCTGGTTTGCGGATACTCGATGTAACATTATTGGCATGTGGGATTGCCACCTCGCGAACCGGCCGTGCTGCTGCTTCTTCGGGCACTAACACTGCCCGTACTACCGGTGGATTCTATTGTTGCTCCATGATCGTGTGTCTGAGCAACTGTAGCTTTCTTTGTAGATCTTCTCTTTGCTTACTGTGAAGTATCCTTTCTGGCTCTATATACGATTCCACCAGCTCCTTGTCTCTTGCCAGTGTTCAACAACAATTAAGTCTGCAAAATACAGGCTAAGACCAAGTTGTCAACACTAAGAAAATAACAATACAGTAAATTAACACTTAAAACAATTTCACCAATTGCCAAGTCCCCGGCAACGACGCCAAAAACTTGTTCGGGTGGTTTTGGGTAATAAAACCGACACGCAAGTGCACGTGGTCGAACAAGTAGTAAGTGGCTTTAGTAAGCCAAGTATCGATCCCACAGAGACTTGGATGAAGTGCAAATTGCTCAAGTGTACTATATTTTATTTCTAAAAATGCAGACAACAGTGTAACCAAAAAGTTGATAGTTTGTTTTATAAATTTTATACTAAAACTAAGGACAATTATCTACTTTGAATCTGAACTATGAATGAGAGCATGCTGAGGTTAAACGAACATGTAATGAAACTAATTATCATCATACTTTGGTTAATCTTTTCCTCCAGTTGCTAGCCAAGAACATTTGCCAAGAGATTAAAACTCTCGTATTTAACCTCACTTAAGAATCATGAACCATCCGTCTACATTTCTGTGATCAAATGCAATTCATGTCCTAGCTATACAATTCCGGTTCCTAAATTGACTAATACGACTTTCAGGTATATTTCTATCCTGAAAGCAAATCAAGACTCAATTTTCCCAAATCAAGTAAAAAACATATCCTATTAATTCAAAACTTTCCAATTTCGTGCTCTCTCTAGTGAAATCGGACTTTTTAGATGTACATTGATGTAGGCCACACACTAATGTAGTAAGAACAAGAATTAATAGAACAACATGGAAGAAAAGATGGAAAACCAAAGAATCAATGATCAAATTTCATTACAATTGTTCATAACCTCAGCAAGGAGAGGAATTAGCCACTCATTTGTGGATTAAACATCTTTAAATGAGTGTTAATCATACAAGCAATTGAATTAAAGAAGAAAGAAAGAGAGAAAAAACCCTGAACTTTTCGTCCCTCAACTGCCTGTAACCCACGTCCTTGCTCCACCAAGTCAGAATATTAAAAAATGAACCTAAGTGTTCTATTTATACTAGTGGGAATTTTTCCTGGAATAACGAGCAACGTGTCACGGAGTGCATCGCAGAGCACTGCCTCCGTGACACGCCACGAACGCGGACCCTCACTGGAACTGGGGGTCCGGGAATTTAGGCTCAACGTGGCACGGCGTGCATCGCGGAGCACTGGCTCCGTGCCACGGAGCAAACGCGGACCTCCACTAGAATTTGGGTGAATTTTCCCCATCCAGGCAGAATGCCTCCGCGATGGTAGCGTGACACGGCTCCATCGCGGAGCCCCTTTATTTCATGCTGTCCAATGCCTTTTCCCTTGCTCGCATCCAAGTCCAACTCCGATGTCATCCAACATGCATTTTAGCTTCCCGAAATCACATTTTACCTGCAAAACAATGCCAATCATGTTGGTTAGTATAAATTCACATTTTATTACCAATTACATGAGAATGTATACACATTGATAGATAAACAAGGCGAAAATGATACTTTTGAGTATCACTTGGGCATATAAATCTGCCCAAGATCAACAACCCGGCATGAATTTCACACGTTCACTACATTTTTCCACTTCAAATTCAAAAACAAGCCCTAAATATGATTGTATCACAAAATTTGATTAAATTATGCAATTAACGAGTTCAAGCAATCATAATAATATTCCGAACATCCATCAACACTAATTCAATTGAATTTACGTTTAATTTCTACTTAGGGCGAACTTAGCTCACATCACATGCTCAATGTCGAAGGAAATCGGTAAGAAATGAGATGGAATCGAAGAAAATACCTTGAGATTGAAGAAGTGAAGGAAACACGATGAATTTCTTGGCCTATTCCGTGTCACGTTGAAGGGGGAGGGGTTTTAGGGGGTTCAGTCACGGAGTGTGTGAGAAATAAGGAAAAATTGAGGGGGATTCAGGGTTTAAAAGTGGAAAAATCACGCGGGTCACCCGGCGACCCGGTGTGACCCATCGCGATATACACAGCAACGTGTCATGGAGTGCATCACGGAGCACTGCCTTCGTGACACGGAGCTGTCGCGAGGGCGTTTTGGAATTTTTTTTTAAAAATTCCGGATTTATACCTCAACGTGTCATAGAGGGTAACGCGGAGGTCCTCCTCCGTGACACGGAGCTATCGCCCTAGCTCACTGTTTTGCCACTTTTTATTGATTTTCATACCTCGAATTTTCCTTTGCGATTCCTTGCATAATTTCCCTCCGTTCGACCTGAAATTCATTCTACTACAAGAAATTGGTTAGAATTATAGGTTTCACTCAAAATAAAAATAAAACAAAACTAAAAATTTTTGTTGTTAAACAAGAAAAAGAAAAAGAAAAATCTATTCACAATTTACAAAGAAAAAATTTTCACGGGTTGCCTCTCGTGCAGCGCCTGGTTTACCGTCTCGGCTCGACGTCATTCAACTCAGTTGTCCTCTAGGGTGATGGACGTTTTCTCTCAAAAACCGTACTCCCCCAAGTAGTGCTTACACCTCTGTCCATTGACTAAGAACGTGGCACTCCGATCTTCTTGCCACAACTCTACTGCTCCATGCGGGGTCATTCTCACCACTTCAAATTGCCCCGATCATTTGGACCTCAGCTTTCCCGGAAACAACTTCAACCTTGAATTGAAAAGCAATACCTTCTGTCCTGGTTCAAAAATGTGGTGCACCACATGCTTGTCATGCCACCTTTTGGTTCTTTCCTTATAGTACTTAGCGCTCTAATAGGCATGCCAGCGGAACTCTTCAAGTTCACTGAGTTGCATTAATCTCTTCTTGCCCGCTAGCTCCAAGTCCATATTCAATTTCCTCACTGCCCAGAAGGCTCGGTGCTCTAGCTCCACTGGCAAATGACACGCTTTTCCATAGACCAATCGATATGGTGAGGTTCCAATCGGTGTCTTGTAAGCAGTTCTGTATGCCCACAACGCATCATCAAGTTTGCTTGACCAATCATTCCGTTGTGTATTTACCGTTTTCTAAAGAATCTGCTTCACTTCTCTATTTGACACCTCTACTTACCCACTAGTTTGGGGGTGGTATGCTGTTGCCACCTTGTGGCGCACCCCATACTTGGCTAGTAGTTTCTTGAAACTTGCGTTGACAAAATGAGCCCCTCCATCACTGATAATGGCTCGGGGTGTCCCGAACCTAGTAAGAATATGTTTTTTCACAAATTTTGTTACCACCTTGTTGTCATTCCTGGGGCAAGCTATTGCTTCCACCCATTTTGATACATAGTCTACAGCCACCAAGATGTAACGATTACCAAATGATGGTGGAAACGGGCCCATAAAATCAATGCCCCATACATCTAAGGTCTCTACTTCCAGTATAATCTGCAGCGGCATCTCTTGTCTTCTACCAATTGTTCCTGTATGCTGACATCTGTCACACATTTTGACGTATGCCATAGAGTCTCTGAACAGTGTAGGCCAAAAGAATCCTGACTGTAGAACCTTGTGTGCTGTTCGCTCGCCTCCATGGTGACCCCCATACAACGAAGAGTGACAGCTCCTCAACACCTCTGCAATCTGACTCTCCGGGATACATCTTCTGATCACCTGATCCGGTCCCTGTTTAAATAAGTATGGTTCATCCCAAACAAAATGCCGGCAATCATGCCTCAATTTCCTTCTCTGTTGGTCTGTTGCCTCAGGTGGGTAGACTCCACTCACTGGCAAATTGACTATATCTGCGTACCAAGGAACTTCAGCTTCCCCTACTGCCAAGAGTTGCTCATCCGGGAACTCCTCATTGATGGTGTCACTTTCCATCACATGCGAACGACTCTCCAATCGCGATAAGTGATCTGCCACCTGATTCTCGCTCCCCTTTCTGTCCTTGATCTCAAGATCGAACTCTTGCAACAACAGGATCCATCTAAACAGTCTAGGCTTAGCATCCTTCTTGTTAAATAGGTACCGAATCGCTGCATGATCTGTGTACACCACTACTTTTGAACCCACCAAATAGGACCTGAATTTGTCAAATGCAAACACCAACGCTAGCATTTCTTTCTCTGTGACTGTGTAATTGCTTTGGGCCGTATTCAGCGTTTTGCTTGCATAATAAATAGAATGAAAGATTTTATTTTTCCTTTTCCCCAACACAGCTCCCACAGCCACATCACTGGCATCACACATCAACTCAAATGGTTGTTCCCAATATGGAGAAGTAAGGATAGGTGCTTCTATCAATTTCTGCTTCAATTCCTCGAATGCTTCCACACACTCATTATTTAACTCAAACTTTACCTCTTTTTCTAGCAATCTGCATAGTGGTCTAGAAATTTTGGAAAAGTTTCTGATGAACCGTCTGTAGAATCCTGCATGCCCAAGAAAACTGCGAACACCTTTCACTGACACAGGTGGTGGCAACTTCTCAATAACCTCGATCTTAGCACGATCGACTTCCAACCCCTTTTTAGACACTTTGTGGCCAAGGACAATACCCTCCTTGACTAAGAAGTGACATTTCTCCTAGTTCAGTACAAGGTTGGATTCCTCACAGTGAGCCAGCACCCTGTCAAGATTCTGCAAACAAGTAGCAAACGAATTACCGAAAATAGAAAAATCATCCATAAATACCTCAACAAAATCCTCCACCATGTCGTGGAATATAGCCATCATGCATCTCTGGAATGTGGCAGGTGCATTGCATAACCCAAATGGCATTCGCTTGAAAGCATATGTCCCATAAGGACAGGTAAAAGTAGTCTTTTCTTGGTCCTCTGGGCTATGACTATTTGGTTATAACCAGAGTACCCATCAAGAAAACAATAATATTCCTGTCCAGCCAACCTATCCAGTATTTGATCAATGAACGGGATAGGGTAATGATCTTTCCTTGTGGCCTCATTAAGCTTCCTGTAATCCATGCAAATCCGCTAGCCTGTGACGGTTTGTGTAGGAATCAACTCATTTTTCTCATTGGTGACCACGGTCATCCCTCCTTTCTTTGGAACGCACTGAACGGGGCTGACCCATTCGCTGTCTGAAATCGGGTAGACCATACCTGCATTAAGCCACTTGATTATTTCTTTCCTCACCACATCCTTCATTGCTGGATTTAACCTTCGTTGCGGCTGCACAGTTGGTTTTGCTCCTGTCTCCATGAAAATCCTATGTGTGCAAAAAGCTGGATTTATACCCTGAATATCTGACATTTGCCAACCCATTGCTTTATTCCTTTTTCTGAGGACACCCAAAGCTTATTTCTCCTGTGCCTTTGTCAATTCTGCGGAGATGATCACTGGTAACGTTTCATTTCCCCCCAAAAAGACATATTTTAAATGGGGAGGCAATTCTTTCAATTCCAGCTTTGGTGCCTCTTCAATGGATGGTTTCGGCAACAGTTCTAGGGACCTCATCAATGATTGAAATTCCTGTTTCCGCGGATGCCTTTGTGCCTCATTCAATATTTGGACCACCGCATAGGCGTCTTTATCTCCTAAATGATCGGAGTGCATCAACACTCTTTCCAGTGGGTCTTGAGATTCAACAATCAGACGAATTTCTTCCGGTTCAACCACACTTATTGCTGAAAGCTCCTCATGTATTGCTGGCAGCTTCATGGCTTTAAACACATCAAATACCTCAATCTTGTTGTGTGCTCGCATTGTTAGCTGCCCCCGCAGCTACATCAATCAGCGCTTTCCCGGTTGCCAAGAAAGGACGTCCCAAAATAAATGGGACTTCCACGTCTGGTTCAAAATCCAGCACAACAAAATCTACCGGGAAGATCAGGGAGCTAACTTGCACCAGAACGTCCTCCACAATGCCATCAGGTCTGGCTAAGGACCTGTCTGCCAATTGCAAGATCACTGTTGTGGGTCTAGGACTCCCTAGACCCAGCTTTCTGAATACGGATGACGGCATCAAATTAATGCTCGCTCCCAGATCACATAACCCACGAGCTCGGATACTCTGCCCAATAGTGATTTGTATAGTAAAGCTACCAGGATCTTTGAGCTTTGTGGGCAGTCAGTTTTGTATCCAGGAAGTGCACTCCTTCGTGAGAGCCACCGTAGCATACTCAGTCAACCGACTTTTGTTAGCCACGATGTCCTTTATATACTTGGCATATTTCGGCACTCCCTGCAAAACATCAACAAGAGGTAAGTTAATATGTACCTGTCTCAGCACCTCCATGAATTTCTTGAAACACGCCTCTTCCTTGTGTTTCTTTAATCATTGAGGGTACGGGGTGGTGGTCTTTCTGATTCTGCTTCCTTAGTCTTCCCCCTCTCATCACTTTGCTCCCTCTCGACTGCTGCTGCTCCCGATTGTTGAGGTGGTCTTTCTGGTTCCACCTCTTTCAGCTGCAAACCACTCCTTGTGGTCACTGCATTCACCTGCTTGGGGTTGGGATCTGTGTCGCTCGAAAGTCCTCCTCTAGGTCTGGTGTTTTGGGCTCCAGCAAATTGCCCAAATTGATATTCAAGTGCCTTGGTAGCTAACTGGTTGTTTTTCACCTCGGCTGCCAATTTCACATAGTCAGCCTGCAATTGAGCTTGATTAGCTATCATAGTCTTGAACATCTCCTCAATGCTGGGTGATGGTGGTGGAGGAGGTGCGTTGTTGTTTCTGAATTGTGCTTGATAATTCGGCTTCCCTCCTTGATTCCTTTGCACACCCTGACTTGAACTCTGCCCCTGATGGTTGTTGCTACCCCAGGAGAAATTCGGGTGATTCCTCCAATTGGAATTGTAGCTGTTGCCATACTGTTGGTGGTTGTTCCTTTGTACATTTCCCACAAAGTTTACCAAGTCAGGATTTTCTCCACAACACTCAGCTGAGTGCTCACTGCTTTCGCACACTTCACACCAAATCTGCTGCACTACATTCACTAGGGCTTGAGGCTGGTTCATTGTCATGTTACTGAAGTGGGTGTTGAGTTGATTCTGTAAAGCAGCTATCTGTGCAGCAATAGCTATAAACCCATCCACTTCAAGAACTCCTGCTGCTTTCCTTGTTCCACCTCTTGACGAATCAGCATTCCATTCCGGATTGCCCTGCGAAATACGGTTCAACAAGGTATACAGCTCCTCATAAGTTTTGTCCAGCGCTTGTCCCCCAGCTGCTGAGTCTAGCAATATTTTTGTATGGGGTTCCAAACCCTCTATAAAAGTGTGCACCAACATATCATTGGATTGATGATGATGAGGAAAATCCCGCAACATGGACTTGAATCTCTCCCAAGCCTGATATAGATTCTCTCCCTCTCTCTATTTGAAACTTAGAATTTGACTTCTAAGTCTTGCTGTTTTACCAGAGGGAAAAAATCGTATCAAGAACTTCCTTGCAAGATCATCCCACGTCGAAATAGAATTAGGTGGCTCAGCCTTCAACCACCTCTTGGCTTCTCCCAACAGTGAGAACGGGAACAATGTAAGCCGAACATAATCTGATGACACTCCAGCGGGGATATAAGTGTCACTTATCTCCGAAAAATTTTGGAGATGCTGTTGTGGATCTTCATGAGGGAGACCTGTAAACTGCCCGCTCATGTGCAGCAATTGCACCATGTTCTGCTTAAGTTCAAACCTCTCTCCTGGCTCAGGTTTGCGGATGCTAGATGTGACATTATTAGCATGTGGGATTGCCACCTCGCGAACCTGCCGAGCTGCTACTTCTTTGGGCACTAATATTGCCCGTACTACCGTTGGATTCTGTTGTTGCTCCATGATTGTCTGTCTGAGCAACTGCAGCTTTCTTTCTAGAGCTTCTCTCCGCTGTCGATGAAATAATCTTTCTGGCTCCAAATTCGAGTCCACCAGCTCCTTGTCTCTTTCCAGTGTTAAATAGAGATTAAATCTGCAAAATACAGGCTAAGACCAAGTTGTCAACACTAAGAAAATAAAAATATAGTAAATTAACACTTAAAACAAACACCAATTGCCAATCCCCGGCAACGGCACCAAAAACTTGTTCGGTCTGTTTATTATATGGGTATATAGCTACACGCAAGTGCACGTGGTCGAACAAGTAGTAAAGTGGCTTAAGTAAGCCAAGTATCGATCCCACAAGGACTGGGATGAAGTGCAATCTGCTCAAGTGTACTATATTTCAATTCTAAAAATGCAGACAACAGTGTAACCAAGAGTTTGATATTTTTGATTTCTAATAATTATGCTAAGTCTAAAACAATTATCTAATGTGAGTCTGAACTATGAATATGAGCATGCTGAGGTTAACGAACATGTAATGAAGTTAATTATCAATATCATTTAGTTAGTCTTTTCCTCCAGTTGCTAGTCAAGAACTACTGCCAATGGATTAAAACTCTCGTATTTAACCCAACTTAAGAATCATGAACCATCCACCTACATTTCTGTGATTAAATGCAATTCATGTTCTAGCCATACAAAACCGATTCCTAAATTGACTAATACGACTTTCAGGTATATTTCTATCCTGAAAGTAAATCAATTCCCAATTTTCCCAAACCAAGAAAGGATCATATCCTATTAATTCACAACTTTCCAATTTCTTGCTCTCTGGAGTGAAACCGGACTTTTTAGATGAACATTAACGTAGGCCACACATTAATGCAGTAAGAACAAGAATCAATAGAACAACCATGGAAGAAAAGATGAAAAACCAAAGAATCAATAATCACATTTCATTACAATTGTTCTTAACCTCAGCAAGAAGATGAATTAGCCACTCATTTGTGGATTAAACATCGTTAAATGAGTGTTAAACATACAAGCAATTGAATACAAGAAGAAGGAAAGAGAGAAAAACCCTGATAATTTCGTCCCCTCAACTGCCAGTAACTTACGTTCTTGCTCCACCAAGTCAGAATCATTAAAAATGAACCTAAGTGTTCTATTTATACTAGTGGAAATTTTTCCCGGAATAACAAGCAACGTGTCACGGAGTGCATCGCGGAGCACTGCCTCCGTGACACGCTACCGACGCGGACCTTCACTGGAAA
This sequence comes from Datura wrightii, assembly GCA_035772735.1. Lineage (NCBI taxonomy): Eukaryota > Viridiplantae > Streptophyta > Magnoliopsida > Solanales > Solanaceae > Datura > Datura wrightii. Next base: position 90,558,996 of record JASDFA010000016.1, on the reverse strand, counting down.
CTGGGGGTCCAGGGAATAAGGCCCAATGTGGCACGACGTGCAACGTGGAGCCATGCTACCGTGCCACGGAGCTATCGTGAACCCTCACTGGAATTAGGCTGAAAATTCCCTCTCCAGGCAGAAGGCCTCCGCGATGGCAGCGTGACACGACTCCATCGCGGAGCCCCTTTATTTTGTGCTTTCCAATGCCTTGTCCCTTGCTCGCATCCGAGTCCAAACCCGATCTCTTCCAAGATGCATTTTAGCTTCCCGAAATTACATTTTTCCTGCAAAACAATGCTAATCATGTCGGTCGTATAAATTCACATTTTGTTACCAATCACATGAGAATATATAAACATTGATAGATAAACAAGGCTAAAATGACACCTTTGAGTATCACTTGGGCATATAAATTTGCCCAAGATCAGATAACAGTCCAGGAAAGCCTCTGAAAAGATGGACCAGGTCGGAGGGGCAACATCTCTCCCTCGAGACCTTTCCCAACTCTCATACCACAACACAGCAATATCCCGTAGCCGGAATACCGCTAACTCAACGACTCTGTAGATGTCACATGCATGACTCAAAAGATTCTCTACATCTGATCCAGGAAGTCCTGGGGGTCCTCTGCTTGATCCGACCCTGTGAACTGCGAGGGACCTAGTGCTAAAAATTCTCAAACCCTCGAACTGCCAGGCCCACCTGATGATTCTGCTATTACGGGTGGCACTGACTGGCACTAAGTAGCCATCATTTGTGCCAACATAACTACTGCACTTCGAATTTCCTGGTCGAATGGTGCAGGTACAGGAACTGTCGGAGGTAATATCATCCCGAGTGGCTCCTAGTGGGGTAGGGACTGCTATGAAGGTCGAGATGATGCCTCTGTATCGCCCTAAGATCGGGCTGATTCTAAATGAGGCTGAGGCATCCTGCTGGTGCCTTCTCCTGCTGCGGTATCCAATCTTCTACCTGTGACAGGATGTCACTGGTCTGCCATTTTATCTGTAAACAAAAAATATGATAAGCTTTAGGGACTCAACCCTATACTGTACTGCTCTATAGCATGACTGAATATGAAGAAAGAGTAACCATCCTATCATGCCTTGCAGCCTCCTGCCTATTGTATGTGGTGCACAACACATCCATATATAAGACTCTACTTAGCACGGCATGTAGACTCCCTGGGATACGACCTGCTCTGATACCAAGTTTGTCACGCCCCGCCTTGGGAGGCATGACTGGCACCTGGTTCCCTACTAAGACCTGGACTGCTGAACTACTGAGCCTAAGCACTCCTGGTGCCAGGCTGGCTCTAACCCTGGATTTATGGAACCAATGAGCTATATAACAGCTGTAAATACAGCCTCCGGCCGACTAGGCCTATAGCCTACTGTAAGAAAACAACAGCTGGCTAGAACCACAGGAGTAGAAAGGAACCTATGCGGGCCGACAAGGCCACCATGCTGACTAGTTTCATTGAAAAGCTGAACTAAATGCTAAACTGCTCTGTGACCGACAAGGTCACCAACTATAAACTATACAAGGACCCACACGGCCATCATAAACAAACTAAAACATACACACGACCTCACACGACCGGTACGACTAACCACATGGAATATACAAGCCTCTAAGAATGATAATAAGATGGTCGGGAAAGGGCCCCGGCCTACCTGTACTGTACAACAAAAAGAGAAATAAACCTCTAGCTGTCAAGCTCCGGATGACAGGAGGTGATGACTCTGTGTGCTGGCTGGAATTACGAGGGATCAACTCATCGTCTATGATTACCTGCAGGCAAGTAATGCAGTGCCCCTAAACAGGCGTTAGTACCACAGGTACCGAGTATGGAAAGCAATAACTAGAACATAACTGAAGATAAACAGTAATACTGATAGTTACTGAAGTATAGGAGATGGCTAAGACTGCCTGGGATAGCAGAATTTGAAATGAGCTTAACTGTACTGGAGAGAAGGTGAGAATCATACCTGTCAGTGCGGTGTCCTGCTATCTATCAATTTAATAAATAACACATATAGCATACAAGAACCTATACCAGCCCCCATAAGCCGGAAGGTACCAATCAACATGCAATCTATATACCCCTACCCGGGTCGCCATCCACCTAGTAACTATTCACACCACTCACCTAGTAACTACGAGCATCCCGCCGGCCCCTTGGGTATGCAACTTAGGCTCTCTAGGCCCCTGACTATAGCTGTATCTGAGTCCAGAGGACTCCTGTAAACTGTAATTTGAGATCTGTATCTGTAATCTGTAATTTGTACCCCGGGCGCAAGCGCTCGACGGGGGTGTGCTATAATGCTGATCAGCCTGCTATGTGGAATGCTGCCTCCCATTTTCGTCCTCTGGCAGACGGCATGCCAATCCTTGGAGTGACGTATCCTCACCCTCTGGCGGGCGAGTCGACACAGCTATTAACCCTGGGGCGGCAAGAAAGCTCTAAGGGTGCCCAACATAGAACAATCAGGTCTCTACAAACAACAATAATCACATATAACATGTATATTAAATCTGATAATACTGTCCATGTTCTGATATTCTATTCTGAATCTCTTGCTGAATTATACTGAATCTGATACAGAGTTATACTGAGTCTGGAATAATATCTCGCTGTCTGATACTAATTTTCTGACTTTTATTCTGAATATGACATAATAATTATTCAAGCATGCTTATTGAATTCACACTGGGCATAATACTCGGCTTTGAAACGTTCTTCTGGAATTTATTCTATTTTACTATACTAGAATTACTATCTTGCCGAAGAAACTGGCTTTACATACCTCAGTTGCTGACTTCTTGACTAACTGGCATAACTCGGCCAATATCCAGCTATTTCTTCCAACTGCATTTATATTCATAGCAAATAAAACTAAAGTCATCAATATTCTGGAAGAAAATACTACTTTGAATATATATACTGCCCAAACTTTGACTTATCAAAAAATAGCCGAAAACTCGCTATTTCTCGGAAGTCCAGAAGGGAGAAATACTCACTTTAGGGCTAGGACTATATTGACACTAATTTGGAGCAATTCCACTTACCTTAGCTTTGTAGGACGACGATTCGCCGGCCAAATTTCACGAAACTAACTCCGTAGGAATGTTCCCTGCAGCTTTATACTTCGCTACCCGAAGTTAATTTGAGTTTGGACTGCGTTTGATGGCGTAATCGGACGAATATTTGTATGGGGTCCTCGTCTTCGTCTATTTTTGGTTGCTTACTAGAAATTAAAAGATGGGAATTGATTTAAAACAAAGTGGGAAGGCTTTATATACTTGGGGCCTTTAAGTCGCATTCGTCGAATGCGATTTATAAGTCGCATTTGCCTTGTGACACTCCGACTTGGCGCTTGTCTGGTCTCTCCCCAGGACCTTTTCTAGAATGTATGGCATTCTAAAACTCTTAACCAACATGCAAGTAGGCCATCTAAATGTCAAGAATTTACAGGGTGTAACATCATCAACCCCGACATCTTCGGCATTAAGTGTGCCATCCAGGCCTAGACATGATTAGAGAGGGCGAGCATCAGGCTCGAGGGGCCAGAGCATCAAAGGCGCAACTTCTAGAATCCCAACCTGTCGCAGATGTGGTCGGGGACACACAGGCCAGTGCTTGGCAGGTTCAGGTGCTTGTTTCAGGTGTGGGCATCTCAGACATATGCTTAGAGATTGTCCAGTTGTGAGGTAGGATCAGGTTGGGGGCCGAGGCCCAGCTTCTAGTTCATTAGCCCCTCCCCCATGCTCAACACATCAGGGGGCATCTACTAGCACAGCTGGCGGTTAGCGCCAGAACAAATTCTATGCTTTAGCTTCCCATCAGGAGTAGGAGGTATTCCCGGATGTGGTTACTGGTATATTGAGAGTCTTCCATATTTATGTTTATGCTTTACTAGATTCGGGGGCCACCTTGTCTTTTGTGACACCTTATATATCCAGTAGCTTCGGAGTCAGTCCTGATGTCTTGTCAGAATCCTTCTCATTTTCCACTCCAGTAGGTGACTTAGTGATGGCTAGACGGGTGTATAGAGGTTGCCTAGTCTCAGTCCTTCATAAGGTCACCTCAGCGGATTTGGTAGAGTTAGCCATGACCAATTTCGATGTTATTCTCGGTATGGATTGGCTATTTACATGCTATGCTTTAGTTAATTGTAGAACTCGGGCAGTAGAGTTCAGATTTCTGGGAGAGCTAGTCTTAGAGTGAAAGGGTAGTTCAGCTGTGCCTGTAGGTCGATTCATTTCTTACCTTAAGGCCAGGAAGATGATTTCTAAGGGTTGCATGTTCCATTTAGTTAAGGTTAAGGATGTCGAGTCCAAAACCCCGACTATCCAGTCATTCCCAGTAGTACGTGAATTTCCAGAGGTCTTTCCTGATGATTTGCCAGGTGTCCCTCCTGAGCGGGAGATTGATTTTGGTATTGATCTTCTTCGTGACACCCAGCCTATATCTATTCCACCCTACAGGATGGCTCCAGCCGAGCTAAAGGAATTGAAAGAGTAGTTGAAAGACTTGTTACATAAGGGCTTTATTAGGCCGAGTAAGTCTCCATGGGGTGCACTAGTGTTATTTGTCCGGAAGAAGGATGGTTCGCTTCGGATGTGTATTGACTATCGGTAGTTAAACAAGGTCACCATTAAGAACAGGTATCCTTTACCCAAGATCGATAATTTGTTTGACCAACTTTAGGGTGCCAAGTGTTTCTCCAAGATTGATCTCAGATCCGTGTATCACCAGCTCAGGGTCCGGGAGAGTGACATCTCGAAGACAGCTTTCAGGACCCGGTATGGTCATTACAAATTTGTTGTTATTTCTTTTGGACTAACCAATGCCCCTGCATCTTTTACAAATCTAATGAACAGGGTGTTCAAGGCATATTTGGACATGCTCGCAATTGTGTTCATTGATGACATCCTTATATAATCTCAGAGCGAGGAAGAGCATGCCACTCACTTGAGAGTAGTGCTTCAGACCCTCAAGGACCATCAGTTGTATGCAAAGTTCAGCAAGTGTGAGTTTTGGTTGAACTCCGTGGCATTTTTGGGTCATGCTATATCAAGTGAGGGCATAAAGGTAGATTCTCAGAAAATTGAGGCGGTGAAAAATTGGCCTAGACCGGTGAATCCTTCGGATATTTGGAGTTTCTTGGGTTTAGCTGGCTACTACCGGAGGTTTGTTGAGGGCTTCTCATCTATTGCAGCACCTTTGACCAAGTTGAATCAGAAGAACGTAAAGTTCCAATGGTCGGAGGCTTATGATAAAAGTTTCTAAGAGTTGAAGACTCGACTCACTTCAGCACTAGTGTTGACCCTAACCGAGGGTACCGATGGTTTTGTGGTGTATTGTGATGCTTAGAGAATTGGACTTGGGTGTGTTTTGATGCAGCATGGGAAGGTGATAGCATATGCCTCAAGACAGTTGAAAGTTCGTGAGAAGAATTACCCAACCCATGACCTTGAGTTGGCCGTGGTGGTATTCGTATTGAAGATATGGTGGCATTACTTGTATAGGGTCCACGTGGATGTATTCACAGACCACAAGAGCTTGCGATATGTTTTCACGCAGAAAGATCTCAATCTAACACAAAGGAGGTGATTGGAGCTACTCAAGGACTACGATATGAGTGTCCTTTACCACCCGGGTAAGGCTAATGTGGTAGCGGACACACTAAGTAAGCTCACTATGGAGAGTGTGTCCCACGTGGATGAGGGAAAGAAGGAGTTGGTGAAAGAGGTCCATCGACTTGCAAGGTTGAGAGTTAGATTGATCAACTCGATCGATGGCGGTGTTGTTGTATAAAACGGATCAGAATCATCCTTGGTGACAGATGTGAAGGCTAGACAAGATGAGGATCTAATTTAGGTAAAGTTGAAGGAAGTCATTCAAAGTCAGAAGGTGGAGGTCTTCTCCCAAGGGGGAGATGGTGTGCTGCGGTACCAGGGTCGCCTATGTGTTTCGGGCGTCGATGATTTGAGGAGTCGGTTGTTGCATAAGGCTCATGGATCGAGGTACTCTATTCATCCAGGTGATACCAAGATGTATCATCACTTGCGGGAAATATACTGGTGGAATGGCGTGAAGAAGGATATTGCGGAATTCATAGCCAGGTGCCCGAACTGTAAGCAAGTAAAAGTCGAGCATCAAAGGCTAGGAGGCATACTTCAGAATATTAGCATTCCCACTTGAAAGTGGAAAGAGATTAATATGTATTTCATTACAGGCCTACCTCGTACTCGCCGACACTACGATTCTATTTGGGTGGTGGTAGACAGGTTGACTAAGGCTGCACACTTTCTACCGTTCAAAACCACAAAGTCAGCGGATGATTATGCCAAACTGTATATCTAAGAGTTGGTTCGGTTACATGGAGTACCCTTGTCTATTATTTCGGATCGAGGTACTTAGTTTACCTCCCAGTTTTGGCGATCTTTTCAGAAGGGGCTTGGGACTCAAGTTAAGCTCAGTACAGCCTTCCATCCGCAGATGGATGGCCAAGCGGAGCGAACAGTGCAGACTCTCGAGGACATGTTGAGAGCATGTGTGATGGACTTTAAAGAAAGGAAAGAAAGGAAAACTCAGTCCCCGCTATGTTGGTCCCTACTAGGATATGAGAAAAGTTGATAAGGTAGCGTATGAGTTGAACTTGCCCTCAGAGTTATCTTCCATGCACCTCGTGTTTCATGTGTCACTTTTGAAGAAATGTTTGGGAGATCCAGCTCTAGTAGTCCCGGTGGACAACGTTGGAGTAAAGGATAGCCTTAACTATGAGGAAGTTCTAGTCAAAATATTGGATCGTCAGGTTCGGAGGCTGAGGAACAAAGAAATAACTTCAGTTAAAGTATTATGGAGGAATCAGCATGTTGAAGGAGCTACGTGGGAAGTCGAAGCGGATATGATGGCTAAATGCCCACACTTATTCTCTACCGGCTCGATGTCAGCTTGAGGTATCAGTTTTTCTCTATGACTCTAGCTAGTTTCATGTTCAGTTCATGCACACAAGTTTCTTTTATGTATATGGGTGTGTATGTGATTTGCGAATTCAGTTCAGCTGTATATTTTGAATCGGAGGTAGTCATTCCGTTAGTTTTTGGTTTAAATGATTAGTATTTGCATATGATAATTGCATGTTCTCTGTTTTATGCTTGTTTCCAACATTCAAGGATGAATGTTCCCAAGGGGGAGATATTGTTAAACCCCAAGAACCCAAGATCAGACACGGAAGTCAAAATGAAGAAAAACTGAGAATTCGCACTAGATCACAGAAAGAATCGTGAGGCTCGTGAGGAGTGACCATGAGTCGTGAAGTGACTATACTACTATGTTTAAGGCTTGTTTTAGTGGGTTTTAAGAGGGGAAAACCTATTCTAATTTATTCCTACCATGCATGCAAGCTTGAGAGATTGAAGAGGTGATTCAAGGTTAGTAGCCAAGGTTTCCACCCAATTTCCTCTTGGATAATAAAAAATTTGGTGTAATCAATCCCTTCCAGATATATAGGGTTATGAATGGGCGTTTCCTTCCACACCGATGCCCAGTCTCTACTTAAGTATCAGAAATTCCTATGATCAAGTTATGGGGTTTTCACCCAATTGCTTAATTCTTCAATTTCTATACATGAGTACGATTAAATTATGTTTCTATTGATGAATTGTGAAGCTTGGGCAGATTTTAAATTGTTTTCAATAAAAATTGTGTTTTCTAGTTTTATGAAATTAAAGGCCCATGGATGAGAGGTTCATGAAAGAAGAGTATGATGATGAATGTATGATGACGATGAGATTTAATGATGAAAAACATGTTTCTAAAGTTACCCATGATTATGATATTGGTTTCTAAACGAATTGAGTAGATCCAAGTATGATAAAGTTTTGGGCAAAGCCCTTATGTCGAGTATGATGTTGTAGTATCTCTGAAGTAAGCTTACCACATGGTTTTGGAGCAAAGGACTCCCACTTATCTTTGAGCTTATGGTATGTTTCGAAATAAAGCTTCTCATATGCATGAATTCACAATTGAGATGTATGTTATTATTGAGCTTCATTTTCATACGGTGTCGAGTCTATGCATGATTTCATTATTAAGCTTTGTCAATAGACAATGTTGAGCTTCATTTTTCATATGATGTTAAGTTTATACATGATATCATCTTTGAGCTTCGTCAATAGACAATGTTGAGCTTCGTTATATACGATATAGAGCATTACATATTTTAGGAGAAGAGTCTAGCACCGAGCGGGCTAAGGGTCGATTACCCTATGCCCAGAACTATGCGCAAACGTAGGTTGATACTATTATATTATTGGGACCTCCCTTTTGAGCTATCCCCGGCCCTAATGGCCCATGAGATTGATATCGATATCATGGTAGCATCTTTAGCCCTGGCAAGATTTTGGATGGCTCTGCCCACTTGAGTGTAATAGTCGGGACCACGTAAGCTCTTTCGTGTTATGTCGGTTAAGTGAAGAGTCTTCCATTGTCTATATGATTCAGATTTGCACATTCATTATTCATGGTTATAAATTTATAAATGCATGTAATAAAAGCAAGGTTTGACTCATTGTTCAGCTTTTCTTATAAATGTTATATTTCAGCTTTGAGTCATTCGAGTCAGTTATGATATTATGAAGCTATGTATGGTCATGTTATGAAAAGATTATGATTTCAGAAAGAATGCATGCAAGCCCTCCTCTCAGATTTGAAAGCTTATGATATGTTATGAAATGTTTAAAATGATTTACTTTACTTAAGCAATTTTATTTACCTTGCATACTTGGTACATTCTACGTACTAACCCACATACTCTATGTTGTATCGTTTCATGATACAAGACCCAGCTCCCAGGCTCAGCCCCGCTCGTAGTCAGTTGTCAGAGTTAGTATCTTCTTTGTTGGTGAGTCCTTATCCTTCGAGGGCTAGACTTTCAGTTTCCCTTATGTATTTTCAGCTTCAGTATTGTTGAGTTAGTTGGGGTCTTTTCCCATCAACTCGTCCAGATTAAAGGCTTTTCAGACTTATGTATGTATTCAACTTTGGACGCTTATTCTGATGTTATGTTGAGTTAGACTTCCGTTGAGTTTATATTATTGATTCTTCAGTTTATTGATTTAGTTAGTGTATGCTTGTGCCATGGGTCGACTTGGGGTCTCTCGGGATCCCTTGTCTCGTGTCTACAATCCGGGCCTCCATTTGGGTCGTGACATGTACCTACTTGCCTGTAGGTTTAGATAGACAGGGTTCAGGACCTCCATTAGCAGCGATTCAGAGTCAGTAGATCAGCCAGCTCTTTTTATTCGGGGTTGCCAGGTTGTAGAGGTTACTTGTCTTTTATTTGAATAGCATTTGGGTAGGCCAGAGCCCTGTCCCGACCAATATTTTTTCATTCTTAGAGGCTTGCAGACTGCAGTCTTTAGTTAGTGGTATGTTGGCCGTGTGGGGCCTAGTATAGCTGCCTGTTTTGCATTCTTGTTATAACTAGACAGCATGGTGGTCTTGTCGGTTGGCTAGGTTAGCTATCTTCCGTTACAGGTGCTGCGTGGCCTTGTTGGCCCGAGCTGTGTTTACAGCCGAGATATAGCAGTTTGTTTTCTTGATTTTGAGTCGCTGGTAGGCACCAAAGGTGCATATGCCCAGCCAGGTCAGCCCAGATCCTAGTGTGGCATTAGGTGCCAGTCATGCCTCCCAAGGTAGGGTGCGAAAAACTTGGTATCAGAGCAGGTCGTATCCCAAGAAGTCTGCAAGCCATATCTAGTAGAGTCTTGTTTATAAATGTGTTGTGCATCGCATTTTATAAGCAGTAGGCTACGAGGCATGATAGTAAGGTTACCCCTCCTTCTTCTCAGATCGTACTATAGAGTCGAGTTGTATAGGGATGAGTTCCTAAGCTTTTCTTGTTATGTCTGTCCAGAATAATATTTGATATGGGACAGACCTCAATTTGCCGCAAGTTAGCTACAGTATCAGGAGAGGGTACCAGCAAGGTGCCACAGTTGGGGGACAGTTAGCCTAAGGGTAAAAGCAGACGTCTTTTAATCTCCCCAGCATCCTTCGGGGCACCAGGAACCTCATATGGTAATAGATATGCCAGCACGTTTCCCGGTTCTTTCTATAGCCTTAAAGTGTGAGGTTAGGAGTATAGAATATATATGAGTTGGCTTACTTAGTAGATATTTAGAATTAGACAGGGGCGACAGTTAATGTTGGATTACCTGAAAGGTATAAAAGAAGGGGGAAATTGCGGGATTCTTACCCCCAACTCTTTGGAGGTTGTAAAGTTCCATACCTCAGCCCTACTATAGTAAGATATGGTTATTTCTTGCCTCCTAGTCTTTTCTTAGTATGATAGAGAGCGTAAGTTTTAACATGATGTTGCCCAGAATAGTAAAGGAGGGCTAGAACCATTGATTTCGGGGAAATGTTAGAAAGTGATTAAGACCCCTTGTGTTTAAATAAGTCACCTAGACCCTCACAATAGTAAATTAGGAGGACAGATAAGATTTCCAGTAGCACCCAAGTACGTGTGAGAGTCCATAAGCAATAAACCCCCAACAATAGTAAAGGTCAGGTCAAAAATAGGCTGATTCTGCCGAAGGAGCTGATGACGGTAGTGAATACTCGAAGAGTGATGGCTATGGCCCCAGCTTATCCTGTCAAGGGATAGAGAGAGTATACGGTAGGAATTGGCCCGAGGGTGGTTTAGGATGATACAGTTTAGTAGACTTGGCCAGCAGTATCCTTGCCAACATTGTGCATGGGGCACGAACCCCAGTTTTCAGCCTACAGAAGTGAGGGCAAGGCATGAACATTTAGCTCTGGAGGGGGACAGAACCACCTCTAGGCTGTAACAGTCGGATAGAGTGGGAACTACTGCTGAATGTTGAAAAATAAGCACCGAGCTGTCATTTAAAGGATAGAGAGGTTGTTACCTAGAAAATTACAGTATTACCACTAGTTATGGATGTGAAGGAGGGACGGTACGGGGACCCTAGCCTAGTGCAGCCAGAGATAAGGCCCAACAGAAGGAGTCACCAGCCTTTGAGATAGTAGGGGATAGAGTCTTGAGATCCAAAGGTCGACTTTATGTTATAAATGTGGTAGAGCTTCGTTAGTAGACTGTAGCAAGGCATACCATGTCCGTTATTCCCCCCACTAAGGTTTGACAAAAACACGTTAGGTTATAAAAGAGATCTACTGCTGGCATAGGAAGAAGAAGGATATTATCGAGTAATGGCACAGAGCTCCAATGGCCAACAAGAGCAGGCTGGGCAGCAGGAACCAGGCAGGCCAATTCAGGAGATAGCCGCTCCTGTATGGAAATGGAGAGTAGTCAGCATGAATATAGCTACAGGGTTACTTTGTACTAGGTGTAAATTTAACCCTATTAAGTATTTGTCGAATAGCTAGTGAGGTTAACTCATTCTTGCCGGTTAGAATTACGTTTCAGTTAAAGATTGCACTAAGTTTAACGCTAAAGAAAAAGTCCGGCTACATGATGCCTAGTGTTTATCAGTTCTGGCAGAAGGGCACAACTCACCATTAGGTGTTGGAAAGGGTGTTAGGTCAGATTGGGACGCATATTAACTTGAGTACAACTTTCCGTCCCTAGATAAATGACCAAGTAAAGCACATGACTTAGACACCCGGAGATATGTTAAGGGTGAAAATGTAGGTCACCTATATAATGGCCTGAAGCAGGTAAGTTAGGGATAATTGAACCGAGCATACTGCATCAGTCAGAGGGAAACAGTTAAACTAATTCGGAGATACGTACCGGCAGCTCAGGGTCGTTGATAGTCTTATTCTAGCATATGGAGAAGTTAGAGATTGAAGAAATGACTGGATGTTCCTGAAAATCTCGCCAATGAAGGGCGTTATGAGATCTGACAAGCAGGGCAAGTCCATCCCTAGATTCATTAAGCTATACTGGATCCTCCAGGGAGATTGGCTAAGTGGCCTATGAGATAGAGTTGCCTTCGGGGCTAGGATCTGGTTATCAACACTATGCAAGTGCTTAGGATGCCTTTGCTCAGATTGATCCAGTTGAGGATGCTTAGGCCACAGAACCGTCGTCCCCCACGGAGGCTCCAACAGTTATATTAGGTCGCCGGGTCTATAAGGGGCTACCGTGAGGACCAACGATGTGATCTATTAGAGACTTAGGGAGGAACAGGATATAGCAGATATGAATTGAGAAGCTAAGGATAAAGTAAGATCTAAATATCTTCAGTTGTTCCAGGCTCTATAGTGATAACATACAAATTCAGACAAATTCAGAAACAATAAGATAGTTTTCAGGTATTGAGTAGATCCCTTATTGTTTTTGTTATCAATCGCTTATATATGTAGTGGCACTTTATTATTCAGTTACAGATAGCATCCTATGAGGTGCTTGTGTTAGACTTTTCTATGTTTCAGGTTTTCGGATAGTCCATCTTACAGAGGAGATTTTGCCAAAAAAATTTCTAGCTATAGTTAAAAGGATTAAGTCTCTTAAGCTTAAGATACATACGAGGACAAATGTTCCCAAGGAGGGGATGATATTACACCCCATAAGTTCCTATTATTTAACCGATGTGTGCATACGTATATTGGGATTTTTGGAGTATGACGCCGATGTGCTGTGGATTTACAACACTATTGATGCTCAAAACTAAGAAAATAGCATGGATTTAGGTGTATTTATGTGAATATGAGGCACTTTTCCTTTAATTTCAAGATAAATGGGTGTCGGAATAATAAAGTGCAAAAAAGGGCAAAAAGTGCATATCACAATATGATCCATAGGATGAACCTACGAGTCGTACTTAGGGCCTTGATGAGAAGCTGGAAGTTTAACCTGGAAGACTGAACTTATGAGACTTGTCACGGATCGTACCATGGTGGTATTATTCGTGGTAATCCAGTCGTGATAAAATCCAGAAGAAATGCACAAGAGGCTGATTCTCAGTACGAGAGCACCTTACGACCCATGAGATGAAGGTACGAGTCGTACCATACTGGTCGTGGTGAAGTTCAGAAAAAGTTCAAGAGTACCAGGATCAAGCCACGGGTGCAATGTACAAGTCGTAGCATGTTGGTACGAATCATACCTTGGCCCAACACTTAGCCAAAATTCAGCCAACACTCCAAGCTACGAGTTGATGCCACGGTCCGTGAGAAGCCCCTACGAGTCGTAGGTGGACCTGTGATGAGGTCGGAAACATATATGGAAAGCAGTCCTGTTAGTTTAGGAAAAGGATTCTTGTGTCTGTATAAATACTTTTTATGTTTTATTTTTAACAAAGGACGACGAATAGACTTAATTCTAATAGGAAAACATTGTAGTAAGCAATTTTACATCGTTGGAAGAGAGAATTGAGTTGGTTCAACCTTGTGATCAACCTTTTCTTGAATTCATCTTGTTCTTGCTACTTGTTATTCAAGATTTTGTGGTTTAATTGAAGGAATTGTTTTTCTCAATCATCTTTGTAAGTATTGTTTTATGTTTTCAATCATGAACACAAATCAAAACCTTGCAACTATGAGAGCCTAAAACCTCCATAGCTAAGGTTGTGGGAACCATGGTGGATTAACTAGTTAGGGTTGCACAAAGTGAGTCTAAAACCAATACTAATTACTTATATTGTATTGTCTTCATCTTTAATGATTCTTAGCGGTGTACAACGTTAAGAAGTGCCTGAATTCTTTACTTGGTTTGGTTGAAGAGGTCGATATTAAAAAAAGAGAATTACAACAGAGCCTTGATCTTGATGATCATTGTATTAACTTGAGTTGTGGTCGCAGGATAGTTATATCTGGAACTTAGTGATAACGGTTAGTTTGCAAAACTCATGAGACTTGGTCGAGTAATTGAGGATAGTCATTCAATAGGAATTGGTTGATCGTTTGATGAACCTAAATTATTAGTTCTAAGTAAGTATTGGTAAAAATCAAGAGTGTATAACCAAAGCTGTTATGAACCCATAGGGAACAAAAACCCTAGTTATCCTTTAATTATTGATTCACAAATATAATCTTGACTGCTGCTGATTTTTATTATTAATTTTTATTAGAATTCCTCCATTGTGAAGTAATTACCATACAAGTTCATCTACCGGATGTAATCTAGATCTTTCATATTTCTAGGGTTCGATCCCAACCTATAAGTTTGGGTTCTTTATTGACAACGTCTGCTTCATACATCAGTTGGAAGTGTGGTTTGTGCATTATCAGATACATGCAAGGAAGGGCTCGGGGAATGAACATATGAGTCGGAGTTGAGCGAGTAGGAGGTCGGGGCAAGAGGTAGGGAACCCTAGGAACTGCGTCGCGCCCCTCCCTCGGCGCAAGGGTCGGAGCATTGTGCCCCTCCCTTGGCATGATAGGCGGCGCGTCGCGCCTGTGTTCTTGCATTGTGGGAGGCACGCCGCACCCCCTGCCACCGACTCAACTATATATAGGCCCCTTCATGTGTGATTGAATCATTCTCAAATATTTCCTCATGGAAGAGAGAGAACTTGGGCTTCCATTTCAAGAGATTTTTGCCGAATTATGCCGCTAAACTCTATCCAAATGCAAATTCATCTTTGATAATGAGTTCTAAGCCTATGAGGAACGTCCTTGAGGAGTTATTTCTTGGAAATTCATTTGGAATACCGGAACCCTATCGAGTAAAGGTTGTCGAAATTACTTCAAATTGAGTCCTAAGCGGCCAGTGATAAGAAATAAGCATTTATCCCTTCTAAACTCTTAAGAAATTGTGAGTTTTCGGCCGAATTAAATGGAGTCTAATTACAGTTATTATTATCAAAAATATTGTGTTTTGCTGAAGTCTTAGTATTGAAAATAGCCCTAGTCTCTCACATAAGGGATGCAATTGAATGGAATTCCCGGCTACAAGTTGGAACTAATCGAATAAACGAGAATCGGCATTTGAGGTATGTTAAGGCTTATCCCTTCGGCAAGTTATTCTTGTCGTATAATGATACGACATATGTTCTTGAACGGAGATAACGATCCTATATGTTCTAATTAGCTGCTTCTAGTAGATAAGGATCATGTATGTTGTGATTAGCTGCTGTCAGTAGATTATGATTATATATGTTATGGTTAGCTGTTAAAAGATGTATTGAGAGTATATTGTAGTATCCCTCATCGGGAAAGAGTATGTTAAGTGCGACTCACACTAGGAGCATCATAGAAACTCCTCTATTCTTCCGTTCACTGTATTAGTAGAATTTGGATGTTTTTGCTGTCATGCCAAGGCCTTAGAAATTTGTGGTCAACTGTTGGACCTGAGTTGGTAAGTTGGATAGCATAGGGCGCAGCCGGGCGATATAACTTTTAGTTTGACACCTATACTATTAGTAAAGCATGCCCAGAGGCTGTTGGCGTACCTTAACACCTCTAGGGCCAGAATTTGGATAGGATGGTCTTACCTTAGAGTAAGCAACACCAAGGTTTCCTAGTGAAATGAACGATAGCCTGCCATCTAGTTAGCTACTGCTAGTAACCTTTAGTTTCAGTCGACTTGGGCTTGTCATGCAGGTCGCCAGGAAGTTATCCTAGTTGTACAAGTGATGTGTCGTGATTTTATGGCACTTTCGATGCTTAAAACCAAGAAATTATGCACATTCCAGGTATGTTTATATGGGTATTATGTGTTTTGTGCTTAATGTGCAGGAAAACAGGTTTCGAAGTGAATTTGGTCAAATTAATGCTAAAAATAACTGAAGGGTGACTGCCAGGCACTTAAAGAGTCGTTGGCAGGAGGCACGACCCATTTCTTAAGGCGTGGGCAAAAGATGGAGTTTGGAAGATACAAAACAGTGCACTTGACGAGTTGGAGGAACGACTCGTTACACCTGGTAACGAGTCGTGAGGTCAATCATTAGGAATCGAAGAGAAAATTTCAGCAAAGTGGCCAGTGAAGTTAACGACAGACATAATGAGTCATCATGAGATGAAATGACTTGTTGGCAGGCCACTAGAACTATCTGTGAAGTATATTGGAGTTTTGAAGGAGTCAGTCCACGAGGGAACTAATGACTCGTGTTCAGGCACGACGAGCCGTTAGGTGACCCGTTGTCACAACTGGGTGCGATGCTGAGGACGACTAAAATAAGCAAGGAGCGATTTGTCAGAAGGCCAAACGACCCGTCACCTAGCCCATTGCCACTGCCGACCTGGTTTCCAGTTTTATTTAGGAAAAGAATTTCTTGGAATTAATAAATACCCAATTTAGGTTTATTTTTAGTAGACAATTTTGGAAGGATTTTTAGTCGATTTTTGAGACGAATTTCTTAACAATTAGAGAATGATTTTTGAGAGGATTTTCATATGATTGTTCTTGATTCAAGAAACTAAATTAACATTGGAGTTTTATTCAATCTACGTGGTTTTTATTCTATGATAATTTATAAGTTGCAATTATGATTTATTCAATAATTTGTGGTTGTGATCATAAAAATATGAGTAGCTAAACCCGTAAACTAGGTTTGTGGGAACCAAGATGAATTAACACACATAGGTAAAAACACTTAGTGATTCTTGAACGGAGTTTTTATGCATGTATTGTTTTTCCCTTCGTTTTGATTGATTCTTGACGGTTGCAAACGTTAGGACTTGCCTTATTCTTACTTATTGGACCAAGGAGGTAAAGAATGGGAAAATGGATTTACAATGGAGATTTGAGGCCATCAACCCTCATCTAATAGCTTGAACTTGTCCAGGGATAGCTAATCCAATATTAAGGGTAAGGGTCAGCTAAAGTACACCCGTATAAGGACCAAGTTACATGGTGAAAATCATCTAGATAGGGGACCAACCATTTAGGTGAACCTATCTTACCAATATTGTATGTTAAACACTGGAATAGATCATTAGTGTAAAAGCCTTGTGGTAATGAAATCTTAGGGAACACAATCCTAGTCAAATCTTTAATTGAATACAAACAAAATTTGATTTCAACATTTAGTAATTTTACTTTGTTTATTATTCTATATTTTTCCCCCTTTGGAAATAAGTAAATCAATAGTAATAGTTATTCGCATTAACTTAAGTTCTTACCATATTCCCTGTGGGATCGACCTCAATCTTTGTTGGGTTCTATATTTGATAATTGACCGCTTATATCTCAATTGCAAGGTGTAATTTGGGGGACATCAAATTTTCGTACCGTTGCCGGGGAATATGACTAAGGCTTTTGTTAATTGTGTTAACTTTGCCATTGGTTCTTATTTCTTTTTAAGTTTTCTCTTTTTTGTTTTGGTTGCTTAACAGGTCTTAGGTTTGTACATGTCCGATACTAGAAGCAAAGGAAATCCTCTCGTTCCAATTGATCACGAACTTGAGCTAACATTAAGAAACCTGAGAAGAATAGCCAACATACAAGAGCAAGAGACCGTGGACCAGACCACAACAAGAATGTTGGCTGAAGAGAAAGCTCGGGCTAGAGATCGTGAGTTAGCCAGAGTTGTTGAAGAGCAGCGTCTAGCTACAAAAGCTGAACGAGCTAGATGACCAAGAGGTCCATAACACCAGCGAAACCGATATTTTGATGAGGAAGATGATGAGGATATAGATGAAGCTGGTGACACTGGAGCTATAGTCCCTCCTCCTTTGCCTGCTGGGGTGAAGTTTGACATTACTAGTGCGATGATACAACTGCTTAATATGAAGGGAATATTTGCGGGTCACGCATCTAATGATGTCCACGCTCATCGGAAAAATTTTGTGGGAATATGTAAGGCATACAGGCAACCAGGGGTGATCCAGGACGCTATCAGACTAAGGTTATTTCCATTCTCTCTAGGGAGTCAACTATGTGGCTGGCTGAGTTGCCGAATGATTCCATCACTATTTGGGGAGAGCTTAAGAGAGCTTTTCTTGAAAGGTTATTCCCTCCATACAAAGTATTGCAGTTGAAGGATGAGATATATAATTTCAGACAACTAAATTCTGAGGCACTCCACAAGACTTGGCTTCGTTTCAACAAAAAGCTCAAAAAGGTGCCAAATCACAAAATTCCGGATGATACACTATTGGAGATCTTTTATAACTCTCTTAATACCAATACTAAGGCGGTGGCTGATACGTTCTATGGAGAAACGTTTATGAGTCACACCTATGCAGAGGCTGCAAAGCTGCTAGACAGGATCACCAAAACCAACCGAGCTTGGCACACTAGAGAGTCGGATGTTCTGGCTGGTTCTTATGCGATTGGTATGTCTGCTGACTAGAGGAGAAGAGATGAAGAGCGTGATTAGGATATAGCATAGATAAAGACTAGCATGGATTTGCTTTCCAAACACCTGATGGGAGTCAGAGTAGAAAAGGTAAATGTAATAGGTTCTCAGGGCAAGGCCCTGAGAAGTGATGGTTGTGAGTCTGAGTATGAAGAAGAGGTAAACTATTTGAATGATCAGAGGGTGGGTTTCTAGACCAACACCCAAGGGTCTAACCAAGAATCTTGGCGTCAAGGTCAAGGGAAACAAGGCCAGAACTTCTACAAAGATAATAATTACAACCGGGGCTAATATCGAGACAATGGGGATTGGAAGAAGCATAAGGAGTTTGAAAATGATAGGAGCGGTTTGTATGTTCCTCCATGAAACCGTGAGCCGGAGTCCAGTGGTTCAAGGGTGGAGGATATTCTATCCAAAGTGCTCAAGCAGATGGAGACAACAGACAACCACTTTAAGGAGCTCCGGGCTGATATTTCCGGTTTAAATCAAAAAGTGGAGTCTCTTGCTGTGGCAATCAGGAAGATTGAGCAGCAGATGAGTTAGATGTCTGTTGCAATGAATCAGAGGCAAAAAGGCACACTTCCCTGCAATACTGTGCAAAATCTAAAAAATGACAGTCACTACTAGGAGCGGGAAGACCATAGTTGATCCCCCAAGGCCAGTTGTAGTTAAGGAGTTAGACAAGCCCGAGTTGATAAATGATGATGGTGTAGTGGACTTTGAAAACCCAGCTTTTGTTGGGGACTCAGATGTGCAACTGTTCCGAGTAGTGCAAAGGAGGAAGGAGATGCCCATGGGAAGGAGAAGGAGGAACAACAAAAAATCACAACAATTCCTAGACCTCCTCCTCCTTATCCCCAACGCATGAAAAAGAAAGCTAAAGATGGGAAATACCAAAGTTTATCTCTATGCTCAAGAAGCTGTCGGTGAACATCCCATTGGTTGAGGCACTTGAGTAAATGCCCGGATATGCTAAATTCATGAAGGACCTTGTCACCAGAAAAAGGATTGTAAGTTTGAAACCTACCGATAATATGCACCACTGTGGTGCCATCACTACTAGCACAGAAAAAGGAAGACCCAGGTGAATTTACTATACCTTGCACCATTGGGGAGGTTGAGTTTGCAAGGGCGCTTTGTGACTTGGGAGCTAGCATAAATCTGATGCCGCTAGCAGTGTTTAAAAAGTTAGGCTTGGGAACCCCCACACCTATTCGATGAGGCTACTGATGGCTGATAGAATGGTTAAAAAGTCGGTGGGGATTTTTTTTGATGTACTGGTCAAAGTGGACATATTCATATTCCGAGTAGACTTTGTGATTTTGGGTTGCAAAGTCGATTCTGAGGTCCCCATCATTTTGGGGAGACCATTCCTTACAGCAGGTTGGGCCCTAGTAGATGTGGAGGCAGGCCAATTGAAATTCAGGTTGAACAAAGAGGAGGTCACCTTCAACATTAGCCGTACGATGAAACAGCCTAAGGAATTCAGCATAATTTCAGCATTAGAGGATGGAGGAGAGTCATGAGTAGTCAGGAGGCTTGCGTCGTGCAGCAATGTTAAATCAAGCACTGCATGGGAAGGAACCGATGGAGGTGTTTTGGTGAAGTCTGAGTAGGCAAAACCCCCACGTCGTGCCGTGATGTTAAATCAAACGCTTCTTGGGAGGCAACCCAAGTTGTAAATGTAAGAAAAAACTTAGTGTTAACTTTTTTTGATGGGTGTAGGTGAATAAGATGGACAATCTAAAGTTGGAACCAAAACCTGGAACTTCAGTTCTGGTGTAGAAAAATCACAGAATGAGTCGTCGTCTGACTTGACGTCTTGTTCAGTCAAGTTGTGAAGAGAACTATAGAAAACAGGGGAGCAATAGGTGACTTCCCGAGTCGTTTCTCCAAGGAACGAATCGTTGGGTCCCTCGTCATGTACACTGGAGCAAAGTCTGGTTGAAAAGGAAAAGGTTGACAACGACGCACTTAACGAATTGTTGGGAGACCAAATGAGTCATTAAGTGGCCTGTCTTGAAGCTACATCAGGCCACGGACCATGACTCAGGCAACGACTCGTTGGGTAACACCACGAGTCATTACGTGACTCGTTAGGTCCCAGGTATGTTATCGAACTCAGGAAAAAGAATGAATGGTCAAAAAAGGTTGTCTCAATACTGAACAACTCGTGTAGTTAGTCGTCAGGTATTTTATTTAATTACTATTCGACTCGACCTAGGAGTGGAATTGGGGTGCTTTTAAGTTATATCAATTAAAAACCCAATTCTTTCCCTTTTCCAAAATCGCACCAGTATCCCTCCATTCAAATTTCCCTCCTCTCTTCTTCTTCTTCTTCACTAAAACCCCATCGACAATCACCTTCAACCTTGCATGCCCAATCACTCAAGCACACCCGATTGCACTCCTTCATTGTTCAAGCATATTGTTAGCACTCTTTCCCCATTGAAATCTTAATATTTCTGCATTTAAACAAAAGTTTTTAAGACCCATGTTGTGAATAAAATGGAATTTACTTTGGATAATATGGTCCTTGTGAATATCTGTGCCTCTTGATATCATTAAACCTTAGGAAGATTTAAACAAATGAATTTATATATTAGAAACACTTGGGTTGATGTTAATAATGTGATGAGTTTGTGTTTGTGGAATTGAAAATTGGGAAAAGATGAAGATGAACAGGAACTCTTGAACACGAGCCACATCACGAGTCATTGGATCACTAAACGACTCGTTATGTAGCTCGTCCTGAGTGGGAAAATTGAACTGATCAAGCAGTGTACCTAATGACCAACCTAATGACTCGTTGCCTTTGGTAACGACTCGTTGGGACCAGTCGTCAAGTACACTGGACCAACTTGAAGAAAGCCCAGTCTAAGATGACGAGTGACCTCACGAGTCGTTGCCAGTGGCAATGACTCGTTTATTCACCCTCCAGGACCACTGGGCACTAGCCCAAAAATAATTTTTGTTTCATCTCATCTTGTACACTAACATTGTTTCCACAGGTACAATGGCTCCCAGAGGTACACCAAAGAAGGGTCCAATAAAGGAGCAAGCACCTGAGCGTAGTCAACCCTCATATTGTAGACTGCGTGATGATCCATCATCCTCTGAAGAGTCGAGTGGCTTTGAGGAGGAATATGAAGTAGTGGAGGAGCAGCTAGTGAGGAGATCTACTAGGGCTAGGGATCAACAAAGTTCAAATCCGACAGCCCTGGTTGATACTCCCACTCCACTTGCAAGAGATCCGCCCAGCCGCACTGATGAGAGTGCTAGGGCTGCTGCTGTACTTGTTCCTGAGGCTCCCACAGCTGGGCAAAACACTGAAAGAGTTGATGAATCGTATGCCCAGCGAGGGGATACTAATAATGACCTGAAGGAGACCTTGGACACATCAAATGAGCAACTGAGAAATGTACGAAGATGGTGTGTCCATGGCATGCGGGTTATATACAATTGAGATATTGCTCCCAATGAAAAAGGAAATACGAAGAGGAGCATATATGAGGAGCCAAGGCTGGTAACCATAGGGCTTAAAGATCTCCAGAGCTACAGACAGTGTTTGATAAATACAAGTTCGGGTGGTTGACCAAGCCTTCAGGAAGCTATAGCCCATGTTTGGTTTGAGAGTTCTATGCAACATGTGCAGCCACCTTGCAGCGGTTGGCATTAGGGGGCCAGGATTGGAAGAAGAGGCCCACATTGACTCAAGTGCTAGTGAGAGAGACTCCAGTTGACATTTCTGAGCGGACGATCTCCAGAATGTTGTATGGGCTGGATTATCAGGCTCCGTCGAACACAACAGAATTTGATCTCAGGCTATCTAAGCTGAAGAAGGTCAAAACAAAGAAGTTGAATAGCCAGGAGCGCATCCAGCAGTACACTTGGTTGTTCAAGATTATTGCTATAAGAGGTCCACTGGTAGAATGGCTGCATGGTACAGAGTCGCAGATAAAGAAGGCCACATCGAATTTTCAGGCAAAGTTTTATATGCCCAAGTGATACTCAAACGTATCATTTTCGCCCAAGTGATACTCAAACGTATCATTTTCGCCTTGTTTATTGTGCAATGTGTATACATTTTCATGTAATTAGTAATAAAATGTGAATTTATACTAACCAACATGATTAGCATTGTTTTGTAGGTAAAACATGATTTTGAGGAGCTAAAATGCATGTTGGAACAATATCGGAGTTGGACTTGGATGCGAGCACGAAAAAGACATTGGACTGCACAATGTAAAGGGGCTCCGCGATGGAGCCGTGCCACGCTACCATCGCGGAGGCACACTGCCTGGAGGGTGATTTAAGTGTCAATTTCCAGTGGAGCCTCGCGACAGCTCCGTGGCACGGAGGCAAGCCACCGCGTTGCATGCCGTGCCACGTTGAGGCTTTATTCCCGGACCCCAGATTTCCAGTGAGGGTCCGCGTGCACGCCGTTTCACGGAGGCAGTGCTCCGCGTTGGCCTCCGTGACACGTTGCTTGTTATTCCGGGAAAAAATTCCCAATAGTATAAATAGAACACTTAGGCTTATTTTTAATTAATTCAGACTTGGTGGAGCAAGGACGTGGGTTACAGGCAGTTGAGGGACGAAAAAGCTAAGGGTTTTTCTCTCTTTCTTTCTTCTTTCAATCAATTGTTTGTATGATTAACATTTGTTTTAGGATGATTAATCCACAAATGAGTGGCTAATTCTCTTCCTTGCTGAGGTTATGAACAATGGTGATGAATTTTGATTATTGAATTGTATGGTTTTTCATCTTCTTCTTCTATGTTGTTCTATTAATTCTTGTTTCTACTGCATTAGTGTGTGGCCGACATTAATGTACATCTAAAAAGTCTGATTTCACTCGAGAGAGCACGAAATTGGAAAGTTGTGAATTAATAGGGTATTGTTCTTAACTTGATTTGGGAAAATTGGGTTTTGATGTGCTTTCCTGATAGAAATATACTTGAAAGCCATATTAGTCAATTTAGGAACCGGAATTGTATTGTGAGGTCATAAATTGCATTTGATCAGAGAAATGTAGACGGATGGTTTATGATTCTTAAGTGAGATTAAATACGAGAGTTTTAATCTCTTGGCTAATGTTCTTGGCTAGCAACTAGAAGAGAAGAATAACCGAATTATGATGATAATCAAGTTCATTACTTGTTCTTAACCTTGGCATGCTCATATCCATAGTTTAAATTCAAAGTAGATATTTGTTAATAGTTTCAGTATATAATTTATAAACAAAATTATTTAACTTTTGGTTACGTTGTTGTCAGCATATATAGAAGTAAGATAGAATATAGTATACTTGAGCAATTTTTACTTATCCAAAGTCTCCTTGGTTCGATACTTGGCTTACTTAGCCACTTTATTACTTGTTTGACCACGTGCACTTGCGTGTCGGGTTTTAACCCATATAGCAAACCACCGAACAAGTTTTTGGCGCCGTTGCCGGGGAGACTAGGCAATTGGTGAAATTGTGTTAAGTGTAAATTTACTGTATTTTGTTTTATTTTCTTAAGTGTTGACAACTTGGTCTTAGCCTGTATTTTGCAGACTTGATTTCTATGAACAGTGGCAAAGGACAAGGAGCTGGTTGAATCTTATATAGAGCCGGAACGTGAATTTCATAGTAAACACAGAGAAGCTCTACAAAAGAAGCTGCAGTTGCTCAGACAGACTATGATGGAGCAACAAAATCCACCGGTTGTGAGGGCAGTGTTAGTGCCCGACAAAGCAGCAGCAAGGCCGGTTCGCGAGGTGGCAATCCCACATGCCAACAATGTACATTCAAGTATCCGCAAACCAGAGCCTGGAGGGAGATTTGAACTAAAGCAGAATATGGTGCAACTGTTGCACACAAGCGGGCAATTTACCGGTCTCCCTCATGAAGACCCACAACAACATCTCCAAAACTTTTTGGAGATAAGTGACACTTATATACCCGCTGGAGTGTCACCTGATTATGTTCGGCTCACACTATTTCCGTTTTCCTTACTTGGTGAAGCCAAGAGGTGGTTAAAAGCTGAACCACCAAATTCTATATCAACGTGGGATGATCTAGCACGAAAGTTCTTGATAAGATTTTTTCCCTCTGGTAAAACAGCCAGACTTAGAAGTCAAATTCTAAGTTTCAAACAGAGGGAGGGAGAAAATTTATATCAAGCCTGGGAAAGATTTAAATCCATGTTGCGGGACTGTCCTCATCATCATCAGTCCAATGAGGTGTTGGTACACACATTTATTGAGGGTTTCGAACCCCATACTAAAATTTTGCTAGACTCAGCAGCTGGAGGGCAAGCGCTGGAAAAGACTTATGAGGAGCTGTACACTTTGCTCAATCGGATTTCACAGGGCAATCCAGAATGGAATGCTGATTCATCTCGAGGTGGAGCAAGGAAAGCAGCAGGAGTGCTTGAAGTGGATGGATTTACAGCTATCGCTGCACAGATAGCTGTCTTGCAGAATCAGTTGAACAACCACTTCAGCAACATGAACTTGAACCAGCCTTCAGCTTCAGTCAATGCGGTCCCGCAAATGTGGTGTGAAGTGTGTGGAAGCAGTGAGCACTCAGTTGAGTGCTGTGGAGCAAACCCAGATTCTGTTAACTTTGTGGGCAATGCACAGAGAAATCAGCAGCAGTTTGGTAGCGGCTACAACTCAAATTAGAGGAACCATCCAAATTTTTCGTGGGGTAGCAACAACCAACAAGGCCAAAGTTCGGGTCAGGGTATGCACAGGAATCAAAGAGGGCAACAGAACTACCAATCTCAATTCAAAAATCACAATGCCCCTCCTCTACCACCATCACCTACCATTGAGGAAATGTTCAAGACCATGATCGCTAATCAGGCGCAATTGTAGGCTGACTATGTTAAACTGGCAGCCGAAGTGAAAAATAATCAATTAGCGACCAAGGCTCTTGAGTATCAATTTGGGCAATTTGCTAGTGCCCAAAACACAAGGCCCAGAGGAGGACTGCCTAGCGACACGGATCCTAATCCGAAGCAGGTAAATGCAGTGACCACAAGGAGTGGTTTGCAGCTGAAGGAGGTGGAATCGGAAAGACCACCTCAAAAGTCAGGAGCAGCAGATGTTGAGGAAGAACAAAGTTCGGATAGGGGGAAGACCAAAGAAGCAGAATCAGAAAGGCCTCCACCCCCGTTCCCTCAACGACTCAAGAAACACAAGGAGGAGGCGTGTTTCAAGAAATTTATGGAGGTGCTTAAACAGGTACATGTTAATTTACCTCTTGTTGATGTCTTGCAGGGAGTGCCAAAATATGCCAAATATATTAAAGAGATCGTGGCCAACAAAAGTTGTTTGACTGAGTATGCCACGGTGGCTTTGACGGAGGAATGCACTTCCCGGATCCAAAATAGACTGCCTACGAAGTTAAAAGACCCTGGAAGTTTTACTATCCAGCTTACTATTGGGCAGAGTATCCGAGCTCGTGGATTGTGTGACTTGGGGGCGAGCATAAACCTGATGCCATCTTCGGTATTCAGAAAGTTGGGTCTAGGGAGTCCTAGACCTACAACCGTAATCTTGCAGTTAGCAGACAGATCCTTAGCTAGGCCGGATGGCATTGTTGAGGATGTGCTTGTGCAAGTGGGATCCCTCATTTTTCCGGTTGATTTTATTGTTCTGGATTTTGAACCAGACGCTGAAGTCCCATTTATTTTGGGACGACCCTTCTTGGCAACCGGGAAAGCACTAATCGACGTGGCTGCGGGTCAACTTACAATGCGAGCACATGACAAGGTAGAGATGTTCGATGTATACAAAGCACCCAAGCTCCCGATGGTAAACGAAGAACTCTCCGTGATCAATGTAATTGATCATGGGAATGCTAAACAAATGAATGATTCCCGAGAGTTGATGGGAAGACCACCAGATAAGGGTGAGCACTACTGGGGGGAGGACAATGATCGTGAAAAATCGTCCATCACCCTAGTGGATAATTGAGCATAAAGGACGTCGAGCCGCGACGGTAAACCAGGCGCTGCACGAGAGGCAACCCGTGAAAAATATTTTTTTCTTTTGTTTTGTAAAGTGTAAATAGATTTTATTTTATTTTTCTTTTTCTTGATTTAGTACAAATTTTTCGTTTTAGTTAGTATTTTTCATTTTAATTAGGGAAATCTATTAATCTAACCAATTTTGTTTAGTGAGGTGATTTTCAGGTCAAATGGAGAAAAATATGCGTGGAATCGGGAAGGAAAAGGCAAGGTATGGAAAAATGAATAAAATGAAGAGACAGTGAGCTGGGGCGATGGCTCCGTGTCACGGAGGAGGGGCTCCACGTTACCCTCCGTGACACGTTGAAGGTTAATCTGGAATTTTTGAAAATTCCAGTAAGCCATCGCGATAGCTCCGTGTCACGGAGGAGGGGCTCCGCGTTACCCTCCGTGACACGTTGCCCTATATTTTGTGACGGGTCACACCGGGTTGCCGGGTGACCCGCGTATTTTTCTTCATTTTAAACCCCGATTTTAGGCCCTTTTTCCTCATTTTCTCTCTTCTCCGCGACCAAACACCCAAATTTCCCACCCCAACCAACGTGCCACGGTATTAAGCAACCAAGTTGTCGAGTTTCTTCGATTATTCAACTTAAAGGTATGTTTTCCTCGTCTCTCTCAAGTTTTTGTCGATTTTAGTCGAATTTGAGCATGGGAGGTGAGATATATTACCCTAAGTAGCAATTTAGCATGAAATTGAGTTATTCTTTGATTGATAAATGTTCGGAATGTTGTAATACGCGTTTGAACTTGTCGATTGCATGAATGATTCGAATTTGATTGTGAAATTCAATTCTAGGGCTTTGGTTGTTGAATTCGAAATGGGTAACTTGGTAAATTTGTGAATTATATGCCGGGGTGTGCTTGTGAATTGAGATAAGTCGTTGTAAATATTGTTTGAATGTAATAGACGATGAATTCTCTGGTTGTTGGGAAAATGTGAAAATTGTTCGAATTGGTTGGTTATATAGGTTCATATGTATCTAGAATTTTTGTTGTTGTTTTTGTTTGTTGTTTTCGTTGCTAAGTGTGATGGTTGAATTGCTAGCGATGGTAGGATTGGGATTAGCTGTATGAAGTCTGAGTAGTACGCTAAGGTTATACTGTCGAAATTTTCGTTGCGAACGCACTAAGCATAAATTGTATAGTTGTTTGTTTTTGGTGTAAATAAAGTGATCCTTGCCGTAGTATCGTAACAGTAGCTAAGGACTAAGTGTGGGGTAAACTTAGCTCAACCCGACCTTAGCCGAAGCTAACATGCATTTAGCTTGACATGGTGCTTGTTTATTTGTGTTGACAGGTACAATGGCAAGTAGGCAGGATAAGGGTAAAGGTGCATCTACTTCAGGCACCGGGAGAAAATGACTTAGACTGGGCACAGCAGTCCCAGCTGCACCAGCTGTTCTGCGCAGCCAACGCCGCCAATACGGAACGAGATGGGTAACCGATGAAGGGAAGAAGTGGTACGCTAAACACAAGGAAAATAAATACTTCCCAGAGGAGCATATTGCACGGGAACCACTAGCACAGGAGTTCCCCCACATAGTGCAGAGGATCGAGGCAGCTGGGCTCATCTTCATATTTCAGGAGCCCAAGGAGTGCAACCTACATCTAGTCCGGGAGTTCTATGCAAATTGGAACCCGACAATCAGAAGCCACACAATAAAAATCAGAGGGCAGATTGTCACTTTGGAACCCCAGCAATTAAATGCCATCATTGGAGCGCGGGACACAGACGCCCACGTTCTCCGCTAGCTGAATATCACCCTACCATATGCCGATATCAGACGCACATTGTGTGGGGCTCGATCCACAGCCAGATGGAGCAGACATAAGGAGAGGGGTTACCACCAGACTCTGCCGTATTCTCAAATGAACAGGGAGGCAAGAATTTGGCTGAAGATAGTCTGTTCGTGCTTAATCCCGGGGGTGCACATAACTGATGTGACCCGGGACCGTGTCTGCCTGGTGTATGCCCTGATGAAAGGGCTAGAGATTAATGTTGGGGCGGTCATCATATCCGCCATGAAGAGAGCCCGACTACACCAGGGCCACAGGTATGGGTTCGGAGGACTTATCACCACCTTCCTCCGAGGCCTCGACGTCGAGGAAGAGGCTTTGGACTACATCCCGCAGTTGGAGCGGAGGGCCCTCGATGTGACCAAAACTAAGGCCCCCGACACCACACACCGGCCAGTGCTGACACTTGGTGAGCGACATGCTCGCGACGACCAGTACATGGCACGGATGTTTGGTATGCAAATGCTTCAGCTTCGGATTGGTGGGAGACCAGCCACGGAGGAGGAGCTATGGCAGCTGGAGCTGGATTACCCATTTGGCGAAAACGCCAGGGCTTTATGCCGAGTGGGGCCAGCATTTGTAGAGCCCACTGACAATGATGTCCCCACGGACGAGAAGACACGTCGGGAGGAATCCGATGTGGAGTCCGATGATGACGACAGAGGTGACTCGGACATGGGCGATGAGGCAACAGCACCGGATGAAGAAGTCGAATATTTCGACTGATCAGGGAGTGCGACCACCCAATTTTGTGATTTTTAATTTTTGTGAACACTGGGGACAGTGTTCGATTTAAGTGTGGGGTGGGGAGTAATTAGGTGCTGGGGCTAGGCTGGTTTGCTGTATGTTTTTCCTCTATTTTGTTTTGTATGTTTAAGTTTCCCTGTGTTTGTGAAGTGCAAACTGGTTTGTATCTGTATATATTTGTGGTAATTGATGATGTGTGTTGTGAAATCTTGTGATTTTCTAGCTAAGTCTGTAAAAATTTTTGTAAATATTTTCTTTTTTTTTTCTCTATCGAAATGATCGACATTTTTAAAATTTGATATTTTTAAAATTTTGCGAAAATATTTTATACATATTAAAATATTTTGTAAATATTTGTCCATAGAAATGATCGATGTTTTGCAAATTTTTTTGATTTTTATTTTTGGGTTTCTCGGAGTTTGTTTTCGGTTCTTTTACCAAGAATAGTCCCATTGAACCGAAGCCATAGTTAGTGACCGTTCCCTATGATGGATGGATGACGACCGTCTTAAGGGAAATGTAGTCGGTAGGAGTAGTGATTTTAATTTATTTTCAGTTTTTTTTCTTTGGTAGATTGCATCACGGAACCTGTAGTTACTATATGGTTGTGAAAGTTTGGATGCGTGTTGTAACTGATATTCAAAATGTAAAAGTGATTCGTATAAAAGCATGCAATTTTGTAAATATGTTGAGTTACCTAGGCTGTAGAATTCGATTCGATATGATTGAGGCTTAATTCTGAATTCATGTAATTGGCTAATTAAAGAGTCTGTGAATGCATCTTGAATCGAGCATGTGCATGAAGTGTGAAGTGAGGTGTTGTTATTCCATGCTATTGTGAAGTGTCTAGAACTTGCCTGGTGTGTGTACAAAACGAAATGAAGGAGGTGTAGTGTTGGAAAGGATGTAGGCATTTCTTTGTTTTAACCGAGAGTTTCTATTTTTTTCTTGTCATACACTACCTTTTTATGTGATTGTATACCCTAGTCAGCCCGTTGAGCCTTTAGCCGATTATTTCTTTCTTTTGTCCAAAATTGTATAAACTAAGCTTAATTCTTTCTTTTCATTAGCCGTAAAGTCTATACAAAACTCTTAAGCGCTTAAGAAGAAAAAATTTTCCCCAAAGTGTCAAAGAGTGAGAATAGTGGAAAGAAAAAGAAAAGCAGAGTGAGGAAAGAAAAGAAAAGGTTGAAGAGGCACTTGTTATAATGAAATGATAATGAAGGTGCATGAAAAACCTTTGTGTCATGTCAAGTGTGTTTGATGAGATGGGCCATACGAAAGTAAACCAGCATGAATGGGATGATGAAAAAAAAGAAAAGAGAGAAACAATGTTCATGAGTTGATGGGAATGTGTTGAAAAGGCGCTTAATGATGCTAGTGGCTATTATTGGCTAATCCAATATGTACTAGTTCCATAGCTTCCATTACAACCCATTAAAGTCCTACGTGATCTTACATTGCATTTCTTTATATTAGTGGAGTAATACACTAAGGGCAAGCCTATGGGTCATGACATGAGGCATGTGAATTCTTTTGGGAGAGAGAGTGAAATTAATTTCTACATGCCCCTACTTGAATGTTTGTGTGTCACATGAGCATAAAGGGGAAGATTCTCTTGAGTTGTGAGGGAACATGCTTGATGAAAGATTGATTTTGGTGTCGTATATCTTGATTAGTTGATTTGCATGAGTTTGCCGATATCGAGGGACGATTCTTAAAGTCTAGGAAGTCTTGATGTATTAAAGGTCGTTGCATTGTAAGACCATGCATGTTTTCTTGATGATTTACAATATTGAATGATCGGTATGACCATAGCTCAAATTGTCGCACCATAGTGGCGAAGGTTGGGATGTAATTTGCATGAGTTGTGTATGTGTTGTTCGAGGACGAACAAGGATTTAAGTGTGGGGTAAGTGATCTTGGGCAGATTTATATGCCCAAGTGATACTCAAACGTATCATTTTCGCCTTGTTTATTGTGCAATGTGTATACATTTTCATGTAATTGGTAATAAAATGTGAATTTATACTAACCAACATGATTAGCATTGTTTTGTAGGTAAAACATGATTTTGAGGAGCTAAAATGCATGTTGGAACAATATCAGAGTTGGACTTGGATGCGAGCACGAAAAAGACATTGGACTGCACAATGTAAAGGGGCTCCGCGATGGAGCCGTGCCACGCTACCATCGTGGAGGCACACTGCCTGGAGGGTGATTTAAGTGTCAATTTCCAGTGGAGCCTCGCGACAGCTCCGTGGTACGGAGGCAAGCCACCGCGTTGCATGCCGTGCCACGTTGAGGCTTTATTCCCGGACCCCAGATTTCCAGTGAGGGTCCGCGTGCACGCCGTGTCACGGAGGCAGTGCTCCGCGTTGGCCTCCGTGACACGTTGCTTGTTATTCCGGGAAAAAAATTCCCAATAGTATAAATAGAACACTTAGGCTTATTTTTAATTAATTCAGACTTGGTGGAGCAAGGACGTGGGTTACAGGCAGTTGAGGGACGAAAAAGCTAAGGGTTTTTCTCTCTCTTTCTTCTTTCAATCAATTGTTTGTATGATTAACACTTGTTTTAGGATGATTAATCCACAAATGAGTGGCTAATTCTCTTCCTTGCTGAGGTTATGAACAATGGTGATGAATTTTGATTATTGAATTGTATGGTTTTTCATCATCTTCTTCTATATTGTTCTATTAATTCTTGTTTCTACTGCATTAGTGTGTGGCCGACATTAATGTACATCTAAAAAGTCTGATTTCACTCGAGAGAGCACGAAATTGGAAAGTTGTGAATTAATAGGGTATTGTTCTTAACTTGATTTGGGAAAATTGGGTTTTGATGTGCTTTCCTGATAGAAATATACTTGAAAGCCGTATTAGTCAATTTAGGAACCGGAATTGTATTGCGAGGTCATAGATTGCATTTGATCACAGAAATATAGATGGATGGTTTATGATTCTTAAGTGAGATTAAATACGAGAGTTTTAATCTCTTGGCTAATGTTCTTGGCTAGCAACTAGAAGAGAAGAATAACCGAATTATGATGATAATCAAGTTCATTACTTGTTCTTAACCTTGGCATGCTCATATCCATAGTTTAAATTCAAAGTAGATATTTGTTAATAGTTTTAGTATATAATTTATAAACAAAATTATTTAACTTTTGGTTACGTTGTTGTCAGCATATATAGAAGTAAGATAGAATATAGTATACTTGAGCAATTTTTACTTATCCAGAGTCTCCTTGGTTCGATACTTGGCTTATTTAGCCACTTTACTACTTGTTTGACCACGTGCACTTGCGTGTCGGTTTTTAACCCATATAGCAAACCACCGAACAGTCACTAATGCGGCATGGGCTGGTACCAACTAGCAATGACATTATACTTTCACCTGACAGAGAAGCTTTGGTAGCTAGCATAATGGAGGGGTATGCCATCAACTTCCCGCGATATATTGTAGAGGAGATTCGAGAGCGGGAGATCAATGACGGCACTACCATTCCGTTTCCATGTTTGATTAATAGACTCTGTCAGGTGTCAAAAGTACCCGTATTGACATCAATGGACCAGAGAGTGGTGGTCAAGAAGATTACCGATATCGGGTTGATTCGAGATAATAAAAACCCAATATCGAGGGCGAGGACTCAGGCAGCTGCATCCGCAGGAGAAACAATATTAGCAGAGGCTTTTGGCAGTGAGATGCAAGTTGATGCAACACAGTTCACTGAGTTGGCAGCTAAGCCTACGGAGGGCAGATAGACAGATAGCTAGGTTGAGGCTACAGATGCAGCGGATACCTCCACACCTGCCGACATTCCTAAGTCTTCATCTACTCTAGCAGCCCCGAGACCACCAGTTGCGCCTCCATGATCCACCACAGCTGGTCTAGTCACGGTTTCACAGGAGTTTTTGGTTGATATGGCTAGGCGGCTAGCTAAGGCTGAGAAGCAGCAGACACACATGGCTCTACAGGTCAAAGTCTTGATAGAGCAGGTTCAGCCATGGGTTTCAAAGGAGTTGGAGACACTGTCCAGTTTAGTGCATGGGAGACTCGATGCTTTTGAGAGGAGGATGGATGAGTGCCTTGCACAGTTACAGGCGTCGGAGTTATCCCGATTGTACTCAAAGCTAGGAGCACTACGATTCGAGGTGCGGGACTTAGCCGCACGACAGGTAGCCGTAGTACCTCGACCGGTACTCCCCCTGATAGATGATGAGTTTGAAGAGGAATTGCCACCTATTTTTGATTTCATCACGGAGGAGCTGGTGGCACATGACAAGGTGAAGAGGCCTCATGAGGAGGCAAGTGTTGATGATGATGCTTTTCTGCTCCGTTAGCAAAAACGAGAGCGGAGTGAGATGGAGAGAGTCCTGCATGAATCAAGAGAGGAGGCTCGATAGAGAGCCGAGACTGAGGCAGCGAGAGTTCGTGGATAAGGCACGAGCTCTGTAGGATCTGAGAATTCGCCGGTTCAAGTCGGTAAATTTGGAGATGACCTGGGAGGCGTATCTACACCCTCCACCGACCAGGTAGCTGACACCTACGTCGCACAGGTATGTTCCCTATTTCCTTAGTTCTTGTTTGTATATATATGCGTCGAGGACGACACATGCTTTCTTGATGGGTGTGGGGAGGGACTTGTGTATTTTATTTGCTGAACATAACTCGAGGGTTTTTCTTGCCGGATATCTTTTCCCTCGGGTGTTCCTTATCTAGTAGAACTGGCATATTTAGAATTTTATTTTATGTTTTTTTGTGTCAATTGGAAGAAAGTAGGAAAACTGAAAGTAGTCAAGAGCTAATTGTTGAAAATAACTGTTGTTGATAATTTGATACCCCTCTGATAATTTTATATATGTGTATGTGAAAGTTGAAATGTATGACCTTTGTGAATCTTTGCATGGAATTGAAATTGTGAACTTGTTTATCATTGTATGGCTGTACCTGAACTAGCGATTAGTAGAAGCGATGATGTTGACCTGTGCTATGTGTGAGTGAGGTTAAATAGCTGAATTCGGTTGTGTGTGCCAATCTAGAACTTGTCTGGTCAATTATACCGAGATAGAGGATAAGCAACTAGGAAAGGATCATAGGATATTTTTGATTTATAAGTCCATTTTAGCCTAAAAGACCGACCAAAAGTGAATAGAAATCCCTTGATCAAAATGTTTGAGCTTAAATTGACCTTTCTTTTCATTTACACCAATTCACCTGCCTAATTTTATTATGAATGAACCTGTTTTGGCCCTGGTCCCTCCTTGGACATTGTGAACCTCAACTCAGGCAAATCACCTAAGTTGAGGGTGGCTATTATAGGGGTGATTAAGAAGAGTTGGGTGGAAAGAAAGTTGGGTAATGAAAAAGAAAAAGAGCGGATGTGGTATGCATGATGAAAATAAAAATCAAAATTGTTGTCAAAAAGCAAGAAAATAAAAGAGAAATAATGTGTGACATCAATAAGTGCTGAATAAAAAGAAACCGCATCCATAGTGTCTAAAGCAAAGAAAAGGAAAAGCAGAAAAAGGAAAAAAGGGAGAAAATAGAAATAAAGGTGAAAGTGGAGTCAAAAGGCGTAGTGCCAAGTAGGGTTGAGCTACTAAATCCATACGTACCATACCCAAGCCTGAGCCTATGTTACAAGCTTAGAAAGTCCTATAGTGATCCTAGCTACTTGTCGGAAAATCAAGGTATTGATAGTAAAGGTAAGCCTATGGTATTGTATGCACACAGTTCGAATTTCTTTGTGAGAGTGAGTGGATCTTACCTAGCCCCAAGAAAAATATACTGAGTTAATCATATACATATGTGTGAGTGTGGGACTTTTTTGAGGTGAGAGCATTTGGTCAACAAAATCGTCTGCAAATTGTCTGGGGCAATGTTATAGATTTATGTGCATGGTTGCAGGTAACATTATTTTACCATGTTTTGATTCCTCTGTATTATGGTTGGAAATTTTGCATACGCATGGTGTTTTGAGTTGATACGATGAGGGAGGGGTTAGAAAATTTGATTTTGATATGAAATTATGACTACTGTAAGTTTCCTAGAGTTCTTCATTGAAGCGTTGAATTAGTTTAGTTTGTTTTGTTTTATTTTGTTTTTACCTGAGGACATGCAAAAGTTCTAAGTTGATGGTGTTGATGTTCTGTGATTTTATGGCACTTTTGACACTTAAAACCAAGAAATTATGCACATTCCAGGTATGTTTATATGGGTATGATGTGTTTTGTGCTTAATGTGCAGGAAAACAGGTTTGGAAGTGAATTTGGTCAAATTAATGCAAAAAATAACTGAAAGGTGAATGCCAGGCACTTAACGAGTCGTTGGCAGGAGGCACGACCTGTTGCTTAAGGCGTGGGAAAAAGATGGAGTTTGGAAGATACAAAATAGTGCACTTAATAAGTTGGAGGAACGACTCAATCGTTGGGAATCAAAGAGAAAATATCAACAAAGTGGCTAGTGAAGTTGACGACAGACATAACCAGTCATCATGAGATGAAACGACTCGTTGGCAGGCCACTGGAACCATCCATGAAATACATTGGAGTTTTGAAGGAGTCAGTCCACGAGGGACCTAACGACTCGTGTTCAGGCACGACGAGTCGTTAGGTGACCCGTTGCCACAACTGAGTGCGATGCTGAGGACGACTAATGTAAGCAAGGAATGACTTGTTAGAAGGCCAAACGAACTGTCACCTAGTGAATCGGTATTGATATCCAATTCGATCCGAGCTTTTGGAATTGGAATAAATTCGGCAGCGGATCGCAAAATCTTGGTGATCTTCTCGATAGCCATACCAGTGATTTGGAGGAGATCTCTCAAAAAGTATTTAGTGCACATTTCGGTCAACTCTCCATCACCATTGCCACTGCCGACTTGGTTTCCAATTTTATTTAGGAAAAGAATTTCTTGGAATTATAAATACCCAATTTAGGTTTATTTTTAGTAGACGATTCTGGAAGGATTTTTAAGTGATTTTTGAGACGAATTTCTTGACAATTAGAGAACGATTTTTTAGAGGATTTTCATACTATTGTTCTTGATTCAAGAAACGAAAGCAACATTGGAGTTTTATTCAATCTACGTAGTTTTTATTTTACGATAATTTGTAAGTTCCAATTATGATTTATTCAATAATTTGTGGTTGTGATCATAAAAATATGAGTAGCTAAACCCATAAACTAGGTTTGTGGGAACCAAGATGAATTAACACACATAGGTAAAAACACTTAATGATTCTTGAACGGGGTTTTTATGCATGTATTGTTTTTTCCTTCGTTTTGATTGATTCTTGACGGTTGCAAATGTTAGGACTTGCCTTATTCTTACTTACTGGACCAAGGAGGTAAAGAATGGGAAAAGGGATTAACAACGGATATTTGAGGCTATCAACCCTTATCTAATAGCTTGAACTTGTCCGGGGATAGCTAATTCAATATTAAGGGTAAGGGTCAGCTAAAGTACACCCGTATACGGACCAAGTTACGTGGTGAAAATCATCTAGATAGGGGATCAACCATTTAAGTGAACCTAACTTAGCAATATTGTATGTTAAACACCGGAATAGATCACTAGTGTAAAAGCCTTGTGGTTATGAAATATTGGGGAACACAACCCTAGTCAAATCTTTAATTGAATACAAACAAAATTTGATTTCAACATTTAGTAATTTTACTTTGTTTATTATTCTATATTTTTCCCCCTTTGGAAATAAGTAAATCAATAGTAATAGTTATTCGCAATAACTTAAGTTCTTACCATATTCCCTGTGGGATCGACCTCAATCTTTGTTGGGTTCTATATTTGATAATTGACCACTTATATCTCAATTGCAAGGTGTAATTTGGGGGACATCAAATTTTCGCACCGTTGCTGGGGAATATGACTAAGGCTTTTATTAATTGTGTTAACTTTGCCATTGGTTCTTATTTCTTTTTTAGTTTTCTCTTTTTTGTTTTGGTTGCTTAACAGGTCTTAGGCTTGTGCATACCCGATAGTAGAAGCCAATGAAATCCTCTGGTTCCAATTGATCATGAACTTGAGCTAACGTTAAGAAACCTGAGAAGAATGGCCAACATACAAGAGCAAGAAACCGTGGACCAGGCCACAACAAGAATGTTGGCTGAAGAGCAAGCTCGGGCTAGAGATCGTGAGTTAGCCAGAGTGCTGAAGAGGAGCGTCTAGCTATAGAAGCTGAATGAGCTAGACGACTCAGAGGTATATAACACCAACGACATCGATATTTTGATGAGGAAGATGATGCGGATATAGATGAAGCTGGTGCCACTGGAGCTATAGTCCCTCGTCCTTTGCCTGTTGGGGCGAAGTTTGACATTACTAGTGCGATGATCCAACTGCTTAATATGAAGGGAATATTTGTGAGTCACGCATCTGACGATTCCCACGCTCACTTGAAAAATTTCGTGGGAATATGAAAGGCATACAAGCAACCGGGGGTGAGCCAGGACGCTATCAGACTAAGGTTATTCCCATTCTCTCTAGAGAGTGAGGCAACTATGTGGCTGGCTGAGTTGCCAAAGGATTCCATCACTACTTTGGGAGAGCTTAAGAGAGCTTTTATTGAAAGGTTCTTCCCTCCGTCCAAAGCAGTGCAGTTGAAGGATGAGATTTATAACTTCAGACAGTTAAATTCTGAAGCACTCCACAAGACTTGGATTCATTTCAACAAAAAGCTCAAAAAGGTGCCAATCACAAAATTCCGAATGATACACTATTGGAGATCTTTTATAAGTCTCTAAATGCCAACACTAAGGCGGTGGCTGATACTTCTCCGGAGGAACTTTTATGAGTCACACCTATGCAGAGGCTGCGGAGTTGCTAGACAAGATCACCAAAACCAATCGAGCTTGGCACACTAGAGAGTTGGAGGTTCCGACTGGTTCTTATGCGGTTGGTATGTCTGCATAACAGAGGAGAAGAGATGAAGAGCATGATCAAGATATAGCAGAGATAAAGACTACCATGGGTTTGCTTGCCAAACACCTGATGGGAGTCGGAGCAGAAAAGGTGAATGCTGTAGATTCTCAGGGCAAGGCCCCGAGAAATGATGGTTGTGAGTATGAGTCTGAAGAAGCAGTCAACTATTTGAATGATCAGAGGGTGGGTTTCCGGATCAACACCTAAGGGTCTAACCAAGACTCTTGGCGTCAAGGTCAAGGGAACCAAGGTCGGAACTTCTACAAAGATAATACTTACAACCGGGGCTAATATCAAGACAATGGGGACTGGAAGAAGCGTAAGGAGTTTAAAAATGACAGGAGCGGTCTGTATGTTCCTCCACAAAACCGTGGGCCAGAGTCTAGTGGTTCAAGGGTTGAGGATATGCTATCTAAAGTGCTCAAGTAGATGGAGGCAACAAACAACCACTTTAAAGAGCTCCAGGCTGATATTTCCAGTTTAAATCAAAAAGTGGAGTTTCATGTCGTGACAATCAGGAAGATTGAGCAACAGATGAGTCAGATGTCTGTTGCAATGAATCAGAGGCAAAAAGGCACACTTCCCAGCAATACTGTGCAAAATCTAAAAATTGACAGTCACTGCATGGCGATCACTACTAGGAGCGGGAAGGCCACAGTTAATCCCCTGAGGCCAGTTGTAGTTAAGGAGTTAGACAAGCCCGTGTTGATAAATGATGATGGTGTAGTGGACTTTGAAAACCCAGATTTGGTTAGGGACTCAGATGTGCAAACTGCTCCGAATAGTGCAAAGGAGCAAGGGGATGCCCATGGGAAGGACAAGGAGGCACAGGAAAAACTTACAACAATTCCTAGACCTCTTCCTTCTTATCCCCAACACTTGAAAAAAAAAGCTGAAGATGGGAAATATCAAAAGTTTATCTCTATGCTCAAGAAGCTGTGGGTGAACATCCCATTGGTTGAGGCACTTGAGAAAATGCCCAGATATGCTAAATTCATGAAGGACCTCGTCACCATAAAAAGGACGGTAAGTTTGAAATCAGCCGATAATATGCACCATTGTGGTGCCATCACTACTAGCACAAAAAAAGGAAGACCCAGGTGAGTTTACTATACCTTGTACCATTGGGGAGGTTGAGTTTGCAAGGGCGCTTTGTGACTTGGGAGCTAGCATAAATCTGATGCCGCTAGCAGTGTTTAAAAAGTTAGGCTTGGGAATCCCCACACCGATTTGATGCGGCTACTTATGGCTGATAGAACTTTTGCATGTCCTCATATTCAGTTATAAGGGCCTAGACGACTCACATACAATCACAGGAGCCTAGAGGGCTTAGATATAGTTATAGTTACTTGTAGGGCTGAGGGGTACCAAT
Organism: Datura wrightii; assembly: GCA_035772735.1. NCBI lineage: Eukaryota > Viridiplantae > Streptophyta > Magnoliopsida > Solanales > Solanaceae > Datura > Datura wrightii. The sequence continues at coordinate 90,519,878 of JASDFA010000016.1, read as the reverse complement.
AGGGGTATATAGATTGATTGGTGCCTGCCGAGTATTTTGGGGCCCAGGTAGGTTATTACTGTGTTGCTTGTACCTTCCAGGCTTATGGGGGCCAAATTAGGTTCTTGTTTGTTAACTTGCTTGCTAGCTATAGCCTATGAATGTATAGTCGTACAGTTTCAACTTATATATGTGTAGTGATTTACTAGATGTAGGTTAAGGATAAGAAAGCTTACATGTTATATTTTGCTTCTTCTTGTTACTTAAGTCTTTATCAACTTCTATCCAGCTATTTATTACCGCCTTACATATTTGGTACATATTGTACTGACCCCCAACTATGGGTCTTTGCATACTTGCCTGCAGGTTTAGACAGACAGGGTTCAGGACCTCCGTTAGCAGCTATTTAGAGTCAGCAGATTGGCCAGCTTCTTTCATTCGGGGTTGCCAGGTTGCAGAGATTACCTGTCTTTTATTTGAATAGTATTTGGGTAGGCCGGGGCCCTATATCGACCAATATTTTCACTCTTAGAGGCTTGCAGACTACAATCTTCAGTTAGTGGTATGTTGGCCGTATGGGGCCTAGTATAGCTGCCTGTTTTCATTCCTGTTATAACTAGACAGCATGGAGGTCTTGTCGGTTGGCTGGGTTAGCTATCTTCCTTTATAGGTGCTGTGTGGCCTTGTCGGCTCGAGGCTGTGTTTACAACTGGGATATAGCAGTTTTTTTTCTTGATTTTGAGTCGCTGGTAGGCACTAGAAGTGCATATGTCCAGCCAAGTTAGCCCAGATCCTACTGTGGCATTAGGTGCCAGTCATGCCTCCCAAGGTGGAGCGTGACAGAATGTTTCCCTTAGCTCAATCAAGGATTCTTATTAGCAGAGAGATTCCAATAGCTCAGTCAGGGATTCTCAATAGTCGAGAATGTTTCCCTTAGTTCAGTTAGGGGGTCTCACTAGCAGAGAACGTCTCCCTTGGTCAGTTAGGGACACTCCATAGTAGAGAATGTCTCCCTTAGCGCAGTCCATGATATTAGTTTAGCTTAGTTCTCTATAGTTTCAGACTTCAGATTAAATTAGATTTAGTAGAATTCAGTCTCAGTTATGAGCAAAAAGTTGGTACAGTGTATGATATCAGTTACAACTTCAGTTCTCAGTATATGCACAGTACATGACCCTTTTACATCAGTTTGATTATGCTTCAGTAAATATTTTCAAATAAAAACTTTATATATATATATATATATATATATATATGTATATCTCCGACAGGGTCATTGTATTTTAACTCAGTTATATGTTTAGGGATGTACTTAGTTTACTTCCTTCCTGTATACTTGCATGTTTTAGTTTATTTACGCTTCTCGCATACTCAGTACATTCCAAGTTGGACCACATACTTTATGTGCTATATCGTTTCATGATATAGATTTAGGTTTCCAGACTCAGCCACGTGGTTAGATATGCTCCATTCCCATCTCAGCTTCTTCTGATGAGTCCTCATCTCTCGAGGACGCGATTTATGTTTCAATTTTTATACTTTAGGAGTTAGCTGGGGGTTTTTCCCAGCAACTCATCAATTTGGTAGAGGCTTTCAAACTTGTATAGACATATTCAACTTTGTATCAAAGTTTTTATGAGATTTATTCTTATGGATTTTAAATTAGACTCTTTCAGTTAGCTTCCGCTCAATTATGATTTCTGCTAGTCGTTATTCTGATAGTGTTATGCTATGATTATACCATAGGTCGACTTGAGGCCTCTCGGGGTTCCTTGTTTCGTATCTCGATCTAGGCCTATGTTCGGGTCATGACATCATATCTGTCACAATCTATACACACGTTCCAGAAGGTCTTATATTTTCCCTTCCAGTCATCACTTGTAGGAGACTCCAGAAATTCATATATTCCATTGGCGTGGTACCTTCTCCCACTCATCTGCTCGTTCGAATGCTCCCCTCGGACACGAGCCCCTCATCTCAGGATAAGAATATATTATCCAACATTCATCAACATAGTTCAATACGCCATCAATCAGTCATCATATAAGATAAATCACAAGTACACATTGATTAACACCACAACACTTTCAATTCAAGAGCAATACTCATAGATCTATATAAACTTAGATCTCATGCTAAAACACCCTATTCTCTACCACAACAAATGTTCGAAGACCAAACAACATGCTCATCATTTTATAATACATATAAGATATTATACAAAGTCTAACTTCACATAAATCATAACCTACCTCAACTGAAGAATGTGAATATGCACGCTACTCTGCGAGAGCTTTTTCTTTTCTTAAAGCTTTGGAATGCTTGAAATCTAAGAACAAACAACACAAGAGTACTTCATTATATACTCATCAATTAAGGGTCTTGGGAATTTAAATCCGTCCAATTTTTTACCTATCATAATGGTCCAAGTTCATTACCCACAAGTTAATTCATCATCCTCTATCTCTACATTAATCCTTCCTAATTCATGGAGTCTTTACTTCTCTAAATCCTTTTAAAATAGTTTTTAATGCTAAAAGTCTCAACTTTACCAATTTATAGGTCTCAAACTATCACATAATGATTCACTACATTCACATTCCCCCTGGGAAGTGCTAATTACTCACTTTTAGGCCTAGGAATCAACACTCATTCCACTTACCCTAGTTTCCTTAACTCTAGGGTTCTTAGCTAGAATTTCCCCATTAAGGACCTCCTATTGATTCTAGGGCGTTAGGGAATCGAAAGACAGAGAATAGTCAAGAAACCTTACCTTGGGAAGAAGAAACTGCTCTAGCGTTGAAAAAATTGCTCCTCAGCTCTCAATGTTTGTGCCTTAGAAAAATGCAATGAGAGTCCCAAAATTCTGACTTAAATAGGCATTTTGCCTCCTGTCATTCGCTGCAACGGATGTGCTACAGCGACCATAGCCTCGCCATGATAGAACCAATAGTTTTCTTTTCAGACTATAGCGGCAACCTCTAACCACTATAGCGGTCTCGCTACAGTGGAAATGCTATCACTGCAGTTGTTTCTGCTAATTAGTAGCTCGGTAATTCTGCACAATTTCTCCCCTCCCAAAATACCAGTCCTTCAGTTAGACTTCTCGACACTTTTTGATTATGTGCCTAGATGTAAAACGATGCTATGAATTCACTCATAGTCTTAGAATTCCTTAGGGAGGTCTAGTTCACTAGGTCACCCCCTAATAGGACACAAGTTATGAAAATGAAGCAAGGAAAATCGAAGTTCAGTTGCTAAACCACCCTCTTTGGGTTGTTATTAGCTCTTTTTCATTAGGAAAGTTCTATCAGGATGCTAAGGTCCTAACTACTCTATAACAACTGGAGGAGTCGTTGCATCAGATACCAATTAAACAATCATTCATCCCCAAATAGTTAAGAAGGGAACAGGGAAAGAACATGTGTGACTCAACGGATAGATGAGGATATTTGCTATGCAGGTATGATTCAGTCTCCCAAGTAGCCTCCTCTGCAGGATGATTCTTCTACTTGACTTTCACATATGCAACACTCCTTGGATCTCAACTTGTGGACCTCCCTATCCAAAATAGCCACCGGCTCCTCCTCAAAAGACAGGTTCTCATCCAACAATACCAAATCCCAACTGAGTATATAGTTGCCATCCCCATAGTACTTCTTTAGCATAGAAAGATGTAATATCGGACGCACTTCGGACAAACCTAGTGGCAAGGCTAATTCATAGACCACCTCCCACACACGTTGGAGAATCTCAAATGGATCAATGTACCTTAGGTTAAGCTTGCCCAACTTTCCAAGCTGCATCACACCCTTCATGGGTGAAACCTTGAGCAAGACTTGCTCCCCCACCATGAACTCCATGTCTTTAACTTTCCGGTCAACATATTGTTTCTGTCTTCTCTTGGCTACCAAGAGCTTCTCCTGAATGACCTTAACATTTTCTAGGGATTCATTTAACAAGTAGGAACCCCATGGCCTTCCTTCGAACGCATCAAACCAGCCAATAGGAGACCTAAATCTCCTTTTATATAAAGCCGCAATGGCGCCATATCAATGCTTAAGTTATAACTATTGTTGTATGCAAATTTTGCCAATGGTAAAAACTTATCCCAATGACCCTCAAAGTCTATTACACAAACCTGAAGCATATCTTTCAACACCTGAATTATCTGCTCAGACTGACCATCGGTCTAGGGGTGAAATGCTGTGCCCAAATTCTGTCTAGTACCCCGCTTAGCCTATAAGGTTCTCCAAAAGTTAAAAGTAAACTATGTATCTCTATATGATATAACCGAAACCAGAACCCTATGCAACTGGATTCTTTGATGTATAGCTTGGCCAACTTTTTTTGCATTATAAGTAACCTGAACTGGCACAAAATGAGCAGAATAGTCAGTTTGTCAACATTGACCCAAAATGAGTCAAACTTTCCCATGGTCTTCAGAAGACCAACCATAAAGTCCATAGATATTCTCTCCCACTTTCATTCAGGAATGGGCATCCTCTGAAGTACTCCCCTAGGTCTCTGGTGCTCATATCTTACATGCTGACAATTTAAACATTGGCTTACGTGCTCCACAATATCTCGTTTCATCCTACCCCACCAATAGTGTTGTTTCATATCACGATATATCTTGGTAGCACCAGGATGGATAAAATACCTCGAACTATGAGCCTCTACAGTATTGTTGTAATCAAGTCATCAACCCGGGGAACCTATACACGCCCTTTTATTCTCAAGTCACCTTCATCATCGATCACTGCCTCCTTGGCCTCACCTCGGAAGACCTTAGTACTAATCTTGCTCAGTTTGGCATCTTTGAATTGCCTAGCCTTAATTTGATCCAGAAACAAAGATCTTGCCTCTAAAATAGCCAACATGCCAACCGATTCTAACACTGCAAGTCTCACAAAACTGCTAGCCAATGCCTGAACTTCTCTTGCCAGGGGACACTTGGTATTCTCTAAACAAGCCAAGCTACCCATACTCCCTAACTTCCTGCTCAATGCATTAGCCACCATATTGACCTTACCCGGATGATATAGGATTGTGAAATCATAGTCTTTGAGCATCTTCATCCATCTTCGCTGCCTCAGCTTAAGGTCTCTCTGGGTGAACATATGTTGCAAGCTGCGATGGTAAGTGAACACTTCACAATGGACCCCATAAAGGTAGTGTCTCCAAATTTTCAGAGCAAACACTATTGCTGCCAACTCTAAGTCATGCGTAGGATAGTTCTTCTCATGCATATTCAGCTACCTAGAAGCATAAACAATGACCTACTTATCCTGCATCAAAATAGCACCCAAACCAAATCGTGAGGCATCATAATAAACCACAAATCCTTACCCTACACTAGCAGCGCTAGGATAGGGAATGTGGTCAACAAAGTCTTGAGATTTTGGAAGCTCTTCTTACATTCATTATACCACTAAAACGTACATCTTTCGAAGTTAGACAAGTCATTTGTCACGACCCGAGGTAGGACCCGGGACCGAAACACGGGACCTAGAACTACAAATGGCTCCAAGACGTTCCAAGACATGAACATGACAACTAAAGAGCATACATTAAGGCAGAAACTGATAACATAAAAATGAACAGAGGAAGTCTGAATAACATAACAATCATAACTGAGTCAACACTCGATAAAGCTGAAAGTCTATATAATGTTTGATAAGTCTCTAAACTGTCTGATGAGCTGATAAGACAACACCCCCAACTAGCTTGCTAAAGTCTGAAACTGAAATAGCATGATCAAATGCTAAACTGAATGTCCTTAAAAGATGAGGACTCACCAACCATAGAAACTGAGTTGGACTATAGGGAAAGCCGGTCTAACAATGAAATTGAGTCTGATCGCTTAGACCTGTATCATGAAATGATACATCATAGAGTATGTGGTCAGTACTTGGAATGCACTAAATATGCAAGGTAAGTAAAACATGTTGAGTAAATATTAAGTAAAATCATGCATATAAATATAAATCAGTATATCATGGAAGTGAGGATTGCATGCTGAAATCTGAATCTGAAACATATATAATCATAAGCTGAGTATCATATCTAAACATAATGACCCAAAGCTAAAAATAGAAATCATATGACTTGTCATAGCTGAAATCATAAGTAAGAACTCATAAACTGATCATTAGGTTAAACCTGCTGTAAAACATAATATCATAAGTCATGAACATGAATAACTAAAATCATGAGGAACAATGGGAGACTTGTCATAATCAACACCATCACGATAGAGCTTACGTGACACCCCAACTATCACACTCAAGTAGGAAGAGCCGTCCAAAATCTTGTCAGGGCTAAGAACGATATCATGATATGGATATCAAGCTGAGGCCCCTTGAGGCTAGGGGAAAACTATCAAGTGAGGTCCTAATGTAAATATATAAACCTACATTGGTGCGTAGTTCTGAGATCGGGGAACCTTAGAACCCCAAGCCTACTCGGTGCCAGACACTTACTCCCAAAAATATGCATAGTGCTCCCATCGTATTTTAACAAAGTTGAAATAATAATTACATGCATAGTCTGAAATCTAAACATGGGGAGTCTTGGCTCCAAACATACCATAATATGAAGTAGGAGTATTGACTCCAAACTATATCGTAAGTCGATCTTATAAAACTGAGCTAAATCATGAAAACACACTTAACTTGTGCGGGCTTGCCTAAATGTTAAAATCATGCATACTTGAAGTAGATGTAGCACTTTGTGCGCTGTCCGCTCGCCTCCGTGGTGCCCTCCATACAATGAAGAGTGACAACTCCTCAAAACTTTTGCAATCTGGCTCTCCGGGATGCATCTTCTCATAACCTGATTCGGTCCCTGTTTAAACAAGTACGGCTCATCCCAAATAAAATACCTGCAATCATGCTTCAATTTTTTTCTCTGCTGAGCCATAGCCTCCGGTGGATAGACTCCACTCACTAGCAAATTCACTATGTCTGCATACCACGGGATCTCAGCTTCCCCTATTGCCAAGAGCTGCTCATCCGAGAACTCCTCTTTGATGCCGTCCCCTTCCTTCACATGCGACTGACTTTCCAATCGCGATAGGTGATCTGCCACTTGATTCTCGCTCCCCTTTCTGTCTTTAATTTCTAGGTCAAACTCTTGCAACAACAAGATCCATCTGATCAGCCTAGGCTTTGCATCCTTCTGGTTAAATAGATACCGAATCGCTGCATGATCGGTATACATCACTACTCTCGAACCCACCAAATAGGACCTGAATTTATCAAACGCAAACACCACCGCTAGCATCTCTTTTTCTGTGACTGTATAATTACTTTGGGAAGTGTTCAGTGTTTTGCTTGCATAATGAATAGAATGAAAGATTCTATTTCTCCGCTGCCCCAATATAGCTCCCACAGCCACATCGCTTGCATCACACATCAGTTCAAATGGTTGTTCCCAATCCGGAGAAATAAGGATAGGTGCTTCTATCAATTTCTGCTTCAACTCCTTGAATGCTTTGACACACTCATCATCCAACTCGAACTTCACCTCTTTTTCTAGTAATCTGGATAATGGTCTAGAAATTTTGGAGAAGTTTTTGATGAACCGTCTGTAGAACCCTGCATGCCCGAGAAAATTGCGAACACCCTTCACCAACACAGGTGGTGGTAGCTTCTCAATAACTTTGATCTTAGCACGATCGACATCCAACCCCTTGCAAGACACTTTATGGCCAAGGACTATACCCTCCTTGACTAAAAAATGACATTTCTTCCAGTTGAGTACAAGGTTGGATTCTTCACAGCGAGCTAACACCCTGTCAAGATTCTGCAAACAAGTAGCAAACGAATTACCGAAAACAGAAAAATCATCCATAAATACCTCGACGAAATCCTCCACCATGTCGTGAAAGATAGCTATCATGCATCTCTGGAATATGGCGGGTGCATTGCATAACCCAAATGGCATCCGCCTAAAAGCATATGTCCCATAAGGACATGTGAAGGTAGTCTTCTCCTGATCCTCCGGTGCTATGGCTATTTGGTTATAGCTAGAGTACCCATCAAGGAAACAATAATATTCTTGTCCCGCCAATCTGTCCAATATTTGATCAATTAACGGGATAGGATAGTGATCTTTCCTTGTGGCTTCATTGAGCTTTCTGTACTCCATGCAAATCCGCCAGCCTGTGACGGTGCGAGTAGGGATCAGCTCATTCTTCTCATTGGTGACCACGGTCATCCCTCCTTTCTTTGGGACACACTGAATGGGGATGATCCATTCGTTGTCCGAAATAGGATAGACCACACCTTCATCAAGCCACTTAATTACTTCTTTCCTAACCACATCTTTCATTTTCGGATTCAACCTGCGCTGAGGCTGAACAGTTGGCTTTACTCCTGTCTCCATGAAAATTTTGTGTGTGCAAAAAGCTGGGTTGATACCCTGTATCTGACATTTGCCAACCCATTGCTTTCTTCCTTCTTCTGAGGACCACCAATGCTTCCTTTTCCTGTGCCTCTGTCAATTCTGCGGAGAGGATGAATGGCAAAGTATCCTCTTCCCCCCAAAAGACATATTTTAAATGGGGAGGCAATGTTTTCAATTCCAGCTTTGGTGCTTCCTCAATAGATGGTTTCGGCAATGGTTCCAGGGACCTCATTAAAGGCTGAGAGTCCTGCTTCCTTGGATACCTTTATGGTTCATTTAGCATTTGCACCACCTCATAAGTATCTCTATCTCCGAAATGATCGGAGCTCAGCAATGCTTTTTCCAATGAATCTCAGGATTCAACAATCTGAAGAATTTCTGCTTGATCAAGCACACTGATTGCTAAAAGCTCCTCATGTATGGCCGGAAGCTTCATGGCCTTAAATACATCAAATACCTCCACTTTGTCATGTGCCCGCATGGTTAGCTGCCCTGCGGCTACATCAATCAAAGCTTTCCCAGTTGCCAAGAAAGGACGTCCCAAAATAAATGGGACTTCCGCATCCGGCTCAAAATCCAGCACAACAAAATCTACCGGGAAGATAAGGGAGCCCACTTGCACCAGCACGTCCTCCACAATGCCATTGATCTGGCCAAAGAATGATCCGCTAACTGCAACATCACTGTAGTTGGTCTAGGACTACCCAGCCCCAACTTCTTGAATACCGATGTCGGCATCAAGTTAATGCTCGCTCCCAAATCGCATAGTCCACGATCTCGGATACTTTGCCTAATTGTGATTTGAATTGTAAAGCTCCCAGGGTCCTTGAGCTTTGTTGGCAACCTGTTCTGTATCTGGGAAGTGCACTCCTCCATAAGCGCCACCGTAGCATACTCCGTCAATCTGCTTTTGTTCTCCACGACGTCCTTGATATATTTTGCATACTTCGGCACTCCCTGCAAAACATCAACAAGAGGTAAATTAATGTGTACCTGTTTAAGCACCTCCATGAACTTTTTGAAACACGCTTCCTCCTTGTGTTTCTTTAATCTTTGAGGGAACGGGGGTGGTGGTCTTTCTGGTTCAGCTACCTTTTTCTTCCCCCTCTCATCATCATGTTCCCTTTCTTTCTCCACTGCTCCTGACTGCTGAGGTGGTCTTTTTGGTTCCACCTCCTTGAGTTATAAACCACACCTTGTGGTCACTGCATTTACTTGCTTGGGATTCGGGTCAGTGTCACTCGGTAATCCTCCTCTTTTCCTGGTGTTTTGAGCTCCAGCTAGTTGCCCAAACTGGTACTCCAATGCCTTTGTAGCTAACTGATTGTTCTTTACATCTGCCGCCAACTTCACATAGTCAGCCTGCAATTGAGCTTGGTTAGCTATCATTGTCTTAAACATTTCCTCAATGCTGGGTGGTGGTGGTGGAGGAGGTGCATTGTTGGTTCTGTATTGAGTCTGATAGTTTTGCTGCCCTCCTTGATTTCTCTGTGCACCCTGATTCGAACTCTGCCCTTGATGGCTGTTACTACCCCAGGAGAAATTCTGATGATTCCTCCAATTAGAGTTGTAGTTGTTGTCATACTGTTGGTGATTATTTCTCTATACATTACCAACAAAGTTCACTGAATCTGGATTTGCATCACAAAACTCAGCTGAGTGTTCATTACTACCGCATACTTCACACCAAATCTGCTGCACTACATTAACTGGGGCTTGAGATTGATTTAAGCTCATGTTGCTGAAGTGGGTGTTGAGTTGATTTTGCAACGCAGCTATCTATGCAGCGATAGCTGTAAACCCATCCACTTCCAAGACTCCTGCCGCTTTCCTTGTTCCTCCTCTAGAAGAGTCCGCATTCCACTTTGGATTTCCCTGCGAAATACGATTTAACAAAGTATACAGCTTCTCATAAGTCTTTTCTAATGTTTGTCCCCCAGCTGCTGAGTCTAGCAAAATTTTTGTGTGGGGTTCCAAACCCTCTACGAAAGTATGCACCAGCACATTATTGGACTGGTGATGGTGAGGACAATCCCGTAACATGGATTTGAATCTTTCCCAAGCTTGATACAGATTCTCCCCCTGTCTTTGTTTAAAACTTAGAATCTAACTTCTAAGTCTTGTTGTTTTCCCGGATGGAAAGAACCGTATCAAGAATTTCCTTGCAAGATCATCCCAAGTGGTGATGGAATTAGGTGGCTCAGCTTTCAACCACCTCTTTGCTTCTCCCAATAGTGAAAATGGGAAAAATGTAAGCCTTATGTAATCAGATGATACTCCAGCGGGGATCTAAGTGTCACTTATCTCCAAAAAGTTTTGGAGATGTTGTTGTGGATCCTCGTGAGGGAGACCTGTGAATTGCCCGCTAGTGTGCAGCAATTGCACCATATTCTGTTTCAGCTCAAACCTCCCTCCTGGCTCGGGTTTGCGAATGCTTGATGTAACATTGTTAGCATGTGGGATTGCCACTTCGCGAACCAGCCTAGCTGCCATTTCCTCGGGCACTAATACTGCCCTTACAAGTGGTGGATTTTGTTGTTGCTCCAGGATTATTTGTCTGAGCAACTGCAGCTTTCGCTCTAGAGCTTCTCTCCTTTGAAGATGGAATTGTCTTTCCGGCTCTAAGTATGAGTCCACCAGCTCCTTGTCTCTTGCCAGTGTTCAACAAAATTCAATATCTGCAAAAGAAAGGCTAAGATCAAGTTGTTAGTACAATATAGAAATCATAAACTAACACTTACGAAAACAATTTTACCAATTGCCAGTCCCCGGCAACGGCGCCAAAAAATTGTTCGGTCTATTTCGCAACTACATGCAAGTGCACGTGGTCGAACAAGTAGAAATGGCTAAAGTAAGCCAAGTATCGATCCCACAGGGACTGAACCAAGGTAGTAATCGAATTAAGTGTTAATGAACTCTAACTCTAAAAAAATGCAGACAACAATTTAAAGAAGATTTTGAGAGTTGGTTTCCTAATTTATACTAATCTAACACAAAAATATACAGTGAGTCTGAACTTTAGTAGTGAGCAAGCTGAGGCTAAAACGAACATGCAGGGAAGTAATTTATCGATACAATTTGGTTAATCTTTCCTTCGGTTGCTAGTTAAATATTATTGCCTATGGAGAGAAACTTTCGTATTCTACCCAACTTAAGAATCATGAACCTTCAACCTACATTTCTGTGATTAAAGAATTTCATGTTCTAGCCATACGAAACCGATTCCTTAATTGACTAATACGACTTTCAGATATATTTCTATTCTGAAGGTAAATCAATTCTCAATTTTCCCAAACTAAGAAGAGATCATATCCTACCAATTCACAACTTTCCAATTTCTTTCTTTTTCAAGATAAAATTGGATTTTTTAGATATACATTAACATTGGCCAGACATTAATGCAGTAAGAACAAGAATTGATAGAACAACCATGGAAGAAAAGATGAAAAACCAAAATGATCAACAATTACATTCCACTACAAATGTTCTTAACCTCAGCAAGAAGTGAATTTAGCCACTCATTTGTGGATTAAACATCATCAAATGAGTATAAATCATACAAACAATTGAAATAAAGGAGAAAGAGTCAGAGAAGAACCCTAGATTTTCGTCTCCTCAACTGTCTGTACCCCACGTTCTTGCTCAACTAAGTCAGAATAATTAGAAATAAACCTAAGTATGCTATTTATACTAGTGGGAATTTTTCCGGAATAACAAGCAACGTGTCATGGAGTGCATCGCAGAGCACCGCCTCCGTGACATGGTGCAAACGCGGACCCTCACTGGAATTTTATGTTCCAGGTAAATATAGGCAACGTGCCACGACATGTAATGCGGGGCTTAGCCAACGTGCCACGGTGCTTTCGTGAACCCTTACTGGAATTTGACAAAACAACTCATCCGAGGCAGACTACCTCCGCGATGGCAGCGTGACACGGCTCCATCGCGGAGCCCCTTTATTTGCTGCTTTTCCTTGACCTTTTCCACTACTCACTTCTGAGTCCATTCCCAATTTTCACCAACATATAACTTAGCTTCCTAAAATTACATTTTTCCTACAAAACAACACTAATCATGTTGGTTAGTATAAATTCACATTTTAACTACAAATCACATGAGAATGTACAAATAAACGATAGATAAACAAGACGAAATAGAGCATTTGAGCATCACTTGGGCATATAATTCTGCCCAAGATCAATAGCCTCATCTATGAAGAAATTCGGGTGGAAATATTAGATCATCAAGTCCATAAGCTAAGGTACAAAGAAGTAGCTTCAGTTAAAGTATTATGGAGGAATCAGCATGTTGAGGAAGCTACGTGGAAAGCCGAAGCAGATATGATGGCTAAAAATCCACATTTGTTCTCTACCGGCTTAGTTCCGACTTGAGGTATCAGTTTTTCCCTATGACTCTATTTAGTTTTCATGTTCAGTTTATGTGTGATAGTTTCTTTTATGTGTATGAATGTATATGTGAAGCATGAGATCAGTTCAGCTATGTGGTTTGATTCGGAGGTAGTCATTCTGTGAAAATTTTGGTTAAAATGTTCAGTAAATAGCTATGAGAAATTGTATGTCTCTATTTGCTGCTTGTTTCCTACATTCGAGGATGAATGTTCCCAAGGTGGAGATATTGTAATACCCCAGAAAGGTCTAAGAATAAACCTGGGAGTTAAAATTTAAAAGTGCAGAAAACTGGCAGAAATATTACAGGAAGGACGAACCTACGACTCGTGGTAGGTTACCACGAGTCGTCATATGAAGTCGTGGTTTGGGAAGTCAGGGAATAAGAGGAAACAACGGACAGTACAATGACCCGTTGTCAGGAAGAATGAGCCATTGTCACTAGTCATTAGGAGGTTTGGACTTAGGAAGAGGAGGAAGCAACAGGACATCCCACGATCCGTGGTGAGAGACAATGACCTGTTGTTTCAAGTCATTATGGGTTGGTTGAGGGTTCCAATGCATTCAATGGATGGAAACCACGGCTCATTTGATGTCACAACGAGTCGTGGTGAGGCTCGTGTAAAGGGGAGTCAGATTGGTCAAGGAATTGACGATGGTCGATTCAACGACCCGTGGGTTGAAGTAACGACTCTGTCCTGACAAGTTGTGGGAAGGGATCTGAGATGTGTTATGAGGTAGTGCACACGACGACTCAATACCATGAGCCGTGGTATGTTTCCATGACCCGTTGGGTCGGTCGTTGGTTCATCCGGGATAGTTTTCAGGGAAATTATTTTAAGGGTATTTTCGACCTTTCCACATTTTTAGCCCCTAAACTACATCGTTTTGGATATTTTCTGAGTATGATAAGAGGATTTGAGTCCCTATTGCATGCCCATTCTCATGCAAGGATTCTAGAGAGGTTTTTGGGAGATTCAAGGCCTTCTTCCCCAAATTTTCTTCAATTTCTTTGTGGGTGCTCGAGGAACTTTAAGTCCATCTATTCCCAGGTATGTAGGGTGTTAAAATGGGTGGAATTCTTCCTCACCCATGCCCAATTTCAAGTTAATCCATGAATTCTCCTACTCAAATTCTATGGGGTTTTACCCAAAGCTTGAAGATATGATTTCTCTTTATGGATATGATATAATTAAGTTTTAATTATTGAATTATGCATGTTGGGCAGGTTTTGTATTAATTTTTTCAAAATCATGTTTCAATCTTTTTAAACCCAAAATGCCCATATGATGAAAGTTCATGGAAATTATGATTTATGATGAATATCCATTATTTTAAGTTTATTGATTATGGAAATGCATGAATCCAAGTTACCCATGTTTATGAGCATATTTTGAAAGAATTAAGTATGATGAAGCATGGGGCAATGCCCATATTATGAAGAATGGTTTACGATTTATGAAACGAATTTCACGATTTATCAATTTATGATGTTGGCCGATAAAAGGGCCTTGATTCATGGCTAAGCATGTTTTAAAGGGGATCAATGAAGATAAATGTTATATCTTAGCCAATGAATTTTTATACATGATGTTAATGATTTATGTATGAGCCTATATGCATGTTTTTGGGAGCCGTGTCTAGCACCGAGCAGCCCGGCATTCAAAGGACTACGCCAGTGTCTCATAACCACGTGCCACCATGTGTTGTAAATGTTATGATGTATTGATAATGATTCCCTAAAATGTGATATCACGCCTTATGCACGACCCTTGCCTGGCAAGCCAGGGTCGGCTCTGCCCACTTGAGCGAGACAGTGAGGTATCATGAAAGGCTCTACCATGATGGTGTCGATATGACGAGTCCTCCCATTGTTACACATGTTTTTATGCATTGTTATACTTATGTTATTAGCTCAAGTTATATTATGATAAAGTTATTTACAATTATGATAATGAATGATTATGAAAGATTTGAAAGTCTTGAGCCTGACGTTTTACTACTAAGATTTTGATGCAAGCATGATGTTCTTCTCCTATGTCTATTTATGAGTTTACTTTACCTTTAAAATGTCCGTTTTACTTACCTTGCATACTCAGTATATTCCACGTACTGACCGCATACTTCCTATGCTGTATCATTTCATGATACAGGGTCCGGATCTCAGGCTCATCCTCACCCTTAGGCCATCTCAGCTTACGCTTTCAGCTTGTTGGTGAGTCCTCATGTTCCGGGGGATGTTTTACAAACTTTCATGTTGTTTACATTCATTTTTGGCCGGGTTAGTTGGGGTAATTGTCCCATCAACCCATCTTAGGTATTAGAGTCTTTTGGACAAGTATGTAGTACTCAACTATGTAAACGTTGGTATTTCTTGATGCTATGTTATGATTACTTTTATGCTATATCTTTATGATCATCGTTCCGCTTATTTGAATGAGAATAGTTGTATGCATGAGCCATGGGTCGAATTGGGGTCCCTTGTCCCGTGTCTACGATCCGGGTGTACGTTCGGGTCGTGATAGTAAGGCTATCCTTTATCTTTACCAAGAGAGGATCCTCATCTTGCTTAGCCTTGACCTCGATCACCAATAAAGATTCTGAACTATTATAAACAATGACACCACCGTTTGCCGAGTCAAAAAGGCGAACCCCTAAACGAGCAAGCCTATGGACATCCTTTGCTAACTCCTTCATCCCATCCTCAACATGAGACACACTATCCATAGACAGCCTACTAAGGGCATCCACCATTACATTGGACTTGCCTAGATGATAAAGGACACTCATGTCATAGTCCTTGAGAAGCTCTTAATACTTCCTTTGTCTCAAATTCAGGTCCTTTTGATTAAACACATACTGAAGGCTCTTGTGGTCCGTGAACACATCCACATGCACCCAATACAAGTAGTGCCTCCAAATCTTCAATGCAAACACCACCGCTGCCAACTCTAGGTCATGAGTAAGGTAATTCTTCTTTTGAGTCTTAAGCTGTCTAGAGGCATATGTAATGACTTTACCATACTACATTAACACAGAACCAAGACCAAACCTATAGGTATCACAATACACAATGAATCATCTGTACGCTCTGGTAGAGTCAATATTGGGACTGAAGTGAGTCGAGTCTTTAGCTCCTGAAAACTCTTCTTGCAGGCATCCGACCATTGAAATTGGACCTTCTTATGGGTCAACTTAGTCAACGGTGTTGCAATGGATGAAAATACCTCAAGAAACCTCCTATAATAGCCAACTAAACCCAAGAAGCTCCTGATGTCCGAAGCATTAACTGGTCTAGGCCAATTCTTCACCGCCTCTATCTTTTGAGGGTCTATGTGCTCACCCTCGCTTGACACCACATGACCCAAAAATGCTACTGAGTTCAATGAAAACTCACACTTGCTGAATTTAGCAAACAGTTAGCGATCCTTGAGAGTTTGTAGCACAATCCTCAAATGAGCAGCATGCTCCTCCTTGCTCCGAGAGTATATGAGAATATCGTCTATGAAGTCAATCATGAACATATCCAAATACGGCTTGAATACCCTATTTATCAAATCCATAAAAGCTGCAGGACTATTCATTAGTCTAAAAGACATAACTATGAACTCATAGTGACCAGATCGAGTCCTCAAGGCTGTCTTTGAGATGTCACTCTCTCTAACTCAGATGATTTTCATGCTCCTCTTTACTCTTTGAATACACCGCTATATCATCAATAATACAATAACAAAGGAATCCGGATAGGGCTTAAACACATTTTTCATCAAGCTTATGAAAGCATCTGGAGCTTTAGTAAGTCCGAATGACATGACTAAGAACTCATAGTGCCCATACCTGGTTTGAAAGGTGTCTTCGGAATATCCTCAGCACGAATCTTCAACTGGTGGTAATCCGACCTCAAATCAATTTTTAAAATATCGAAGCTCCCTACAGCTAATCAAATAGGCCATCTTTCAGGGAAAGAGGATACTTATTTCATATGGTAACCTTGTTCAACTAATGGTAGTCAATGCACATTCGTATACTCTCGTCCTTTTTTTAACAAACAACACAGGAGCACCCTATGGGAAGACACTCAAACAGATAAACCCCTTACTTAGCATGTCTTGCAACTATACTTTCAACTTTCTAAACATAGCTAGTGCCATCCGATATGGCAAAATAGAAATAGAATGGGTTCTTGGTCTAAATAGATATAGAAGTCAATGTCTCGGTCTGATGGCATACTAGGAAAATTTGTAGGAAATACCTTTTAGAACTCCCGAATAATCGGAATTGACTCTATAGGTGGAACCTCTGTACTGACATCTCAAATATGTGCTAAATATGTTGAACACCCCCTTTCTACTAACTTTCGGGCACGAATAAAGGATATGATTTTCTTAGGGTAGGGCTACAATCACCTTTCAACTCAAGTCTAGACATATTGGACATCGCCATGGTGACTTTCTTAGCATGACAGTCCAAAATTGCATGATAGGGAGATAGCCAACTCATTCCCAAGATAATATCAAAATCAACCATATCTAAGATCACCAAATCTACCCCCATAAATTCTACCGACATGATTGAATCACTAATAGGAGTAGAAAAATGAATTGGAGTATCAAGTACATCACATACAAGTCTTAGGAACAAAATAAAATAAATAGATACATATAAAAAAGTAGAAGCAGGATTAAATAATGCAATATCCATGTGATCGCGAACAAAGATGGTATCTGCATAAACTTCATCTAAAGTCTCTACCTCAGGTCTACCCAGGAAAGCATAAAAATAGGCTTGTCCACGTGTCTGTGGCCCACCCATGCATGGTCTATGTGATACCTCTACAGGTCTGACCATCATCTCTGCTAGGCTGGGCCCCACTTCTACCTGCTAAGTGGCCACTCGGCCCAAGCTGAGGGTGATCTCTACTAAAAGCACTGCCTACTATAACTGGGGCTCGAGGAGCCTAATGTGGAATAATTTAACCACCCTGTTTGAACCTGGGACACCACCTCTAAATGTGACTATATTTTCCATACCCATGATAGACCTTGTTAATGACAAGCCTCTGAGCCGAAACTGAAGAGATAGGACGAACTCCAAAATCTGAATGAACCGGCAGTGCACTTACCGCATGACTTGAACTGTGCTGACTGGCCCGTGGTAGACCTCTAACTGTAACTTGCATCGTTAACTAAATGGAGTGATTAGAGTGCGCTTGAGGAATCGGGACCTTAGAGATAGTTCCATTTTAATTGCCCTCTTCCCGGTCCTCTTTCTCCGCATTCTTCACGTATCCATCCTGCTTCACCCCTCCACATTCTTGGCCTACTTTACCACCTCCTGAAAAGTTCTACCTGATGAAACCATCCTTAGGGATGACAATTGGAGCCACATGTTCAGACCTTTCACAAACCATCTGATCCTCTCCTCTTCTATGGGTAGTAATGGTAAAGCGTACGTAGATGAGTGAAAATGGGCCTCATAGGCTGCAATTAAAGAGGTACCCTTCTCAATGCCAGTAAAATCGTCACGCCTCCAGTCTCACAGAGTGCGAGGGACATACTTCTCCAAGAAAGTAGAGTAAAACTGAGTCTACATCAACGACATTGATCCCATTGGCCTGCACTCAGTGAATGCCCTCCATCATAGCTTGGCATCCCCCATCAATTGAAAGGTGACAAACTCTAACCCATACTTCTCCATTTCTCCCATCTTATGGAGCCTCTCGTGGCAATGATAAACTCAGAAGCATCCTCAGTCTTAGTGCCATGAAAGGTGGGAGGCTTCATTTTTGTGAACATTCAAAACAAATCATATTCCTCAATAGTCACCATTGGCCCCATTATTAGCCTAGGGAACATCCCTATATCAGCAACCTTATCCATTGTGGAACTACAGTGACAGCATGCTGTACCCCTGAGTGCTGACCCGCTAAAGCTGCAGCAATTGCTCTGTTACCCACTAATCCACTCAGCAAATTCAAAACCTGACTCAACACATTAGAGGGAGCTGGAATGGCTGCTGCACCTTCCCAAACCGGTACCGCTACCTCCTCTGCCATCTCTTATGCTATTCTGTCCTAAACTTTAGGACGTACGGGAGACTCAAACCTCTCCTTGGTAGGAACTGCAGCCAAAACCCTGCTTTAGCCAGTGTTGCTCTTCATCCGTAGCCTCAGCCTCTTCCACTAGCTCGCCCTCTACCACGATCCACGACTACAACAGCTGGCTCAGGTACTTCTCTCTGACGCCTCTTGATCGTGTTCTCATAATCTATGAGAAAAAGAAAGAAGATTGTTAGATACCAATGGATCACCAGATACCAATTGGAATCAAGTAATAGAGCGAAAGAAAGAAGGAATTGAGTATTTTCCTAAAGTCTCATAGCCTCTCAAAGAGAAATACAAATATCTCTAAATCGTTCCGCATGACTCTACCAAACATGTCCTTGTATGATAAGATTGATGAATCAGGCTCTGATAGTAAATTAAATCTAAAACAAGGTTTAATCATAACGCGTGTTCTTGACCTCCTATAAATTCAACTACATGATTTCAAGGTAAACAATTTAGCGCCAACCGTGGGGCTAGAGAAATTGTGTGGGTTTAACTTTATTTTTTCTTTCTAGCTTGATTGTGTTTT
This sequence comes from Datura wrightii, assembly GCA_035772735.1. Taxonomy (NCBI): domain Eukaryota; kingdom Viridiplantae; phylum Streptophyta; class Magnoliopsida; order Solanales; family Solanaceae; genus Datura; species Datura wrightii. Next base: position 90,500,446 of record JASDFA010000016.1, on the reverse strand, counting down.
ACCTTGTAGGGGACAGGTTATAATTAATGATATAGATCGAATTATGGATTGAGTTGTTGACACCACAATGGTTGAAGATACAGTGAGGCCTTTGCTTCTAGGGATGATAGACTTTGGCAGAAAAACCCACTGGAATTAAGAGAAGAATCTCGAAAACATGGACACAACTAATGTGAGCACACAAACAAGGGGTTGTAGGCCTCCACTCGAATCAAAAGTGGTGGAGGAAAAATGGCTGACATATAGGACCTTCTAAGGACTCTTAAAGGGAGCTTATATCCAGGATAGAGGCCCAAGGCAGAAGGATGAATGAGCTCCAAAATAATGTGGCTCAAGTTACTTTAAACAATTTGAGGGGAAACTAGCGAGATTGCCCGGATGAAATAGATCTTGACGATGGATCGATGGAGCATGCGGCCACCAAGACCAAACATGGATTGGAACACCCCATGGCTATTGCGACTGCCATGATGGAACTATTAAGGAAGGATATAAAATCTCAATATGTGGAGCTATAGTCATGCATGAATCGCATCCCAGAGGCATCTCCTGCCATCAAGGGGCCAAATTCGAAGAGTTATGCGAATGTGCTCTATATGGCTAGCACAGTAACTAAGCCCACCCCTAAAAGATTTAAAATTCTGGATGTCACTAAATACGATTGGAATTCAAACCCCTAGGAGCATTTGTTTTTCTTTACTACCACCATTAAAGGTAATGACCTAACACGGGAAGAGGCTAAATCTGCGATGATGAAGAACCTGCAGGATTATTAACATTACCTTTTTTAGATAATGTTAATAAATTCCAAAATCCATTTTGCCGTCCAATAGTGACGACTATCTTATAAGTTTGGAGAAAACCTGTTAGGGGGAGTTTTGGTATGGTATTCTCTTCTACTTGAGATCTCAATCAATTATTTTAATACGTAGGTAGATAGTTTCATTAGGGCATATGCCGGAGCCAAGAAGATGTAGCCCCAGAAAGGATATATTTTAAAGATAGAGCAATAGAACACAAAGCTGCTTTGGGAGTTTGTAGAAAGGTTTTAGAAGGAAAGGATATAGTTACCGATAGTTTTGGATGATTAGACGACAGAGAATTTTACTAATGGGTTGAACCCCGAGAGCTCGATCGCTTCTTTTAAGCTGAAGGAAAGCCTGATCGAGTTTGAATCCACGACTTGGGTAGATGTCCATAGTTGCTACGAGTCAAAGGTATGGATCGAGGATGACTATTAAAGGGTCATTGGCAAGATGCATCGAGTATAGAATGAGCTGAATTTAGCAAAGGATCCATGATACTAATAAGTTGGTAAATCACCAACTTATTCATGCTTTTTCTTGTTCTTTACGCTTTCTTAAGGATGATTTAATAGCCTAAGTTAACTCATTTTGGTGGATTTTAGATAATAATGAATTCAAGGATAATCATATGATAAAAAAAGTGAATTGAGAAATATAAGAGAGTTGAATTGAAGCTTGGAAGTTGAAGGAAGAATAAGAGAAGAATTATTGAGAGTTCGTGCCAATGAACTATATTCGTGGCCATGAACTTGGTGATAACTACTGAAAGTTCGTGCCAAGGAATTGAGTTCGTGGCTATGAACTTGGAAAAATTAAATGGATTAAGAAAACTTTCTGGCCTCACTCTACGAAATAGTTTGTGTTCTATGAACTCAAAAACAAAAACACTAGTTCGTTCCAATGAACTACTAATATGCATATGTGAAGATTAAATGTTTGTGCCAACGAACTCAACTCATGTCCACGAACTGCCCACCAAGGGCATTTTTGTCCAAAATTTTAGTGGGTTTTAAAGGAATGTTTAGGGTTTTCTCATTCATTCCAACTTTTGTTCAAGTGTAGAAAGCTCTCTTTTGCCATTTTAGCAAGGAACAAGTGGAAGATAATAGAGCTTGCATTGCTTTTCTTTATTTTAATATAATCATGTTTATTTCCTCTGTGATTTCTCTTCCTTTTCTCTTTATGATGAGTACTAAACTTAGATTCTAGGATTACAAACCAACCCTAGTGTGTGATTTCTAATGGGTAACTAGTTAAATTCTTAAATATGATTGAGATGATAGTTCTTTAGCTAATTACATGCTTTATTTGTAAATTTGTGATTGCAAACATAGTTTAATACCTTAATTTCCTCTGTTCTTACTTGAGGAAGAGGAGCTAAGGTTGGGTTAATTAGCTAACAAGAAATTAGGTGAATCAAGAGATTGATATTGCTTAATTAATGAGTTAGAGCAAGAGATAGCAATTACCCAGCTTGAGTCACTATTCAATTGCCCTAATTTCAACTATTTCATCTTGAGAAAGTGATTTTGAGTTAGACCACTCAATATATTGAGTAGATGTTTTAGATATTGATGACCATAGTTAGATAAATCTCCTATCAAGCTAATTTAGTTCACCTAGTTAGAATTACACCTAGGTGAGGACACCAATCCTAGACCTCAATTCATAATAGTTACAACTTTTCCTTCATTAGCTTGCTTTCTTACTTAGTTAATTGTTGCTTTTAATTATTAGTTAAAAATACAAAAATATATTTTCATTTGGGTAAAGGTTAAGTTATTTGATTAAACACAAACAAATACAACTTTCACAAAATACTCAAGATTCCTCGTGGGATTCGACACCAACCTCGTTGGGTTCTATATTTGACGGTGATCGCTTGCACCACAATTAGGGTGTAAAACCCTGTGTATCTATCGATATTCATGGAAGATATTGAAATTTATCCACCATTAGGTGAGGATGGTATTCCGATTGGTGGCCTTCCCCAAGGATTTCCTAATCAAGAAATTCTACCGATCACCAATGCTTGAAGAAATCGGGCTTTACAAGCCCAAGCGAATACGGGTTCTGCAAGAACGATTGTTCTCCCTCACATTCGGGCGGCTAATTTCACTATCACGAGTGTCATGCTAAATATGCTTAACCACAGAGGGTTATTTCAGGGAACGGCTCGTGAAAATTCACATAAACACCTCAAGCACTTCTTGGATGTGTGCTTTACTAGCAAGTAACCTTGGGTCTCAGAAGATGTACTTCGGTTGAGTCTATTCTCATTCACTTTGCAAGGTGACTCTTTAAATTGGTCGAAATCACTACCCAACCATTCTATTTTCACTTGGGATGAACTCTCTACATAGTTTCTCAACAAGTATTTTCCTTTAGGAAAGAAGGCCCTTTTGCAGGATGAGATCATGGCTTTCAAGCAATAATTGGGAGAACAATTGAATGAGATATAGGAGCGTTATAGAATGACAGTTAAAGAATGTTCTAAAAGTGACCTTACAAAAAGGGTTCTTCTTTAAAATTTCTATCAGGGTCTTAATACGGCTAATCATTCGGTCAAAAATTTGGCCAGTGGTTTTATTATGGAATTGAATTTTTGAGAGGCAAGTGAGTTTCTAGATAAGATGCGGATACCAATTCCACATGGGTTTCAAGGGTTCATCTCTCACAATTGAATGCTTCGGTAGTTGATCTCACCAACGAGACGGAAGAACAAACTCAAGCTTTGGTGGAATTGACCACAACTATGAACCTTTTGACTGAGAATCAACTTCAAAATAGCCAAGCTCCAAAACATGTGCATGCCATGGAAGGGCTTTATCGAAATATGAGAAATCAAATATTTATGGGCAATCCTTGTTCTAGGGTTAATGAAGGTTATTATAATTTATTTTTTAATTAAAGGATGGATAGATGGCCTTATTATATAATAAAAAGAGAAGCATAACAAATAGGCGAGGCCCAAGTCTTGCCAAAGGCCCAAACAAATTAAGATTATACTAACTACTACATACCAAATTAAGATTTGTCCTATCAAGAGCAAGAGGCAGAAGTTCAATTTGTGAATGCTAACCAAGGGCCAAGAGGAAATTTCCAAAAGTTCCAATCAAGGGAAATAGAGGTCTAATCAAATGAATTGGGGGTAAAACAATCAAGAAAATAGGGGAAACAATAATAATCAAGGTTAGTTAAACAATGCCGACCTAGGTAATAAGGGTAGGGTTTCCAATCTCAAAGGCCTCTATGTATCAACAACTCACCAACCCTTCTCCATACCGTTCCCAAGGTGTAGGTTCCTTAAATAATGATATGGGTCATATTGAAGGCATGTTTTAACAATTGATGGAAAGAAATGCCAATACCGATGCTCAAATTGCTTCTCACAACATTTCTATCAAAAATCTTGAAGTTCAAATGGGACAACTATCCCAATCTCTCAAAAGTAGACCTAAGGGTGCCTTACCTAGTGATGTGGTAGCCAACCCAAAAGATGGAAACAACAGGGGGCATGTGATGGCAGTTACCACTAGGAGTCGAAAGGGTGGTGTGGATATTAAGCAAGTTGCAAAGAAGTGTGATGAAGAAGATCAAGTATTAGCAATTACAAGGAGTTGTCGAGGTGGTCATATTCCTGTGCAAGTAAAAATGAAAAAAAATGTGGCCCCACATCGGGAGGTGATTGTTGATGATAATGTTTCTATTGGTTTTGATCAAAGCAATGAATAGGTTCACATTTATATGCAAGTGCAAGTGAAAATATGTGGCCCCAAGAGGTTGAAAAAACTCAAGAGGTCATGAATTCATCTAGGGAACATATGATTAATATTCCATCCATTTCTGTGCCTCAGGATAAGACATCAATTCCAAAGCTTGCCCCTCCTTTTGCTTAAAGATTTGTTAACAAAATTGGGGAGAACTAATTCAAGAAGTTCTACGATATGCTTAGGAATCTCTCGGTGATCTAAATGCCCATCATCCACACACATCCCTAGAAGGGAAATTAACTACTTATAATTGAAGGAAGTGAAATTATATCAACAGGAAATTTCTCAAAACCAATCATATTCAGCAATTAAGATCATTTTCATCTTAGAATATGCAACAATGGTGTTTTCTCACAAAGAATATAAAGAGAAAAGTATGAAATTGTACTATCTCTATCACTATCTTTTTTCTATAATATTCTCTATGATATAATTTCCTTGTCTCTACTGTGTACTCTATTAATGGGGTAAAAATCTATATAAATTTCTTGCACATTTACCCAAAAATGCCCCTTGGAAGATTCTAAATTACATGGTTTCCTTCTTGGATGATTTGGCCCTTTGAAGGAGACGCGACTCACTTGTGCTGGCACCTGCATTTTGCCAGTGCAGATGTGCAGCTTGCAGATGCATCAATAGGCTCAAGAAGTGCTTCTCAAGGCCTTCTGTATTGGCACTTGCAGTCCGCAGATACCAACTTGTAGCATGCAGGTCTGGCTCCAACAACACCCTAAATCCTCTTGCATGGCATATGCTAAATGTAGGTGCAGACTTGTGGCACACATGCCCTTATTTTTTCTTTGGTGGATTGCTTTCAATTAAATTCCTTCATCTTCTTAGTTTTAACTACATTCCTACACAAAAGAGGAGAAAAGGCATAAAACCTTTATAAATTATATTAAAACAACTCAATAACTCATGCTTAAGAGCTAAATGAGTTGGTAAATTACCAACTCATCTGTAACATCCCAGATAATTTGAGCGATAAATTCGTACTTTCGATGTAGGAATAAGAGTAATTAATAGTCTAAGAGGGAAGTGTTATGAGGTATTTGAATCACTTCATGATCGTATTTAAGATTGGACGTTGATCAAGTTGTAGAATGAAATTCGGCAAAAGTCATCACTGAATTTCCTTCTTGAGATTCCTTGAAATTTAGGTCAAATATCTCGAGGATTTTCTCCCTATATATAAGGACTTAAGGGATGTACCACCTATCAAATTAAATATCTATGAGTCTAGTTTCTAGAATATTAAACTGTTCATCAATCTAAATTCAGAGTAGAGAGATATTTGTGTTTTCACGAGACTGCGCAAGCAAGCATGTCACAAGCGGCGAAGGCGGTGGAGGACTATTTAAGTCCATTTGTTCAGTTATTTCATATGATTTTATCATATAAAGCATCTAAAACTCTCCCCAGAGGTGTTCCAACATGTTCTTGATGGTTTTGGGGCTAGAAGCCATTGTTTAACATAGTTCTTCCTGTCGGGAAGTCGGGAGCTTTGGGAAGCTTGCATTTTGCTGTCTTTTCTGGGCTTTTGGTGGCTGTTTCGTGGTGAAGCTATTGGTAAGAATTATTCTTGTGATTTTCTATAGTTTTTTATGTTATTTATAGGTGTGTTAACACTGGTAGGTTGTTGTCTCAGAGTTTCTACCGTTAAATTCATATAAATCTTGTCGGGTAAGCTTCGTTTGTCTTTTTTTGTTGTTGAGTTGTGTTGGCTTCATTTTGGAAGTAACTTTGGTTGCTCTTAGGTATTATCTTGATACTTATAAGGGTGGAGGTTTGACTTAGCTCAGATTCACCAAAAAGTCCAACTTAGCTCAGATTCACCAAAAAATCCAAGGTATGTTAGGCTTGTCCCTCCCTTTGTCGGCATGAATTCCGTAGCCGTTGTCGTTGGTATTGACGTGTGTGTTGGATGTTTTGTGAAGATTTGTTTTATATTGTTATTTGACTATTCTTATGTTGTTTATATGGTGATAAATGTGTGTATGAGGTATTGGTTTGGTTGGTGGCTCGGGCTTGAGTGTGGAGAATCGTAGTCATGGCAAATTATTAGGTTCGTGTCGAGAGGCCGTGTGGTTCTTGTAGTAATTTATGGGCTGCTTGTGTAAATAATATTAGTTGATGATATTTACAAGTGAATGAGGGTTTAGAGTGATTAAGATCAATTTTTTGATGATCTTTTGTTATATTAGAGTAGGCGGTCGTGTCGATGGCACGTTGGCAGCTATGGTGACGGGTGGGTTGGCTTAACCGTGTCTCTTGTTGTTAGTGATGAGTAGAGTGGCTTGTGGGATGCTTGTAAAGCTTGGGGATAGACTAGTTAGGGTAGTGATCCTTAGCTCGATTTGTGGCTCGTTAGTGGACGACTAGACGTGAAAGCATAATACTATGCTATGATAATCAATTGGTGGGGTTCGAGAGCCGGTTATGGGTTGTTTGAGCATGTATTATTATTTTTGTTGAGTTTTAATGTTATAATTGTGTGTGAGTGTTGTGTTTGAGCCTTATGACTTATGGATACTCGATGCAGGAGAGTTGTTCTAGCTAGAAATTGAGTCCGAGGTGCCTTATGGCTTATGGATACCCGACGCATGAGAGTGTTTCTTGTAGAGGGGATGATCCCAAAGAATGAAATGACCTACTGGGTCGAGAATGATGTCCTCCATAGTGTCGAGTTAAGACATGATTTGAGAGTGGTTCGACATATCTAAGCCTTCCTGGGATCGCAATTGGTTCTCCCAGATGGATTGAGCTCTGCTAATTGTGCGCAATCGAGAAAGGGTCCGACAGTGCTTGTTTGATGATGTTGATTGACTGGTGTTTAATTCTGATATCTTTGGCATTATATTATGATTGTTGATCGTGTTATCTGTTATTTGATAGCAGTGAATGCTAGATGCTGGATGGTGTTAGCTGAGGTCATTGAGAGATCTAGATGTGATGATAGGTGAGCGATGTCGATAGGTGCTGTGTGATGTAGTTTACTTGTTGGACTTGCTGGGCTTATGAGGGCTAGGTAGATTCTACTTGTGTGCTTGCTTGTACTTTTCAGGCTTATGGGGGATAGGTAGGATCTATGTGCTTACTTAAGTTAAGTTTCTCCTCCTGTGATATCCGGTATATCTGTGGATCTCTAATCTGAGTCGTTCAGTTGTTTCTTCCTTCATACTTGGTACATTATTGTACTAACACCCTAATCGGGGTGAGCATTTATAAATACAGGTGATAGTGGGCTGGTAGATTGAGCTCTTGGTTGCTGAGTGGAGTTCCAGCAAAGTCAGTATGCTCCAGGTCGTTCAAGGTCGCTAGGTGTTTGAGTTAAGGGTAGTTCAGGGCCCTGTCTTGGAAAGTTGACTATTGCTGTATATAAAGGCTCGTAGATGTATGATATGGTCGTAGCACTGTTGTAGGCCAGGTGGGCCATATTGTATAGTCGTTTTCAATTCTATGGCCTTGGTGGCCTATTGTGTATCTGTTGGTTAGTCTGTGAGCCAACTTCCATTTTAGTCTATCGTTTACTCTGATTTAACTTGGGTTGTAATGCCAAACCTCATCGGTTCTGGCTTGTTGTAGTTAGAAAATTGCAGGGTTCTCTTAGTCAAGCGCGGCATTGGGTGCCCGTCACACCTCCTTGGGCTTGGGGTGTGACATCATCAAACCCCCAATTTGAACTATTGCTTGTCCTCAAGCAAAGTATTCACTCACAAATGGAATTAACTTAAGCTTATGACATCATGAGAGCTGCACATAGGACTACTAAGAATCAAAATAGCCCCAAAATCACAAAAAGACTCAAAAATAAAGAGACTAAACAAGTGCACAAATTTCAATTGGTACCACCATAAGTACTCGACAAATATCAACATCATTCTTTCAATCCAGATTAGGGGCATTTTCATTTCAACCAAAATCAACAAGCATCTTAAATCATTACATCCAACCTTCAAGATTTTCCTAGAAGCTCACTACATAACTTGTTGTATTCATACCTCTCAATTGAGATCAAGACTTTAACATTGTAACAACTAGAAATGTCCCTAAGATAAGACCCTAGACTTTGAAAAGAAACCAACAGAAAAATATGCAATCTGCCTTAGAGCTGGTTATGGTACGACTAGTTACTTGGTACTATATGTCGTGGTCTGACTTGTGGTTAGCAACATTGATTCTTCAGGCCGCAGATGTTACGACTCATGTGATGGGTCATTGTATCTAGTAACGACCCATCAAGTGAGTCGTCATGAGATAGCAATCTAGGAGTGTGTTAACTCATTCAAGACCAATGAGTCAAGTGAAGAATCGTAGATCCAATAATAGGTCATGATGAGGAGTCATAGGATGATGTTTAGAGAAGGGTATATGATGGGTTTGCTGACCACAAGTCTTTTAATTAATCATTTTAGGAAATGATGAGTCGTGATGAGTGCCCATTGTAGGAAGGCTAGAGAAGTGAATTTTGGGCCCGACAAGTGACGGATGGATACCACGGGTCGTGCCCATTGCCAGAAAATTTTTTAAGTGCAATCATCCAGGGATGTTTCATAACTTCCTAAGATTTTAACTCCTAAATGAGGTTGTTTTAGGTTTCTTAAGGGGATTATTTAGGAGTTAAACTAAGCCTAAGACCTCATTCCTTTCAACACCGTAGATTGGAGATTCATCCTCTCAAGGAAAAGCTAGGGTTCTTCACCTTTTTCATCTCAAATTTTCTTGGGTCTCCAAATCAAGTCAAGGAACTCTTTAATTCAGGATTGTAGGGTCATCAATGGGGTATTTCTTCCATCCTCATTCCCAATGTCAGATTAATTTCATGAATTAAAGTCTCCAATTATGATTAATTACCAACTCATTAGGCTCTAAAACTTGAGTTTTTGTTTTGTTCTTGAGTTGATTATTTGGATTTTATGCCCTTTTTGCTTTCATTTTGTGCAGATGGCTAAAAATGAAGAAAAGAGCAAAAATAAAGCAAAAAGAATAGAGTGAGAATAAATCGGTGATTCGCAGAGGAAAACCGGTGAGACGTCGGCCAAAGGCCGAGTATCACTGCCTCAAAGGATTAATGCCATCGGTGGTTCACGGCTTGCTAGCGGCGAGTCGTCAGTCCAGTCGCGGAATGATACCCAAAAGTTCTGAAAAATGGCTTGAAGACTCGGCGGTTGACGGATTGGCATCGGCAAAATGCCGGTGTTCACTAGAATTAAGTGAAGATGTAGAAACGACACCCGCCGGTTCAGTAACACCCCGGAAGGGCCTACATTTAGACCCAGGAGTTGAAGTTGAAAACTGCAGAAAACCTGGAACTCGCACTAGTACGACTCGAGGTACGAGTCGTGGTGAGGACCCACGACTCGTGACTCGAGTCGTGATGAAATCAGGAGCCTAAGGTTTTGTCATGGGTAGTCCTATGAACTGTGGTAAGAAGGTACAACTCGTGGTTAGGATTAGTGATAAATATCTCAGTGTTTCCAAGAGTGAGTTAATGGGTCATGGTACGACTCGTAGGATGTAGCAACGAGTTGTGGTGAGGGGTTGTGGTTAATTACTAGTGCTTTGGGTGGATGGTACCACGGTTGACAGTACGACCCGTAGGATGGTGGTACAAGTCGTGGTATAACAGTCGTGGCCAAATTCATAAAGTTGGGAAAAAGGATGAAGTGACCACAAGAGGTAACCACGAGTCGTGACTTGGTGGTACGACTCGTGGCACGACTCATGGTCAGGGCTAGAGCTGCTTTTCAAGGAAATTTCAGTAAGGGCAATTTCGACTTTTCTATGCTTTTGCCCTAAACCACATCGTTTTGAGGTCGAAACAGGGTCTTTAAGGGATGAAAACTCTTGTTAAGTTCATTTTAACAATTCTAAGTGTTAGAGAAGAGGAGTGGGAAGGGTTTCAAGCCATTTTTCTTCAAGTTCTTCAAGCTTTCACTTAGGTTTGTTCAAGGGAGTAGGGAATCACGAAATTTTCAGGTATGTGGGGTTTTTAATGGGTAGATTAGACCCTACCCATGCCCATTTCTTCCCATTTAATTTGCTAAATTCTTGTGGGTCTTAACCCCGTTTGCATGATTCCTCAAAAGCTTATATGAACTTGCAATATTATGTTAAATTTGCGGGTTTGAAGTGTTTGGACTGATATTACTTATATATATTTTATATTTCATGATTTAAATCTCTAAAAGTATGTATGCCAAATTATGCGGAAATTTTTAGTGAATTTCATTGTCAAGAAGATTCCGAAAGCATGAATGAATTTCTCTTAAATTTTTAAGCATGTCTACAAGTTTCGATTTCTCTTTCTATCATGATCAGTTTCTTATAAATTTAAGCATGTCAAGTATTTTGAGATTATGGGTGACGCCCACATGTCACATATGAATTATAACTACAATTTTGGCTGAGTCACGGGCCCAATTCCATGGCTACAAACCCTCATGTATGTTATGATTTCCATGTTTTTACTAGCAATGCATGTCATGTTATGAATGTTATGAGCACGTTGCATGTTTTGGGAGAAGTATTTAACACCGAGTAGGTTTGGGGTCTAGGTTACGCCTCGAATCTCAGAACTACGTGCCACCGTAGGATCATGTTTGGGACCTCCTCAGTGACTGCCCCTTATGCCCTACAGGGCCTTCATGAGTGATATCACGCCTTCATGGTTCATACCCTTGGCAAGGTATGAACGGCCTCCCGACTAGGCATACAAGTCGGACTTCATGTGTGCTCATGTGGAGTATGTCGGTTATAGAAATCTCCCATTGTTCCTCATGATTTTAAAATATGCATGATTATGTTATTTTGGCTCAAGTTATGATTTATGAAATGTTTTCTCCGCATGTTATGACTTGATGGGTTTATGGATATTTTATTGAAATATTGAGCCTTACGATATACTTATGATTTCAGTTTTATGATCATGATGTCCCCACTCATATAACTTTTATGTTTTCAGCATTGCTTTGCATACCTTACATACTAAGTATTTTACGAGTACTGGCCCATATATTTTCAGGATTTGGTTCGCGGGTTCAGCATCATTCTTACTTTGCGCTCAGCTTAGCTCAATCTTCAGTGGTGAGTCCTCATGATTCGAGGGCTTCATGTTCAGACCTTATTTATCTTATATTTTCAGACTGTTTGGGTTAGCTAGGGTCTTGTCCCTTCAACCCATCTTTTATGATTAGAGGCTTTCCGACTTATGTGTAGTATTCAGTCATTTTTATGTTTGGATCTTGTATCGTTGTCTCCTTTATCTCTCATGATATGATTTTCAGTTAGTTTATGATTTATGAGTTAAGTTTTCCATTGTATATGAATGAATTAGTGTTATGCTACGCCATGGGTTGACTTGGGGTCTCTCGAGACTCCTTGTCCCATCTCTATGATCTGGGTGTACCCTCGGGTCGTGACAAGTTCACAAATTGTAACCGACAAAACGTTGGTGCTTCCTCCAGTTCTAGAACGGTGCTCATGGGGGTATAATTGTCCAACAATGGAAAAGAGATAAAAAGTGCCCTACTTTTCAGGATATAAATAGAGAAAAGTACTTTGTACTGAGATATGAAGAAGCAGAGAGAGAATAGAGATATTGAGAGAGAAGAAAGCTTACATCACATCATTGTTTCCCCTATTAGCTGAAGAATATTCTCTTAGTTAAGAGAGGGATATTCTGATTGAAAATTGTAGAAAGTACTCTATTCTATTTCCTCTTTGTGCTTGTAAGTTTCAGCTATTGTTGAAGAATATTTTATGAAGTTGAGTTATCTACTCTTGTTATTAAAATCAATGATGCTATTGATGAATGTGTTTTTGAATTTCGTAACTATGAGTAGCTAGAATCATTAACTAGAGGTGTGTGATGATGTATACTTAATTGGATTGGGTATTGCTAGAGTCATCTTCATATTATTCAATAAGTGTGAATCTATTAGATTCTCTTCGATCTATTAATGAAGATCCATTGATTATGATATGGGTCTATTTATACTTTCTTGCTTATTGCTTGAGAGAGAATAATTAAGGATTGGAAGAGAATATAGTAGTGGGCATGGATAAGAAATTGTGAAATTAGGCTAGAAATATCTGAAATTGCTTTCTCATTCCTTATTGGCAACTAATAACTAGGAAAAGTGCAGTTGCTAATCAAAATCAAATTGGGTTGAGCTAAGTTGTGGCTAGAGTTTTGATAAAACTCTAGCAAGAGCTAGCCAATAGGTTGAGAAGCTGAGATTATCCACTTCCCGATATTATTTACAGTTGTTGAACTTATAAGATGACCTGGCATGTCCCGATCTAGTTAGTATTTCATCTACATCGCACCTCTAGTCTTTCACACCCTTGTTGACAACTTAGCTGATCTTGCTATTTTATTTCACTAAATCAACCAATACAATTCTCTGAAAATTTGAACTCCCCCAATTTTATTTTCTTTTATATTAAATCTACGTAGTGCAAGCTAACTTCTATTTCTCAATCGACACTTGAAATTATCATTCCCTAGTCCTTGTGGGATTCGACCCCAACACTCATCGCGTTACTTGTTTTGATACTTCGGTCGTGTATATTCTTTGCATTAAGGATATATTTTGGATGTTATCAAAAATAGCGTCGTTGCCGGGGATTAGCGTTTGATGATCTTGTGTTGATTGTTAAGTTGAAATAGTTTTGCATTGCAACTACTTAACGTGAGTTTGTTGTGTCGTTAGGAGCTTATAACCACATGAGTTATCACTCCCAAGCAGGGGATAGCTCAGTGGAGGGTAACATGCAACTTGAGGAAGATAATTCGGTGATGCCGGAAGTTGTAGGAGCTTGTCTCCTACCACCAACGGTAGGGAATGCAGTGTTTCATGTCACCAGCACCATGCTTCACTTGTTGCAAATGAAGGGGCTCTTTGGAGGAAAACCAAGTGCGGATGCGATCCGTCATTTGAGGAATTTCTTGGAAATATGCCAGCCCTTCAATATAACAAATATCAGTCATGAGTCAATCAGGTTGAGACTCTTCCCTTTTTCATTGACGGAGGAGGCAACAATGTGGCTAGAAGAACTCCCTCTGGGATGTATTACTTCATGGCAGGAGCTAACCGAGGCCTTCTTGGACTGTTTTTTTCCTCCATCAAAGAAGCTTCAGTTGAAGGATGATATTAAAAATTTTAGGCAAGAATCGGGAGAGCCTTTACATGAGGCGTAGTTAAGGTTTAAAAAGAAGGTTGCTCTTTGCACAAATCATGGATTGCCGGATGGAGTGCTTCTCCAAAGCTTCTATAGGGCTCTTGATTCAATCAACAAGTCCGTGGCCAACAACCTAGCTAGTGGTTCTATTATGCACCAAACATACGGGTTGACCAAAGTTCTCGTAGATCGAATGACAAAGACCAATAGGGCTTTGCACACAAGAGAAACAAGTGTGTCCACTCATGAGATTAGTTCAAGTGCATTAGCGGTGGAGTTGCGAAAAAGGGATGAAGAGCGGGATGAAAATCTCATCAAAATGATGACACAATTAGAATTAATGACCAAACACGTGATGGGAACAGGGCCAAAGGTAGTAAATGCCGTGGGAATGCAAGGTCCCTTACAGTATGAAGGAGAGTCATCACCACCGAGATATGATGAAGAATTCCAATATATGGGAAACCAAATAGGAGGTCCTCGACTTGGCTTCCAAGGAGCAAACCAAGGCCCATGGCGCCCAAGGGATGACAACCAACTTTGGAGATATTGTGAGACACAAGGATGGCCTGAAAGGAATGACAGGTGGGGTAATAGAGAGCCAAACCAAGAGAGTGATAGATATCATAGGAGTTCGAACCCATATATTCGACCTTCTAAGGTTGGGAATCCTCAAAATTAGCCGAGAGTGAGTGATGCAGCAATTCAAAAATTGAAGAAATGCTATCGAGAGTTTTGCAGAAGGTGGAGTCGATTGACGGTGGGGTGAAGGAATTAAGAGGGGAGGTGTATAACCTCACTCAAATAGTGAGTTCACACTCGGCTTCCATCAAGCATTTGGAAGCCTAAATGAATACCTATCCACTCAAATGAATCCCTGGATGAAGGGAACACTACCTAGTGACACAATGCCTAATCCTAAGAAAGATGGTCAATGCATGGCCATTGTCACTAGGAGTGGCAAGGTGATTGGAGATGCCCCCGTGAAGCCTAATGAGATGGAAAGCCCAAAATCAGTTGAAGAAGATGAAATCGATAAAACGCCAATGACTCTGAAGAATAAAGAAAAGATGGAGGAATAAAAAGAGGGAAAGTATGACGAAATCCTCCTCCATGCTGATGGTAATGAGGTGGGCATGGAGGCCACGAATGATGATAAGATTGAATCAAGAATCCCACCCCCTTATCCACAACGACTGACCAAGAAAAACAAGGATGACAAGTTTAGGAAGTTTGTTGACATGTTTAGCAAGTTGTCCATAAATATACCATTAAGGGATGCTTTACTCCAAATGGCTGATAATGCTCAAACCACACCTCCTTCAAAAGTATGAAGCGGACATTGTCAATAAAGAACCCAACTAGAGGTTGGGGTCGATCCCACAGAGAATATGGAAGGATTTAGAAGAACGCTAGTGCTTAAGCTTTTTAGTTAATTATTTCCTAAGAGGGGGGAATTTGTAAAAGTAATAAATAGAAAAGTTGAGAAATTGTGAAGGTTGGTTCCAAATTAATGCAATTAACTAGGGTAAGTATTCCCCATGACTTCATAACCACAAGGTATTTTTATACTAGTGATCTATTCCGGCGCTTAGCAAGTAATATTGGTAAGTTAGGTTCACCTAAATGGTTGGTCCCCTATCTAGATGGTTTTCACCACGGAACTTGGTCCGTCTACCGGTGTACTTTAGTTGACCCTTACCCTTAATATTGGATTAGCTATCCCCCAATAAGTTCAAGCTATTAGATGAGGGTTGATAGCTCAAATCTCCGTTGTTAATCCCTTTTCCCATTCACTATCTCCTTGGTCCGGTAAGTAAGAATAAAACAAGTTCTAATGTTGCAACAGTTAAAAATTAATTAAAATGAAGGAAGAAACAATACATGCATAAACTCTGTTCAAGAATCACTAAGTATTTTACCTATGTGTGTTAATTTGTCATGGTTCCCACAACCCTAGTTGTGGTGGTGTTAGCCTATCATGTTTATAAATAAATTCATGGTATTCCTAGACAAAAGCATAAATTAATACTTACAATAATGATAGGAAGAAACTCACTTGATTATTGCAACAACAAAGAAGAACAATTCACCAATTGTCTCAAAGCGTTTTTGAAATAGAACATCTAAGTCCAGGACTTGTCTTCTTAAATCATGTTTTTAAACTTATGTCTTTTCCCTATTACAAAGAAATAAAAGGGTATTTATAATAGTAGATTTATGCCTTCTTTGTTCCTTCATGAATTTGGTTTGGGATTTGTAGCTTCTTTTCCTAGTTGAAGTAGGAAATCCATTTTTTTCCGTCTTGGAAGCCTTGTCGCATCGCCAGTTGTGGCAATAGGTCACCTAACAATTCGTTAGGACTGGGCACGAGTCGTTAGGTACCTCGTGGCCATGGATCATCACATCCTCCAGTGTACTTAACGGATGCTCACAGTGTCTGACGAAGAGTCGTCACTTCACACGACGACTCGTTACCTTCACTAGACACTTCTTCAGATTTTCTCCTCCCAGTCCTCACTTTATTCTATTTTCTTCAAATTCTTTCCAAAGCATCAAATACACCAAAATCCATCTCTTTTAGACCTGAAAACATCTAATCACGTGTTTTAGACATTTTCACAAATATATAACATTAACACATGAAAAGACACATAATTTATTCTCAAAACATAGTAAAGTACAGGCAAAAAGTACGTCTATGAAGTGCTTAAATATTCCCTTCATCAACACCCCACACTTAAACTATTATTTGTCCTCGAACAATCTACTACTTCCCTTCTTACATTTAATCACAAAAATTCATCCTACGAATAGGTCTACATGCACTTAGGATCATGAGGCACATCAATGAAGCTCAAACAATTCACTGGCACTCATATAAGATCAACATTAAATTGTCAAAGTTCTAAATCACTTAGCTTTTGAAAACTAACTCCTCAAGACATATTTTGAGCCAACATGAATCATATGTAATTTAGCAATCAATATTTACCAAAGTCTTACCATTGTGACCCTCACAATTTGGAGAGATTCCTGTTTTCACACAAGATATGGAATACGATTAACTTGGACATAAAAAATATAATTTCTGCTCAGTCTCCCAAAAGAACTCAACATACATGCAAACGACGACCCATAGGCTTGCCCTTAGTGTAATACTCCGCTAATATAGAATTATGAATCAAGGATCAATTAGGACTTTAATTTGATTGTAATGTAGGCTAAGAGACGGGTAGAAACTATTTGGCCAAGATAGTGACTAAGCTCCCTAAGCACTTTAATACTTCACAACACTTTGATTTTTAGCTCATTCTTCAATTTCCAAATTTCTCCTTATACCTCCTTTTTTTTCAATTTTTTCACTTTAGGTGACTAGTGAGAATTTTTTCTTTTCATCATTGAGCTCATTCAAACACTTTTTTTTTCTTTTCCTTTCTTATGTTCCCACCCTTTATGCACCCCTACTCTATCCACCCTCAACTTAAAATTTTTTGTTATATTGAGGTTCACAATATCCAAGGAAGGACCAGGGCCAAAACAGGTTTATTGTAAACAAATGGGTACAGTTAATCGGTAAATCATGATTTATTTTCATCTTCAATTTTTCAAAGCTATTTCTTCTTTTTGTTTTTCCCACTAAAACTCATCCTCCTTGTTTAGCAAAATTTTCTTTTCTTCCAATTCACCATACCTTTTAGCTTTTCCCTTCACTTTTTCCAATTATGCTCCTTTCCTACAAAATTTTTTCATTAAAGTGCTCTAGGAGTCATTTGGATCAAATACAAGTCAACATAACAAAAAAGGATTAAACTTGTATTATGGCTATCAAAAGAATAAGCTAAGGCTCAACATGGCTAACTAGGATAATTACAATCAAGGTAGGTAAAATAGGATAAAACTAGGGCTATGAAAGAAACGCCTGTATCACTTCCTAAATCCATCATTCATATTTTACTTTGCACACACACCGGGCAAGTTCTAGATATAAATTTCCAAGAATGGAGTATATCAAAAATTATTCCTCACACATTAGCACAAGATGGTTTAAAAATGGAAATCAAGATTACATAAACACATATATCCATATTGCATGCATAGCATAATTAAGCCCATTTTTTTAAGTACAAGAGTCAAGTTCCCAAAAGACTAAGTTTTTCTACCTTTTTCATGCATTTTTGAATGAATTTAATAAAGTCTCAATGATACCTAAAGTGAAGCACCTAGCATTCGTAAGGCTCAAGTCTTGTTCTTCCTAACGACTAATTTACCCTTAAGACGGTCGTCATCTATCCATCATCAGGCAAAGTCATGACTGAATGACTAAAAATAAAAAAAAATCTAGACTCTCTAATCGGTTCTAAGGGACTATCCACCGGAAAAGTACCGAAAACAAAAATCGGAGGAACCCAAAATAAAATAAAACTAAAAATACTACAAACAAATAAGCATGCAAGATAAGTCATAAATTCCAAAAAAAACAAGGCCTATCATGTACAAGTTTAGCAATTAAGGAATGCATGGTAATATGAAGTTCACTTCCCCCACCCCACACTTAATTAGTTACACTGTCCCCAACGCTAAAACAAATAAGTATAAAGTAATAGAGTGAAAGAACTTCCTGAGCTTCTACTCCTCATCGTCTGTGGGGGCAAGTGCAGCTTCCCCCATCTATGTATTTCATGCTCAAATTGTTTTATTGAAATATGAGCTATCACCTGCATACTTGAACAAACATATCAAAACGAAAAATTAATCTTGGGTTGCTTCCCAAGTAGCGCCTGATTTAACGTCGCGACACGACACAGGTATCTTGATTATTCAGACTTCATCAAGATACCTGTTGAGGCTGTGGTCACATCTTGGCCGCTTGTTTTACCATGCCGCCCTGTGGCACATCAGAAAATGAAAGAAAAACAAAAAATTGGAAATAAATACTAAAAGTTAAACACAAGTAATTAATATAATCCTAAATTGTATTCCTCGGCAACGACGCCACTTTTTAATAACGCTCAAACCACACCTCCTTCAGAAGTATGAGCAGACGTTGTCAATAAAGAACCAAACTAGAGGTTGGGGTCGATCCCACAGAGAATATGGAAGGATGTAGAAGAACGCTAGGGCTTAAGCTTTTTAGTTAATTATTTCCTAAGAGGGGGGAATTTGTAAAAGTAATAAATAGAAAAGTTGAGAAATTATAAAGGTTGATTCAAAATTAATGCAATTAACTAGGGTAAGTGTACCCTTTGACTTCATAACCACAAGGAATTTTTATACTAGTGATCTATTCCGGTGCTTAGCATGCAATATTGGTAAGTTAGGTTCACCTAAATGGTTGGTCCCCTATCTAGATGACTTTCACCACGCAACTTGGTCCATCTACGGGTGTACTTTAGTTGACCCTTACCCTTACTATCGGATTAGCTATCCCTAAACAAGTTCAAGCTATTAAATGAGGGTTGATAGCCTCAAAATCTTCGTTGTTAATCCCTTTTTCCATTCACTACCTCCTTGGTCCGGTAAGTAAGAGTAAGGCAAGTTCTAACGTTTGCAACCGTTAAAAATCAATTAAAACAAAGGAAGAAACAATACATGCATAAACTTCGTTCAAGAATCACTAAGTATTTTACCTATGTGTGTTAATTTGTCATGGTTCCCACAACCCTAGTTGTGGTGATTTTAGCCTATCATGTTTATAAATAAATTCATGGCATTCATAGAAAAAATCATAAATTAATACTTACAACAATGATAGGACGAACCTCACTTGATTATTGCAACAATAAAGAAGAACAATTCAGCAATTGTCTCAAAGCATTTTTGAAATAGAACATCTATGTCCAAGACTTGTCTTCTTAAATCATGTTTTTAAACTTATGTCTTTTCCCTATTACAAAGAAATAAAAGAGTATTTATAATTGTAGATTTATGCCTTCTTTATTCCTTCATGAATTTGGTTTGGGATTTGTAGCTCCTTTTCCTAGTTGAAGTAGGAAATCCACTTTTTTCCCATTTTGGAAGCCTTGCCGCGTTGCCAGTTGTGGCGATGGGTCACCTAATGACTCATTAGGACTGGGCACGAGTCTTTAGGTCCCTCGTGGCCATGGATCATCACATCCTCCAATGTACTTGATAGATTCTCACAGTCTCTGATGACGAGTCGTCACTTCACACGACGACTCGTTATGTCACTCGTTACCTTCACTGGACACTTCTTCAGATTTTCTGCTCCCAGTCCTCACTTTATTCTATTTTCTTCAAATTCTTGCCAAAGCATGAAATACACCAAAATCCATCGCTTTTATACCTGAAAACATCTAATCACGTGTGTTAGACATTTTCACAAATATATAACATTAACATATGAAAACACACATAATTTGTTCTCAAAACATAGTAAGGTATGGGCAAAAAATACATCTATGAAGTGCATAAATATGCCCTTTATCAATGGCCAGTTATGAAAAGTTCATAAAGGACTTACTGAAGAAGAAAAAGGTAGTTGATGCAGGCAATGAACACAAAACACACCATTGTAGTGCGGTGATGATGAGTAATCTTGCCCCCAAAAGGGAGGATCCCGAAGCTTTTACAATTCCATGCACAATTGGAATATGTGTGTTTAAAAAGGCCCTATGTGATCTCGGCGCCAACATAAATTCGATGCCCCTGCTCAATTTTAATAAATTGAGACTCGAAAGCACGAAGCCGACGTCAATGAGGCTGCTAATGGCAGATAGGTCAATAAAAAGACCGGTGGGGGTGCTAGCAGATGTGCTGGTGAGAGTGGATAAGTTTATTCTACCGGCTTATTTTTTTATTTTGGATTGTGAGATGGATGCAGAGGTTCCCACTATTTTAGGAAGACCATTGTTGGCTATGGGGAGAGTTGGGGTGGATGTGGAGCTTGGAGAGTTAAAATTTCGGGTTGGAAGTAAGGAAGTCACCTTCAAAGTGTTTCCATCAACTAAAATTCCCCTCGAATGCAAGGTGGTTGGAGTATTACAAAATGACAATGAGGAAAAGGGATTGGAGCTGAAGGAGATGGAGTCAGATGATGACTCATCGGAAAAGAGTTGCTAAAAAATGGGTCTAAGTCGTGCCAGGACGTTAACTAAGGCACTTCTTGGGAGACAACCCAAGTGTTTAGTGAATTATTTGATGGTTTTGTTGTTTTTGTTTGTGTAGGAGCTGTGAAATGAGGAACAAAGGGAGAAACAAACAATGAAGGAAGGAACGACGAGGGACCGGTGAGCCGCTGGTCCAGAAATGCAAACTGCTGATGAAGGTGAGCACAAAGTAGAAGGTTGAGATTTGGATTGGAGAACTAGAGGGACCATCGGCGAACCGCCGAATCAAATCCATGGGCCACCTATGTATATCCGATAGCGAATAGGAAGCTTGAAGCTCAGCCAAGAAGCGGCGGGTAACCGGCGGATCGCTAATGTAATTCACGAGCCGTCGATGGATTGCCTGTAAGAAATAGATCACTAAGCAAAATAAACCACAACGGTGAACCTCCGGTGTGGTTCGGCAAACCGCCGATGACACGCTGGTCGAGGCGCGAAGTTATTACAAAATGGAATTTAAGAAGTTGGCCCACAAAATCCGAAATACCTGACCAGCCACCCTATTCTGCAAATATTCCCATAATTCCCCTTTTCCCAACACTTTTTCATTCCATTCTTGTCTTTCCATTACCCAACATTACCAATTCCCCATATTCATCCATTTTCCACCTTCCCACTTCCCACCACCACACCACATTAAACTCTCCACCTTCCCCTCAACCTATCACACTTCCATTCTTCACCTATAAAACCCCCTCCATATTTCACTAACACGCTCACTTCACTCACACTCTCTGCACTACATCTATCTTAAGGTTCCATTGCAAGATTTAGTTAAGCCTTTTTGACATTCTAGTGTGTGCAAGCAATCTCCCAATTTGGTAACAATTTTCTTGCCCTTGTCTTTATTTTATCATTGGAGCTCAATTCTTTAGGAGTAATATTTTGTTTTCCTTCCTTGTTGAATTTTCGAACGAGACATGCTTGTTGAATGGGATGGGGATGTCCTTTTGTGTGTGAAATTATGAAAAGGGTGAATCTTGAGTAACCCATTTGCATAAAGCACGATGATTTGCCCGATGATAGACCGGGTGACGCTATTCTTAAGGGATAAACGTCATGAATATGTGTTTGAATGGAGTAGTGCTCCTTTTATTATGTTTGATGTAAGTGTGTGTCAATGGATGCCTATGAATAGTGAGTTAAAATTTGGAGACAACAGGGTCCAGCGACTCACCGGTCAAATTGGGTGAATCGCTGATGGAGCGCCAGTTCACTTTAAAAATTGGCTCTATCCACTTAGTGGATCCCGCGCTACATCGGCGGTTAGCGAACCTAGACCGGCAGTTCTCCACTTAAACCGTCAAATCCTTCTCCCTTGCGCAGTGATCTTTAAGGCATCAGCGGGCAAACGGTGGTCCGCGAAATGCCTTATGCGAACCACTCGGTCCTCTGCCGGTGCTATTGGGTCTTTAAATGATTATTTGGTTTTCCCTTATTTCTCAGTTCTTCCTTAGACTAGTTTTCTTTTCTTTTAATTTCTACTTCAAATTCTTGTCACTAAATAATTCTTGCAGAAAAACAAACCATGTCTTCAACAAGAAACACAGGAAAAGGAAAGACCCTTGCTTCTTCTACTAGAAAAGGAAAGGGCAAGGCAAAGGCTGCCCCACCTTGGGCCAACACAAAGGAGGCAATAATCTTCTGCGTCCCTAATATGCAAGAGCACTACGTCATTTGCCAAGGACGTTCAATCACTATGGAGAAATGGTTCGACTTGACAGGGATAAAAGGTGATTTTCCCAACATCACCGTGCAGTTCAACGAGAGGTAGTGGCATGCATTTGCCAACCCGTTTCCACCATACTACTCCAGCTTGGTAGCTAAATTCTACATCTCATATCAGGCCCGACAGGAGAGTATGCAGCATAGGGGCAAAGTGGATGATTTCCCATGCTTGCCATTAGTGATGATCCGGGGAGTGGAGGTTGATATAACCCCAGCGGCCGTAAACTACCTGTTCTGGGAGGACGAAGTTGACTTTGCTATGGAGAGTGGATAATATAAAGGATCAGTTCACTTGGGTAGGCTGCATCATAGTTGCTGGTATCCTCTTTAGGCCTCTATGGGTGGCGATATCTCTCGCCACGACTTGAAGTTCAAGCCCAAGTTGTGGCTCAATTTTGTTTATGCTCAGATCATCCCCTCTAAAAATGACCAGAGAATTAGCTTTAAAACTGCGATCCTCATTTCTTGCATAATGACGGGACTCCCCATTAACTTCAAGGAAATTGTCGCTCAAAAAATAAATAAAAATGCCCGACTGTCCAGTACCTCAATGCCCTACGCTGTCTTAATTTCCCAGCTTTGCATAGCAGTTGGGGTGCCTCTATTCCCAGATGAAACTCTGTCCGTTGCTTCGGGTATGATAGATATTGAGCGGAAGAGAGATACTGAGGCACCGACAGTGAAAACAAAGCGACTTCAGGCCTTTGGAGTGTAAGAAGAATCCCTCTCCCATGGGTCAGCCTAATCACTAATCGCCCCAGAGTCCAATGTGCCTAGCCTGAAATGTCGGGCCAAGCATCGGGTGACATGCCTCAGCGAGGAGCTTCAACTACTCCTAAATCCTCTCGGCCAGGTGGTCTCTATTGACTTGTGATGATGAAAAACTCACACGAAAGCCAACTTCTGCAATTGGTTAAAGCCTCCCTGCACTCATTGCTAAAATAATCAAGAAGGAGCTCAAAGCACTATACGAGAATGTACGCCACTCTATGCAAGAGGGTGGATGCAGTAGAAAGGGAATTCACTTTCCTCCGAACCGAGGTGCATGAGTGGAAGAGTCGGACTTCAGTAGAAGTTCTCGACATGAGCGCCTTGGATGCTACAATGCCTGCTCCTTCCTCAGTTCGGGGGCCAATTGATGATCTATTTGAAAGGCTGGGAGATGATTTCACTGGGCTAGATGAGGCTAGTGGCAGTGATGGTGGTGAGGCAGATACTGACAATGAAGAGGAGTAACCCACTCAGGGAGTTCCTTGTCCCTTTCCCTTTTGCATATTTATGTTAGGGACAATGTATGCTCTTAAGTGGGGAGGGATGAGCGCAATTGATAAGGGGGCCAGGGATGGATGTTTCTTTTGATGTTCTGATGTTTTGCTTGAGTCTGACTAAGTCCAGCCTTTGTCAGGTTGTTAGATTTTATTGCAATGATTGATGATTGCCCTTTTCGGGTGTGTCCTATTTTTAAATGAATGAATGAATGATTTGGTTCAAGTTTTTTTAATTTATGATGAATGATTAATGACTAAATGGGGTCTTTGCTTTGAATTTCAAAATATTGAAAATCTTGAATGAAATGACCCCAAAGTCTTGTTCCCTTTCGCCATTGTAAATAGTAGTGTAGAAATTAAAACTCTGAGGGTTTTGTTTTGACCACGGTTCTTTCCCAAGGAACATTCTCTTTTATTTTTGTTGTCAAACCGGATTGTTTTTTCCCGATGATGGATTGAGTAGCGACATTCTTAAGGGAAAATGCCATGTTGCTTTGAGTCTTTTGTGAAATTGTTTTGAGAGGCACCACCGATTTTCTTGTTGAAATGGAATTGTAAAAATAAGGGAATGATAATGAAGATAATGAGCAAGTGTTGATACCGTAGTATAGCATTCTTTATCATACATTGTAAATTCCCTGCTTGACTTATGATGTTTGCTTGCTTTGATGTCCTAATTTGGTGTTTTGTGTTGAGAATGACTCTTTTAGATCCTTTAAGGGTGATTCATTGTGTGGTGAGGACATTTTTGATGAATCTCATGCATTACATGTTATCTAGAACTTTCCCTAAATGTGATTCAAGGCGAAATACTAGATGTATTTGCGCCAAGAACATGAGTTTAGACTTTGTTTTGTCTAGTCACTTCACCCATATGCCCTCCATGAGCATTGATCCTTGTTAGCCAATGTTGAGCCTTAAACCCTTTCCTTGACAACCACATTACAAGCCTTAAGACCATTCTTAATACCTCTTTTTGGCCCCCATTCTCCCTAAATTCTAGTGACCAAATAAGTGATGAAATGAGGCTTAAGGCCTTAAAAAGAGGGAGTGATAAAAATATTTGTGAAAAATGAGGCAAAAACCTAAGTTTGGGGGTATGCAAAACAAAGGAGAAGATAAGAATTATAGTGTGAAGGGAACACCCCTTTTGTCAAAGTGCACCAAAGGATAAATCAAAAAGAAAAAGACAATTTGTGTGAATCGGTGTTTCCTCTTGATGTAATAAGGCTAGTTGTGAAAGCAAAAAGGGGTTATAAGGGGGAGTGTTTAAGAAATGAAAGTCATCAACAAGAAAAGAAGGGAAAAAAGGTTAAGTTAGTGGAATTGATGTAAGGGATGTCAGAAAAAGCATTAGGGAGGATATAGGAAATATAGCCAAATGTTCATCCTACCCTTACCCCAAGCGTACATCACAACCCCCAAGTCCTAAATGATTATAGGTGCAACTACTCTACATTAGTGGCGAATTACATGAAGGGCAAGCCTATGGGTCAAGTGTATGCATGAAGATATCTTTTGGGAGAGTGAGGGTGAGTGTCTCTTCCAATTAATCTGTTGTGTGCATTCAAATGATTATATGACCAAAAGAATAGGGATCCTTAATTTGGTGAGTGGCATCATTCCTTTTTAGGGATGCAAGAGCATTCAGAGTTAAGGTTGACATAGGACAAGGAGTGTAAACTCTAAGGCAAGCTTTGAATTTTCAGTGATTATAACTTGAGATGCTATGTGTGTTACTTGGTTGAGAAATGCCCTTGCTTTGTTAAATGATTCCTTCATAAGCTTTACTTGATAGAAAATGGTTGCCTGTTTGAAACATCTTCATTATTTTGGTCTTTTGAGGTATTTTCTTTTCTTTTTCGGTGAGTGTGGTGAGTATTTTTGGGTTGTCATAGTCCAGGTGATCGGAAAGGTCTAATTGTGAAGAGAGATGTCATATTCCTCAATAGTTGAGTATTGCATTACTTGAGGACAAGCAATGATTTAAGTTTGGGCGTCTGATGAGTTGGTAATTGACCAACTCATTAGGATCTAAAACTAGAGTTTTTGTTTCATTCTTGAGTTGATTATTTGGAGTTTATGTCCTTTTTGCTTTCCTTTTGTGCAGATGGCTAAAAGTGACAAAAATGAGGAAAAATGAAGCAAAAAGAAGGGAGTAAGAGTAAATCAGCAATTCGTAGAGGAAAACCGACGAGACACCGGCCAAAGGCCGAATATCATTGCCTCAGAGGATTAATGCCATCGGCGGTTTGTGACTTGCCAGTGGAAAGTCACCGGTCTAGTCGCCGAATGATACCTAAAGGTTCTGAAAAATGGCTTGAAGACCCAGCGGTTCATGGATTTGCATCGGCGAAATGCTGGGTAAACCACCGATGTGCACTAGAATTTAGTAAAGATGCAGAAAAGAAACCCGACGGTTCACAAATTGTAACCGGTGAGCCGCCAGTGCTTCTGCCGGTTCCAAAATGATGCTCATGGGGGTATAATCATCCAATACTGGAAAAGAGATAAAAAGTGCCCTACTTTCAGGATATAAATAGAGAAAAAGTACTTTGTACTGAGATATGCAGAAGGAGAGAGAGAAATAGAGATATTGAGAGAGAAGAAAGCTTACATCACATAATTGTTTCCCCTTTTAGCTGAAGAACATTCTCTTAGCTAAGAGAGGGAGATTCTGACTAAAAATTGTAGAAAGTACTTTGTTCTATTTCCTCTTTGTTCTAGTAAGTTTCAACTATTATAGAAGAATATTTTATGAAATTGATTTATCTACTCTTGTTATTAAAATCAATGATGCTATTGATGAATGTGTTTTTGAATTTCGTAACTATGAGTAGCTAAAATTATTAACTAGAGGTGTGTGATGATGTATACTTAATTGGATTGGGTATTTCTAGAGTCATCTTCGTATTGTTCAATTAAGTGTAAATCTATTAGATTCTCTTTGATCTATTAATGAAGATCCATTGATTATGATATGGGTCAATTTATTCTTTCTTGATTATTGCTTGAGAGAGAATAATTAAGTATTGGAAGAGAATATAGTAGTGGGCATGGATAAGATATTGTGAAATTAGGCTAGAAATAGCTGAAATTGCTTTCTCATTCCTTATTGGCAACTGATAGCTAGGAATAGTGCAGTTGCTAATCCAAATCAAATCGGGTTGAGCTAAGTTGTGGCTAGAGTTTTGATAAAACTCTAGCAAGAGGTAGTCAATAGGCTGAGAAGCTGAAATTACCCCCTTCCCGAGATTATTTACACTTGTTGAACTTCTAAGATGACATGGCATGTCCCAATCTAGTTAGTATTTCATCTACACCGCACCTCTAGTCTTTCACACCCTTATTGACAACTTAGCTGATCTTGCTATTTTATTTCACTAAATCAACCAATACAATTCTCTGAAAATTTCAAATCCCCCAATTTTATTTGCTTTTATATTAAATCTACGTGGTGCAAGCTAACTTCAATTTCTCAATCGACACTTGAAATTATCATTCCCTAGTCCTCATAGGATCGATCTTGGCACTCGTCGGGTTACTTGTTTTGATATTTCGGACATGTATATTCTTTGCATTAAGGGTATATTTTGGACGTTATCAGGAATTCTACGGTTAGAGCCAATTTTGATGCTCTCTTATGATTCAACCCATAATTTATGACTATGATTAGATATTTTATGTTAAATTCTCTTATGAATATATGATTTCAAGTTATCAATTTACTTAATTATGCATGAATTTCATGAATCAAAAGCTTATGTATCATGACCGAATTAGCGACATTATTTTCATGGATAGTTCACGTATGTCAAGTATATTTATATATTTTATTATTTTTAACTGACCTATGCAAAATCAAGTATGTTTCATGATTATGACTATGAGAAATATATATATATATATATATATATATATATATATATTTTTTTTTTTTTGGAGTAGTATTTAGCACTGAGTAGGTCAGAGTTCAATGCACCTAGGACTTAGAACTACGTGTCACCGTAGGTATGATTATGATAGGGGTCCTCTCTAGAGAGTGTTTCCCCCGCCCAATGGGCTCACGAGTGATATCACGGCTTTATCGTTCTTTTCCCTGGCAAGGCTTAGAACGACTCTCCCAATTTGAGGGAGATAGTTGGGCATCATGTGCTCATTCATTATGGTGACAGTTGTGAGAATCTCCAATTGTTCCTCATGTTTTAAGTTGCTCATGTTCAGGGTTTATGATATCATGTCTTATAGTATATTTCACCCATCAATAAGTTTATGAGCTTTTAGTTAAGATTTCAAACATGTTGAGATATATAACTTTACTTTCAAAACTTTAGGTCATTATGCTTCAGTTTATGATGAATAACTCACGTTTATAACTATCTCATGATCATGATTTTAGCATGTTGTCCCTACTCTCATGTTTTACTTATCCTACATACTTAGTACATTCAAAGTACTGACCGCATATTTTTATGATATATCATCTCATGATATAGGTTCAGGTATTCAGTCTCAGTCATGCTGCTAGATTTAATCTTGTTTGGATTAAGTAGTTTTGGTGATTTTTCATGATCTGAGGACATAAGTTTCCTTTTCTTATGACTTTCAGTTTTCAAAATTTAGTGGAACTATGTTGGGGGTTTGTCCCTTCATCTCATCGTATGACTAGAGGCTTTCAGGCATAATGTATAGATATCCAGTTGTGTTGTGTTGTTGATTCAGATTTTCGCATTATGATATCATAGAACTTCTGCTTATGCCTTGTGTCATTGAAAATGCTCAAACAATACCTCCTACCGAAGTATGAAGCGGATGTTGTCAATAAAGAACCCAACTAGAGGTTGGGGTTGAATCCACAGGAAATATGGAAGAGCTAGACTAAAGATGGTAAGTGAACTTGTTAGGTAGTTACTCCAAATTGGGGGTTCTAAAGAAAACAATAATTAAAAGCACAGTTAAAACTTTAGTTGAAATCAAGAATGAAAGATAACTAGGGTTTTGTGATCCCCATGGGTTCATAACTACTTTGGGTATACATACGTGATCATTACCAATGCTTACATGAAGAACTGATAACTTAGGTTCATTCAAAGGACTGGTTCGTCCCTATTGAATGACTATACTCAATCACTGGGTCAGGTCTCATGAGCGATTGCAAATTAACCGTTATCAATATGTCCCAAATTTAACTATCCTACGACCACAACTCAAGTTAATACAATGATCACAAGATCAAGGCTTTGTTGTAATTCTCTTTTCCTAATCTTCACCACTCTAGGCTCAAGCAAGTAAAGATTCAGGCATGTCCTAATGTTGTACACCGTTAAGAAACATTTAAGCATGAAGAGAATACAACACAAGTATGAAGGTTCCTACTTGGCTTTGAATCACTTTTATGTAACCCTAACTTGTTAATCCATCATGGTTCCCACAACCCTAGCTATGAAGGTTTTAGCCTCTCATAGTTCAAAGATTGTGATTTGCATTCATAATTAAATACATAAACCAATACCTACAATTATGGATGAGAGAAAAACATCTTTGTATTAATTAGAAAAATCCTCAAAAACAATATGAAGATCTAAAGAAAACCAAGAAAAGGTTGATCACAAGTTGAACAACTTAATTCTCACGTCTAAGTCTCCCTAACTTGATTGCTAATCACTTATAATCACTCCTGATCACCTCTCTAATGAAAATAAAACATAAAACATTACAGACATAAAAATCTTTTTCCTAGGCTAACAGGGTGAATTTCCATAACTAAAGCCGCCTGCGTCACGACTTGTCCTACAACCCGTAGCAGGTATGTACGGGTCGTACCTGCTTCCTGTATGTATCAGCTGGTTGAAATTTGGCTAAGTGTTGGACCTTGATACGACTCATACATGCTTTCTACGAGTCATACTGAGCTTCTGTGGCTTGACTCTGAGACTTTGAATTTTTTCTGAAGTTCATCACGAGTACTTCGGTACGACTCGTACCTTGATGCCACGACTCATACTGTCTATCTGTAGTAGGAGTCAGCCTCTTGTGCAAATTTTCTGAATCTTTCCACGACTTCTTCACTACAACCTGTACAAGCTTTGTACAACTTGTACTGAGAGTCGTAGGATGCACTTCTTCATTCTTAGCCTTCTAAAACTTCTCACGACCAGCAGTACGCCTCATAGTACCTTCCTACAGCTCGTAGTGAAGATTGTGAGTTAAGCCTATTTTCTGCACTTTCAGGTTATCTTTTGCACATTTTTTCTCCAACACCTGTTTATCCTGTAACCAAAGAAAAAGTTCCTTGTGTCCATATAAATATACCTAAGCCCATGCTATTTTCATAGTTTTGAGCGTCGAAAGTGCTGTAAACTCACAACACATCAACACCCTCAACTTAAGACTTTTACATGTCCTCGGGTAAAGAAAAATAAAAACTAAATACGACGCTCAACTAGAAAATAAACCTAGGATACTACAGCAATACTAAACAAAACTTGCACTATACATTCAACAATTTTCTGACCCTTTTCCACGAACCAACATCAGCTAATGTACCACAAGCAACCACAAAAACATGATAAATAGGGATCAAGACATGTCATCTAGTTATAAACAAGCAATCAAGTCATCACCAATACTTTTCACATAGACCAATGGTAAAAGTAAACATAATCCATGTACCCTCACAATAAATGAAGTCCCTAATCACAGATATAGTGTCAAATATTGCATGGGATTAAACAAGCAAGGCGCTCACTCTCACAGAGAAGTTTCAAGTATTTTATATCAGATACCATAGGCTTGCCTTTATTTTCTCTGCTTCGGTTTATCAGATGGTCGGATTAGGATCACTATTGGACTTGTTGTGGCTTGTAATGTAGGCTTTAGGGCTGGACATGATAAATATGAAAGATTTTATAAGTGACTATCCCTTCCTTGGTACTACATACATTGGCTACACTATTCACCTATTTCACCCTTTATTCTTTTCATTCCTTTTCACCTCTTTCATGTACATTTGTATGGGTGTGGTGTATTTTCAACTTTTTTCAAAACATTTTTTTTCTTTTGAATTTTCTTCTGCAAGATTTTCAAATTTTTTTTCATATCCCCCTTTTTTTTCTCCACACCATACCTCATTTTTAATCTTTTCTCTTTTCTCTCCCTTTTTCTTGTTCCCATCATTTATGCGCCCCTACTCTAGCCACCCTCAACTTAGGCATTTTTCCTATGTTGAGGTTCACAATATCCAAGGAAGGACCAGGGCCAAAACAGGTTTATTATAAAGAAATAGGTACGGTTAATCAGTTAATCAAAGAAAAACGCTCTATTAAAAGCTCAAAATTGGGATCAAGAGAATTATATGATTTTACTAGGGTAATTTAGGCTAAAAGTGAGCTTAACAAAAATTTCCTATGATCATATCCTAACCAACCATCCTTAGCCTATGCAAAGACCAACCACACAAGTTCTAGATCTTCAACACAATACTGAACTAAGTACTACACCTCACTCACTCATGGTACATGCCTTAAATTAACCTCGCCTTTCTGGTTTACACATGGCTTAACAAGACTCCTCATGCTAATAAACTAAATGACATCCAAAGATCCACAGAAATCATGCATGCAGTCACAAATACATGGCTAATGCATCAAATTTTTTTAAACAGGTTCAATTCTTTAAAAATCAAAAATTGTGCATTTTCATTGGCTAACTACTCCTAAGTTATTTCCTAATTAAACAAAAATCACAAAATAAAAATAAAATTTCGAAACATGCCAGTTCTACTAGATAGCATGTCCAAGGAAAAGAAACACGATAAGAAAAACCCTTCGACGAATCAAAAATTCCAAAAATCACAAGTACACCCCCTCCCTTTTTTGAAAATTAAGCTTCATCCCTGAAGAATGAACTACAAGAACATAGGGAAGGGAACATACCTGAGGCTACTCAAACTTCGCCATTCATGGATTGCCTCCCATTCAGCGCTTGATTTAATGTCGCAGCACGACGCAGGTGGCCCGGTTACTCAGACTTCACCAAGCCACCACTTGGGTTGCCTCCCAAGAAGCGCCTGATTTAATGTCGCGGCATGACGGAAGTCTCTTGACTACTCAGAATTTGTCAAGTGACTCATATTCATCCTCTAGTGCTGAGATTACACTGTATTCCTTGGGTTGCTCCATTGTCCGACAAATGTTGAAAGTGACCTCTTCTTTGTTTAGTCTAAACTTCAGCTGGCCAGCCTCCACATCTACTAAGGGCTTCCCAGTCGCAAGGAATGGTCGCCCCAGAATGATGAGGACCTCATAATCAACCTCGCAATCCAAAATCACGAAGTCTACTAGGAATATGAATTTGTCCACCTTAACCAGTACATCGAACAGGATCCCCACTAGTTACTTCACAATTCTGTCGGCCATCAGTAGCCGCATAGTGGTTGGTGTAGGGGCTGCTAACACCAATTTCTTGAATACTGCTCCCAGATTATAAAATGCCCTTGCGAACTCGACATTGCCAATGGTGCACGGTATAGTGAAAGCACCTGGGTCTTCCTTGTTTTGAGCCAGGACCTGTGTAGCTATGGCATACGGTGATTTACGTTGTCTACCGGCTCTATAGCTTATGGACCTCTTCTTTGTCACCAAGTCTTTCATAAACTTAGCATATCCCGACATTTGTTCCAATGCCTCTACCAATGGTATGTTCACAGATAGTTGCTTAAGCATCGAAAGAAATTTATGGAACTTACCATTTTCTGCCTTTTTATTCATTCTTTGAGGGAAAGATGGCGGTGGTTGCGGGATAGCTCTGTGGACTTGAGTTGCTCCTTGATCAATGTCAGGTTCTTTCTCCTCTATCAGGGCCTTCGACAACTCAACACTCTCCATCTCAACACTCTTATCACTTTCCTCAATAATACTCTCTTTCTTCTGTTCAACTACAACCGGAAAAAGGGGTCAAGTGTGGTCTTACCACTCCTAGTCATCACTGCCATGAGGTGGCCATCATTCTTTGGGTTTTGGACGGTGTTGCTAGGCAGTGTACCCTTTTGTCTAGGGTTCAGTGATGCTGACAGTTGCCTAAGTTGCTGCTCAATTTTCTTAATGGAGGTTGAATGAGATTCCACTCTCTGATCCATACTTGATATGTCACCATGGATCTCCTTCAATTGCTCATTAGTGTACCTCACCTTCTTCAGCATCTCGGCCATCATGCTCTCTAACTTTGATTGCCTAGCCTCCCCCTCTCGTGTATTGGGAGGCATATAAACTCCATCCCAATCATTATGGTAGCCATCGTTTCTTCTCCATTCTCCATCATGCTCACGACCACAGCTCCTATCTCTGTACCTATTTCGATTATAGTTGTCTCTTTATTGGTTCTAACCTTGGTTCCCAGAACCTTGGCACCAATTGTCTTATCCAGATGCTAGGGCGTTGGCTCGAAAATCCGCCACTTGGCTATTCAGGAAATTTGCTTCTTCTTCAGAGTCAAAGTGATTAGCTCTCGGCTCCATTTCTTGTGTCCCCACTACATTTACCTTCTTGGATCCTGCTCCCATGATGTGCTTAGTAAATAAATCCAACGATGTGCGCATGTGAGCCAAATCTTGGTCGCGTTCTTCTTCCTTTATGTGTTGGTCTACAGTTAAACCAACATCATATGTGCTGAGCGCTGCATCAACCTACCTTGTATGCCATGCCCTGTTTGTCTTTGTCACCCTATCAAGGATTGTAGCAGCTTGCTTCTAGGTGTGACTCATTAATTCTTTTCCTGCCACTGTGTCCGCCACAACTTTTGTGCTATTATTTAATGACCTGTAAAAAATTTCCAAAAAACTGTCATCTGGGATTTTATGGTTTGGGCACTTTGTCAACTTCCTTTTGAACCTCAACCAGATTTCATGAAGTGCCTCTTTCTTGAGTTGTCAGAAATTGTAGATCTCATCCTTTAGCTGCTACATTCTAGAGGGGGAAAAGAATCTCTCCAAGAAGGCCTGCTTAAGTTCCCTCTAGTTGGTTATAGAGTCATTGGGCAACTCCGATAACCATAAAGTGGCTTCCCCTGACAGAGAGAATGGAAAAAGTCTGAGCCTAATGGCATCTTGGCTAACTTAGGGCAACCTATATGCCTTGCATATTCCTACAAAGTTCATGAAGTGCAGGTTGGTGTCATCCGTTGCATGAACACTGAACACTCCTTTCATGTTTAACAATTGAATCATGGTGCTCGTGATATCAAATTTGACCCCACCAGGCAGTGGTGGTGGCACAACTGCTCCAGTCGACCCAACTTCATCAATGTCTGGGTCCTCATCATCGAAGAACTGAGGGGAAAATCTATAACCTCTGTTGCCCCTCCCATGTCGACCAACATTAACTACCTCTTCTCTGACATCTTCTGCATACTGAAGTGCAACTTGCCGAGCTAGCTCAAGTTTCCTAGCTTCTTCAGCTATACAGGCATCTCTTTGTTCCTAGTTTTCCATCTAGTGCAGTGTTCTTTTAATTTCTGGGTTCTACGGAATCAGGGGATCTCCACTACTCTGAGTGCTTGGCATTCATTGGAAAACAACCTATGTGTATCAAAAAATAAGAAAACATAATTAAGGAAATAACTACCAAAAAAGTCAAATACAAGAAAATAATCTAGTCTTAGCCATATTCCCCTGCAACGATGCCACTTTTTGATACTGCTCAAACCATACCTCCTACTGAAGTATGAAGCAGACTTTGTCAATAAAAAACCCAACTAGAGGTTGGGGTCGAACCCATAGGGAATATGGAAGAGCTAGACTAAAGCTGGTAAGTGAACTTGTTAGGTGGTTACTCCAAATTGGGGGTTCTAAAAAAAACAATAATTAAAAACACAGTTAAAACTTTAGTTGAAATCAAGAATGAAAGATAACTAGGGTTTTGTGTTCCCCATAGGTTCATAACTACTTCGCGTATACATACGTGATCATCACCAATGCTTACTTATAGAACTGATAACTTAGGTTCATTCAAACGACTAGTTCGTGCCTATTGAATGACTATACTCAATCACCGGGTCAGGTCTCATGAGCGATTGCAAATTAACCATTATCAATATGACCCAAATTTAACTATCCTAAGACCACAACTCATGTTAATACAATGATAATCAAGATCAAGGCTTTGTTGTAATTCTCTTTTCCTAATCTCTACCTCTCTAGGCTCAAGCAAGTAAAGAATTCAGGCATGTCCTAACGTTGTACACCGTTAAGAAACATTTAAGCATGAAGAGAATACAACACAAGTATTTTTCATTGGCCTTGAATCACTTTTATGTAACCCTAACTTGTTAATCCACCATGGTTCCCACAACCCTAGCTATGAAGGTTTTAGCCTCTCATAGTTCCAAGATTGTGATTTGCATTCATAATTAAATACATAAATCAATACTTACAATTATGGATGAGATAAAAACTTCTTCGTATTAATCAGCAAAATCCTCAAAAACAATATGAAGATCAAAACAAAACCAAGAAAAGGTTGATCACTAGTTGAACAACTCAATTCTCACGTCTAAGTCTCCCTAACTTGATTGTTGATCACTTCTAATCACTCCTGATCACCTCTCTAATGAAAATAAAACATAAAACGTATTTATACGGACATAAAAATCCTTTTCCTAGGATAAAAGGGTGAATTTCCATAAATAAAGCCGCCTGCGTCACGACTTGTCCTACGACCCATAGTAGGTAGTACGGGTCGTACCTGCTTTCGGTATGTCATTACTTGGCTGTAATTGACAAAGTGTTTGACCTTGGTACGACTCATACATGCTTTCTATGAGTCGTATTGAGCTTCCGTGGCTTGACTCTGAGACTTTGAATTTTTTCTAAAGTTCATCATGATTGCTTTGGAACAATTCGTACCTTGATGCCACAACTCGTACTGTCTATCCGTAGTAGGAGTCAGCCTCTTATGCAAATCTTCTGAATCTTCCCATGACTTCTTCACTATGACCCATCTTTGTACAACTGGTACTGAGAGTCGTTGGATGCACTTCTTCATCCTTAGCCTTCTGAAACCTGTCATGACCAGCAGTACGGCTTGTAGTACCTTCCTACGGCTCGTACTGAAGATTGTGAGTTAAGCCTATTTTCTGCACTTTCAGGCTATGTTTTGCACATTTTTTCTCCAACACCTATTTATATTGTAACCAAAGAAAAAGTGTCTTATATCCATATAAATATACCTAAGTCCATGCTATTTTCTTAGTTTTGAGCATCGAAAGTGCTGTAAACTCACAGCATCGGTTATGCTTTATGATTGTTCTGCTTAGCTTATTCTCTAAAGTATGTTATGCATGTGCCATGGGTTAGCTTGGAGTCATTCGTGGTTCTAGGTCCTGTGTTACGATCCGGGGACCAAACTTGGACGATGACAAACATTCACTCCGAGGATGTAATGCCACTCACCAAAAGAGAGAATCCCACTCACAATTATGCCGTTCATGCAATAGGAAATATAAGATGATCTGAAATATTAAAAGTATGCTTACATTGAACCACAAGCTTGCCCTTGATGTTAATCACTACTAATGTAGAGTTGCCAAGCTTTGAATCACTAATGACTTGCGAGTCATAATGTAGGCTAGGGGTAAGGTTAGAACATCGTTTAATCCAAGTGACTAGAACCTCCCTAATGCTCTTGTGATGCGAATCAAACATCCCTCTCATAAGATAGAGTCAACTCCACCTTATCTCTCCTTTTCACAATCCAAGTTTTCCCAAAGAACCATTCTTCTAAAAGTAACACCCCATATAGTTTAAGCAACAATTCGTACTTCGAGGTAAGAATAAGGGTGATTAATGTGGTAAGAAGGAAGTTTTATGAGATACTTGAGTCACTCTATGATCTTATTTAAGTTTGGATGTTGATCAAGTTGTAGAAGGAAACTCGTCTAAAGTTATAGCAAATTTCTTTCTTGAAATTCTCGAAAATTTGGGTCAAATGTCTTAGAGCTTTCCTCCCAATTTATAAGGAATTAGGAGGCCCACGACATATCAAATTAAAATTCTATGAGTGTAGTTTCTAATGGATTAAACTATTTGCCATTACGACTTCAGAATAGAGAGATATTTGCATTTCTGTGAGACCGTGCAAGCAGGCACGTCAAAAATGGCTAAGGCGGTGCAGGACTATTTAAGTCTCTTTGGTCAGTTGTTGGTCATCCAAATCCATTTTATAGCAACTCTCTTCATAAGAAACCTATCTAAAACTCTGTTTTAAGTGTTCTAAGTGTTCTTAAGGTAGGAAGCCATGGTTCAACATGGTTCTTGATGATGCAAAGTTGGATGCTTCGTGAAACTTGTGTTTTGGTGCCATTCTTGGGTATTGTGGTGGTTGTTTCATGAAGCTGCTATTTGGTAAGCTTTCTATTATAGTTTCCTTGGTTGTTTAGGTTTATTAACATGTTGTTGATGTTAGTGTATTGTTATCTTATATTTTTTACTACCGATTTATTGAAAGTTAGCTAAATAAGTGTCGTCTTGTTTCTTTGTTGAACTTGTTGGCAGCGTGTTTGGGGTGTGAGTTGATGTTCTTAGGCAGTTGTTTGGTGCTTTTGGAATTATGGATTCGACTAGCTTACTTCATGAGAGCTTAAGATATGTTAAGGATTTTGTTTTCTTTGTTTCAGTATGATTTTCATAAAATTATCGCTATTGATAAACTCGTGGTTTGGTTTTTTTGGGGGCCTTAAATTGTGTTTTTATTCAGCTTGTGGAGGTGATGGTCATATGGTATTAAGTTAATAGATATGGGTTGGGTTTCAGGATTGACTATTGAAGGGCATAATTGTGACTAGCCGATAGATTTGTGACAACAATTGTATGTGAGAGTTGTAGCCCAATTGTCGTGGTATTTGGACTTAGATTGTTGGTTGGTTGTGTGGTTGAGGTGATTGGATATGTTTATTGATGTCTTAGTGGTGTCTAGGATAGATGGTGGTGACATCCTTTGGTTAAAATTTGAGTCGGTGGCCGTGTTGATAGAAATTTGGTAGTCATAGTAAAGGTTGGGATGTTGTACCTTGATTAAATATGTGGATTGGGTATGAACATTGATTTTGTATGTACTTGACTTGATTGTATGCTTTTATTGTTGCCTTATGGCTTGTGGATACTCAATGCAGGAGAGTTGTTCTAGATAGAGGTCGAGCCTGAGGTGCCTTGTGGCTTGTGGATACCCGTACACATGAAAGTTGTTCCTGCTCGGGGTTGAGACCAAGGGTTGATATGGTCTATGGAGTTGATAGTTCCTCCATAGTACCTAGGCAAGATGTGATCTGAGAGTTGGTCCGGCATATCTGAGCCTCCTGGGATTGCGACAGTTCTCCCAGTTGGATTGAGTTCCATTGACTACGCACAACCAAGAGTTATTCTAGTAGTGCTTGATTGATATTATTGCTGATATGTGTGCTTATGTTTGGTGAATGCCTGTCAGACCGTGAGGGTTTTTGGCAAGGATGTGATTGTGATTCGATTTACATATTATGTTGTTTCCTTGTATTATCTTTGTCTGATAAGCTGTAGATGCTGCACGATGACTTGATTATAGCTGAGGTTGTTGAAAGGACTAGAGCTAGATTAGGTACGACATTTGATTAGGCTCCAGATGGTACAAGTAGTTACAGGTGAGTTGTGGCAGCGAAGTGCCAGCTGAGTGTCTATTTATTTGTTTATCTTGTTATGCTAGACTTGCCAGGCTTGTGGGGGCCAGGTAGGTTCTATTTGCTTACTCAATTCATGATTTTCCTCCTGTTGTTATCTGATGTGTCTGTTGATCTGTTCTCTGAATCTATCATCTTTCCTCCTTACATACTTAGTACATTTCCATACTGACGTCCTAGTGGGGATGCTGTATTAATACTTGTAGGTGCTAATCGGTAGGTAGATCTAGTTTCTTGGTCGCGGAGTGAAGTTCTAGCTGAGTCAGTAAAGATCCAAGTCTTTCGGAGTTTCCAGATGTTTGTATTATGGGGAGTTCGGGACCCTATCCCAGATATTTAATTTCTGTTGTAGTCATAGAGGCTCGTAGACGTTCTACTATGGAAGTAGTATTACTTTTGTAGGCTAGGTGGGCCTTAATGTATAGTCTTTTTTCCATTATGTGGCCTTGAGGGACTATTGTATATCAGTTGGTTGGTCAGTGAGCCATCTTCCGTTATAGTTTTTCGTTTGCTCTGATTTGGCTTGTGTTGTGATGCCAAACCTCGTCGGTTCTGGCTTGGCGTAGTTAGATATATGACAGGGTATTCTCGATTAGTTGCAACACAGAGTGTTAGTCATGCCCCTCCGGGTTTGGGGTGTAACGCTAAACACCCTTGATTTCTACATTAAATATCCAATACATAAGAGATAACACCACTTTTTTTAGAGCACAAGATTTCAAACAACCATGTTTTACATTAAACATTCGGTGCTACCTTTCGTTGAAGATCATTCCTCTTTTCCCTTTTTTTGCATAACCCCAATCATAGACTTTTTCCTACATCATCATTTCATTTCTCATTCTCCTCCACATCTTGGGTTTTTGGCCCCCATTCTCTTATCACTAGCAATTAGGGAGGAATGAGTGCCAAAGTAGAGGATTCAAAAAGGGTCAAGACTTGTAATATAGTTTTCAAGAAAAAGGTGTAAAGCTCAAAAATAGTTGACTAAGATCAATGTGAAAGGAGGTCCTTGTTTTGGTGAAGTTACTATCCAAAAAGGGCCTAAGGTCATTTCCCTAGCTCAGCCACATCTAGGATTTCTCCTTGAATCACATTCGAGGCAAGTTCTATACGACATGGAACACAAGAAAAATCAAAAACATTACCACACGAGGCATCACAAGTCCAATAAGTCTAGCTATTCTCCCAATCAATCGAAAAGTATTACTTTTGACAAGTTGTTCAGAGTTCCACGCAACTCATTTGTGAATAAAAAATTCAAACAAAAAATGTAGGTATCATGACAAGAGAATGATTGATAAGTTCATTTACCCCTCTTTTCTCAAATGTTAAATTTCTTTGCCAAGAGAAAATTTTTGGTGGTGCCTCTTAAGATAAGTGCATGAAGACACAAAATGACACTAAAACATGGCGTTTTTCTCTAAAGAAAGTTGCCTCTTAGTCCATCATTGAAAAATGTCACTCGATTTGATTAAAAAAATACAAAAATTTTTCGCTCCTTGAGAAAGAACCGTGGTATAAAGAAAACCCTTAGAGATTATTCACTAACTATTATTTACAAAGGTGATTACAATGCATGGGTAGTAAGACAATTGGAGTGTAAGACCGACCCGCATTATGAAAACTTACATCATACTACAAGAGAATTAAGTCCGGTAAGGGTCAAAAACTAAAATCATTATAAAATAAGCCTAGTAAGGCCATCAATTCATCAAAACATCATTCAAATAAAAATTCATAACATCCAAAGAAAAACAACCCAGCAAGGGAATGTACATGAATCAAATAAATCCCATCCCAACTAAAAATCAAACATTGTCCCCAATGTTATAAAATAAAGGATAAGGGGGAAAAACTCTCGGTGCCATCTACTATTCATCTTTATCCCGTGGAAATGATTTGAAGCTAGAGCCAACGCCGCCCCTTTGGGAGTGAGCGGTTCCCAGGGACTCAAACAGAACACCCTAAGTCCGCAGAGAGACGGTAGTAGCATCCTCAACACTCCCCCTCCTTCAAGCTCCCAAGAAAATTATTAATCGGGCCTCGAGTGATGTATGGGGCAGCCATAGCTTCATCTAAGAAGCTCATATCAACACTGGACATGGGGGCCTTGCCCTTCATCTCTCTTATATCGGCTCGGAGGGACACAACTTCTCTGTCAACAACATCAACTCTGGTGCACAACTTGTTAAGGTTGTCAAAAATGTCTTTCATTGTATTTTTTTACAGACTTTAGATTAGGCCAGAGGATTCTTAGACAACTTGTTGAGATGGTTATTGTTGGCATACATCATGTCAGCCAACTTTTGAAGCCTACTTTACCTGGAGGAGGAGGTGGTGCCTCCTCAGAATCATGTCCCGACATTACGAGAGTAGGCTCATTAAGGTCTTGCTCTAGAGGGGCACTTTCAGTGCTGTGAACCAAGGAGCTCTAAAGGATGTCCCGTGATTGCATTCTCTGCTTCTTGCTCTTGAGGGAATAAGCATCCCACTTCTTGTCAATGTCAATCACTCTGATAGCGGAGCAACCATGGTCATCTTCAATGTAACACACCCCCGCTCTTGTGCACAATTGGCTAATCAACACGGGAAAGGGCATAGAGAGGGCAGGTTATTGAACTTTTCATTTGATCTGAATCGCTACCACCTCCCCGGAGTTCACATGAACTGACATGATACAAGCTATCCAAATGGCCGCCTCAATGTGAACTTTTTGATAATTATTGGATGGTATTAGTCGGGAGCAAACCAAATCCATCCACATCTTGGCTTCAAAGCAGAGATCCTGTCTGGGAATATCACCACCCAAAGTGGCCCAAGCTGGATGCTCATTTGCAATAATTCCAACTACCTGTTTGAGTTGATGGCTCTTTATAGAAATTCGCTATGCAAATGTCCCCAGGGAAATTGGTTCTTCCCAATATATGGAGTTGATGGCGTTGGGCTGATGTCAATTTCCCTTCCTGTACCATGACAGCTGGAAAACATGGGAACTCATCCCGAATGCTTCATTTAGTCTTGCCTCACTTGATATGAGGCATAGAACTTGAGCACTAGGTTAGAGTAATACCCTCCAGGTGCATCCTAGAACGACATCCAATCTTATGAAGCAATTGCTTTTTTATATTGGGGAACTCATTCCCCAGCCCTGCCAAGTTGAAGCTTTTTTCTGGTGTGAAGGACTGGCCACACCGATACTTGATGAAGTAGGGCTTCATGCTCTCAACACAGAAGTAGAGAATCTCTTCAGTGTTTGCAGGGACAGGAGTATCCTTGCTTTTGTCCTTGTCCTTTCTTTTGCTTTTGGTAGAAGATGAAGCTTTGCCGGCATTCCTGTCAGCGGTGTTCATATTGAATGTCATT
Organism: Datura wrightii; assembly: GCA_035772735.1. Lineage (NCBI taxonomy): Eukaryota > Viridiplantae > Streptophyta > Magnoliopsida > Solanales > Solanaceae > Datura > Datura wrightii. The sequence continues at coordinate 90,458,489 of JASDFA010000016.1, read as the reverse complement.
GTCCTATAGAATGATGTGAGTACCACGAAAACACAACCAGACTCTTTTTGTAATTTTTCATTAAAAAATAAAAGAAAACATCTACAAGAATCTAAGAAAAGAAAAAAGAATTGGAATGCAAAAAGGAACAAGTAGCATGAATATTTCTGCTTGCCTCTGCGAGGCACTTATGTTTCGCAGGTGAGGCGCATGAGCAAAAAATAGACCACTGGCAATATTTTATCGCACCTGTATTTCACAGATAGAGACCTACGACACATAGGTAGAACACAAGTGGAAGCTAAGGTAGTGGGAATATCACTCTTGACCTTCACCTATGTTGGACCTGCATTCCACAAAGAAACATCTGTGGCATGCATGTGCTTGGAGTGTCTTAGCCTTCAGTTCACCAATTTTCAACCCAAACTTAATCCATATGCAATCAATTCAAATTCTAACGGGTACTCAGACTTCCCCAAAAGGCAAACTTTAAGAGCAACATCACCAAATGACCACTAACAACTACTCAACGATTTCCTTTAAGAAGGATGTTACTCCATCTAAAATCGGGAAACGCGGAGTTACCACTCCTAGCACTACCACAAGCATCATTATCACCCACAAAACCCCAAAATGCTCACTAAAATGGTTAATTTTCATCAAAATCACCAAGCATAATAGAATGCCAAAGGAAACACACAAACATCTAGAATCACAACTTGAAGCAACGACGATATGCCCTTAAGAATGACATCACCGAATCCATCATAAGGCCAAATCGTGCATCACAATCAAATGGATTACTTAGACTTCTCTCCCAAAAAAATTCCATGGCACAATGCATCACACTAACATACCCAATCAAATGAAGCAATAATTCCCCACAATTGTTTAATCTCCAATCAACCCAAGACATACCCCCACAATTCAATTTCACAAAAAAACTATGGAGCACGGATGGGGAAATCACTAGTACTATTCATAGACCACAATGCTCTTAAAACACATGGAAAAGAATGATTTAAGTAAAAAGAGCATACCACAAATAAGTGTAAAGAAGTGGGTCAGTGAAAAATCAAGCATTGCAAGTTGGTAATGGCGGTCGCCAACAATGGCTCTGCTTGGTGGTTTGGTGGTGTGGTGATGAGAGAAAAATGTGAGAGTTGGAGTGGTGGTGTGTGCGAAGTTATATGGTATTATGAGAGAAGCTGTAGGTAGTGAAAATGGTGGAAAATGGCTTGAAGAATCGAGATTTATGGGGTTGTGGAAGATGAAAGGTCGTGGGTTAGAGTCGGGCCGGGTTGGTCAAATGGATTAGTCAACTTTTAAATTCCATACTTGCGCCTACGCCATCACATGCAGCTGCAACTGACGACTTGCGACACGCATGTGAAGCACGGGTGGGGCTCAATTGTGCGAGTGTACTGATTTTCACCTGCATTGCACATGCGTGCTTTAGGTCTATGTCTATATTTCGAAAATGAGGTGTAGCTACACCACTTTTGAACATTTATCTTTCAGGTATTCTGGACAAGGCCTGTGCTACACCTGTATGCTGCAGAGTGGGACATGCGTTTCGCAGGTCCAGCGCAAATGCCTTACCCTGGCCTCTTCAACTTTTTGCCACATTTCAACTTCTTGCATTCTTGCAACAATCAAAAACAATAAAGAAGTGAAGTAAAAATAAATTGAAAAACACTTGGGTTGCCTCACAAGAAGCTCTTGATTAACATCACGTCTGGACGATATCACCTCAATGGTCAACAAGGATCCGGAGGTTCGACCTCCTCATAAGGACCTTAACCAGCTCATCCCTTGTGTCAATCACTGCCACAACCCTGCATTCATCCAGGGGCTTTGTTGGTTTGCACACGTTGAAACTGACCTTATGATCACCGCCAACTCTGAACTTGAGTTCTCCTAACTGAACATCCACTAACGCTCGATCAACGTCTAAGAATGAGCGCCCAAAGATGATAGGCACATTGAGGTCATCTTCACAATCCAGCACCATAAATTTCACCAGGAGGATGGATTTATCAACTTTATCCAACACATTAAAAAATATCCTTACTGGACATTTTATAGATCTATCCGCCATAAGCAACCTCACTGGAGTAGGCTTAGGATCTCCTAAACCTAACCTCTTGAATATCACACGGGGCATTAAGTTGATGCATCCCCCTAGGTCACATAAGACCTTGTTAAACAAATACACCCCATTGGTGCATGGAATTGTTAAAGCCCTTAGATCTTCTCTCTTTGGAGCTAAATTACTGGCCATGATTGCGATGCAATGATGTGAAACCTCCACCATACCCAAATTGATTACCTTCTTCTTATTCTTTAGAAACTCCATGAATTTAGCATATCCAGGCATTTCCAATAACGCATTCACCAATGGGATATTCACAGACAATTTGCTAAACATGTCAACGAACTTCTTGAACTAATTGTCCTCCTTTTTATAAAGAATCTATTGGGGATAATAAGGTGGTCATTTAGGCTCTGGGGAATCGGATCCTCCATTCCTTCTTCATCATTAATCACAACATGTGAAGGAACATCTACCACTTCGTCCTCCATCATCTTCTCACCGTCAACTACTGTGGGTGCACTCGGCACCCCATCCTTCAACTTCTCATCACTCTTCTTCTTGCCAACAACCTTATTAGGTTTATCACCCGCATTCTCTAGTATCCTTCCAATCCTAGGACGACTGTCATGCAATGGCCATCATTCTTTAGGTTTGTAAGAGTGCTACTAGGAAGCATGCCCTTCATCTAGGGCTTCATTTTAGCGGACAAATAGTTCATTTGAGCCTCAAGGTGTTTGATTGATGATTAATGGGAGCTCATAGTTTGAGCAAGGTTGGATACCTCACCCTTCAACTCTTTCACCCCTTTATCGATTGATTCAACTCTTTTCAACATCTAAGCTAACATTTCCTAGATTTTTGATGTCACACCCCACCTTGGGGGGTATGACGAGCACCTGGTGCCTGCTAGACTCTGGGCTGCTAAATGGTCCAGCCTGAGCACATCTTATGCTTTGGCTGACTCTGGCTCTATTTCAAGAAACGAACCGGCTATATAACGACTATAAATACAGCCTCCGATCGACTGGGCCTATAGCCACCTGTACTGTATCATCAGCTAACTCGAATCATCTCATATAGGGAAACCTATGCGGGCCGACAAGGCCACCATGCTGTCTAGTTATCTGTAACTTAACAATAGAATACTGAATAACTACGTGACCGGCAAGGTCACCAATCCTATCAGACTATGGCCCCACACGGCCAACATAATCTACCAAACACATATATACATGCACGGCCCCACATGACCGGCTCCACTACCACAGGGAAACATTAGACTGCAAGCCATGGTCGGGATAGGGCTATGCATGTATATATGTGTTTGGTTGATTATGTTGGTCGTGTGGGGCCATAGTCTGATAGTAGTGGTGACCTTGCCGGTCACGTAGTTATTCAGTATTCTATTGTTAAGTTACAGATAACTAGACAGCATGGTGGCCTTGTCAGCCCAGATAGGTTTCCCTATATGAGATGATTCGGCTTAGCTGATGATACAGTACAGGTGGCTATAGGCCCAGTCGGCTGGAGGCTGTATTTACAGCCGTTATATAGCCGGTTTGTTTCTTGAAATAAAGCCAGAGTCAGCCAAAGCATAAGATGTGCTCAGGCTGGACCATTTAGCAGCCCAGAGTCTAGCAGGCACCAGGTGCCCGTCATACCCCCTAAGGTGGGGTGTGACAAACTTGGTATCAGAGCAGGTCGTGTCCCAGGGAGTCTGCAAGCTGTGCTAAGTAGAGTCTTGTCTATGGATGTGTTGTGTACCACATACTATAGGCAGGAGGCTGTGAGGCATAATAGGATGGTTACCCTTCTTTCATACTCGGTCGTGCCATAGCACAGTACAGTATAGGTCGAGTTCTTAAAACTTATCATATTCTTTGTCTACAGATAAAAATGGCAGACCAGCGACACGCTGCTACGGGCAGGAGATTAGATACAGCGGCAGGCGAAGGCACCAGCAGGATGCCTTACTTACAACCAGAATCAGCCCGGTCTGAGGGCGATACGGAGGTGTCATCTCGACCCTCCCAGCAGTCTCCACCTCGCCAGACACCATTTGAGGCAGCACCGCTTCCCACAGCTCCTGCACTTACTTCATCTGATTAGGAGCTACGTAGTGCGGTGGTTATGTTGACCCAGATGCTAGCTATTCAGCGTCAGCCAGTACCACCTGCAGTAGCAGAATCTCTAGGTGGGCCAGGCAGTTCCAGGGTTAGAGAATTCTTGGCATTGGGACCCCCTCAATTTACAGGGTCAGATTCAGCGGAGGACCCTCAGGACTTTCTGGACCAGATGCAGAGAATCTTTAGAGTCATGCATGTGACCCCTACGGAATCAGTTGATCTGGTAGTGTTTCGGTTGCAGGACATAGCTGTATTATGGTACGAGAGTTGGGAAAGGTCTCGAGGGAGAGATGCAGCCCCTCCGACCTGGTCCAACTTCTCGGAGGCCTTCCTGGACCACTACTTACCCCGGGAGGTCAGACAGGCCAGATGGACTAGTTCTTACACTTGGAGCAGGGGGCCAGGAGCGCCCGTGAGTATTCTTTACAGTTCGACTCCTTAGCCCGCTATGCTCCAGCATTTGTGGACACTATGTCGTCCAGAGTCCACCGCTTTATTATGGGCCAGAATCCAGATTACATAGAGACGTGCATGACGGTTACTTTGAGAGAGGACATGGACATAGATAGGGTACAGGCCTTCGCATAGACAATTAAGAGCCTGAGACAGCGGCAGCGAGGCGACAGGCAGGCGACTTCAGAGCAGCGCCGTAGAAACAGACCCGCTGAGATTCAGGGGGAAACCCCTAGGGGGCCAGGAGCGCCCGTGAGTATTCTTTACAGTTCGACTCCTTAGCCCGCTATGCTCCAGCATTTGTGGACACTATGTCGTCCAGAGTCCACCGCTTTATTATGGTCCAGAATCCAGATTACATAGAGACGTGCATGACGGTTACTTTGAGAGAGGACATGGACATAGATAGGGTACAGGCCTTCGCATAGACAATTAAGAGCCTGAGACAGCGGCAGCGAGGCGACAGGCAGGCGACTTCAGAGCAGCGCCGTAGAAACAGACCCGCTGAGATTCAGGGGGAAACCCCTAGGGGGCCGAGACCACGGTTTTCAGATAGGCCACCAAGATCTTTACCTCCGGTACAACAGCAGAGAGGTAGATTTGTTCACCGGAGTCAGTCAAAGTCCGGTAGCAGTTTACAGACAGTAGCATCACCTCAGCAGCGGAGGGCAGAACAGAGTAGATTTGCACCTACCCCTTGTCCTATATGCCACTGACCCCATTCTGGAGCCTGCAGGCAAGGCTTCTCAGGGTGTTATAACTGTGGACAGGAAGGGCATTTAATGAGGGATTGTCCGGCCAGAGGATAGGGTAGGCGGGATAGTTTGGATAGAGCATCAGCGGGGCCACGAGCTCTAGCAGCCTCAGCAGGGCATAGACCCTCAGGTTCAGTAAATAGGGGCTAAGGTAGATCAGCAGTCTCCGGCTCAGATGCAGGCCCCAGCCGTACCTATGCATTACCAGGGAGGCAGGATTTAAAGGCATCTCCTGACGTGGTCACAGGTATATTGATTATCTGCTCATACCCTGTCTACGTATTGATTGATCCAGGGTCTACCTTGTCATATATTACACAATTTGTGGCCCGGAATTTGGGTATCGAACCAGAATTGCTTCAGTAGCCCTTTTCAGTGCTTACACCGGTCGGTGACTCTATTACAGCTAAAAGAGTCTACCGAGGATGTACGGTAGAGGTTGCTGATCGCCAGACCATAGTGGACTTGATTGAACTTGAGATGGTCGACTTCGATGCCATTATGGGTATGGACTGGTTAGTGCCATGCAATGCCAACTTAGAATGCTGGACCAAGATGGACCGATTTCGCTTTCCGGGGGAAGCAGTGCGAGAATGGAAAGGGAGCACAGCTACGCCAAAAGGTAGGTTTATTTCCTACCTTCAGGTGAGAAAATTATTAGCAAAGGGATGTATTTACCACCTAGTTAGAGTCCAGGACGTTCGAGTGGAACCTCCGACTCTTCAGTCTGTTCCAGTGGTTAATGAATACCCTGATGTATCTCCAGATGAGTTGCCTGGTATCCCTCCCGAAAGGGAGATAGATTTTGCTATTGACTTGTTGCCAGGGACTCAACCTATATCCATTCCCCCGTATCGCATGGCACCAGCTGAGCTTAGAGAATTGAAAGAGCAGTTGAAATATTTGCTCGACAAAGGCTTTATCAGGCCTAGTACTTCCTCGTGGGGTGCGCCAGTTCTGTTTGTAAGAAATAAAGATGGCTCACTCCGTATGTACTACTGACAGCTGAATAAGGTAACGGTTAAAAACAAATACCCGCTCCCTAGAATAGATGATTTGTTTGACCAGTTGCAAGGGGCCAGATGTTTCTCTAAGATAGATCTGAGGTTCGGATACCACCAGGTCTGAGTTCGTGAGAGGGACATTCCAAAGACTGCTTTCAGGACCAAATATGGTCACTTTGAATTTCTAGTCATGTCTTTTGGGCTGACGAATGCTCCCGCAATGTTTATGGACCTGATGAACAGTACATTCAGACCGTATTTAGATCTGTTCATGATAGTATTTATCGATGATATTCTGGTATATTCTCGTTCAGAGATAGATCACCAGAACCATTTACGAACAGTACTCCAGATCCTTAGGGACCGTCAGTTATACGCTAAGTTTTCCAAGTGTGAGTTCTGGCTGAACTCAGTTTACTTTTTGGGGCATATCGTGTCGGATGCTGGTATACAGGTGGACACACAGAAAATAGAGGCGATCAAGACATGGCCCAGACCTACCACTCCGACCGAGGTTCGTCGTTTCCTGGGTTTAGAAGGGAATTACCGGAGATTTTTTGAGGGATTCTCTACTATAGCGGCACCTCTGACCAAGCTGACATAGAAAGTAGCAAAATTTCAGTGGATGGAGGCGTGTGAGTAGAGTTTTCAAGAATTAAAAGACAGATTGACCTCTGCCCCAGTACTAGCATTGCTAGAGGGAACAGATGGGTATGCGGTGTATTGCGATGCTTCAGGCATTGGACTGGGTTGTGTGTTGATGCAGCATGGTAAGGTGATTGCTTATGCTTCCAGATAGCTGAGGAAGCACGAAAAGAACTATCCGACCCATGACCTAGAACTGGCCGCAGTGATCCACGCTTTGAAAATCTGGAGGCATTATCTGTATGGCGTTCATGTAGACATTTTTACAGATCATAAAAGCCTGCAGTATATTTTCACACAGAGGGAGTTGAATCTGCAACAGCGTCGTTGGTTAGAATTGCTGAAAGATTATGACATAAATATTCTCTACCACCTGGGGAGAGCTAATGTAGTAGCAGATGCCCTGTGCCGTAAGTCAATGGGGAGTTTAGCGTATTTGCGACCCGAGCGGGAGTTAGCCAAGGAAATTTATCAGCTAGCTGGTTTAGCCGTTCAAGTTGTAGAAACAGAAAATAACACAGCGGTGATTCAGAACTATGTTGTGTCGTCGTTAGTTACAGAGGTAAAAGAATGGCAGTACGAGGACCCTGACTTAATCCGGCTCAGAGATAGAGTTCAAGAAGGTAAGGAGCCAGATTTCCAAGTAACTGAGGATGAAGTGCTACGTTGTAAGGGCCGCCTATGTGTCCCGAATGTTTTAGGACTTCGCCAACAGATCATGCATGAGGTACATTACGCTCGCTATTCCCTCCATCCCAGAGCAACGAAAATGTACCACGACATTAGAGACATATACTGGTGGCCAGGTATGAAAGCTGAAATAGCTGAATTTGTATCTAGATGTCCTAACTACCAGCCGGTGAAAGCAGAACACCAGAAACCAAGCGGTCTGACGCAGGATATAGTTGTGCCTTTACGGAAATGGGAAGCGATAAATATGGATTTCGTAACAGGATTACCCCGTACCAGACGCAGAAACGATTCTATTTGGGTAATCGTTGACAGGCTGACAAAATCAGCCCATTTCCTGCCAGCACGAATTACATTCTCTGCTGAGGATTATGCTGAACTGTATATCAGAGAGATAGTCAGATTGCACGGTGTTCCGGTGTCTATTATCTCAGATAGAGGAGAACAATTTACAACGAGATTCTGGCAATCATTCCAGAGAGGCCTAGGGACACAGATTAACTTAAGTACAACCTTTCATCCTCAGACAGACGGGCAAGCAGAACGAACTATCCAGACACCCGAAGATATGCTACGAGCGTGTGTACTAGTTTTTGGAGGTAGCTGGGATGAGCATCTGCCGTTGATTGAATTTTCCTATAATAACAGTTATCATTCAGCTATCCAGATGACGCCCTTTGAAGCATTATACGGGCAGAAATGTAGATCACCCATCGGCTGGTTTGAAGTGGGGGAGACAACGCTGATTAGGCCAGATATTATTCGTCAATCAGAAGAGGCGGTGAAGCTTATTAGAGAACGCCTACTGATCGCTCAGAGCCACCAGAAGTCTTATGCAGATATGCGGCGCAAAAATCTAGAATTTGCAGTGGATGACTGGGTATATTTAAAAGTGTCTCCAATGAAAGGGGTGATGAGATTTGGCAAGAAAGGCAAGCTTAGCCCGAGGTTCATTGGGCCATATCAGATTCGGCGGAGAATAGGCCGAGTTGCATACGAATTGAACTTGCCTCTAGAGTTAGCGTCTATTCACCCAGTATTCCATGTATCTATGTTGAGGAAGTTCGTAGGAGATCCTTCCGCAGTTGTTCCAGTTCAGGATGTCCAGGTCACAGAAGAGTTAGCATATGAAGAGGTTCCAGTAGCCATCTTAGACAGATAGATTCGTAGATTGAGAACTAAAGATATTGCATCTGTCAAGGTATTGTGGCGTAATAGGAACCGAGAGGAGATGACTTGGGAGGCAGAGGAAGATATGAAGACCAGATACCCTCATTTATTTCAGGCATAGTCAGGCGACAGGTATGTTAGTACTATTATCTTATGCAGTGCCTTATAATATATATAAATGAGAAGGTCTACTTTAATCTGTCATTTAAATACTATAATATTATGTGGAGTACCTGTATGGGACTTTTCTGCATTTCAGGTTTTTGGGATAGTCCATATTACAGGGGAAACTCTGCCGAAAATTTTCTAGAAACAAGTTGAGTAAGTTGAGAAGTCCTCTAGATAGAAGTTCACATTCGAGGACGAATGTTCTTGAGGGGGAGAGAATGTTATACCCCGTATAATTTCCAACACATAGATGGCCTATTCACTTGTTGGTTAAGGGTATTTGAAAGTTATACACGCTAGAAAAAGGCCCGGGAAAAGACCGGACGAGAAACCTGTCGGACCATCGTGGAAGGAGCCGGGGCAGAGCCCCTCCGCGATGGCAACATGTCACGGAGGTGGAGCCTCCGCGTTGGCTCCGTGACACGTTGGCTCTGTCCAGGCCCAAGTATATAAAGCCTCCACTTCGGTTCATTTCATAAATATATTAAATAATTTCCAGAAACTCAAAGAGAAACAGAGGGTGTGAGGTTTGTTGATAAATTATCGCTTGATTTCGCCGTCAAACGCGGTCCAAACTCAAATTAACTCCAGATACCGAGGTATTAAGCAGTGAGGAGCATTCATACGGATTTAGTTTTGAGAAATTCGGCCGGCGAATCGTCGTGCTACCGAACTAAGGTAAGTGGAATTGCTCCAAATTAGTGTCAATATACTCCTAGCCTTAAAGTGAATATTTCTCCCTTCTGGACTTTCGAGAAATAGCGAGTTTTTGACCATCTTTTGATAAGCCAAAGTTTAGGCTATAAATATATCGAAAGTGACGTTTTCTTTCAGAATATTGGTGTATTTAGTTCTAATTGACATGTATATGAATGTAGTTGGGAGAAACAGTAGAAGTACTGACGGAAATCACATCGGTCAGTCGAGTACTCAAAAACCAGGTATGTAAAGCTATTATTTCGGCAAGCCAGGAAGTACAGTCTAGGAAATAAATAGAATAAAGGCTATTAACAGATACCCAACGTACAGGAACGATTTTAGTACAGTTTCCAGCAAGTATGCTAGTATATCATTACATATCATGCGATAATCAGAATAACGGATAGTCAGATGCTTTTAGATAGTAATGTGGTATCAGCATGTTCTTACGTAATACCCAGAATGGAAGTTCTAAAAGTAGTATAATGAATTAGCAAGATTACAGATAGTATGTGTTACATTTGTTGAGACTGTATCTGGTAACAGATGGCACATCTTATGTTATTGAGCTATATCCAGTTATAGATGGCAAGTTCTATGTTATTGAGTTATATCCAGATGTAATCAAATCAGTAATCAGATACAGAAATAGCCCCAGATACAGATGTAGCTCCAGAAATAGATATGGCTCTAGAAACTGATATAGCTTCAGATCACGGATAACAATAGTCAGATAAACAGATAAGGGCCAGGTAGGAGTTAGTTCAGTAATCAAAAATAGTGTAAAGTAGGATATAGCATCAGCTGTTTAATACGGACTGGCCTTGAAATAAAAGAAGAAAATATGATTAGTATTTTTCATTTAAGCATGCTTGTTGTGTATATGTTTTGCGTGTTGAGACTTGTTGTGGCATGTAGGCACCCTTTAGCATCCCCACCGCCCCTGGGTTATAGCTGTGTCGATACCAGATTCAGATACCACCACCAGCTGGGCGATGTCGTCCACCTAAAGGACGATGATGGCCGACCACCATAATAATACGGTCCAGATTACCCTACTTGCAGGGGAAGTTCAGTTTGCTCTGCGCAGAGCCAGATTACCCTGTTTACAGGGGCAAATTACTCTGTGTGCGCTTGTGGCTGGAGGCAGTTTCAGATACAGATTTTTATAAAATTACCCTGTTGCGTGCTTGAACCCAGGGGCAGTTTCAGTCACAGATACAGGCAGCAGATTACCCCGTGATCGCTTGCGCCCAGAGGCAGGAGTCTTCGGACTCAGACACAGTTTATTGTCAGAGGCCAAGGCCTGAGCTACATACCCAAGGGGGCTGGTAGGAGGAGCTCACAGTTATTAGATGAGTGGAGTGACTTATTTTTGGTTGGTTTAGACCCGGGTAGGGGTAAATAGATTGTTCTGTTGGTTGGCACCTTCCGGCTTATGGGGGTCGGTCAGGTATTATGTGTATTTATATGTATGTCTATATGTGCTACTAGATACTGATAGACAGTAGCACGACACATCGTCAGGTACGCCCAGTTTAGTTACAGAACAGGTAAACTCTCCCCAGTTATCCTCATCTAGATAGACTCAGCTGCTTCCTACTTATATGTCATGTTATTGTTGTTATCCATTTCAGTTGTATATCTCAGTTTGCTTTACATGCTCAGTACCGGTGGTACTGACGCCCGTGGGGGCGCTACATTGCTTGCCTGCAAGTACACATAGACGAGGAGTCGATCCCTCGTGAGCCAGTCAGCAGAGTTGTCAGCTCCTATCCTCCGGAGCTAGACAGTCGGAGGTCGTTCCTATTTCCTTTTTTTATTACAGTTTGGGTAGGTCGGGGCCCTGTCCCGACCATTCTATCATTACTTCCTAGAGGCTTGTAGTCTGATGTTTCCCTGTGGTAGTGGAGCCGATCGTGTGGGGCCGTGCATGTATATATGTGTTTAGTTGATTATGTTAGTCGTGTGGGGCCATAGTCTGATAGCAGTGGTGACCTTGCCGGTCACGTAGTTATTCAGTATTTTATTGTTAAGTTACAGATAACTAGACAGCATGGTGGCCTTGTCGGCCCGCATAGGATTCCCTATATGAGATGATTCGGGTTAGCTGATGATATAGTACAGGTGGCTATAGGCCCAGTCGGCCGGAGGCTGTATTTACAACCGTTATATAGCCGATTCATTTCTTGAAATAGAGCCAGAGTTAGCCAAAGCATCAGATATGCTCAGGCTGGACCATTTAGCAGCCCAGAGTCTAGTAGGCACCAGGTGCCCGTCATACCACCCAAGGTGGGGTGTGACATTTGAATTCCCAAGATTACTAACACAGGTTTGCATTAGAGCTACATCAGCCATGGGAGGAGGGATATATGGATTTGAGCTTCGATGATTGTATATATCACCCCCTCTGTCCCGATCATGATCACTCCACTGGCCATCCCGATCTCTCCATTGGCCATCATGATCTCTCAAACCTGAATTTCCATCTCGAGGATGCCAAGGGCCTTGGTTGGCACTTTGGTACCCCAGACAAGAGAACCAACCATTTGGATCATCATATATTGACACTCTTAATCATATCTAGCATGTAGAGCATCATTCTCAAAGGAGTTGTTCCCTTGGGCTCTAATAGCACTTCCACTTTGGTTCTGGCACCTATCACATGCTTAGTAAGAAACTCCATTTCATTCATCATATTTCCCAAGGTCTCATTTCTCTCTTCATCCCTTCTCCTCATTTCACTTGTCATTAGGTTTTGGGCAGTTGGGGATGCCTTGGTCTCTCTTGTATGCCAAGCTCGGTTTGTTTTGTTCATCCTACCCAAAAGGTACTTTGTAAGTCCAAAAGTTTGGTCCATGATTGAACCACCGACTAGATTGTCTTCCACATACATATTAATGGAGTCAAGAGATTAATAGAAGCTTTGTAAGAGAACTTCATCTCGTAGCCCATGATTCAGACACATGACCATTTTATATTTGAATCTTAACCATACCTCATGTAATGATTCTCCCAGAAGTTGTCGAAAATTTGTCACCTCATCACACAATTATAACATTCGTGAGGATTGGAAAGAACTGATCTAGGAATGCCTCAGTCGACTCATTCTATGATATGATAGATCCTTGAGGTAGCTCCTTTAACCACGCTCTAGCATCTCCCATGAGAGAGAATGGGAATAACTTTAGCCGAATGGACTTTTAGCTGATGTTTGTTATGTTTAATGACTAGTAAATTTCAGCAAAATTCCTTAGATGCCAGTTGGCATCCTTACTGTCCAGGCCACCAAACAATCCTTTCATCTGGATGAGATGTAGCATAGTGCTAGTAACGTGAAACACTGCATTCCTCACTGTTGGATGTAGGTGAATAGCACCAGCCACATCATGAGCCACCGACGCATCCTCAACATCCATGAATCTGTCCACAGTGCCGACATCACTTGTAATGCCCCAGAAACACGAAGACTAGCCTTGGGAGTTAAAATGGAGAAAATTGAAAAATCTGCACCAGGTCACAGAATGAGTCATTCTGTGATATGTGGGGGTGAACACGAGTCGTTAAGTGACTCGTGGTGAGGACTTTGAACTTGATGAAAAATTTGGAAAAAAGGGGGTTGACCATGGGTGTGACCACAAGTCGTGGTCAACACCACGAGTCGTAGGGTGACTTGTGGTCAGTGTTTGATGGGGAGTTGGAAAAGTCAGGCAGTGTACCCAACGGGTCCTCACCACGACTCATTTGGGACACCACGAGTCGTGGTGTTGCTCGTGGTGACTCCAGGAAACTTTAGGCAATGTTGGCGATGGGTGGGTCACCATGAGTCATTGGGTTTACCACGAGTCATGGTGTCCCTCGTGGTGACTAGTATGGGATTTTGGTAGTGTACCTCACGATTGTGACCACGAGTCGTGGTCATTGGGCACGACCCGTTAGATCCCTCGTGGGGGCTTGATAGTCAGTTTTTCCTGCGAATTTTCTAAGGGTGATTCAGTAATTTCCTAACCTCCTAGACAATAAAATACATCATTTTGGATTTTATTCAGAGGTTTTAGAGGGGGTAATCGACGGTTTAATTCATTTTCACGTATCCCCTCAAATTCAGAACGTAGAATCTCTCTCAGAAAGACTCAGGGCAGGAGCTAGGGCAATCAAACTCTCCTCAGATTCTCAAGGAATTTCTTCGGATTTCTTTATTAGGTAGGTGGGAATTCAACAAGGGAATAGTTCTTCTCTTGTGTCCCCGGAATTTCTCCCTATTTTTCTTTATCAGTTCTAACCCTGCAGATTATCGAATGTTAAGAAATCTTAGTCATGATTCATTTAATTCATGTGGAATATTTTTTTATCATAACTATAGATATTTTCCACTAGTTTGTGACAGTATTAATGATTATCCCTGTACAGTAAATTTATCCCCAGTCCTTGAGAGTAGAAAAGACTATAATCTTGCTATCATGATTAAACCTTGAAATTTATCCTAATTCTATTAGTGTGGTTGATTCCCATATTATTTGTATACGATGAATTCTCAGTCAGATACATTTTAGCCTAGTTTCAGTCAAAATGTTAGAATACTCAATGTCAGTCAGAAATGTCAACTGATTAGTTTGACTATAGAAATTCTTGAGGTGTCAGTAGTGCCTCCCATTTATCAGAATTAGACTCAATATCAGTTTTAGTGGTTCATTAGGCGGCTATGACACTTTCAGATAGGATGCTCTAACCAGCCTTAGGACCCCAGCTTCAGAATTACAGTTTGTTCTTTAGACGGTTACGACGCTTCCAGATAAGCAGCTCTGACTAGTCTCAGAACCAAGTTATAGAATTCGGCCTGATAAGACTCTCAGGGTGCTTCCAGATAGGTATTCCTGTCTAGTCTTGGGCCTCAGCTTTGAGCTATCAGCTTAATAGTCAGGGTTCCAGCGCACCCAGGTTCCCAAAACTATGTTTCCACCGTAGGTTACAATTTTATTGGCCTCATGGCCCCAGATTTGTGATCATCCAGTTCATGCCTTCATACCCTGTCAAGGTATATTGGGTCCTACAGATGAGGTTTATACATCAAACTCCATGTCTAGCTCACGTGGTTACATGTCGGTTATAGACCCTCCCACTAGTCAACTCAGATCAGTCTCAGATTAGTCAGTTCAGTTTCAGTTTGCTCAGTTCAACATAGTTAGTTCCGACTCAGAAATCTCAGATTTAGGGCATGTCTTTGACCTTCAGACAGGGTCATCTCGACCATCCCAGTATATTTTAGTTATTTCAGTTCGTATATCAGTGGTCATTGCATTTCATTTCAGTTTAGTTATTTATATCCAGTATTATGTTTCTCTCACTTACTCAGTACATTCAAAGTACTGACACATACCTTTTATGCTGCATCGTTTTATGATACAGCTGCAGGATCTCAGTCTCAACATCGCTAGTCGATTTCTCTTAGGAGACTTTAGCTGCACCTTTGGTGAGTCCTCATCTTTCGAGGACGAAGATCGTTTATTTCAGTTCCATTTTTCTTCTTTATAGACTTGGAGTTAGCTGGGGGCTTGTCCCAGCAACACATCAGTTGTAGTGGCTTTCAAACACAGATTTGGTTCTTTAAGACTTGTTGATTTGTTCAGATATTTTAAACTTTATGATTCAACTCTATTTTCATAAATGCACTTTAAAGCTTCCGCTATAATTACATGTTTACTCAGAATGCCAGTGTATGATAGACCAGGGGTTACCTTTGGGGTTACTTGTGACTCCAAGTACTGTGTCCTGTCCAGGGTGTAGACTTTGGGCGTGACATCACTAGACTGGATCATATTTTATCCAATTCAATCAATGAAATCAACAAAATAATGTTAAACAAGACAAGACGCAACATAAATGTGAATCAACAAACAACAAATGGCGATCAAATTCCAATCCCCAGTAACGATGCCATTTTTGATAATGTCCAAAATAACTTTCTTATTAGGGAGATGGCTACGGCCAATGCAGAATAAATACCCAACAAGATTTGAGGTCGAATCCCATAAGGATTAGGGATAGATTCACTAAATGTTGTGAATTAGTTCACACAAGCATGCATCATGTCTAAACATAAAGTAAAATTTTGGGGAATTGGTTTGAACTAGTATCAAATGAAAATGTAAAAACAAAACGGGGGAAAAATGATTTTTTCTAGAAAGATAAGAGACTAGGGATGTACATTTAATGGGACATTGACTTGATAAGTATTAACTAAGAGTCTTAGATTTAATTAGAGCAAGGATAGCCTTGGCTTTGGGTTATAGTCTAAGTTTCTCAACCAAATGGATGCGTCTACTTTGAGTTTTCTCAAACCCCAAAGCGAAAATCTACTAAATAACCAAACAATGTTTGAAGAAGGGTTTAGACTATTTCTAGCTCTAACCCTTTAATGGAGTTTGAATTGGGTATAGACTATCTGTAGATCCAACCCATAGATCAATAACTCCAAATCCTTACTATTGAAGTCTTACCCAACTTCACTTTTCTTTTTCAAGCAAACGAAAAGTTGCATCCATCATCCACACACACCTCTAAAAGGGAAATTAGCTACTCATAATTAAAGGAAGAGAAATCATACCAACAGGGAATTTTTCAAAACCAATTGTATTGAGCAATTAATATCACTTTCAGCTTAGAATCTAGAACAATAGTATTTTCTCACAAAGAAGATGAAGAAAAAGGTATGAAATTGTACTATCTCTATCACTATCTCTCTTCTACAATATTCTCTATGATGTAATGTCCTTCTCTCTATTATGTTCTCTAAAAATGGGGTAAAATATTTACAAATTCCTTGCACAGCTACCCAAAAATCCCCTTGGAAGCTTCTCAAGTACATGCCTTCTTGGACAATTTTGCCCTTCAGAGGAGACGCGACTCACTTGCACTGGTACCTGCGTTTCATAGGTGCAGATGTGTGGCTCGTGATGACTTGATAATTTACTAAATCATAGGCTTTTAAGCATGAGCTATTGCTTTATTCTCACACAAATTAGGAAGATTTTATGCCTTTTTCCTTTTGTTTGTGCAGGCATTTAACTTAGACAAAGAAAAGAGAAGAATTGAACAAAAAGCACTCTACTGGGAGTAAATAGGACATGCGCATCGCATATGGGCACTTGCGAAATGCAGGTGCCATGCAGATAGAGTTGGAATGAGGTTAGATGAACCCGCGAAGTGCAGGTTGGCACCTTCAAAAGCGCAGGTGCAAACACAGATGGCTTTCAAACAACACTGTCTTGACCTATGAAGCACCGGTGAACTGCGGATTCGCAAGTGCCGCACAAGTGATCCGGATGCTGACAAGGAAAAAATAGTCCAGCTTTGGCACAAATATACCTAAGATACTTCCAAGGGAAAATTTGTAAAGCTGAGAAGAGAAATTTGCAGATATTTGCCCCAATTGTACAATTCACACATCATATTATGCCATTTTAATTTATATCATTGAAGATGGTAGAGAGAAGTTAGAGATAGAGAGTAAAGTAGAGAGAAGTTAGAGATAGAGAGTAAAGTACATTTTACTTTATCTTCTACTTCAATTTTCTCATTGGGAAAAGATCACCATTATTGCAGATTTGGAAAGCTTAATTTATTATTTATTATGATGATTGTTGAGAAAATTTCCATGGGTAGAATTTCTCTTTCTTCACTTATGAGTAGCTAAATTTTTAGCTAGGGATGTGTGCATGATGGTGTATAAAATAGAGTGGGTGTTGATGATTTGTTCTTAAATTTGATGAATATGCATGGATTTATTGTTTTCTCTAAGTTTTAATTGAAAAATTAGTGGTTGCAAAAATTAATTTAGTTTGCTTATCTTACTTTTTCTTGAGAAAGAGGAGTGAGATTTGAGTGAGGAATCAATAGGGAGGATTTGGTGTGTATATGTGTGGGGTTGAGATATGGATAGTCAAAAACCCACATCCCCACTCCATTAAAGGATTAAGGCTAGAGATAACTTAACTCTTCCTCAAGCTTTTGTGTCTGATTTATGATTGTGGCTTTAGGGTTTGAGAAAATCCAAAGCAAAAGCATCCTTGTGGTTGAAAAACAAGAGGATGCAGTTTGATCCATTGCTACCCATTCTATAATTGAGTTTAAGGCATTTCAATCAACCCCAATATAGTTGATACCCCATCTATTGCACATCCCTAGACTTTTCTCGTTGATAGCACCAAGTGATTTGCTTGTTTTGTTTACAAATTTGAACTCAATACTTATTTACTTTTCCCCCCAATTTTTACTTTTCAATTGTTAAATAATGATGCTTGCAAGTTTGAATTAGTTTATGATTCTTGGACTATCTCCCTCAATCTATATGGGATTTGACCCCTACATCTGTTGAGAAATTTTTTTTGACAACGATCACTGCCACCTCCTATAAAATGGAGAGATGTATTGAGTGTTATCAAAATAATGGCGCAGTTGCCGGGGATTGAGATTTGATAGCCAATTGTTGTTTATTTATTCAAATTTATCTTGCATCTTGTGTTGCTTTTACGTTACTTTGTGTTTTTGTTGATTGCCTAGGTGTGTTAAGATGAGCCGCCTAGCATGTAAGGCTTCTTCATGTGCAGTTTCTGTCAAATTGACGCATGAAATGTGGAGAGGGGAGGAGGAAATAGATGCGATGGTGGTGAAAATAATGATTCAAATTAAGTTGTTAGCAAGGTGCATGAGGGTTTTTATTCGGGGTACCAAGATGCCAACCAAGGCTTGTGGGCATCCTCGTGATGAGAATTATGGTCGGAACTATGAATATATAGCTGAGTCGAGAAGTCAGGAGATAGAAGAATACTTGCAGTCAAAAATCAAAAGTTTGCTTAAAATGGTTTTGGAACGGGTGGTCTCCACGGACATGGGGATCCAGGAGTTGAAGGATGATCTCTTAGAACTAACTCAAATGGTGAAAGACTATGAAATGTCTATTAGACATCTAGAGGAAAGGATGAACCATTTGGCATCTCAAATTGAATTTGGGGGTGAGTGTGAAGGAAAATGGTCTTCTTATGAAAAATGTCATTTTAAGTCCTAAAAGTGTTGATGAAGAAGATATAGAGCAAGATATGGAGGAAACATTCTTCAAAGAATCATTGGAAGCCGTTCTCTTGAATAATGATTGCAAGGAAAGTGAAGGGTTAGAAGAAGCATGTCATGCCGTAACGGGTCTTTCGTCCTACTCTTACCAACCAAAGAAGCTTGACCTTGATCTAAAAAATAAAAAGACTCTGCTATCGCAGCCATTATTCATTGAACCACTGGTGTTGGAGCTCAAACCGCTTTACACTCATTTGAAGTATGCATATCTTGGTTTAAATGAACCTTTACTGGAGATCATTTCGGCTAAACTAGACGAGCGACAAGCATATACACTATTGGCAGTCTTGAAGAAGCACATTCGAGCAATTGGTTGGACTCCGAGCATTTATACTCCTAAAATAAACCCTCAAGAAGACTATAACCCCTCCACTGAGCATCAAAGACATTTGAATCCACCTATGCAAGAGGTGGTGAAGAAAGAAATTATTAAGTGGTTGGATGCAGGGGTTATGTACCCCATAGCTAATAGTAATTGGTTAAGTGCGGTTCAATGTGTGTTTAAAAGAGGGAAAATCACCGTGGTTCCTAATGAGAAAGATGAATTAATAGTTACGCGGAGGATCACCGAATGGAGGGTATACCTGGATTATCGAAATCTAAACTTATGGACTAAGAAGGATCATTTCCCAATCCTATTTATTTCTCATATGCTACACCAACTAGCCGGGAGAGAATATTACTGCTTTTTGGATGGGTATTCTGGGAACAATCAAATTTCGATTGCCCAAGAAGACCAAGAGAATACAATCTTTACATATCCCTATGGGACATTTGCATTTAAGAGGATGCCATTTGGGCTTTGTAATTCCCCATCCACTTTTCAAAGATGCAGGATGTCGATTTTTTCAAACATGGTGGAACTTTGTAATTCCACAGCCACTTTTCAAAGATGCATGATGTCGATTTTTTCAAACATGGTGGAAGACACCATGGAAGTTTCATAGACGATTTCTCTGTTGTGGGAAATTCATTTGAGGATTGCTTGGCCCATTTGAATGATGTATTAAGAAGGTGTGAAGAAATGAATTTGGTTTTAAACTGGGAGAAATGCCACTTCATGGTGAAGAAAGGTATTATTTGGGGCATAAAATTTTGGAAAAGGGGAAAGAGGTGGACCAAGCAAAGATTGAAGCCATCTCCCACCTACCCCCTCCAAAGACCGTGAAAGGAACAAGAAGTTTCTTGGGTCATGCAGGCTTTTATCAATGGTTCATCAAGGACTTTTCCAAAGTGGCTCACCCGTTGTTTCAACTATTGCAGAAGGATGCCAAGGTCCACTTCAATGATACTGGTATGAAGGCATTTCTTGATTTGGAAGAGAAACTCATATCAGCTCCTATTATTATTGCACCTGATTGGTCTAAGCCATTTGAGCTAATGTGCGATGCAAGTGGTGTTGCATTAGAGATGATGCTTGGGCAGAAAAGGTTAATGTATTTCATCCTATATACTGTGCTAGAAAGACCCTGAATGAAGCCTAAGCCAACTACATTGTTACAGTTCAAGAGTTGCTTGTGGTGGTGTTTGATTTTGATAAATTTCGATTGTATTTGTTGGGGAGTAAGGTGGTGGTACACATCGATCATGCAACACTTTGAAATCTCATGACAAAGAAGGATGTAAAACACAAACTCATCCGATGGGTGCTTTTGCTGCAAGAGTTTGACTTCGAGGTTAAGGATAGGTAAGGGTATGAAAATCAGGTGGCTGATAATCTTTATCGTTTAGAGGAAGACGATAGGATTGATGGAGATAATGATATAGATGATGCCTTTCCTGATGAATGCATCTTGGTTTTTTCTCATGATTTAGTACCTTGGTTTGCTGACTTTGCCAACTTTTTATCTAGTGACATAATGCCTAATGTCCTGAACTTCCACCAGAAGAAAAAGTTCATGTATGATGTCCGCAAATTCTATTGGGACGAACCATACCTATTTTGCATATATGCTGACAACATGATTCACCGGCATGTCCTAGAAGTAGAGATGATACCTATCCTCAAAGCATGCTACTCTTCACCTGTCGGGGGCCATTATGGAAGTGTGAGGACAACCAAAAAAGTATTGCAATGTGGATTCTAGTGGCCCACTCTATATCACGATGCTTATGATCTTGTCAAGCATTGTGATCAGTGTCAGGGTTCTGGAGGCATTTCAAAGCATCATTAACTTCCTTTAACACCGATCTTGGAAGTTGAGTTATTTGATGTATGGGGAATATGGGGTCGTTAGTGAGTTCTTATGGGAATACTTACATTCTCATAGTTTTTGACTATGTGTCCAAGTGGGTTGAGGCAGTGTCTTTTCCATATAATGAAGGAAGGAGTGTAACCCAATTCTTAAAAAAACACATTTTCTCAAGGTTTGGCACTACTCATGCCATCATCAGTGATGGAGGGTCATATTGTTGTAATCGATTATTCGGCATTACTTGATAAGTATGGAGTGAAGCATAAAGTCGCTATGTGTTATCATCCTCAAATAAGTGGCCAAGCAGAGGTATCCAACAAGGAAATCAAATCCATTTTGACAAAAATAGTGAATGCCAATAGAATCGATTGGGCAAGAAAACTAGATAATGCCCTTGGGGCATACCAGACGACTTATAAAATGCCTTTTGGCATTTCTCCCTATCAGCTGGTATTTGGAAAAGCTTGTCACTTACCAAAGAGATGGAATACAAACCGATGTGGGCATTGATGAGTTTAAATCTTGATTGGGGAAAGGCCGTTCACACGTCAACCTCAATGAGGTGGATGAGTTATGGATTAGGGATTATGAGAATGTGTTCATATATAAATCTCGAATGAAGCACCTCTATAATTAGAAAATTTTGAAAAGGGAATTTGCCCTGGGAGATTGGGTGCTTTTGTTTAACTTTAGGTTGCTATTATTTTTGGGATAGTTAAAATCCAAGTGGTCTGGTCCATTTAAGGTGTCTTAAGTCTTTACAAATGGATCTATTGAGCTTGAAGGGGATGATGCGCTTCAGTTTAAGGTGAATGCGCAATGAATTAAGAAGTACTTGGGTGTTCCAAAAGTAGTCGACCTGATTGGAGTCTCTTACCGCGACGTTAAATCAAGTGCTCCTTGTGAGGCAACCCAAGTGTTTAATTTTTTTCTTAATTTTTTGTTTGTTTTTGACTTATGTAGGTGGCATGAAGCTAAAGCTGAGCAAACACAAGAAAGATTGGGGGTATACCTGTGGGATATCTGTGAACTGTATATGGGGTTTTTGCAGTCCATAGGTGCAGCACAATTCCTAACTAGACCTCAGCTAAAAATACAAATCTTTCAATGGTAGGATGCGGTTATATCTATATACGCAAATTCAAATTTGCGACCTATAGATGTCATGCATACAACAAGTAGGGAGGCTATATTTGGAGATTAAAAATTGGCAACATCTGCAATGAGCTTGTGGTTTGCAGATTCCCATGTGCGGACTGCAGGTCTGGTGCAGGTGTTGAGCAGAACACCTATAAGAAAACCATCTGGAGGAGTTTTATCTGCACCGCATGTGCGAAATGCAGGACCGGATATGTGGTCCCTACTTCTAACGCAGATTAATTCTAAAATGCCTAGCAGAACAAGGTTTAGAAGAGGTAAACTGCATTCCATATGCAAAATGCCAGACAAGATGTACAATCTGCAGTTTTATCATAGGCCCCTAGGCAGATTACTAAAACATGCATTGAAATAAAAATCCTCCCCCACCTGCGTGGAGCATGCATCCACATGAATTAACTTGCGGCCCGCAGGTATCTACTTGTCTAGGGAAGTTCTTCCACCCATTCTTTCCATATTTTATTTAACTTTGTGCATCAAGGATAGTGCAATATTTTCATTGGGGGCGAAGTTTGAGTAACCCTCTCGTTAGTGATGCATGATTTGGCCCAATGATGGATTGGGTGATGTCATTCTTAAGGGAAAATCATCATTGCTCGCTATAGAAATCCCTTTGTAGAAACTAGATAGTAATAAACTCTAAGGGTTTTCTTCATACCATGATTTTTTCCCAAGGAGAAAATTTTATTTTTTTAATGTCCAATCGGGTGAAATTTTCCTATGATAGATTGAGAGGCGAATTTCTTAAGGGAAAATTTCAAGTTGAATTTATCTTTTTGAGTTATTTTTGTACTTATTTTGAGTAATACCACCAAAATTTTTACTTGATATAGCAAAATGATTATTTAAGTTGAAAAAGGCATATGAATTTGAAAAAAAGATCACTCTCTTGTCATGAGTTAAACGTTCTTTTTTTGGATTTTGTATTTGCAAAATGAGTGTGAAAAACTCAAATATCTTGTCTAAATTCATGCCTTTGAATTGATTTTGAAAATAGTTGAATTCCTTGGAGTGTGATACCTATGTGGCAAGGTTTTTGGCTTGAGTTTTGTGTATGCATGTTGTCTAGAACTTGCCCCAAATATGATTCATGACGAAATCCTAGATGTAGCTGCACTTGAGAAATGACTTTAGACTCTCTTTGGATAGTCACTTCACCATAAAATACCTCCTTGAATATCAACCCTTGTTAACCACTGTTTGAGCTTAACCCTTTTCTTTTTGGGAAATCACATTACAAGCCTTATACCCTTTTTAATCCTCTTCTTTGGCACCCATCCTCCCTAATTGCTAGTGATGAAAGAAAAATGAGGCTTGAAGCCTAACGTTTGGGGATGGAATGATGAACTATGATGTAGGAAAAAGCCTAAGTTTGGGGTGCGCAAGAAAGAGAAAAAGAGGAATGAGCTTCAATATGAGGTAGCACCTACTGCTTGAAGAAAAGAAAAAATAGCTGGTTAAAAAAACCCTTGATCAAAAGAAGAAAAAGAAAAGTTGAATCATGCTATCTATTATTTAGATAAGGCTTCATGCATAATTTAAGGTGTTGAAAGGGTGGCTCTTGAGGAAAAATGATAAGGGTGAGAAGGGAGAGATAAGGTGAAGTAGACTTGTGAATTGTAGTGGGACGTTTGAATATTTTCAGAAAAGGCATTAGGGAGGTTCTAGTCACTAGAGATAAATGTTTTCCTACCCTTACCCTTAGCCTTCATAATAACCCGCAAGTCCTTAGTGATTTCGAGTGTAGCAACTCTACATTAGTGGCAAGTTACATGAAGGGAAAGCCTATGGTTCAATGTGTATGCACTCGACTATCTTTGAGAGAGTGAATGTCTTTGCATCATTTTATAATCTCTAATGTGTAAATGACATGTATGTGAGCGAGATTCTCTCTTGTGGTGAGCGACATCATTTACTTGGAGTAAATTCTAAAATTGTTATTTCAATTTAGAGCTATGAATGATACAAGTTATGCAATGAACTTTTAGGAAAACCTTGAATGTTGATTGTTAATAACTTGAGATACTTATTGATCTTGACTTGATTGAATATGCCTCTGCTTTGAACTGAAAGAATGAAAGTGATATGTGCCAAATGCTTGTGGAGATACCAATTGAATTTGTGTAGCTGTTTGAGTCTTTTTGTTTTCCTTAGTCGATGTGTGATTTTGGGGTTGTCTTAAGTTTTATTGGTCTCATGTGCAGCTCTTATGATGTGATATTCTTAATTTAATTCTAGTAATGAGTGAATTCTTTTCTTGAGGACAAACAATGGTGGGGTTTGATGAGTTGGTAATTTACCAACTTATTAGGCTTTAAAGAATGAGCTATTTCTTTGTTTCCATACCAATTAAGAAGGTTTTATGCCTTTTTCCCTTTGCTTGTTCAGGCATTTAACTTAGACAAAGGAACGGGAAGAATTGAACAAAAATCACTTTGTTGGGAGTAAATAGGAAATGCATGCCATATATAGGCACCTGCGAAACGCAAGTGTCATGTAGATGGCACTGGAGGATGAGCTCATATGAACTTGTGAAGCACAGGTGCCAACATATATGGCTTTCAAACAACACTGTCTTGACCTGTGAAGCACCTGCAAATCACGGATGGGCACCTGCGAAATCCAGGTGCTGCGCAACTGACTTGGATGCTGACAAGGGCAAAATAGTCCAGCTTTGGCACAAATGTACCTGAGAAGCTTCCAAGGGCATATTTGTAAAGCTGAGAAACAGGAATTTCTAGATTTTTTCCCCAATTGTACAATTCACACATCATGTTATGTCATTTTAATTTATATCATTGAAGTTGATAGATAGAAGTTAGAGATAAAGAGTAGAGTACATTTTACTTTATCTTCTTCTTCTTCAATTTTCTCATTTGTAAAAGACTACCATTGTTGTAGATTTTGAAAGATTATTTTTCTATTCAATATGATGATTGTTGAGGAATTTCCCATTGGTATAATTTCTCTTTCTTCACGCATGAGTAGCTAAATTCTAGCTAGTGGTCTGTGCATGATGGGTGAAACTAGAGTGGGTGTTGATGATTTGGTCTTAAATTCGATGAATTTGCATGGATCTATTGTTTTCTCTAAGTTGTAATTGAAAAATTAGTGGTTGCAAAATTTATTTAGCATGCTTATCTTACTTTTGCTTGAGAAAAGGGAGTGCGATATGGGTGAGAAATCAATAGGGAGGATTTGGAGTGTAGATGTATGGGGTTTAGCTACCACATTGCCACTCCATTATAGGGTTAAGGATAGAGATAGCTTAACTCTTCCTCAAGCTTTGTGGCTGATTTGTGATTGTGGCTTTGGGGTTTGAGAAAAACCAAAGCAAAAGCATCCTTGTGGTTGAAAAATAAGAGGATGTAGTTTGATCCATTGCTATCCATGTTGTAATTGAGTTTAAGGCATTTCAATCAACCCCAATATAGTTGACACCCTATTTATTGCACATCCCTAGTCTTTTCTCATTGATAGCAACACGTGATTTGCATTTTTTTTACAAATTTGAACTCAATAGTTGTTTCCTTTTCTCCAAAATTTTTACCATCCAATTGTTAAATAATCATGTTTTCAAGTTTGAATTAGTTTATGATTCTTGGACGATTTCCTCCAATCTCTATGGGATTCGACCTCAACATCTGTTGGAAATTTGTTTTTTGTTCAACGATCGCTGACACCTCCTATAAAATAGAGAGATGTATTGAGTGTTATCAGCTTGGAGATGCATCAATAGGCTTAAGCAATGCTCCCTAAAGGCTTCCTGCATTGGAAATTGTGGTCCGCAAATCCCAACTTGTGGACACATTGATAGCAACACGTGATTTGCATTTTTTTTTACAAATTTGAACTCAATAGTTGTTTCCTTTTCTCCAAAATTTTTACCATCCAATTGTTAAATAATCATGTTTTCAAGTTTGAATTAGTTTATGATTCTTGGACGATTTCCTCCAATCTCTATGGGATTCGACCTCAACATCTGTTGGAAATTTGTTTTTTGTTCAACGATCGCTGACACCTCCTATAAAATAGAGAGATGTATTGAGTGTTATCAGCTTGGAGATGCATCAATAGGCTTAAGCAATGCTCCCTAAAGGCTTCCTGCATTGGAAATTGTGGTCCGCAAATCCCAACTTGTGGCACATAGGTTGGCTCCAACAATATCCCAAATCCTCTTGCATGGCACCTGCTAAACACAGGTGCATACTTGTGACACGTATGTCCTTGTGTTTCCTCCAACAGATTGCTTTCCATTCAATTCTTTCATTTACTTAGTTTCAACTAAATGCCTACATAAAAGTGGAGAAAAAGTCCTTCTAAATTGCGTTAAAACAAAGAAATAACTCGTGCTTAAGAGCCAAATGAGCTGGTAAATTACCAACTCATAAGTAGTTGTACTTCAGTTCAATTATGCTTTTTAGATTTACTAGCATGTTTTATAATCCAGTTGCATATCTCATATACTCAGTACATTTAAAGTATTAATTGTATATTTTTTGTGCTATATCATTTTAGGATATAGATTCAGGTACTCAGGCGCAAACCACAATTAGACTCGTTCTAGTGCCTATCCGCAACTATCTGTGGTGATTCCTCATCTTTCGAGAACTAGAATTATATTCTATTTCAGTTGTCTTATTCTTGGTTTAGTTTCAAGTTTTAGTGTTAGCTGGGTATTTGTCCCAGCAGCTCATCCATTAGTGGAGGCTTTTAGATAGAGTACTAGTGTTTTCAACCTTATGACTTAGCTTTGTTTATTTGGTTAAACCTCAGACTTACTCTATATTTATGAATAATTGTTTTAAACACTTTTAGTTAGCCTCCTCTTAGTTTCATTTATAAATCATATCTTAGTAGTGTTATTCCATGGGTTAGCTCGGGATCACTTGTGGCTTCAAACACCATTGTCACTTCTAGGTTGTAGACTAGGGTTGAGACATAACATAGAATATAAAACTCCTAGCATGAAAATGGAAAGTGATTAATATGAATTTCATTACAGGTTTGCCTGGATAAGCAAGAAGTATGACTCTATTCGGGTAATTGTAGATAGATTAACAAAGTCAACTCATTTTCTATCTGTCAGGAGTACTTATGCAGGAGAAGATTATGCTAGGCTGCACGTCCATGAGATAGTTCGCCTTTATGGAGTTCCCATGTCTGTCATCTCAGACAAAGGATCTCAGTTTACAACAAACTTTTGGAAGTCTTTCTAGAAAGGCTTAGGTACTTAAGTGAGTCTCATCAAAGCATTTCATCCTCAGCCTGATGGACAGGTTGAACAAACCATTCAAACACTTGAAGATATACTGTGTACTTATGTATTAGACTTCAAACAATGTTGGAATAAACATTTTCCTCTGATTGAGTTTGCTTATAATAATTATCACGCAAGCATACAGATGGCACTGATGAGGCATTATATGGGCAAAGGTGTAGATCTCTAGTTGGTTGGTTTGAGCTTTGTGAAGTGGAGTTACTAGGGTCATAATTAGTACAATAGGATATTGATAAAGTGAAGCTTATAAGTGATAGACTACAGACAACTCAGAGTAGACAGAAATGATATGCTAATGTACGTCATCGAGCATTAGAGTTTGATGTCGGCGATTGGGTCTTTTCGAAAGAATTGCCTATGAAAGGCATTATGCCTTTTCGTAGAAAGGGTAAGTTGAGACCAAGGTAGTTAGACCCTATAGAATCCTCCACAGTATAGGTAAAGTGGCGTATAAACTTGAGTTACTAACAGAACTTGTAGCAATTCATCCTGTATTTCACGTGTCGATGTTATGGAAGTATTTACGAGATCCATCACATTTATGACTCTTAAGAATGTTAAAATCTCTGACGACATGACCTCTATAGAGATACCAATTTCTATTCTTGATCTTCAAGTCAGGAGGATTAAAACAAAAGAGGTCGCCTCGGTAAAACTACCATGGTGAAGCAATAATATTGAGGAGATGATGTGCAAAGAAGAAGAGGAGATGAGATAGAAGTATCCTCACTTGTTCAAGACATAGATATATTCTTGAGGTACATGTTTGATAAATTTTCCCTTATGTTATAAGTTTTAGAAATGTATGAAAGAGTTAATAAGAAAGCATATCCTTATTCGAGGACGAATTATTCTAAGAAGGGGAAGATGTTAACCCCCGTATTTTTTCTATCATCTAATTCGATGCGTGTATGTATATGTTATGAGTTTAAAGGGTATGTGTTATACGCCATAAAAGGGTTGGGGGTTAAGTACATGAGAAAAATATCATATGAGCCAACGAAACAAGTCACGGCTCGGCAAAAGGCCTGCTGCAATAGCCCACACGATGCGACAGTGTAATAGGGGCAGGGCTATATATATTTGTGTGTTCTACACATTTAGGTTTTTTTGATATATTCCCAAACATAAGACTTTAACTTCTCTTCATCCCTTCCTCTGGGTTTATGCAAAGAATTAAGTCATCTAATTACCTCTAAACATCAATTAATCTTGGATAAAGATTATTGAGGCCGTAGAGAATATTGTGACAGAGAGTTGTTTCGTCGAAATCGGGTAAAAGTTGGTCATTCCCAAGAGAGGAGAAATTTGGAAAATTGAAGTTTCTTGCTAATCAAATTTTTAAAGGTTGAGGTAAGTGTTTCCCTCTTCCTATCCGTAAGAATTACTAGTTCTTGCACTGTGTCAAAAGCCGTAAATAATCGGTGTGGTGTTGTTTCTTGTTGTGTTGGTTGTATATATGTACGTATATGTGGCTGGACAAGGGGGAAGCTACAAGCTTGATCAAACTTGCTGCTGGTGAATTCAAAACTATCAATAAAGGTATGTACGACGCCTCTGTTTTCTTTTAAGTGCAATAATCTAAGTCGTAGAATTGTAATCGAGTTAAAGGTACTCAATGTTTATTGCATTGCCTCTTAGAATTTCCTAAGCTAAACTATGCAAGTTGATGCTAGTTTCAAGTTATGAGCTTATATATGAACACTCTATTGTAAGGTTAACGAACGACTGTTGTTCTTGATTGAAGTCTCCATATTTTGGGTCGATATTCATCACTTGACTTTTTCCTTAATAAGGAACCTAAAAAGAAATCTAAGTTTTTGAACTTCTCTTGTTGAAATCATAGTTGTTAGTAAGATGTTGTAAGAAATAATGTTATTGTTAATGAGTTGTATAAGTTGAAAAACATGTTCTTAATGAGTTGGTTGAATTGAAGGTTATAGTAATGTTGTATAAGTTGAAATTCTTAAAGTGAAAGTTAACTAAGGGATGTTAAAGAATATTGAAAGAGGCTATTGTTGTTGCTATTGATGTAATCTAGAGATTGTATATATATATGATATTGATGAATTGCTAGAAAGACTCTATGAAGAGGACATTGGTTATTAGTTGCTAGATAACTTAGTTAAGTCGATATAAAGGCGACAATTTAAAGTCCTAGAAAGAATCCTATACCCTGCCTTCTAGTCATTAAAACATCAAGATATCTATCCAAGTCTTAAGCTTAATTCGAAAGCTTTCTAAGAGTTGATTCCAAGCTTTCAAGTTAAAGTTTTCACAAGATCCTAAAGCTTCTACGTTAAAGTTGAAGCAAGATCCTTAAGCTTCTAAGTCTAAGTACTATAAGTTTCTTAAAGTTAGGAGTTAAACTCCAAAGCATCGTCAAAGACATATTTAAGCTTCCAAGTTTATGAACTATAAGTTCTCATGCACCAAGGTAGTATATCAATCTAACTCATAAAACTTCCAAAGAGCTTCCAATAAGCTATTTGTAAGTTATAAATTCAAGTGATTGCAAGTATCTAAGTTTCAAAGTAACTCAAAGTTCTAGAGTTCCAAAGTCATATGTTCAAGTTCTTAAGTCCATCTTGAGTCACAATCAATCCATGAGTTAAAAGAGTTATGTTCAGTGAGTCCATATGCTAGATGCATCTTTCAGGATTTTCTATTATGGTGTACTTATTCGATCCAAGTATCAACATATATACACATTACCCGATCCAAGTATCAACATATATACACATTATCTGATCCAAGTGTCGAAGGGACTACGAGAACATATACAAATTCTGGTCCAAGTATTGGGCAGCCTACTAGCGAATGCACGTTAAATTTGATCCAAGTATCGAAAAAGCCCTACATAAGGGTGTCACGACTCGAGCATAGACCCCAGACATTACACGGGTCCTAGAACCACAAATGGCTCCAAGCTAACCCATGGTACATGCATAACATAAGCATAAGCAAGCAACTAAGAAGAAACATTCATAAGAGATAACATAAGCGAAATTCTAAGATATAATAAAACGTAGCAACTGGAACAAGAAGTCAAAACAACTAAATATCACTACATCATTATCAGAAAAGCCTCTAATCATGAGATGAGCTAATGGGATAAGCCCCCAAATAGCTCTACTAGGTATGAAAACTGAAATGACATAAAAAGGACATAAACCAAAACTGATGTCTTCGGATGATGAGGACTCACCGAAAGCTGATGCTGGACCTGGAGCAAGAGCAAATCTAGCGGTAGGGCTGAGACTAATTACTTGAACCCATATCATGAGATGAAATAGCAAAAGAGTATGCAATTAGTACTTTGAACGTACTGAGTATGGAGGATAAGTAAAACATGAAAATAAGGACAACATGCTGAAAATCATGATTGTGATATACTCATAAAACATAAGCTGTGATGCTGGCATATTTTTACTCCCATTCGCCATACGTTTACCTATATTTACCTTGTTTTGAAATTTTTATACTTATGAAATACATGATTTAGTGAATGTATGTATTAAATGAGCTAACAAGTGTTTTTAGTAGGTAACATATAGAAAAAGACTCAAAAATAGTCCAAGGTGTGAAGAAAGAAGATGTCGAGAAAAGTTGGCCTAGTGAGATAGCTGGCATGGCGGGCCAGAGCCCAAAGCTTTAGAAGAATTTTGATCAACACCTTGGTGAATTGAGTGGTGCGGTGCACCAGAGGGGTTTCAGACATGAGAAAATTTTCTAACACTCTGGTGCATTGGATGGTGCGGCGTACCAGCTCCTATATTAGTAGAATTTTGACTAACACCTTGGCGAGATGGCTGGTGCGATACACCAGAGACCAAACATCGAAGGAAATTCAAGCTAAGTTTTGTGAGATGGGTGGTGCAGTGCGCCAGGACCTGTCCAGGATGCATTTTCGAAGTCTAAAAGCTGAACTACTTGAGAGAAAAAGAGTCCTTTGCTACCTAACTTAGAAATACCTAGTCTAGGGCATTTTTATGCATCTTTCAGCAGAAGATCAAATTGTACGCAGTCTTTTGGGGGGAGAGACAAGAACTTTATTTTCTTTTAGGTTTTTCTTCTTTACTTTATCTTTGTTAATTCTAGTGATGAATTCTTGGGTTTTACACTTGAACATGAGTGGCTAAACTCCTGTTCTGGGTTTTGGCCATGGCTGATGGTTGTAGTTTGATTGTTCGTTTATGCTAGACATTAAATTCTTCTTTTGAAAATTGTTTATGATTACTTGTTTTCATTGTTTATTCATTAGACTAATCACCTTGCCAGTATTGTCTGTTGGCTATTGCTTGTACTCGAAAGAGAGAACTAAGAGGGTTAAAAGGAAGCGTAGAGTAGGTTTCAATCATCTTGCTCAAATAGTTCAAGAGTAGATTTTATTGTTGAGGATAGGGATATACCCTGCAACACTATTCAGTTGAGATAATTATTGTCAACCGTCTTCTCATGTTTGTCCTGCAGCTGTAGGAATATAGGTTTTAGGTTTCATGAGATAGTTCTTGCATATTCGGGAGAATAATAAGAAATGTAATAGTAACTTGCAACTAGCAATCTAAGAAGAATACTTTTTAGCGTATTCCAATCCTAAAACTCATCTTGAAAGAAAAGTACCAAGACCCTAGATTTCTATCATCATTTGAATTACAAAATATTTTGCAAATGATTCTAGTTTCTTAGTTTAATTTACGTTACAAGTTCAGTAGAACAATTCTAAAACCAATTCCACATTTTACTTGTGTTTTCTTAATAGTGAAATAATGGTTCACAACTTAAGCAATCAATCTATCAAGTCACTGCGGGTACGATATCGTAACTTCACCGTCCTATATTACTTGACAAACACGTGTGCTTGCGTGCGCTTGGCGACATCAAGTTTTTGATACCGTTGCCACGACTTGAATTGATTGCTTGTTTGTGGTTAGGATTTTTATTACACTAATCTACACTTTACATTTATTTTTAGTTGTTGAAAGTTTTAGGTGGGGTTTGTTTGTGCATGCCAGCTACAAGAAGTCAGGGACAACCCTTGGCTCACTTTGATCCAGAAATTGAAAGGACTTTCCGTCGGTTAGCGATGGTAGAAAACAGTGAGCAAGCACAGGGAAAAAACCAAGATAGGATTCCATTGCTCAATTTTACTCGCCCAACTTTGGAGAATGCTTCCAAATCGATCATCAAGCCTCCATCATTGGAAATTTTGAGTTGAAGGAGGGAACTGTGCAATTGGTTCGGAAAACTTATAATATCAGGGCAAGCCTGTAATGCCCTAGAACCCTAAGACCAGATACGGAAGTTGAAACGAAGAAAATAGGTTTCCCTGCACCAAGTCACAGGACGAGTCTTTCAGTGACCTGTCAGGACGACGACGAGTCGTTAAGTGACTCATGGTGAGGAGTTTGACTCAAGTTGAAAATTTCAAGTTCTGAATAACCACGGGCCTGACCACGAGTCTTGGTCAGCCACACAAATCGTTAGGTCACCTGTGGTCAAGAATGGGTGAAGGAAGAAAAGAAGTTGGATACTGCACTTAACGGGTCCTCACCACGACTCGTCCGGGACACCACGAGTCGTGGTGTCGCTCGTGGTGACCCCCAGGTGGTTTTCGGCAATGAGGACGATGGGAGGTGACCATGAGAAGTGGTCACCAGTAACAGGTCATTGAGTAGCTCGTGGTGACTATAAGCATGCAACTTCCAGTGAAGCCAACGAATGCATACCACAAGTCATGGTCAGTAACCACAAATCGTCCAGTCCCTCGTTGGGATTGGTAGGGTGATTTTTCTGCGAGATTTTTAGGGGCTTTTTCTTAACTTCCTAAATTCCTAGACTCTAAACTATGTTGTTTTGGGAACATCTAGGAAAGAGTTAAATGGGTTATTGATGTATTCCTCTCACTCTTTCTCTCAACATTTAGACTCAATACGCAGGAACTCTCAGGGCTAGAACTAGGGCAATCAGCTTCTTGCCCCAGATTCTGAAGGGATCTTCTCAGAATTTCCTCACTAGGTAGGTGGAAATCCAACAAGGGAATAATTCTTCCCTTGTATCCCCAAAACCCTTTTCTAATTTTTCTCCATCAGTTCAACCCTGTGGATTCGAAATGTAGAAACTTGTCTAGCTAATTTCTTTAAGATTTCAAGCGGTATATCTCTCATGATTTTTAACTGCTTATTATTCCTTATTTCTAGACATTTACGAGAAATGTATCTTGTGGAATAACTTAGCCTAATTCCCAATTCAGTCGAATTTAGAATCTTGCGTGTTGGATTAGTTTTCCTGTAGCTTGATTCTAACAGATTTGAAATACCCATATTGTTAGTGTATGTGGAAATTTTAGTCAGATATTTACATGTCCAGTCTCAGTTAGATTTTTAGACTTAGTGTTGTTCCGAAAAGTCAGCTGATCAGTTTGACTACAGTTAATTTGGAGGTGTTAGTGGTGCCTCCCAGTTATCAGTATTTGGACTCAAACATCAGTTATCAAATTTTAGTGGTTCTTCAGACAGTTACGACACTTCCTTATAAGAAGGTCTGACTAGTCTTAGAACACCAGTTTCTATATTCGGTCCGATAAGACTCTCAAGGTACTTCCAGATAAGTATCCCTGACTTAGTCTTGGGCCCCAGCTTCAAGCTATCAGCTTGGCAGTAGTATTCATGTTAGACGTAGAGTTAGCTGGGGACTTGTCCTAGTACCTCATCAGATAGATGACTTTCAGACACAGACATAGATTCAGATTTTTCAGCTTTGTTTCAGTTGTTTTAAACTTTATGATTTAGTTCTTATTCATAAATGTTTTACTTTATTATTCTAAAGCTTCCACTATGTTTTTACTCAGAATGCCAGTGTTATGATAGACCATAGGTTGACTTGGGGTTACTTGTGACTCTAAGTACTGTGTCTCATCCAGGGTATAGGCTCGGGGCGTGACAAACTTGGTATCAGAGCACTAGGTTTAGAGCATCCTAGGATGTCTGAAAGACGTATTGAGTAGAGTCCTTTTCATGGGTATGAAGCGTGCCACACTTATGATGGGGAGGCTATGAGACATTATTAGGAAAACTCCCTTTTATTCATACTCTTTATCATGCGTTGAAGTTCAATTACAAAAATGCTCTCCTAAATCGTGCTCTATTTCATTTTAGTGAAATCATGCCTCTACGATGTGGTAATAGAAGAAGGGCTGGAAACGCTCACCGACCTGCCCCACCAGCTCCAACAGCCCCTCAGGACGATCCAGTGTCCTCCACAGAGTTCAGAGCGACTATCCAGCTATTTGCAAAGATAGTCACTCATCAGGTGGTTTCGATCAATAATAATGGGTCCGCAGCAGCTGCCTGGGTTCGGGACTTCACTTGGATGAACCCTCCAGTTTTCCATGGATTGAAGTTGGAGAGGACCCACAAGATTTCATGGATGAGATTAGGAAGATCATGGGTATTAGCTCCTTAGAGAGTGCCGACCGACTGCCTATCAGCTGAAAAGGGTAGCTCAGATCTGGTATGATCAGTGGAAGGAGGGGAGACCAGCGGGAGTAGAACCGGTGGAATGGGAGGATTTCACTACAACCTTTCTAGACAAATTCTTCCCCCGGGAGCTCAGGGAAGCCAAGGTGGCTGAATTCATGAATCTGAAATAGGGAAATCAGATGGTGGAAGAGTATGCACTAGAGATTACAAGATTGTCTAAATATGCTCTAGAGATGGTAGCCGAGCCCAGGGCTCGCATGCTAAAGTTCGTTAATGGAGTATTAAACCTAGTCCTCAAGGAGTGCAGGACTGCAATGCTTATTAAGGATATCGATCTCTCCTGCCTCATAGTTCATGCCCAATGGATTGAGGCAGAAAAATTAAAAGACTTGGAGCAGGAGTACAAGCGGGCAAGGACTGGCCAGTCAGATTATAGCCACCAGAGATCTGGAAGTAGTAGCTGCCCACGACAGCAACAGCAGAGGGCTCCAGCACCCACCTCAGCTAGTTCCCCTACTTTCCGATCTCGCAAGGATCGGAGGGGTGGAGCATCCATCTCACAGTCCTAGATTCATAGTGCCAACAACCGCTACAGCTACCTAGTTTGCCCTAAGTTTGGCAAGAACTATCCAGCAGAATGCCTTTAGGGCCGAAAGGGTTGTTTTGGGTGTGGAAAACTTGGTCATCGGCTCAAAGAATGCCCGTCAGTAGGATGGGGGAGATAACAATCCACTGCTTCAATAACTCCAGTAGGCCGACAAGCTCAGAAAGCCAACACTTCAGGTATGGATGGCGGTTAGCACCAAAACCATTTTTATGCTTTGTCCTCTCGTCAGGATCAAGAGAGCTTACCTAACGTGGTCATGGGTATGTTATGCCTTTTCCATCTAGACATATATTCCCTACTAGATCTAGGAGCCACACTATTATTCATGACTGCCTATGTAGCTGTCCAGTTTGATATCAGTTCACAAGTCCTCTGAAAAATATTCTCAATCTCCACACTAGTTGGCGAGTCATTTAGAGCTAGCCGTGCGTATAGAAACTGTCCAGTGTCAATCTTGAATAAGGTCATTCCAGCTGATCATGTAAAGTTAGACGTGTTTGACTTTGACCTCATCCTTTGCATGGATTGGTTGCACTCCGGTTATGCCTCAGTCGACTGCAGAACTAGGGTCGTTAGGTTTCAGTTTCCTAATGAGACAACTTTAGAGTGGAAGAGTAGTAGTTCAGCGCCTAAGGGTCGGTTTATTTCATACCTTAAGGCCAGAAATATTATTTCCAAAGGGTGTATTTATCATCTAGTTCGAGTCAAAATTCCATCTTTGAGACCCCAACTATACAGACAGTTTCAGTTGTCAGCGAGTTCCCTGACATGTTTCCCGAAGATCTTCCCAGAGTCCCTCTTGAGCAGGAAATAGACTTCGGCATAGACCTTCTTCCAGAAACTCGTCCCATCTTCATCCCTCCTTACAGAATGGATCCAACTGAGCTTAAAAAGTTAAAGGAGTAGCTAAAGGACCTTCTTGATAAAGGTTTTATCAGACCCAACATTTCTCCCTGGGTGCTCCAGTATTATTCATGCGAAAGAAAGATGGTACCTTCAGAATGTGCATCGATTACCGTCAGTTGAACAAGTTCTCAAGAACAGGTATCCCCTACATAGGATTGACGACTTGTTTGATCAGCTTCAAGGAGCCAGTTGTTTCTCCAAGATAGATCTCAGGTTGGGGTATCATTAGCTAAGAGTTAGAGAATGTGACATATCGAAAACAACTTTTATAACTCGGTATGGTCATTACGAGTTCGTGGTTATCTCTTTTGGACACATTAATGCCCCTGCAGCCTTCATGGACCTAATGAACAAAGTCTTCAAGCAGTATCTAGACATGTTCTCATTGTGTTCATTGATGACATCCTAGTATACTCCAGAAATGAGGAAGAACATGCGAATCACCTAAGGATAGTGCTTCAGATGCTCAGAGACTGCCAGTTTTTTGCAAAATTCAGCAAATGCTAATTCTAGTTGAAGTCGGTGACTTTCCTTGGTCACATGGTCTTGGGTTAGGGTACTCAGGTCGATCCTCAAAAGATAGCAGCGGTGAAATACTAGCCAAGACCTACTTCCCCAATCAAAACCAGAAGTTTCTTGGGTCTAGCCGATTATTACTGACGTTTTGTGGAAGGTTTTTCCTCTATAGCATTTCCTCTGACTAGGTTGACTCATAAAAAGGTGAAATTTCATTGGTCAGATGCGTGTGAGAAGAGTTTCTGGGAGTTAAAAACTCGACTCACTACCGCTCCAGTGTTAACCCTACCGGAAGGTACAGATAGGTTCGTGGTGTATTGTGACGCTTCCAGAGTTGGACTTGGTTGCGTGCTGATGCTGCAAGGTAAGGTGATAGCTTACGCATCCAAAAAGCTCAAGGATCATGAGAAGAACTTTCTGACTCATAAGTTGGAGTTGGCAACGGTGGTGTTTGCATTGAAAATATGGAGGCACTACCTTTATGGGGCTCACGTGGATGTATTTATGTGTTCAGTCAGAAAGATCTAAATCTTTGTCAGAGAAGGTGGTTGGAGCTACTGAAGGACTACGACATGAGTGTGTTGTACAGCTGATTGCAGAGTAGTGGTGCAGAGTGGATCAGATTCCTCATTGGTAGTTGAAGTTAAGTCAAGGAAGGATGAAGATCCCATAATACTTAAGCTGAAGGAGACGGTTCTCAGAAATGAAATGGAGGTTTTCTCCCAAAGGGGAGATGGTGTACTCCATTACCAGGGTAGATTCTGTGTGACGGATATGGGTGACCTGAGATAGTAGATACTGGCTAAAGCACACAGTTCGAGATACTCTATCTACCCAGGTGCTATAAAGATGTACCATGATTTACGGGATATTTACTAGTGGAATGACATGAAGAGAGACATCGCAGAATTTGTAGCTAAGTGCCTGAACTGCCAGCAGGTCAAGGTAGAACACCAGAGACCGAGAGGTATGGCTTAGGATATAAGCATACCCACATGGAGGTGGGAAGAAGTAAATATGGATTTTATTACAGGGTCGTCGGCAGCATGACTCAATCTGGGTGATAGTAGACCGGATGACTAATTCAACACACTTCCTCCCAGTTAAAACTACAAACTCAGCCAAGAATTATGCTAGGATTTATATCCGGGAGTTGGTCAAACTTCATGGGGTGCCCTTGTCCATCATTTCAAATAGAGGTACCCAGTTCACCTCTCATTTCTGGAAGTCGTTTCAGAAGGGACTCGGTACCAAGGTCAAGCTCAGCACAGTTTTTCACCCGCAGATAGATGGCCAAGCTGAGCGGACTATACAAGCTTTAGAAGATATGCTGAGAGAATGTGTGATCGATTTCAAGGGTAGTTGGGATGTTCACCTACCTCTCATCAAGTTTGCATACAACAACAGATAACACTCCAGTATCCAGATGGCCTTGTACGAGGCATTGTATGGTAGGAGGTATAGATCTCCTATC
The DNA here is from genome assembly GCA_035772735.1 of Datura wrightii. NCBI lineage: Eukaryota > Viridiplantae > Streptophyta > Magnoliopsida > Solanales > Solanaceae > Datura > Datura wrightii. Next base: position 90,419,958 of record JASDFA010000016.1, on the reverse strand, counting down.
GGGTTGTTTGAAGTTGGTAAAGCTACTTTGATCAGGCTAGACTCACTTTATATGGCTATGCAAAAGGTAAAAATTACTAGAGAGAGGTTGAAAACAACTCAGAGCCGACAGAAACCCTATGCTGATGTGAGAAGAGAGTTAGAGTGTGCAGTAGATGATTGGGTTTATCTAAAAATTTCACCCATGAAAGGGGTGATAAGATTTGGGAAGAAACAAAAACTCAGTCAAGATATGTGGGACCCTACAGAATTTTGAGGCGAATTGACAATGTAGTGTATGAGTTGGAATTACCTTCAGTGTTATCATCTGTGCACCCAGTGTTCCATGTGTCACTATTGAAAAAGTGCATCGATGATCCAACTTCCATGGTGCCACTAGACAATGTGGGAGTAAAAGATAGTCTCTCCTACGAAGAGGTCCCAGTTCAGATCCTTGACCATCAGGTTCGTAAGCTGAGAAACAAAGAAGTAGCTTTAGTCAAAGTTTTGTGGAGGAATCAGCATGTAGAGGGAGCTACATGGAAAGTCGAAGCAGATATGATGGTTAGATACCCACATTTATTCCTTCCCGGCTCAGTTTTAGTTTAAGGTATCAATTTTCTCCCTAAAACTCTATTTAGTTTCATGTTTAGTTCATGTGCCTCAGCTTCTTTCATGTCACGTAAGCGTGACTCATAAATTCAGTTCAGTCATTTAGTTCAGTTCAGAGGCAGTCATTCATTTAGTTTTCAGCTTATATGTTCAGTATTTAAATACAGTGATTGCATTTCTTTACTTTTCTATTTGTTTTCCAACATTCAAGGATGAATGTTCCCTAGGGGGAGATATTGTAATGACCCAGAAACCCTAAGACTAGACCCGAGAGTCGAAATGGAGAAAACACGTTTTCCTGCACCAGGTCACAGGATGAATTTTCCAGTGACCCGTCAGGACGACCACAAGTCATTAAGTGACTCATGGTGAGGAGTTTGACTTAAGTTGGAAATTTCAAGTTCTGAGTCACCACGGGCCTGACCACGAGTCATGGTCAGCCGCACGACTCTTTAGGACACCTGTGGTCAAGGATGGCGAAGGAAGAAGAGAAGTTGGATAGTGCACTTAATGGGTCCTCACCATGACTCGTTTGGGACACCACAAGTCATGGTGTTGCCCGTGGTGACCCCCAGGTTGTTTTCGGCACTGAGGATGATGGGAGGTGACCACGAGTCATGGTCACCGGTAACGGGTCATTAAGTAGCTCATGGTGACTATCATCATGCAACTTTTAGTGAAGCCAACGACTACAGACCACGAGTCGTGGTCAGTAACCATGAATTGTCCAGTACCTTGTTGGGACTGGCAGGGTGATTTTTCTATGTGATTTTTAGGGGATTTTACATAACTTCCTAAACTCCTAGACTCTAAACTATGTCATTTTAGGCATGTCCAAGAGAGAGTTAAAAGGATGATCAACGTATTCCTCTCACTCCTTCTCTCAACATTTACACTCAGTGTGCAGAAACTCTCAGGGCTAGAACTAGGGCAATCAGCTTCTTCCCAAATTCTCAAGGGATCTTCGTAGAATTTCTCCACCAGGTATGTGGGAATTCAATAAGGGAATAGTTCTTTCCTTGTGTCCCCAAAAACCTTTTCTAATTTTTCTCTATCAGTTCAACACTATGGATTCGAAATGTAGAAACTTATCAGACTATTTTTTTCATATTTCAAGTGGTATATCTTCATGATTTTTAACTGCTTATTATTCCCTATTTCTAGACATTTGTGAGAATTACATCTTGTGGAATAATTTGGCCCTAATTCCTAGTTCAGTAGAATTTAGGATCTTGTGTGTTGGATTAGTTTCCTTATAGATTGATTCTAACAGATTTGAAATCCTCATTTTATTAGTGTATGTGGAAATTTTAGCCAGATATTTACATGTCCAGTCTCAGTCAGATTTTTAGACTTAGTGTTGTCAAGATATATCAGCTGATCAGTTTGACTGCAGTTAATTTTGGAGGTGTCAGTGGTGCCTCCCAGTTATTAGTATTTGGACTCAGACATCAGTTATCAGATTAGTGGTTCTTTAGATGGTTATGACACTTCCAGTAATAAGCTCTTACCAGTCTTAGAACCACCAACTTCAGGCTCAGTTTTTTCTTTAGACGGTTACGACGCTTTCAGATAAGCATCTCTTACCAGTCTTAGAACACCAGTTTCCAGATCCAGTTCGATAAGACTCTTAGGGTACTTCCAGATAAGTATCCCTAAATTAGCTTGGGCTCCAACTTCGGGCTATCAGTTTGGCAGTAGTAGTCATGTTAGGATTATCCTATGGGAGTAGGACTTAGGACTAAGAGGGCCGGGGTTCCAGCGCACCCAGGTTTCCAGAACTACATTGCCATCATAGGTTACTTTTTATTGGCCTCATGGCCCCAAACAGTGACCTCACAGTCCATGCCTTTATACCCTGGCAAGGTATATTGGGTCTTACCGATGGGTGTGTACATGGGACTCCACGTCTAGCTCACGTGGTTATATGTCGGTTATAGACTCTCCCACTATTCAGTTTATTTCAATCTCAGATTAGCTTAGTTAGAATAGTTTCAGATTAGTATCTTAGATTTATGGCATGTCTTTGACTACCTCAGTATATCATAGTCTATGTAGTTACAGCGTTTTAGTTGGTCATTGCATGTCTTTACAGTTTAGTTATTTTATTCTCCGTGTTACGGTTTCTCCTACTTACTCAGTACATTCATAGTACTGATGCATACCTTTTATGCTGTATCGTTTTATGATACAGCAGCAGGTTCTCAGTCTCAGCACCGTCAGAAGTTTTCAGCTGCATCATTGGTGAGTCCTCATCTTTTGAGGTCGAGGATTATTTCTTTTCAGTTATATTTCTTTCAGTTAGACTTAGAGTTAGCTGGGGGCTTGTCCCAACAACTCATTAGATAGATGGCTTTTAGACACAGGCATTCATTCAGATTTTCAGCTGTGTTTCGGTTGTTTTAAACTTTATGATTTAGTTCGTCTTCATAAATGTTTTACTTTATTATTTTAAAGCTTTCGTAATGTTTTTACTTAGAATGTCAGTGTTATGATAGACCATGGGTTGACTTTGGGTTACTTGTGACTCCAAGTATTGTGTCTTGTCCAGGGTATAGACTCGGGGCGCGACAAAGCCGTATGAGGATCCTCACAGGCATTTTATGACATTCATTAAACTTAGTGAAAATTTTCACTATCAAAATGTTTTGGATGCATATGTTAAGCTCACCTTGTTCCCGTTCTTATTAATTGGTGAAGCAAAGGAGTGGCTTCAGAATGAGCTAGTTGGGTCCATTACTACCTAGGAAGCTCTTTCAAACAAGTTCATAAAAAGGTTTTTCTCTTCGAGGAGAATGAAAGAGTTGAGAGTAAAGATCTCAGGATTTGTTTAGAAGGATTGTGAGACTTTAGCTTAGGCTTGGGAAAGATACAACGGATACTTGCGAGATTTTCCGCACCATATGCATCCAAAGGAGATTATTGGGCATAAATTCATAGAAGGGCTAAAGCTAGAGTATAAGATTTTACTAGATGCTACTACAGAGGGCCAAGTCTTTTATTTATGAAAATTTTCGAAAATGAAAATATGATAGCAATCTACCGACCAAAGGGACTTAAATAGTCCTCCACCGCCTTAGTTGTTTTTGACGTGCTTGCTTACGCGGTCTCGCAAAAATGTAAATATCTCTCCACTCCGAAGTTAGATTTATGAACGATTTAATGATTTGAAAACTAGACTCATAGATCTTTAATTTAATAGGTTGTAGGCCCCCTTACTCCTTGTTGATGGGATAAACTTTGAGACATTTGAACTAAATTTCAAATAGGAAATTTGCGATAACTTTTGCCAAATTTCGTTCTATAACTTGATCGACGTCCTATCTTAAACATGATCACAGAGTGGCTCAAATACTTCATAATACTTCCTTCTTAGCCAATTAAGTTATCTTAGTCCTACCTCGAATATACAGATTTATCACTCAATTTATCCAGGGTGTTACATCCTTCCCCCTTTAGAAACATTCATCCTCGAATGTTGGACGACATGCACGATTTCAACCCAAACACTATCACAACATGATATAGCCTTACAAGACACGTCTACCACAACTGAATCCAACCAATGAAACTTTGCACCTTGCCAAGGCGTGACACGACTATAAATCTTACCTGCCGCCATGTCTAGCCACTGGCCGAATATAATTCATCAGGTTACAAGCATTTCCTGCATAAGCCAGCAAACATGAGCCTAGATTTGACTCCTATGATAGCTGACTTCTCGCATGATTTTGATCTGGAAAGAAGGGTAATAATCCTAAATGTCCCGTAGCCACTTGTTTATAAGTATGTTGCGCAATGCACACATAAACAAAACTCTACTAGACATGACTTATAAACTCCCTAAGATGAATTGCTCTGATACCAAGTCTGTCACACCCCAAGCCCAAGGAGGCATGACCAGCACCCAATGCCGCGCTTGACCAAGTGAACCCTGCAATAGCTAACTACAACAAACCAGAACTTACGAGGTTTGACATTAGAACATAAGTTAAATCATAGTAAATAACAGACTAAAATGGAAGTTGGCTCATAGACCAACCAATAGATTCAGAATAGGCCGCCAAGGCCACAGTATAGAAAACAACTATACAATATGGCCACTTGGCCAACAACAACACTGCGACCAAGAGGACGTCTACAAGCCTCTATGAATACAACAATAGTCAACTATCCGGAATAGTGCCCTGAACTATCCATAATAAATATATTTGGAAACTCTGAAAGACTTTGAGCTTTACCGACTTAGTTGGAACTCTACTCAGCGACAAGAACTGGATCTAATGGCCTTCCATCACCTGCAGGCATGAATGCAATGCCCCGACTAGGGCAACAGTACAACATTATATCGAGTATGAAAGGCAGAAATAACTTCAAGACTCAAATTAGAGATCAACAGATATACCAAATATCGCAGGAGGAAAAACTCAACTTAAGTAAACACAGGATCTACCTCGCCCCATAAGCCTAGAAAGTACAAGAAAATACACAAGCAGAACCTACCTGGCCCCCATAAGCCCAAACAAGTCCAAAGCAAGTAACAACAACAAGCAACACCTAGCTAACAATCATCACCTCTAAACCTCTCAAAGGCCACAGCTAACATCAACCAACGTCTAGCATACACTGCTATCAGATAAAAGATAACAAAAAGCAATAATCACAATATAATTCCAATAAAACCAAAAGTAAACACTAGTCAATCGACATCATCAAACAAGCATTGTCGGACCGTTTCTCAATTGCGCATAGTTAGTAGAGCTCCATCCATTTGGGAGAGCTAATCGTGATCCCAGAAAGGCTAAAAATAGACATATACGGTGCTTTGGAGGCATGTACCTCTCCATACTTCTTTCATGTCTCAGAACATCCCTACGGGAGGCAAACTCAACTCAACCAAAGGCCAATTGTTCTACCCTTGGACTCAACCCCGCAGCCGGACCTACTCTCAGTGTTGGGTATCCACAAATCCCAAGGGCCTCAACATACACGCACACATGCAAAATCATAACATTCACAATCAACAAAAATGATAATACATGTTCAAACAGCCCACAACCGGCTCTCAAAACCCACCAACCGACTATCATAACATAGTACTATTCACTCACGTCTAGCCATCCACGACTAGAAACTAATTGAGCTAAGGATCACCATCCTAACTAGTATATCCACAAGATTTAAAATAAGCCTACAAAACTCTCTACTCCCCACTAAAAGAAAGGGACATGGCCAAGCCAACTCAAGCGTCACCACAGTCGCCAACATGCTATCGACCTGGTCGACACGATTGCTGACTCTAATATAACAAAATAGCATCACAACTATTGACCTTAACCATTCTAAAGCATCATTCACGTTGCAATATCATCACCTAATATTATTCACAAAAAAAACCCATAAATTGCTACAAGAACAGCACGCCTTACACACGGCCTCTCGACACATGCCTTGACTATGATTCTCCACACTCAAGCCTGAGCCACCAACCAAATCAACACCTCATACATCCATTTATCATCATGTAAACGGAATCACAATAGTAAAATAAAAATATAACACAAAGATTCACAAAAAAGCCAACACATACGTCAATACTAACGATAACGACTACAGAATTCATGCCGACAAAGGGAGGAACAAGACTAACATAATATGGAATCCAAAGAATGCAAGAAAATCAAAAATCCACTCCTTAATCTCACCAATATACTTTATATGAATATTTTAAACAACTAGCAACAAGCTGCTACAAGAAACCAATAAGAGAAACAACATAAAACAACGTTTACCGGCCAGTTCTTAATAATTCGCTGGTAAGAAAGCTATGGTGATAACCTACCATCACCAACAACTTCAAAACCAAGATTAGAACACTAAGAATCAACATAGAAGTAGGATTACGAAGGAAAATCCATGAAACGGCCATAACAAACTTGAAAACCATGCCACTACATGAGTTCTACATTGAATTCTAGACTTCCCGACACCAAAACTCACTTGGGTTGAGCTTCCTAGCCTCGAAACCCTTAAGATGCCATGGAAAGTCCTTGATAGACTCTTTACTTGGTTAAAGTTTCCAAAAATGAAAATATTATAGCAATTCACTGACCAAAGGGACTTAAATAATCCTCCACTGCCTTAGCCATTTTTGATATACCTACTTATGCGGTCTCGCAAAAATACGAATATCTCTCTCTCCAAAGTTAGATTGATGAATGGTTTAATGAGTTGGAAACTAGACCCATGGATATTTAATTTGATAGGTCGTAGGCCCCCTAAATCCTTATTGATTGGGAGAAATGCTTCGATACATTTGACCTAAATTTCAAAAAGGAAATTTGCGATAACTTTTGCCGAATTTCGTTCTACAACGTGATCGATGTCCAATATTAAATACAATCATAGAGTGACTCAAATACCTCATAACACTTCCTTCTTAGCCTATTAAGTACTCTTAGTTCTACCTCGAATGTCTGAATTTATCTCTCAAATTATCTGGGGTGTTATAAGAAGTTCCTTGATAAACATCCCTCTGATTGATGCACTGAAAGAGATGCCTAAGTATTTGAAGTACATCAGAGATGTGGTTGATTGCAAGAAGAGATTGACCGAGTTTGAGAAAGTTTCACTCATTGAGGAGTGGAACTCAAGGGTGCTGGCGAATATTCCACAGTAACTTAAAGACCCAAGGAGTTTTACCCTCCTCATACAAATTGATGAAAGTGATGTGGGGTGAGCTCTGTGTGATTTGTGGAAAAGTGTTGTTTGGTGCTGTGGTGACTACACACAAGTGTACGTGGTCGAACAAGTAGTAAAGTGGCTTAAGTAAAGCCAAGTATCGATCCCACAGGGACTGAGCTACGGTACTAATTAACATAAGTGTTAATGAACTATATCTTTAAGAGTGTAGACAACCAAATAAATAATATTTTGAGAGTTTGAATTTACTAATTAATAAGAATCTAAGGCAAAATTATAAAGTGAGTCTGAAAAATAGTAATGAGCAAGCTGAGGTTAAAACGAACATGCAGGGAATTAATTTATCAATACAATCCAATTAATCTTTCCTTCGGTTGCTAGTCAAGAATTATTGCCTATGGATTGGAACTTTCGACTCCTATCCAACTTAAGAATTATGAGCCTTAATCTACATTTCTGTGATAAAAGAATTTCATGTTCTAGCCTTACATTCCCGATTCCTTAATTGACTAATAAGACTTTCAGATATATTTCTATTTTGAATGTAAATCAGTTCTCTATTTTCCAAACTAAGAAGAGATCATATCCTACCAATTCACATCTTTCCAATTTCTTTCCTTTTCAAAATCAAAATTGGATTTTTTAGATATACATTAACATTGGCCAAACATTAATGCAGTAAGAACAAGAATTGATAGAACAACCATTGAAGAAAAGGTGAAAACTGAAATGATCAACAATTACATTCCACTACAATTGTTCTTAACCTCAGCAAGAAGTGAATTTAGCCACTCATTTGTGGATTAAACATCATCAAATAACTATAATTCATACAAACAATTGAGATAAAAGAGAAAGAGATAGAGAAGAACCCTAGAATTTTCGTCCCCTCAACTGCCTGTAACCTACGTTCTTGCTCAACCAAGTCAGAATCTTTAAAATAAAACCTAAGTGTGCTATTTATCTGTTGAGAATTTTTCCTGGAATAAAAAGCAATGTGGCAGGGAGTGTATCGCGTAGCACTACCTCCGTTCCACGGAGGTATCGTGGACCCTCACTGGAATTCGGGTCCTCAGCAATTTCACCTCAGCGTGACACGGCTCCATCGCGGAGCCCTTATTTTTGCTGCTCTTCCTTGTCCTTTTCCACTCCTTGTTTCCAAGTCCATTCCCGATTTTACCAACATGTATCTTAGCTTCCCAAAATTCCATTTTACCTCCAAAACAACACTAATTTTGTTGGTTAGTATAAATTCACATTTAACTACAAATCAAATAAGAATGTAGACAATAACGATAGACAAACAAGTCGAAATGAAGCATTTGAGTATCACTTGGGCATGCAATTCTGCCCAAGATCACTTACCCCACACTTAAAACCTTGTTCTTCCTCGAACAATATTCTCACATCTCATGCAATTGACACTCACGCATGGCTACTTTGGCTCAAGAATTCAAGCTACGGTTATACCGATTATTTAATATAGCAAATCATCAAGAAAACATGCATGATCTCATCAATACAATGAAGTACATCACATTAAGATCTCCTAAGCTCAAGAATCAATTCTCGATCTTGGCAAACTCGTGCAAATCAACTGATCAAGACATCCGACACGAAATTAATCTCTCATCAAGCATGTGCCCTCACAACACAACAGAAATACCCCATTTTCTATCATATGATTTCTAAAGCACTACGTGTAGGGGTATATGAATATAATTTCGCTCTCTCTCCCAAGGAATTCACATGCATCATGTCATGAACCATAGGCTTGCCTCTAGTGTATTACTCCACTAATATAAGGATGAGTAATGTAAGATCACGTAGGACTTAACGGGTTGTAATGTAAGCGAAGGAACTAGCAAATACTGGGCTAACCAATGATAGCAACTAGCTTCCTTAAGCGCTTTTCAATACATCCCACCATCATTACGACCATTTTTTTCTTCCTTCATCCTCCCATTCTTGAAGAAATTTTTTCTTTGTTTTTGTTCCCATTTCTTTAAGCACACTCGACTTTCTAGAAAAGATTAGTTATACATCTTTATTTTATTTAATTTCAGCAAGTGCACCTTTGACCTTTTCTTTAACTTTCACCACTTCCGCTTTTCCTTTCTTTACACAATTCTCACTCCTTTACACTGTGGGAAAATTGTTTTTTCTTGAGCGCTTAAGAGTTTTGGATCAAATTCATGGCTAATGAAAAGAATTGATTAATCTCGGTTTGTACCTCTTCAAAGAAAGAAAAAAATAGGCTAAAGGCTCAATGGGGCTAACTAGGATGTACATTCAAGGTAGGTATGATAATGGATAAACTTTCGGTTTAATCAAAGAAATGCCTACATCCTTTCCCACAATACACATCCTTCATTTCGTTTAATACACACACCAGGCAAGTTCTAGACACTTCACAATTGTATGGAATAATCGAAACCTCACCTCACACTCATTGCACATGCTCAACTCAAGACATATTCACAGACTCTTCAATCAGCTAATTACAAGAATTCACTATTAAGCCTCGATCACACCGAATCGAACTCTATGGCCTAGGTATCTCAACATGTTTCCACATTTGCATGCTTTCACAAGAATCACTTTTGCATCTTAATATCATGTACAACACGTAACAAGAATTCCAAACCATGAAGTAACGACACGTTGGGGACACAAACAAAAGAAAGAAAAGAAAGAAAAAAAACTACTCCTATCGACTAGATTTCCCTTTAGACGGTCGTCATCCATCCATCATAGGGAACGGTCACTATATACGACTTCGGTTCAATGGGACTATTCTCGGTAAAAGCACCAAAAACAAAGGCCGAGAAACCCAACATAAAAGAAATTTAACAAAAATTTTTAAAAATTTTGATAATTTCGATAGAAAACAAAAATATTTACGCAACAACCAACCAACAACAGCTCAACACACCACAGAACAGCTTAACATTCATTATAATGCCAACTTAATTACAGACACACCATACAAAGTCACAGGGTCACATTTTTCACAGGCACAACAACACAAAACATAAACATAAACAAAAACGAAGTAGCTGGCACCTAACCACACCCACCCCACACTTAAACCGAACACTGTCCCTAGTGTTCACATAATTTCAACATATCACAAAGGTAGGTGGTGAAACTCCCTAATCAATCGAAGTATTCAACTTCTTCATCAGGTGTCATTGCCTCGTCTCCCATATCAGAATCTCCCCCGCTGTCCTCGTCTGACTCAACATCTGATCGTCCCGTCGTGTCTCCTCGTCAGTGGGGACATCATCATCTACGAGCTCCACAAATGTGGGCCCCACTCTGCATAGAGCTCGGGCATTCTCGCCGAATGGGTAATCCAACTCTAGCTGCCACAGCTCATCCTCCGTTGCCGGCCTCCCGCCAATCCACAGCTGCAACATCTACATCCCGTACATGCGGGTCATATACTGGTCATCCCGAGCATGTCGCTCGGCTAGTGTGAGCACCGGCCCATGAGTAGCATCAGGTTCCTTGGTTTTGGTGACATCCAAGGCACGCCTGTCAATCTGTGGGATGTAATCCAGGGCCTCCTCCTCGATATCATGGCCCCTCAGGAACGTGGTAAGCAAACCACTGAACCCGTATCTATGCCCCTGATGCAGTCGGGCTCTCTTCATGGAGGAGATGATCACCGCCCCAACATTTATTTCAAGCCCCTTCATCAGGGCATACACCCAGCAGACTCGGTCCCGGGTGACATCTGTCATGTGCACCCCTGGGATCAAGCATGAGCACACATTTTTCAGCCAGATCCTTGCTTCCCTATTCATCTGAGAGTAGGGAAGTGTCTGATGGTAGCCCCTCCCCTTGTGCCTACCCCACCGTGCTGTCGAACGGGCTCCACATAGAGTGCGTTTGATGTCTGCATAAGGTGGAGTGATGTTTAGCTGCCAAAGGACATGGGCGTTTGTTTCCCGCGCCCCCAAGATAGCATTCAGGTGATGGGGCTCAAAAGTGACAACCTGCCCCTGATTTTGATGGTGTGACTGCGGAGGGTCGGGTTCCAATTGGCATAGAGCTCCCGGATAAGATGGAGATTGCACTCCCTGGGTTCTTCAAAGATGAAGTTTAGCCTAGCAGTGTCAATCCGATGTACAAACCGCGGGAATTCCTATGCCAGCGGTTCCCTTGATATTTGCTCCTCCATGAAGTATTTGGTTTCTTTGTGTTTTGCATACCATTTCTTCCCTTCATCAGTCACCCATCGGGTTTCGTATTGTTGGCGTTGGCCTCGCGAAACCGTTGGTGCTGCTGGAACTGTTGTTCCCAATCTTATCCTTTTCCTACCGGCGCCCGATGTGGATGCGCCCTTACCCTTATCTTGTCTGCCTGAAATTGTTCCTGCACATTTAACATACAATCCCAATGTTATTCAAATCATAACTAGCTACAACTAAGGTTTGTTTTAATTGGATCACCCCACACTTAGTCTTTAGCTGCACTCCAAACAATTCGACAAGACATTCATGCTTTCCAAATAGTTAACATTCAATCATGCTTAGTGCATTCATATAAGTCGATGGAACAATTACTCTGTACTACTCAGACTTCGTACAATGAATAAAAACGTTGCCATCGATTCCATTACATCATCATAGCACTTAGCCAAATTTTTGTTCTCAACAACCTATGCAATTCACCAATTTCATTCTCCTGAAAATCCCTTGTCTACTTAGCATATTCAACATTAATCACAACATAATTCAATTCACCCAACACGCACAACACAATTTTGTTCAATATGTCAAACAATTTTAGTCTTCTTCCTATTCAATTTCCAAGCCTAGCTACCAATTTCGCAAAAATTCAATAAAACATGCATTCATCGAGTTCATATAGTCACAACGATACTATGAACATCAATCAATCATAACTTAAATGAATTCAAGCTTAATTCTCACTTAGGGCAAGGTTCAATCACTACACATGTTCAAGAATCGAAAATTCAAGCAAAAATGAGGTAAAGTTCAAGAACATACCTTTAATCCGATGAAATTGAAGAAAACTCGAAGAAAATCGATGCCTAGGTCCGTGTCATGTTGGGGGAGGAGGGAATTTGGGGTGTTGGTCGCGGAGGGAATGGAAAATAAGGAAGAAATTGAGGGGATTTGGGGTTTTAAAAGTGTTTTTCACGCGGGTTACCCGGCGACCCGGTGTGAACTGATGCGAAATAACACTCAACGTGTCATGGAGGGTAACGCAGAGCACCCCCTCTGTGACACGGAGCCATCGCGCCAGTGTTCTGGATTTTTAAAAAATCCGGAACACTCTTCAACGTGTCACGGAGGATAACGCAGAGCACCTCCTCCGTGACACGGAGCCATCGCGTAGGCTCACTTTAATGTGTCAATTTTTATTTTTCTCACCTCGATTTTTTCCCTTGCGTTTCTTTGCATTTTTGCCCTCCGTTTCACCTGAAAATCACTTCACCACAAAAAAATTGGTTAGAATTCATAGGTTTCAACACAAACAAAATTTTTATTATTTTTTTCTTTTTCTCTTTTTTTTTCAAATATTTCTACTCATCTATTACAACAATTTCACGGGTTGCCTCTCGTGCAGCGCCTTATTTACCGTCGCGGCTCGACATCATTCATTGCTTAATCATCCTCTAGAGTGATGGACGTCTTCTCTCGAATAACGTCCTCACCCCAATAATGCTTACATTGCTGCCTATTTACTAAGAACGTGGCACTTCTATCTTCTTGCCACAACTCCACAGCCCCGTGTGGGGTCATTCTCACCACCTCAAACGACCCTGACCATTTGGACGCAATTTTTGTGGAAATAGCCTCAATCTTGATTTGAATAGCAATACTTTCTGCCCGGCTCAAAGATCCGATGCACCATATGCTTATCATGCCACCTCTTTGTTTTCTCTTTGTAGCACTTGGAACTTTCATAAGCATGCCAACAAAACTCATCAAGTTTGCTGAGTTGCATCAGCCTCTTCTTACCCACTAGTCTAGATCCATGTTCAATTTCCTCACAGCCCAGAAAGCTCGGTTTTCTAGCTCCACAGGCAGATGACACACCTTTCCATAGACCAATATGTATGGAGAAGTCCCAATTGGTGTCTTGTACGTAGTTTTATAAGCCCACAACGCATCATCGAGTTTGCTTGACCAATCACTACGTTGTGCATTCACTGTCTTCTATAGAATCTGCTTTACTTCTCTGTTCGACACCTCCACTTGCCCACTAGTTTGGGGATGATATAATGTCGCTACCTTGTGGCGCACCCCATACTTAGCTAGCAAATTCTTGAAACTTGCATTTACAAAATGAGCCCCTCCATCACTGATAATGGCGCGGGGTGTCCCGAACCTGATGAAAATATGCTTTTTCACAAATTTTGTTACCACCTTGTTGTCATTCCTGGGGCAAGTTGTTGCTTCTGCCCACTTTGATACATAATCAATGGCTACCAAGATGTAATGATTACCAAATGACGGTGGGAATGGACCCATGAAATCTATACCCCATACATCAAAGATCTCCACTTCTAATATCTGCTGCAATGGCATCTCCTGCCTTCTACCAATTGTGCCTGTTCTTTGACATCTATCGTGCATTTTTATGTATGCCATAGAGTCTCTAAATAGTGTAGGCCAAAAGAAACCTGACTGTAGCACCTTGTGTGCTGTCCACGCGCCTCCGTGGTGCCCTCCATACAATGAAGAGTGACAACTCCTCAATACTTCTGCAATCAGGCTCTCCGGGATGCATCTTCTCATCACCTGATCCGGTCCCTGCTTAAACAAGTACGACTCATCCCAAATGTAATACCTGCAATCATGCCTCAACTTCTTTCTCTACCGAGCCGCAGCCTTCGATGGATAGACTCCACTCACTAGCAAATTCACAATGTCTGCATACGAAGGGATTTCAACTTCCCTTATTGCCAAGAGCTTCTCATCCGGGAACTCTTCTTGATGCTGTCACCTTCCTTCACATGCGACCTACTTTCCAATCGCTATAGGTGATCTGCCACTTGATTCTTGCTCCCCTTTCTGTCCTGAATGTCTAGGTCAAACTCTTGTAACAACAAGATCCATCTAATTAGCCTGGGCTTTGCATCCTTCTTGTTAAACAGATACTGAATCGCTGCATGATAGGTATACACCACTACTTTAGAACCCACCAAATAGGACCTAAATTTATCAAACGCGAACACCAATGCTAGCATCTCCTTTTCAGTGACTGTATAATTGACTTGGGCTGTGTCAAGTGTTTTGCTTGCATAATAAATGGAATGAAAAATTCTATTCCTCCGCTGCCCCAATACATCTCCTACAGCCACATCGCTTGCATCAGACATTAGTTCAAACGGTTGTTCCCAATCTGGAGAAATGAGGATATGTGCTTCTATCAACTTCTGTTTCAACTCCTCGAATGCTTTGACACAATCCTCATCAAACTTGAACTTCACCTCTTTTTCTAGCAACCTGCATATTGGTCTAGAAATTTTAGAGAAGTTCTTCATGAACTGTCTGTAGAACCCCACATGTCCGAGAAAACTGCGAACACCCTTCACTGACACAGGTGGTGGTAGCTTTTCAGTAACCTCAATCTTTGCATAATCGACTTCCAACCCCTTTCAAGACACTTTATCGCCAAGGACGATACCCTCATTGACTAAGAAATGACATTTCTCCCAGTTGAGTACAAGGTTGGATTATTCACAACGAGCTAGCACCCTATCAAGATTCCGCAAACAAGTAGAAAATGAATTACTGAAAATAGAAAAATCATCCATAAATACCTCGACGAAATCTTCCACCATATCGTGGAAGATCGCTATCATGCATCTCTGGAATGTGGGGGGTGCATTGCATAAACCAAATGGCATCCGCCTGAAAGCATATGTCCCATAAGGACATGCGAAAGTAGTCTTCTCCTGGTCCTCTGGTGCTATGGCTATTTGATTATAGACAGAATACCCATCAAGGAAACAATAATATTCTTGACCTGCTAATCTGTCCAAAATCTGATCAATAAATGGAATAGGATAGTGATCTTTCCTTGTGGCCTCATTGAGCTTTTTGTAGTCCATGCAAATCCGCCAGCCTGTGACTGTGCGTGTAGGGATCAACTTATTATTCTCATTGGTGACCACGGTCATCCCTCCTTTCTTTGGGACACACTGAATGGGGCTGACCCATTCGCTATCTGAGATAGGATAGACCACACCTGCATCAAGCCACTTAATCACTTCCTTCCTAACCACATCCTTCATCATCGGATTCAACCTCCACTGATATTGTACAGTTGTCTTTTCTCCTTCCTCCATGAAAATTCTGTGTGTGCAAAAAGCTAGATTGATACCCCGAATGTCTGACATTTGCCAGCCCATTGCTTTCTTCCTCCTCTTGAGAACCACCAATGCATCCTTTACCTGTGCCTCTGTCAATTCTGCGGAGATGATGACTGGCAAGGTGTCATCTTCCCCCAGAAAGACATATTTCAAATGTGGAGGCAATGTTTTCAACTCCAGTTTTGGTGCTTCCTCAATAGAGGGTTTTGGCATTGGTTCCAGGGACCTCATCAATGGCTGAAAGTCTTGCTTCCTGAGATACCATTTTGATTCATTTAGCATTTGCACCATCTCATAAGTATTACTATCTCCGAAATGATCGGATCCCATCAAAGCTCTTTCCAAAGGATCTTGAGAATCTACAATCTCAAGGATTTCTTCCTGAGTTAGCACATTGATTGCTGAAAGCTCCTCATAGATGGCCAGAAGCTTCATGGCCTTATACACATCAAATATCTCCACTTTGTCATGCGCTCGCATGGTTAGCTAGCCTGCAGCTACATCAATCAACGCTCTCCCAGTTTCCAAGAAAGGACGTCCCAAAATAAATGGGACTTTCGCATCCGGCTCAAAATCTAAGACAATAAAATCCACCGGGAAGATGAGGGAGCCCACTTGCGCCAGCACGTCCTCCACAATGCCATCTAGTCTGGCCAAAGAACGATCCGCTAACTGTAAGATCACTGTAGTTGGTCTAGGACTGCCAAGCCCCAACCTTTTGAAAACAGCTGTCGGCATCAAGTTTATGCTCGCTCCCAAATCACATAGTCCGCGAGCTCAGACACTTTTCCCAATTATGATCTGAATTGAAAAGCTCCCAGCGTCCTTGAGCTTTGTTGGCAACCTATTCTGAATCCGAGAAGTGCACTCCTCAGTAAGAGCCACCGTAGCATACTCCGTCAATCTGCTTTTGTTGGCTACGATGTCCTTGATATACTTTGCATATTTAGGCACTCCCTGCAAAACATCAACCAAAGGTAAATTAATGTGTACTTGTTTAAGCACCTCCATGAACTTTTTAAAACAAGATTCCTCCTTGTGTTTCTTAATCTTTGAGGGAACGGGGGTGGTGGTCTTTCTGCTTCAGCTGCCTTCTCCTTCCCCCTCTCATCATCATGTTCCCTATCTTTCTCCACTGCTCCTGATTGCTGAGGTGGTCTTTCTGGTTCCACCTCCTTGAGTTGTAAACCACTCTTTGTGGTCACTACATTAACCTGCTTGGGATTCGGGTCAGTGTCACTTGGTAGTCTTCCTCTGGGCCTGGTGTTTTGAGCTCCAGCTAGTTGTCCAAACTGGTACTCCAACGCCTTTGTAGCTAACTGGTTGTTTTTTAAGTCTGCCGCTAATTTCACATAATCAGCCTGCATTTGAGCTTGGTTATCTATCATTGTTTTAAACATTTCCTCAATGCTGATGGATGGTGGAGGAGGTGCATTGTTTCCTCTGTATTGAGACTGATAATTCTGCTGCCCTCCTTGATTTCTCTGTGCACCCTGATTCGAACTTTGCCCTTGATGGCTGTTACTACCCCAAGAGAAATTCGGATGATTCCTCCAATTTGAGTTGTAATTATTGCCACACTGCTGGTGATTATTTCTCTGGACGTTCCCAACAAAGTTCACTGAATCTGGATTTGCACCACAACAGTCAGCTGTGTGTTCATTACTACCGCATACTTCACACCAAACCTGCTGGACTACATTAACTGGGGCTTGTGGTTGATTCAAGCTCATACTGCTGAAGTGGGTGTTGAGTTGATTTTGTAACGCAGCTATCTGTGCAGTGATAGTTGTAAAACCATCCACCTCAAAGACTCCTGCCGTTTTCCTTGTTCCTCCTCTTGAAGAGTCCGCATTCCACTCTGGATTTCCCTGTGAAATACGATTTAACAAAGTATAAAGCTCCTCATAAGTCTTTTCTAATGCCTGTCCCCCAACTGCTGAGTCTAGCAAAATTTTTGTATGTGGCTCCAAACCCTCTATGAAAGTATGCACCAACACATCATTGGACTGATGATGGTGAGGACAATCCCTTAACATCGATTTGAACCTTTGCCAAGCTTGATGACAGATTCTCCCCCTCTCTTTGTTTAAAACTTAGAATCTGACTTCTAAGTCTTGCTGTTTTCCCGGATGGAAAGAATCTTATCAAAAACTTCCTTGCAAGATCATCCCAAGTGGTGATAGTGTTAGGTGGTTCAGCTTTCAACCACCTCTTCGCTTCCCCCAAAAATGAAAATGGGAATAATGTAAGCCTCACGTAGTCGGATGATACTCCAGCGGGAATGTAAGTATCACTTATCTCCAATACGTTTTGGAGATGTTGTTGTGGATCTTCATGAGGGAGACCTGTGAATTGCCCGCTGGTGTGCAACAAATGCACCATGTTCTGTTTAAGCTCAAACCTCCCTCCTGGCTTTGGTCTGTGAATACTAGATGTAACATTGTTAGCATGTGGGATTGCCACTTCGCGAACCGGCCTTGCTGCCATTTCCTCGGGCACTAAAATTGCCCTCACAAGTGGTGGATTCTGTTGTTGCTCCAGAATTGCCTCTCTGAGCAACTGTAGCTTTTTCTCTAGAGCTTCCCTTCTTTGACGATGAAATTTTCTTTCCGGCTCTATGTATGAATCCCCAACTCCTTGTCTCTTGCCAGCGTTCAGAAGAATTCAATATCTGCAAGAGAAAGGCTAAGATCAAGTTGTCAGCACTTATATAGAATTTGTAAACTAACACTAAAAAAACAAATTTACCAATTGCCATTCCCTGGCAACGGCACCAAAAACTTGTTCGGTGCTGTGGTGACTACACGCATGTGCACGTGGTCGAACAAGTAGTAAAGTAGCTTAAGTAAAGCCAAGTATCGATCCCACAGGGACTGAGCTACGGTACTAATTAACTTAAGTATTAATGAACTATATCTTTAAGAATGCAGACAACCAAATAAATAATATTTTGAGAGTTTGAGTTTACTAATTAATAAGAATCTAAGGCAAAATTATAAAGTGAGTCTGAACAATAGTAATGAGCAAGGTGAGGTTAAAACGAACATGCAGGGAATTAATTTATCAATACAATTCAGTTAATCTTTCCTTCGGTTGCTAGTCAAGAATTATTGCCTATGGATTGGAACTTTCGACTCCTATCCAACTTAAGAATCATGAGCCTTAATCTACATTTCTGTGATAAAAGAATTTCATGTTCTAGCCTTACATTCCCGATTCCTTAATTGACTAATAAGACTTTCAGATATATTTCTTTCTGAATGTAAATCAATTCTCAATTTTTCAAACTAAGAAGAGATCATATCCTACCAATTCACATCTTTCCAATTTCTTTCCTTTTCAAAATCAAAATTGGATTTTTTAGATATACATTAACATTGGCCAAACATTAATGCAGTAAGAACAAGAATTGATAGAACAACCATTGAAAAAAAGATGAAAACTGAAATGATCAACAATTACATTCCGTTACAGTTGTTCTTAACATTAGCAAGAAGTGAATTTAGCCACTCATTTGTGGATTAAACATCATAAAATAAGTATAATTCATACAAACAATTGAGATAAAAGAGAAAGAGATAGAGAAGAACCCTAGAATTTTCGTCCCCTCAACTGCCTGTAACCTATGTTCTTGCTCAACCAAGTCAGAATCTTTAAATAAAACCTAAGTGTGCTATTTATACTGTTGAGAATTTTTCCCGGAATAACAAGCAACGTGGCACGGAGTGTATCGCGGAGCACTCCCTCCATGCCACGGAGGTATCGCAGACCCTCACTGGAATTCGGCTCCTCAACAATTTCACCTCAGCATGACACGACTCCATCGCGGAGCCCTTATTTTTGTTGCTCTTCCTTGTCCTTTTCCACTCCTTGTTTCCAAGTCCATTCCCGATTTTACCAACATGTATCTTAGCTTCCCAAAATTCCATTTTACCTGCAAAACAACACTAATCATGTTGGTTAGTATAAATTCACATTTAACTACAAATCACATGAGAATGTACACAATAACGATAAACAAACAAGTCGAAATGAAGCATTTGAGTATCACTTGGGCATGCAATTCTTCCCAAGATCAAGTGTCACGCCCCGAGCCTACACCCTGGACGTAACACGGTACTTGAAGCTACAAGTGACTCCAAGTCAACCCCTAGTCTATCATTCACTAGCATTCTGAGTAAACATGCACAATTGAACTTTTAGATAATATCATAAAAACATTTATGAAAGACAAGTCTGTAATTAGAAAATTCAAAACACATGAATAATACTGGAAAGTCTAAAAATCATGTCTGTCTGAAAGCCATCTAACTGAGGAGTTGCTGGGACAAGCCCCCAGCTAACTCTAAGTCTAAATGAAATAATTACTCAACTGAAAGAAAGTAAAACAAGGCCCTCGAATGATGAGGACTCACACTTCGGCTGTAGTAGGGGAGTATCTGGATCGCAACGGCTAACGATGCTGAGTTTGGGAACCTACAGCTGTATCATGAAATGATACAGCATAAAAGTAGTGTCAATACTTTGAATCTACTGAGTATGCGAGAGAAATATGAATGACATGAAAGAACTATCAACTGGACTAGTATGACATGAAATGACCAACTGCACTGCTGAAAATTGAATCAACTGATATAAAACTAACATGGTCAAAAATGACCCCAGCTGATGGTCATAAACACACCCTATGTCTGAAATACTAAGTCTATGATGTTGCACTAAACTGATCTGGACTGAAGAATCTGAGAGTAAACTGTACTAACTAATGGGAGAGTCTCTAATCAACATATAACCATGTGAGCTAGACGTGGAGTCCGATGTATACACCCCATCGGTAGGACCCAATATACCTTGCCAGGGTATAGAGGCATGAACTGGGTGATTATAAATGTTTGGGGCCAATCAGGCCAAGTAATACTGTAACCTACACTGGCAACGTAGTTCTGGGAACCTGGGTGTGTTGGAACCCCGGTCCGCTCAGTGCTAAGTCCTACTCCCACTAGAAATCCTATTCTGAACTACTAAGTTGATAGCTCGAAACTGGGGTCCAAGACTAGTCAGAGATGCATAATTGAAAGTACCCTGAGAGTCTTATCAGACCAGATACTGAAACTGGGTTCTAAGACTGGTCAGAGCTGCTTATCTGGAAGCGTTGTAACCGTCTAAAGAACAACTGAGGTTGAACTGGGGTCCTAGGGCTGGCCAGAGCTAGAACTGGAATGTCATTATCGCCTAATGGACCAAATAAAATAAATTCTGAGTCTAATTCTAATAAGTGGGAGGCACCACTGACACCTCGGAAAAAGACTGGTGTCAAACTGATTAGCTGACATTTCTGACTAACACTGGATGTTCTACTGCTTTAGCTGAAACTTAACTAACAATTCTGAATAATACAGAGTATATAGGCTTTCTGACTGAATCTGAATAACATACATGTAACTGAGTTTTTAGCACATAAAATCATTATAGAATCCCCTAACTATGAAGGATGCAGACAATTCTTAAGAATTCAAAGCTTAAGCCAGATTCTAAGCTCTGACTTTTCAAAATCTAGGGCTAAATTTCTAAATTTATTGAACAAGCATCATTTTAGTTACAAACTGGTGGAAAATAGTTACTATTAACATAGGATAGAATTCCACATGAAATAATCAAA
This sequence comes from Datura wrightii, assembly GCA_035772735.1. NCBI lineage: Eukaryota > Viridiplantae > Streptophyta > Magnoliopsida > Solanales > Solanaceae > Datura > Datura wrightii. Next base: position 90,398,645 of record JASDFA010000016.1, on the reverse strand, counting down.
GAACGATAGCAATATTCTCAAATTCGTAAACTCAGGGCTAGGGCTGAAAGTGAATAGAGGGGGGAGTTTTGGGGGACGCAAGGGGAGAACAATCTCCTCGCTGAATTCCCACATACCTAACAAAAAACTCGAAGAATTTCCTTAAGGAACTGAGAAGAAAAGGCTTCCCTAGTTGTTGCTCTTAAATGCTCTGAGAGAAATTCTGCGTACTTTTTCTTGGATGTTTGAGTGAGGAATGAGGGAAAGAACGCATTAACCCCACTAAAATGTCCAAAAATGAAGCTAAATTGACATGGTTTAGGGTCCAAAAGCGTAGAAAAGTCGAATTTTCCCTTAATGAAATTTCCCTAATTAATAGTTCTGGCCCCGACCACGAGTCGTACCACGAAGTCAGGACTCATGGTCACCAGTCGTGGTCACCTTACCATTTTTTTTCATCTTCTGAATCTGGTAACGACTGCACACCACAACTCGTAGTACCATCCTATGGGTCGTACTATCAGTCGTGGTATCATCCACCCATACAAACTACGACTTACCCATGACTCCTCATCACGACTCGTTGCTACATCCTACGAGTTGTACCAAGACCCGTGACGATTCACTCTGGCACCATTGAGAATTTCACCACGACTCCTATCCATAAGTTGTACCTACGCATCACGATTTGTAGGACCACCCGTGATATGACCTCAGGTTCCCGAAATTCATCATGACTCGAGTCACGGGTCGTAGGTCCTCACCACAATTCGTACCTCGAGTCGTTCTGGTGCAAAATTCCAGGTTTTTCTACAGTTTCCAACTTCAACTCCCGGGTCTATTCTTAGGCCCCTTTGGGGTATTACAATATCTCCCCCATGGAAACATTCATCCTCGAATGTAGGAAACAAGCAGCAACTAAAAACATACAATTACCATAAGCAAATACTGACCCTTAAAGCCGAAAACTAACGGAATGACTACCCCCGAAAAGAACTACATAGCTGAACTGAATTCAGACATAACATACATATATCATATCATAAAACAACCTTGCACGTGCGAACGGAACATGAAAAACTGATTAGAGGTTTGGGGAAAGAACCGATACCTCAAATTGAAACTAAGACAGTAGGGAACAAGTGGGGGTATTTAGCCATCATATCGGCTTCAGCTTCCCGCGTAGCTCCCTCAACATGCTGATTTATCCATAACACCTTTACTGAAGCTACTTCCTTGTTCCTTAATTTATGAATCTGATGGTCAAGGATCTGGACTGGTACCTCCTTATAGGTGAGACTATCCTTGACTGCCACGCTATCCAATGGCACCACAGAGGTTGGATCTCCAATACACTTTTTCAAAAGTGATACATGGAAAACTGAGTGTACAACTGCTAGTTCTGAAGGCAACTCTAGCTCATAGGCCACCTTGCCGATACGCCGCAAAATTCTATAAGGTCCCATATACCTAGGATTGAGTTTCCCCTTCTTTCCGAACCTCATTACCCCTTTCATGGGAGATATTTTTAGGTGTACCCATTCATTAACTGCAAACTCCAATTCTCTTCTCCGCACGTCAGCATAAGATTTCTGATGACTCTGGGCTTTTTTCAGCCTGTGTCAGATGAGCTGAACTTTCTGCATTGCCTCGTGAACCAATTCTGGCCCTATCAAAGTAGCTTCACGGACTTCAAACCACCCTATAGGAGATCTACACCTTCTACCATACAATGCTTCAAACGGGTCCATCTGAATGCTGGAATGGTAGTTGTTGTTGTACGCAAACTCGATCAGAGGCAAATGGTCATCCCAATTACCCTTAAAATCAATTGCACACGCTCTTAACATATCCTCCATGGTTTGAATGGTTCGCTCAGCTTGCCCATTGGTATGCAGATGAAAAGCCATTCTAAGCTTGACCTGGGTGCCTAGTCCCTTCTAAAAAGACCTCCAAAAGTGAGAGGTGAACTGTGCTCCCCTATCTGAAATGATGGAAAAGGGCACCCCATGAAGTCTGACAACTCCCGAATATAAAGTTTGTCATAGTCCTCCACTGAGTCTGTGGTTTTGACTGGGAGGAAGTGAGCTGACTTGGTCATCTGATCTACCACCACCCAGATTGAGTCATGCTACCAGCGAGCCCGAGGTAAACCTGTAATGAAGTCCATATTTACTTCTTCCAATTTCCACGTGGGTATACTGATGTCTTGGGTCATGCCTCTTGGCCTTTGGTGCTCCACCTTGACTTGCTGGAAATTCGGGCACTTAGCTACGAATTTGGCAATGTCCCTTTACATGTCGTTCCACCATTAAATGTCCCTCAAGTCGCTGTACATTTTAGTAGCACCCGGGTGAATGGAGTACCTCAAGCTGTGTGCTTCAGCCAATATTTGTTGTCTCAACTCATCAACATGTGGCACACACAACCTTCCCTGGTAACGGAGCACTCCATCTCCCCCTTGGGAGAAAGCCTCCTCTTTCTGAGAACCGCTTCCTTGAGTTTAAATAGAATTGAATCTTCATCTTGTCTGGATCTAACTTCAACCACCAGGGATGAATCCAACCCGCTTTGCATTACTACCCCACATTCGGCTGAGTCTACTAGCTGCACCCCTAACCAGGCTAGTCTGTAAATTTCTGTGACTAGTTCCCTCTTGTCTTCCTCAATGTGAGCTACACTTCCCATAGACCGTCTGCTTAGGACGTCAGCCACTACATTGGCCTTACCTGGGTGATACAAAACACTCATGTCATAATCCTTTAATCTAACCACTGTCTCTGACGCAGGTTTAGGTCCTTCTGGATGAACAGGCATTGAAGGTTCTTATGATCTGTGAACACATCCATGTGAGATCCGTACAAGTAGTGTCGCCATATTTTTAACGCGAATACCATCGCTGCCAGCTCCAAGTCATGAGTTGGATAATTCTTCGCATGAACTTTGAGCTGTCTGGAGGCATAGATTATCACTTTGCCCCGCTACATCAGAACGCAACCAAGTCCAACTCCGGAGGCGTCACAATATACCACAAACCCATCTGTTCCTTTTGGTAGGGTGAAAATTGGAGCAGTCGTGCATCGAGTTTTTAACTCCTGAAAACTCTTCTCACACTCATACGACCACTGAAATTTCACCTTCTTCTGGGTTAACTTGGTCAGAGGGGATGCTATGGAGGAGAAACCTTCCACAAATCGTCAGTAATAACCTGCTAAGCCCAGGCTACTCCTGATTTCGGTAGGGGAGGTAGGTCTGGGCCAATCTTTCATTGCTGCAATCTTGTGAGGATCTACCTGTATCCCCTCACTTGAGACCACATGACCCAAGAATGTCACAGACTTCAACCAGAATTCACCCTTGCTGAACTTGGCGAATAACTGGAGATTCTTGAGGATCTGTAATGTTATACTTAGGTGATTGGCATGCTCTTCCTCAATTCTAGAGAACACCAAAATGTCGTTGATAAATACAATGATGAACATATCTAAGTACAGCTTGAAAACCTTGTTCATCAAATCCATAAAGGTTGCTGGGGCATTTGTTAACCCAAAGGACATCACCACAAATTCATAGTGACCATACCAAGTTCTAAATGCTAGTTTCGGTATGTCACTCTCTCTAACCCTTAACTGCCCTGACCTGAGGTCGATCTTGAGAAACAAATGGCTCCCTGAAGTTTGTTGAACAGATCGTCAATTCTGGGTAGAGGGTACCCAGAACGGAACCTGGGGCTATCATAGCTGCCTCATCAACCTCAGACCATCCGATGAGAGATCTACACCTCCATCCCGTAAAGAGCCTCGAATAGTGCCATCTGGATACTGGAGTGGTAACTATTATTATAAGCAAACTCGATCAAGGGAAAATGATCATCCCAACTACCTTTAAAATCCATAACACATGCCCTCAACATATCCTCAAGGGTCTGAATGGTTCGTTCTGCTTGGTTGTCTATTTTCGGATGGAAGGTTGTACTGAGCTTAACTTGCGTCCCAAGTCCTTTATGAAAAGAACGCCAGAATTGAGAGGTAAATTGAGTACCTCGGTTTGAAATAATAGACAAGGGAACTCCATGAAGTCGAATCAACTCCCAAATATACAACTTAGCATAATCCTCCACTGAATTCGTGGTCTTGACCGGTGGGAAGTGTGCAGCCTTGGTTAACCTATCGACCACCACCCAAATGGAGTCGTATTGTCGGCGAGTACGGGGTAGACCCGTAATGAAATCCATATTTATTATCTCCCACTTCCAAGTGAGAATGCTAATATCCTGAAGTACGCCTCCCAGGCTTTGATGCTTGACTTTCACTTGCTGACAGTTGGGACATTTATCTACGAACTCTGCAATATCCTTCTTCATACCATCCCACCAATAGATTTCTCGCAAGTCCCGATAAATTTTCGTGGATCCTGGATGAATAGAATATCTGGTACCATGTGCCGCATGCAATACCCGAACTCTCAAATCATCAACATCTGGGATACATAGATGACCCTTGTGTCATAACACACCATCTCCCCCTTGGGAGAAAACCTCCACCTTTTGACTTACTGCCCCCTTCAGCTTCCTCAACATTGGATCCTCATCTTTCCTGGATTTAACATCAATCACCAAGGATGATTCTGACCCGTTATGTACAAAAATACCGCCATCGGTCGAGTCGATCAATCTAACTCCCAGTCTTTCTAGTCGGTTGACATCCTTAACCAACTCCTTTCCCTCATCCACGTGGGACACACTCTCCATAGAGAGTCTACTAAGCACATCCGCAACCACATTAGCCTTGTCTGGGTGGTAGAGGACAGTCATGTCGTAGTCCCTTTGGTAACTCCAACCACCTCCTTTGCCAAAGATTTAGATCTTTCTATGTGAACACATATTGCAAGATCTTGTGATCTGTAAATACATCCACATGGACCCTATACAAGTAATGCCGCCATATCTTCAATGCAAACACCACCGCGACCAACTCAAGGTCATGGGTCGAATAATTCTTTTCATGAACTTTCAGTTGTCTTGAGGCATATATTACCTTCCCAGACTACATCAACACATATCCCAGTCCGACCCTCGAAGCATCACAATACACTACAAAGCCATCAGTGCCCTCGGGTAAAGTCAACACTAGTGCTGAAGTGAGTCGGTTCTTTAACTCTTGAAAGCTTTTCTCACAAGCATACGACCATTGGAACTTCACCTTTTTCTAGGTCAACTTTGTCAGTGGGGCTGCAATTGATGAAAGCCCTCAACAAATCTTCAGTAGTAGCTAGCTAAGCCCAAGAAACTCCGAATTTCTAAATGATTCACCGGTCTAGGCCAATTTTTCACTGCCTCAATCTTCTGGGAATCTACTCTTATGCCCTCTCTTGATACCACATGTCCCATAAATGCCACCGAGTCTATCCAAAATTCTCACTTACTGAACTTTGCATATACATGACAATCCTTGAGGGTCTGAAGTATTACCCTCAGGTGAGCGGCATGCTCCCCCTCGCTCTGCGAGTATGTCAAGATGTCGTCAATAAACACAATCACGAACATATCCAAATATGCCTTGAACACCCTGTTCATCAGGTCCATAAAAGTTGCAGGGGCATTGGTTAGTCCGAAAGACATAACAACAAATTTGTAGTGACCATACCGAGTCTTGAAAGCTGTCTTCGATATGTCACTCTCCCAAACTTTGAACTTGTGATACTTGGACCTGAGATCAATCTTGGAGAAGCACTTGGCACCCTGAAACTGGTTAAAATCATCGATCCTGGGTAAGGGGTACCTGTTCTTGATGGTAACCTTGTTCAACTACCGATAGTCAATACACATGCAAAGGGAACCGTTCTTCTTTATAACAAATAAAACTCGTTCACCCCATGGAGACTGGCTCAGTCTAATGAAGCCCTTATACAAAAGATCCGTTAACTGATCCTTCAATTCCTTTAGTTCGACTGGGGCCATCCTATAGGGAGGAATAAAGATAGGCTGCGTAACTAGCAATAGATCAATACCGAAATCAATTTCCCTCTTCGGAGGAACACCTAGAAAATCATCAGGAAACACCTGCGGATAATCACACACCACCGGAACTGACTGAATAGTCAGGGTATGGGACTCTACATCCTTAACACTAACTAGGTGGTACATGCAACCTTTAGAGATCATCTTCTTGGCCTTAAGATAGGAAATGAACTGACCTGCTGGTACCGCCGAACTACCCTTCCACTCGAACACTGACTTACCCAGAAAACGAAATTCCACCATACGGGTCCTACAACTAATCGAAGCATAAAATGCAAACAACCAATCCATGCCAAGAATAATGTCAAAGTTAGTCACGGCTAACTCTACAAGGTCTGCGGAGGTAACCTTATGCAACACAGTGACCGGGTATTCTCTATATACCCGTCTAGCTATGACGGAATCACCAACAGGGGTCGAAACTGAAAAACGACTCTGACAAGGTCTCGGGACTAACTCCAAGGCTACTAGCAATGTAAGGAGTCACAAAAGACAAGGTAGCTCTCGGATCTAGCAAGGCATAAATATCATTATGAAATACACTCAACATAACAGTGATTACGTCTAGCAAAGTCTCCTGCTCTTAGCGCAAGGCAAGGGCATAGAATCGGTTTTGGCGCTATCTGCCACCTCCACTAGTTGATGCTCCCTGTGGAGCAGAATGGGTTGGAGCTGCTGCTGTCCTGGTGGTCTGTGCACGACCCCTATCATCACCTTGTCTAGCGTATGGGCATGCTTGGTGCATGTGCCCAGATCTACCACACCCATAATAGACATCTGAGCCAAGCAGCCACTCCCCGGTGTGACTCTTGTCGCACTTCCCGTAGGCTGGAGTGGTATACTCTAACTAGTTGCCCCTCTGATCCCTCGACCCTGAAGCCCTGCTCCTCTAGTCACCCCTGGGTCTAGATGGAACACTAGCTGATGATGGTGCTGGGGCTAGTGACCTCTAATGAAACTGCGGAAGGTAGCCACTACCAAACCTCTGATGTGAAAACCCACGGCTGTCCGTTTGAGCCCTCTTTGCCTCCCTCTCCCTCGCATGAGCCACCTCCATTTGTTGGGCGTACAACACTATGTGAGGAACTCATATATCCTGGTGGAGCATAGCAGTCCTACAATCCTTGTCTAAATAACCAGCCACACCCTAAATAAATTGACTCACCCGCGCCCTCTGATCCATCACTAACTCTGGGGCGTACTTTGACAAACGAGTGAACTCAAGCGAATACTCCAGAACTGTCATCTTTCCTTGCTTGAGGTTCACAAACTCAGTTTCCTTCAACTCCCTCATCTCCTAAGGGAAGAACCTGTCGAGAAAGGCCATGTGGAACTCATCCCAAATGATAGGGCCCGCTCCTGCTGCCCTGCTGTCCTTCCAGTTCTTGTACCAAATATGAGCGACATATTTTAGCTGATAAGAGGCCAAGTAAACAAACTCTCCATTTGTCACCCCCATAATCTGAGTGACCCTCAAGATCCCCTCAATAAACTCGTGTGGATCCTTATCCACCTTTGATCCCGTGAACTCAAGAGGGTTCATCCTCAAGAAGTCTCTAATCCGAGCCACCGCAGCATTGCCATTCTATAGGACCAGCGCAACAGCCTGCTGGTTGACCTGCGCGGTCAAGGCCTACGCCAATATCTGCATAGTCGCTCGACACTCAGCGTGGGTAGCTGGCTCCGGTGCCTGGGGCTCTTGAACAGGTAGAGCTTGCTGATGCCCATGGTCACTGCCATCTCTTGGCCTTCATCATTTCCATTCCTCCTTCCGTTCATTCTTCCAGGAGCCATAATTATGCAATCGCGAACCGCACGAGTTAGAAGGATGTAAAGGCTTTTTTTACCGCACGACATAGAACATGAAAGAAGGGGACATTTCCTAAATGTCTAGTAGCCTCTTCGTCATAAGTGTGGCACGCTTCACACCCATGAAAAAGACTCTACTTAATGAGACTTTCAGACACCCTAGGACACTTCAAAGCTATTACTCTGATACCAAGTTTGTCACGACCCGAACATACACCCAGATCGTAGACACGGGACAAGGGACCCCGAGGGACCCCAAGTCGACCCATGGCTCATGCATGCAACTAATATCATTCAAATAAGCAGAATAATAATCATAAAAGCATAGAGGAACATAATCATAACATAACATTGGAAAATACTAGACGTACATATAAGCTAAATACTACACATGGTCTGAAAACCTCTACAACATATGATAGGTTGATGGGACAACATTCCCAACTAACCCGAACAATACTGTACGTAAGAACATAAAAGTCGTCAACATGAGCACTCACCAATAAGTTGAGAATGTAAGTTGAGATGGACAAAGGATGAGGATGAGCCTGAGATCTGGACCCTGTATCATGAAACAATACAACATAGAAAGTATGCGGTCAGTATGTGGAATTTACTAAATATGAAAGGTAAATAAAACAGATATTTAAAAGTAAAATAAGACTCATAAATAAATGTAAGAGAAGCACATCATGCATATATCATAAGCCCGTAACAAAACATAAGGCTCAAGGCTTTTAAAAAGCTCATAAAACGTTCATAATCATAATCATTTAAACATTATCAAAACATAACTTGAGCCAATAACATACATATATCAATGCATAAAACATGTGGGAAAATGGGAGGACTCATCATAACTGACACCATCATGGTAAAGCCTTTCATGATGCCCAACTATCTCGCTCAAGTAGGCAGAGCCGACCCTAGCTTGCCAGGCATGGGTTTTGCATAAGGCGTGATATAACATTTGAGGGGATCATTATCAATACAACATATCATTTACAAATCCATGGTGGCATGTGGTTATGAGACACCTGCGTAGTCCTTTGAATGTCGGGCTGCTCGGTGCTAGACACGGCTCCCAGAAACATGCATATAGGCTCATACATAAATCAATAACATCATGCATTAAGATTCATTGGATATAATATAACATTTATCATCATTGATCCCCTTTAAAACATGCTTAGCAAAGAATCAAGTCCTTTTCATCGGCCAACATCATAAATCGATAAATCATGTAATTCACTTCATAAATCATAAATCATTCTTTAACATGTGGGAATTGCCCAATACTTCATCATATTCAATTCTTTCAAAATATGCTCATAAACATGGGTAACTTGAATTCATGCTTTTCCACCATCAATAAATTCAAAATATTGCATATTCATTGTAAATCATAACTTTCATGAACTTTCATCAAATGGGCATTTCGGATTTAAAAGCTTGAAACATGATTTTAAAAAAATAGTAATAAAACCTGCCCACATTCATAATTCAATAATGAAGACTCAATTAAATCATACCCATAAAGAGAAATCACAATTTCATGCATTTGAATAAATCCCCATAGACTTGAGTAGGAGGATTCATGATTTAAATTGAGATTTGAGCATGGGTGGGGAAGAATTTCACCCATTCTAAAATCGTACATACCTGGAAATGGATTGACTCAAAGTTCCTTGAACACCCACAAAGAAATTGATGGAAACTTGGGGAAGAAGACCTTGAATCTCACAAAAATCTCTCTAAAGTTCTTGCATGAGAATGAGCATGCAATAAGGACTTAACTCCTCTTATCACACTCAGAAAATATCCAAAACCACGTAGTTTAGGGTCTAAAAGCGTGGAAAATTTAAAAATGCCCTTAAAATTATTTCCCTAAAAACTGACCCGGACGGACCAACGACTGACCCAACGGGTCGTGGCAACATACCACGAATTGTGGTATCGAGTCATCGGGTGCACTGCCTAATAACACATCTCAGATCCTTCCCACGACTCATCAGGACGAGTTGTTACTTCAAACAACGGATCGTTGAATCGACCGTCGTCAACTTCTTGACCAACCTGACTTCCCTTTCCATGAGCCTCACCACGACTCGTGGTTCCCTCCAACGAGCCGTGGTCTACATCCGTTGTAAGCACTGGACATTTCAACCCACAAACAATGACTTGAAACAACGGGCCATCACTTTTCACCACGGATCATGGGATGCCCCATGGGTTCCCCATCAGCCTAAGTTCAGTCCTTCTAACGACTCGTTGTTCTTGCCAACGAGTCGTTACACCATCCGTTGTCACCACTGCCTCCCTGAACCCCCATTCCACAAATGCTTTTGATGACTCGTGGTATCCACCCACGAGTCGTTGAGTCGTCCGTTCTGTGATGTTTTTGCCAGTTTTCTGCATCTTTCAAATTAAACTCCTGGGTCTATTCTTAGGCCTTTTCGGCGTATTACATTAGTCCCACTCATTGGTTCAAGGGGAGGTCTGGCAAGTTTCTGGACCTGGGATACAACGGACAACAGGATGACTCGTTACTCCTTCCAATGGGTCGTCCTATGCCTCGTTGTTCCCCGAAAAAAATCTCAAGATAGACAATGATTTAGAAGATGGTTCGTTATAGCTGATAGCGACTCATTGTTTGGGTCGTTCTGTGACAAAAATTTTCTGGTGCTTTCTGGTATTTTGATGCAAAGTTTGAGTTTGGTCTAGGAAAGTTCTGGGGTTTTACAATATGATACACTTTTACTTTATTTTCAGGGATATTAGGTGTTGAAATTGAAATGTGCAAAAGTAGTTTAAAAATTACAGAAAAAGGGATAAGTATAGATCACAGTACGAGCTGTACCATTCTGGTATGAGCCGTACTGAGAATCATGGAAAAGTATAGAAGATTTTCTGAACCAAGGAGTTAAAGTACGACCCTTGATATGAGTCATACCAAGGTAGTCGTGATAAACTTCAAAGGAAATTACATCGAGTCAGTTTCCTGGTACAAGTAGAAACCACAAGTCATATTATCTACCTATGACCCGTACCATGGAGCCGTGGTGAACTTCAGAAGAATTGAAGAAAGGCAGAACTCAAGGTATGATAAGTAGTCACGAGCCGTAGGATGAAGGTATGAGCCGTAACAAGCTACTAGTGGAAATAATTAGAGGATTCCAGATGTTTCAGGTTCAAATCACGACAAGACAGTACAACTCATAGGTTTATGATACGAGTCGTACCAGTTTCCAACACTTAGTTCAGAAGTGCCAGCCAATGTACGAGTAAAGGTACGACCAGTACAATCATGGTATGAGGTCGTATGTAAAGTTGACAGCAGTTTAAATAGTATCCCTGTCAATTTAGGAAAAGTTTCTAATTATTTTTATAAATATTTTTCTAGGTTATTTTTGTTAAGGGAGAACAAAATACGATCGTAAAGAGAGGTTTTTGACTTTTGGGATTATTGAGAGCAACTTTTAGGAGATTTCTTGTTTTGATTCTTCCATTATTGTTGCATTGTTCTTTACTAATCCTTGAAAAACTCAAGTGGGTTTTCTTCCAATCATCTTTGTAAGTTCTAGATTATGTTTTGTCCATGAATGCTTATTCTCTTACAATTATGAGAGGCTAAAACCTCTACAACTAGGATTATGGGAACCATGGTGAATTAACAAACTAGGGTTTTCACAAAGTGATTCTAACCAATGCTAATGCTTGTATTGTATTCTCTTCGTCTTTAATGTTTCTTAATGGAGCGCAACATTAGGATTTGCCTAAATTCTTTACTTGCTTGAATCTAGAGAAGTAGAGATTAAGAAAAGAGAATTGCAACAAATCCATGATCTTATTGGTTCTTATTGGTCATTAAATGACTTGAGCTGCGATTGCGGGATAGTTAATTTGGAACAACTTGATAACGGTTGAAGTGAAATCACCATGAGACCTAATCCGGTGATTGAGTATAGTTATCCAATAGGGATGAATAAATCATTTGGATAAGCCCTAGATATCAGTTCTACAAGTAAGCATTAGGAAAGATCACTAATGTAAAAACCTGAAGTCGTTATGAATCCATGGGGAACACTTTTCCCTAGTTATTTGCATTAACTTGATAAACTATAATTAAATCTCATCATTGTTACATATTTTCTTTTATAAAACCTCCCTTTTGGAAATACAGACATAAAAGCATAAATACTAGCATTATTCTATATCTTGACCTTATTCCCTTTGGGATCGATCCCAACCTAGTTGGGTTCTTTATTGACAATGTCCGCTTCATACTTTTACAAGAGTGTGAGTTTGAGCGTTATCATCTCACACTATCGATGCTGTCGCATTCCCATTCTGGTGGACATAGGCCACTGCCTGCTGATTGACCTGGGCTATCATAGCCCGAGCCAATATCTGACAAAAGCGGCCCTAAACTCAGCATGAGTAGCCTACTTGAGCAAGGGATTCGCTAAAGCTGGTAAGGTTGGATGATGCCCATCTCCATTACCATTACTAGACACGAGATAGATCTTCCAAAGAACAAGGCCTTTTTTGAATAAGCCCATTCATTTGGGACCCTGCATATCCACTCTTTTTTGCCATTTCCATTTCCATTTCTTCTTCTATTGACTCGGCAGGGAGGCATATTTCTTCAAATGCATATAGCACGAGTTAGAGGAGTAGAGAGATGTATTTCATCCCATGACATAAATCATGAAAGAAGGGAAATTTCCTAAAACATTTAGTAGCCTTTACCCCATAATGTGGCACGCTTCACACCCATAGAAAGTACTCCACTTAATGCGGCTTTCAAGCACCCTAGGACACACCTAAACCTTTACTCTGATACCAAGTTTGACATGACTCGAGTTGAGACCCCGGATTGAGACACGAGACCTAAAACCATGAATGGCTCCACCTAACCCATGGAACATACATAGCATGATTTGGGAGCATAGATATGTAGAATTAAAGCATAAACATAATGTAAGTGGAAGTCTAGAACATATTGCATAAAAACATAAGGAAAGACTAATGGTCAACAACGTTGATCATCTACTACATAACTGTTTGAAAGCCTCCATATGTAAGATGAGCTAATAGGAAAACACCCCCAAATAGCTCACTAATTCTGAAACTACAAGCCATAGACATAAAGCATAAACTGATAAATGTCTTCGAATGATGTGGACTCACCAAAACTGGGACAGAGCTGGACTAATTAGGGGCGAGCCAACGACGGGACTAAGATGTATTACCTGAACCTATATCATGAGACAATATAGCATAGAGTATGTAGTCAATACTTTGAATATACTTAGTATGCAAGGTAAGTAAAACATGTTAGAAAAATCAATAAAGAGATCATGAATGTAGGATAGTATAAAACATAAGATTTACATAATGGCTCACAGCTTCCAAGACTGTGACATAAAGATGAATATTTTCACAAATAAAACCTCGTAAAGCATGTTTTGAGCCAAAATACCATAAGTCGTAATATCATAAGGAATTAACATAATAATGTATAGAATTAAGGAACAATTGGAGATTCTTATAAGAGACATACCCCATGTCAACATACATGGAGTCCGCCTTGTAAAACCCTAGTAGGGAGTGTGTCCATACCTTTCCAAGTGTAGGACCATGAAAAGGAATGATATCACTAATGGGTGGCCCATTAGGGCATGGGATACATTCTCGTGGACGACCCCTTCATGGTTATGTTAGCATGTAATTCTAAGACCTGGATATGCTGGAACCCCGACCTACTTGGTGCTAAATACTACTCTGAAAACATAATATAGAGCTCATATTATAATCATGAAACATGGGTTTACATGGATAGTTTAAATCAGGAATTCATAATATGAGCTAGCCATAAAATAGTGTCGATGATAGGCCATGATACATAGACTTGAATTTCGTGAAAATCATGCATAATGGGGTAAAATCATCATATCTTGTAAATAATGGGTTAATGAGGAATTCTAGTAGAAAACATGCATCATAGTTATAATTCATAGCTTGAATCTTAGGAAACTTGAAATCATAAGAGAATCATAGAAATTCATGTAATTAGAGTCAAACGCTAGTAATTTATAAAATCATACTTGAGACTTGAAATATATAGATTCATGAGGTATTTGGTAAGGGACATGTAATCATAATCATAGAAACATAAATTGAATTACAAGGAGGCTGATTTCATGGAAGAGCATGAGAGAATTCATCACTAACAAGTTTAGCCCTAGATTTTCAAAAGTTAAGCATGGGAGGTGGGGATCATGATTTTAACTTGGAAAGTGCATGAGAGTGGAGTAAGCCCCTCATTCATAGCCCCATATACCTAGGTAAAGAACTCCTAAACTTGTCTTGAAAACCTAAGAAGATTGGAAGAGAATTTGGTAAAGAACCCTAGCTTTGATCTTGAGAGAAAATTCCAACTAATGCTCTTTGAAGGGAATGAATAATTTAGCTAAGTTAAACCCCTTTAATTTGACCCTTAGGAAGCCCAAAATGACGTCATTTATGAGTTAAAATAGGAGTTTACCAAAATTCCCATGGACTATTAAGTTTTTAAACTAACTGGCAGAACCAACAACCTACACAACAGGTCATGATCCCAAACAACGAACCGTTGGTCCGTCTATTGTTTCCCCTTCTTCCTCCAAAATTCTCTAAATTTGCTTCAACAACTCCAGACAATAACCCATTCAATCAAACACCGATCTGTACAATACCTTCTGGGCAAATTTCTGACAACTCTCTCGAACACCGAACAACGACCAAAACAACGGCTCATTGGTCTGTTGGACGAATCATTCTGAGAGTCATTGTTTAGTCCTGGTGTTCTCTTCCTACTATTTTCTTCTATGAGTCTCAGGTCTGATCTAAGGGACTTTTGGGGTGTTATAGAGAACAATTTTTCTTCCACAAGAAAAGGACTAGAGTACCCCAGGGGGACTTAGCAGGCTTGATGAAACCCTTATCCAAGAGATCCTTCAACTCTTTAAGATCAGCTAAATCCATTCTATAAGGAGGAATGGATATGGGTTGCATAATAGGGAGAAGGTCTATCCCAAAGTCAATCTCCCACTTAGGAGGGACTCCTGGTAGATCATCTGGGAATACCTCTGGATACTCACAAACAACTAGGGATGACTGAAGAGTCAGGGTTTCAGAATTAGAATCCTTAACTCGAACTAAATAATATACACAACCCTTGGAAATCATCTTCCTAGCCTTAAGGTAGGAGATAAAGCGACCTACAGGCACTGTTGAACTACCTTCCCACTCTAAGACTACTTCACTTAAAAATTGGAACTCTAATGATCGGATTCTAAAATTGACTGAAGCATAACAATAGTAAAACCAATACATGACAAAGATAACATCGAAGTCAGTTATGTCTAGCTCTACTAGATAGCTGAGGTGACTTTCTGGAGAACTATAACAGGGTAGTTTCTGTATATCCTTCATGCTAAGACTGACTCACCGATATAAGTAGAGACTGAGAAGGGTATTGAGAGGATTTTGGGACCAAAAAATGAAATTCATAGAATTATAAGGAGTCACAAAGGATAATGTGGGCCTTGGATCTAGCAATGCATAAATATTAAGGTAAAAAACTCGTAACATACCCGTGGCAACATTTGCTGAGCTTTCCTACTCCTGGTGTAATAAAAGTGCATAGAAATGATTCTGGCGCTATCCGCTACCTTTACTAGATGATGCGCATTGCTAGGGTGGGCGAGCTGCTGGAGTTGATAAAGAGGTGGCTAGGGAACGACCTCTACTGTCACCCTGTCTAGCTAAAGGACAATCCTTGATTTTGGGTTTGGGCTTACCATACTCGAAGCAAGCATTAGAACCAACCAAGAACTCTCCAGGGTGGTTCCTACCACACTTCTTGCACACTGGGAATGTGCTTTCTCCAGAAATACTCCCCTGAGTCTTAGAGCCTAGCACCCTACCCCTCTGATCATCTCTGTCCTGGATGGAATACTAGTTGATGATGGAGCTGGGGCTGATGACCTCTGATGAGACTATGATCGATTCCCACTGATAATTCTCAAACCACACCCCTGTAAAAGTATGAAGAGGACATTTTCAATTGTAACAACCTAAGAGTTTCTCTGATCAGGCCCCAGAGTTAGATGATGTTTAGTAGTTAAACAAGCAGAAATTTCTCAAAATGACTTGTCCAACGAGTCGTGGGTTGCTTTAACGGTCCATTAGATTGAGTCATGAGAAGAGTTTCAAAAAAACTTCAAGAGGGTTTTCATACCATGGAAGCAAGCAATAAGTCTTTGTGAGGAACAACGAGAAGTTAGATGGAGCCATGGTGAGCTAGCAGACCAGATCTCCTAGAAACAAGAGCCAAGTGACAACCCATTGGTTGTTGTGATGGGTTATCCTAAAGAGTCAGTGGTTAGAGCTCAGAAAAGGATTTTGTTTCTAGTTCAGTGACAACAAACGATTACCACAAGTCGTTAGGTGAAGTAATGACCCGTCACGTTGGTCGTTGGAAGGATTTCAAGGGTTGGACCAGTGATGACGAAGGAAGGTACTGACGGGTCATTGGATCAAGTAACGACTCGTCCTGTTTGTCATTGGTCGAAGAAGCAGAAGCCGGGAAATTTTTTTCCCCGGTGGGAACGGATGGCCACCATGCGCCGTGGTAGGGACCAATGACTCATGGTCACTGATCGGACAGGTTTTAATTTTAAACTTAGGGGTACTTCGGTAAAGTCCTATACTCCCAGTTTTTAAATGGCATTGTTTTGGGTATTGTAAGGATTGAATTAAAGGGGTTTCACAAGCCTAAGCCCCTCATCCTTCAAAACCATCCGTAGAAGTTTACTTTTTCTTTTTCTCTCAAGCTCAAGAACATCTAGGGTTTTCTTTCAAGAGATGCAAGCTTCAAGATCTGTAAGGGAGCCTTTTAATCAGGTATGTGGGACTTCAACAAGGATCTCTTTTCATCCTTGTGTCCCAATTTTTATACTAAAAACCTAATCCCTTGATTTTCTAGAAAAGCATGCTCTAAGGTTTCGATTTATGCATGAGTTCTCATATGTCATCTATGAATTCTGAGACTCATCATGATGAATATCTGTGTATGCTTACGAAGTTACTTCCATGTTCTCGAATATGTACATGATATGGAATAACATGGTTAAAGAATCTCCACTATGATTTTTGTAAATTTTTAAGTAAGGTTTCATTAAATATTCACATGCTCTTACCATGAATTCATATATATGTTTAAAGAATGAGTCGATCATATGGGTTTCCATAAATCTAGAATATATGTTTTAACATATGTGTTGAAGCATGATTAGAACTTATGGGCTTTGATGAATATGAAGTATGCAAATGTTTTCACAATGATTTCAGTGTATATGTTTAAAGTATGACTTGAACCTATGGATCCTGCAAAAATCTAGAATATATGGCTTATACTATGATTTCAAGATTTAAATGTTATGAATTTTTGAGGATAAAGCATGATAATGATTTTTTTTCAGAATTTCGGGCTGGTTGATAGCTGAAGTAGCCTTGATTAGACTTTTAATGAGTTCAACATGATGTAATTAGTTGAATAGTCAGGTCTCTAATTAGCTGAAGTAGCCTAAATTGGATGAATGATGACAATTTAGTGTCCTCTATGTCATATCATAATTGGGACTCTCAATAGCCAAGAATGCTTCCCTTAATCAGCCAGGGGTAGCTGAGAGTGTTTCTCTTAGTCAGTCAGGGACTCTCAATAGCTGAGAATGTTTCCCGATGTCCATTCGAGGACTCTCAATAGCTGAGAATGTTTCCCTTAGTTAGTTAGGGACTCTTAATAGCTAAGAATATTTCCCTTAGTTCAATCAGGGACTCTCAATAGCCGAGAATGTTTCCCTTAGTGAGTCAGGGATTCTCAATAGCAAAGAATGCTTCCCTTAGTCCAGTTAGGGACTTTCAATAGCCGATAATATTTCCCTTAGTCAGTTAGGGATTCTGAATAGTAGAGAATGTCTCCCTTAGTTATGATATCAGTCAGCTCAGTGTTGTATAGTTTCAGACTTCAGTTTTAATTAGTCTTAGTAGAATTCAGTCTCAATTATCAGCAGTTAGTCAGTACAGTGTATGATATCAGTTACAGCTTCAGTTCTCAGTATATGTACAACAAATGACCCTTATGCATCAATTTGATTGTACTTCAATAAATGTGTTAAAATAAAAGCCTTATATTAATATATATGTATCTCAGATAGGGTTGTTGTATTTCAGTTCAGTTATAGGCCCAGTGATGTATTCAGTTTACTTCCTTTTGTATACTTGCGTGTTTTAGATTATTTACACTTCCCGCATACTCAGTATATTCCAGGTACTAACCGCATACTTTATGTGCTATATCATTTCATGATATAGATTCAGGTTTCCAGACTCAGCCACATGTTAGATACGCTCCATTCCCATCTCAGCTACTTATGGTGAATCCTCATATCTCGAGGACGCGATCTATGTTTCCTATTTCAGTTATGTTTCAGTTTTTAGACTTTAGGAGTTAGCTGGAGGCTTGTCCCAGCAGCTCATCAGTTTAGTAGAGGCTTTCAGACTTGTATAGATAGATTTAGCTTTTGTATCAGAGTTTTATTTGATTAGGTTCTTACAGGTTATGGTTAGACTCTTTCAGTTAGCTTCCACTCGGTTATGGTTCTGTTAGCTGTTGTATTGCTAATGTAATTCTATGATCATGCCTTGGGTTGACTTGGAACCTCTCAGGTTTCCTTGTCCATGTATCGATCTGGGCCTATGTTCGGGTCATGACATCAATAAAAATCCCAACGAGGTTGGGGTCAATCCCACAAGGTATACGGTCAGGATGTAGAATAACATTAGTATTTATGCTTTTAGTATTTCCTAATGGGTGTCTTAAAGAAAGAATTAAGTAAGAAAGTAGTAGATTGTGGTTTTGATCAAATATATGCAATAAACTAGGAAAGTGTTCCCTATGGATTCATAACAACTTCGGGTGTCACGACCCCAGAGTACAACCGGATCACACAAACTGGACAAGGAGCCCCGAAAGACTCCAAGTCAACCCATGGCGTGAGCATATATCTAACTCATAAACATAAGGCAAAAGACTTAACTTAAAAATCATGAAATTTAAATGAAAACGTGACATGAAATATTTAAGAAACGGGAATACATAATCCGAGCATAAATAACGGAATACTACAATTAAGTCTGAAAGCCTCTAATCTTAATAGACGCGTTGAAGGGACAAGACCCCAACCAATCCCAGCATTCTGAAAACAAAAGATAAACGAGGTCTAAACATGAAGCCCACGAATCATGAGGACTCACCATTGAAAGATGAGGGCAGAACTGAGAGCAAGCTAGGAACGATGCTGAACCTGCGAACCAGACCTGAAAATATATGGGTTAGTACTTGGAAGGTACTGAGTATGCAAGGTATGTTTAACAATACTTAAAAACATAAAAGTTAAAGGAGTGGGGACATCATGATCATAAGACTGAAATCGTAAGTATGTCATAAGGCTCAAGTTTTCCAAAATATTCGTAAACCTGTTATAGTCATAACATGTGATAAAAACATATCATAAAACATAACTTGAGCCAAAAGAACATAATCATACATGCATTAAAACCATGAGGAACAATGGGAGATTTCTATAACTAACATACCCCATACGAGCACACAAGGAGCCTGACCTGTAAACCTAGTCAGGAGGTCGTCCGTACCTTACCAAGGGTATGAACAATGAAAGGCGTGATATCACTCATGAAGGCCCCATAAGGAATAGGGGACAATCACTGAGGAGGTCCCAAACATAACCTACGGTGGCTCGTAGTTCTGAGATTCGGGGCATAACCTAGGCCCCGAACCTACTCGGTGTTAAGTACTACTCCCAAAACATGCAACATGCTCATAGAAATTCATACACGACAGTATGACTAGTTAAATCGTGATAATCATAACATGCTTGAAAATTCGTAATATTAGCCATGGAATTGGGCTCGTGAATCAGCCAAAATCATAGTTCACAAATAATAAGTGACATGTGGGCATTGCCCATAGTTTCAATCATACAAGAAATGCTTAACTTTAGAGGAAGCATGATCATAATAATATGAGTAATTGAAAACTTGAAGACATGCTTAAAATTTAAGAAAAATTTGTATTATGCTTGTGGAGTCATCATGACCATGAATTTTACAAACCAATTCCTCATAATTGGGCATCTAAACTTTTAGGGGTTAAATCATAAAAATATTGAATACACAAGTAAATTCAGCTCAAATAACTCGAAATTCATAAGTTAGGCATACTACAACAAGCTCATTTCAAATATCAAGGAATCATGCAATTTGATAAAGACCCATAAGGTTTTGGTAACTTCAAACATAGAATTAGGGAGAAATTGGGCATGGTTAGGGACTAAACTACCCATTCAAAACCCCACATACCTGAAATTACTTGCTTCTTAACTCCCTTGAAAAACCCTAGGTGGAAACTTGAAGAGTTGAAGAAGAACCCTTGAATCTCCTCCTACTCCCTTCTCTAGTTCTTGCAAATGCCAAATGAGACTTAGCATGAGCTTTTACTCCTTAAATGACCATGTCCTGACCTCATAACGACATGATTTAGGGTCAAAAAGCATACAAAAGTCGAATTCTCCCTTAATGAAATTTCCCTGAAAAACATATCTGGCCTCGACCACGACTCATACCATGAGTCGTACCATGAAGTCACGGCTCGTGGTCACCTCACCACTTTTCAATCTTCTGGATCTGGCCAAGATTCACATACCACGAATCATAGTACCATCCTACGGGTCGTACTGTCAATCGTGGTACCATCCAGCCATACCGAACATGACTTAACCACGACTCTTCATCACGACTCGTTGCTACATCCTACGAGTCATACCATGACCCGTGATGACTCACTCTGGCACCACTGAGAATTTCACCACGACTCCTAACCATGAGTCGTACCTACGCGTCATGAACCATAGGACCACCCGTGATATGACCTCAGGCTCCCAAATTCATCACAAATTGAGTCACGAGTCATAGGTCCTCACCACGATTCGTACCTCAAGTCGTACTGGTGCAAAATCCTAGGTTTTCTGCAGTTTCCAACTTCAACTCCCGGGTCTATTCTTAGGCCTTTCTGGGGTATTACAATATCTCCTCCTTGAAAACATTCATCCTCAAATGTAAGAAAAAATCAGCAAACAGAAACACACAATTACCATATGAAAATACTGATCATTTAAGATGAAAACTGACGGAGTGACTACCCCCCAAAAGAACTACATAACTGGACTGAATTCAGACATGACATACATATAACATATCATAAAACAAATTTGCGCGCATGAATGAAACATGAAAAATTGATTAGAGGTTTAGGGTAAAAATTGTTACCTTAAACTGAAACTGGGCCGGTAGGGAACAAGTGGGGGTATTTATCCATCATATCCGCTTCAGCTTCCCACGTAGCTCACTCAACATGCTGATATCTCCATAACACCTTTACTAAAGCTACTTCCTTGTTCCTCAGCCTTCGATCCTGACCATCCAAGATTGCAACAGGGATTTCTTCATAACTAAGGCTATCCTTCACGCCAACACTTTCCACTGGAACCACCAAGGCTGGATCTCCTATGCACTTTTTCAAGAGCGATACATGAAATACGGGATGAACTGAAGCCAACTCTGAAGGTAACTCTAACTCATAAGCTACCTTACCCACTCATCTCACAATTCGGTGGGCCTATATAGTGGGGGCTGAGTTTCCCTTTCTTTCCAAATCTCATTACTCCCTTCATGGGAGATACCTTCAGAAAAACCCAATCATCGATCTTGAACTCAAGCTCTCTTATCCTCACATCCACATAAGACTTTTGGCGACTTTGAGCATTTTCAGCCTTTCTCTTATTAACTGAACTTTCTCCATAGCCTCATGGACTGAATTTTTACCCATTAACGAAGCCTCACCGAATTCAAACCACCCAATGGGCGATCTACACCTTCGCCCATAAAGAGCCTCGAACGGTGCCATCTTAATGCTGGAGTGATAGCTGTTGTTATAGGAAAAACTCAATAAGAGGCAAATGCTTGTCCCAACTACCCTTGAAGTCAATAACACAAGCTCTCAACATGTCCTCAAGAGTCTGGATAGTCTGCTCCACCTGACAATCTGTTTGCAGATGAAATGCCATGCTAAGCTTGACTTGGGTGCCAAGTCCCGTTTGAAAAGATCTCCAGAACTGAGAGGTGAACTGAGTACCTCTATTTGATATAATGGATAAGAGAAATCCATGCAATATAACCAACTCTCAGATGTATAACTTAGCATAATCTTCTACTGAATCAGTGGTTTTGACTGGTAGGAAATGAGAAACCTTGGTCAACCTGTCGACCACAACCCAAATGGAGTCATACTGTCTATGAGTGTGGGGTAAATTTGTTACAAAGTCCGTATTGATTTCTTCCCACTTCCAAGTAGGAATGCTGATATCTTAGAGTACACCCCCCATCCTCTAATGCTCGACTTTCACTTGTTGGCAATTAGGGCACTTGGCTACGAATTCTGCAATATCCCTCTTCATGCCATTCTACCACTAGGTTTCTCGCAAGGCATGATACATTTTGGTGGAACCTTGATGGATAGAATATCTAGATCCGTGAGCCTCATGCAACATCCGACTCCTCAGATCCCCCACGTTTGGAACACATAAGCGACCCTGATACCGAAGCACACTATCTCCCCCTTTGGAGAAGACTTCTACCTTTTGATTTTGGACAGCTTCTTTCAACTTTACCAATATTGGATCTTCATCTTGTTTAGCCTTCACCTCCATTACCAAGGATGACTCTGACCCGTCCTGAACTACTACCCTACCATCGGTCGAACTAGCTATTTAACTCCCAACCGTGCAAGTCGATGTACCTCATTTACCATCTCCTTCTTGACTTCACTCACATGTGACACACTTCCTATAGAAAGTCTAGTAAGGGAATCTACTACCACATTAGCCTTACCCGGGTGGTAAAGGACACTCATGTCGTAGTCCTTAAGTAGCTCCAACCACCTCCATTGTTGAAGATTTAGTTCCTTTTGTGTGAGCACATAGTGTAAGATCTTATGGTCTGTGAATACATCTACATGAACCCTATACATGTAGTGTCGCTATATCTTTAAAGCAAATACCACTACTGCCAATTCAAGATCATGGGTTGGGTAATGTTTCTCGTGAATTTTCAACTGTCTAGAAGCATATATTATGAATTTCCCATGCTGCATCAATACACACCCCATTCTGACTCTCAAAGCATCGCAATATACCATAAAGACAACGGTACCCTCTGGTAAAGTCAACACCGGTGCTGAAGTGAGTCTGGCCTTCAATTCCTGGAAGCTCCTCTCACAAGCCTCCGACCATTGGAACTTCACCTTTTTCTGAATCAATCTAGTCAGTGGGGCTGTAATGGATGAGAAATCTTCCACGAACCTCCGATAGTAACCCGCTAATCCCAAAAAGCTCATGATCTCAAAAGGTTTACTGGTCAGGGCCAGTTCTTTACCGCCTCTATTTTCTGGGAGTCCACCCTTATACCTTCGCTTGACACTACATGTCCTAAGAATGAAAACTAATTTCAACCAGAAATCACATTTGCTGAACTTGGCATATAACTGGTTATCCTTGAGGGTCTGAAGTGCTACCCTCAGGTGTGCGGCATGCTCCTCCTCCCTCCTGGAGTATATTAATATGTTGTCAATGAACACGATCACAAACATGTCCGGATATGCCTCAAATACCCTATTCATTAGATCCATAAAAGCTGCAGGGGCATTGGTTAGTCCAAAAGACATAGCAATGAATTCATAATGGCCATATCGGGTTCTTAAAGCAGTCTTTGGGATGTCTCTCTCCCGAACCTTAAGCTGGTGATACCCGGACTTGAGATCTATCTTAGAGAAATATTTGGCACCCTGAAGCTGATCAAATAGGTCATCAATCTTGTGTAAAAGGTATCTGTTCTTGATGGTGACCGTGTTCAACTGCCTATAGTCAATACACATCCGAAGAGAACCATCTTTCTTTCGGAAAAACAACATCGGGGCACCCCATTGGGACTTACTTGGTCTAATGAAACCCTTATCCAGCAAATCCTTCAACTGCTCCTTTAACTCTTTTAGATCGGCTGGGGCCATTCGGTTAGGGTGGAATTGATATGGGCTGCGTGTTGGGTAAAAGATCAATCTCAAAATCAATCTCCCTCTCAGAAGGAACACTGGGTAGGTCATTTGGAAATACCTCGGGATATTCACATACCACAGGGACTGAATGAATTGTCGAGGTCTCGTACATGACATCATTAACCTTAACCAAATGATAAATACAACCCTTGGAAATCATTTTCTTGGCCTTGAGATAGGAGATAAAGCGACCTACAGTTACCGCTGAACCACCCCTCCATTCAAAAATTGGTTCACTTGGAAATTAAAATTTCAGCGCTCGAGTTCTACAGTAAGAAGCATAACATGCAAACAACCAATCCATTCCCAAGATGACGTCAAAAATCAGTCATAGCCAATTCTACTAAGTTTGTGGAGGTAAACATATGCAATACTGTAATGGGGCAACCTCTATATACCTATCTTGCTATGACTGAATCACCAACCAGTGTAGATACAGAAAATAGTTCTGACAAAATTTCAGGACTGACTCCAAAGTGACTAGCAATGTAAGGTGTCACAAAAGAAAGTGTGGCTCCCGAATCTAAAAAAGAATAAACATCAATATAAAAGACTCGCAACATAACCCGTAACCACATTAAGAGAAGTCTCATGCTCCTGCCGAGAGCAAGGTGCATAAAATCGGTTCTGGTGCTGACCGCCAGCTGGACCAGTCGAAGTACCCTGCTGAGTAGGACGTGCCATTGGAACTGTAGAACCAGCTGCTGAAGTGCGGGCTCCATCATCCCCTGACCTGGCTACGGGGCAATCCCTGAGTCTGTGTCCGAGTTTTCCACACCCGAAACAAGCATCTGAGCCCACCAAACATTTCCCTGGGTGATTCTTGCCACAGTTAGCACAAGATGGAAAAGTGCGCTCTGTACGCATGCTATTCTAACCCCTCGAACCTGAGGCCCTGCTCCTCTTATCGTCTTAAGGCCTGGATGGGGTACTGGCTGAAGATGGTTCTAATGTAATGGACCTGTGTTGGGACTGCTGGTGAGGCCCACCCCCTGGCCTCAGCTGGGAGAACCTATGGCTATCAGTTTTGTCCCTCTTGTCCTCTCTCTGCCTCACATGAGCTACCTCCATCTACTGGGCATAGAGGACTATCCGTGGGTAGTCCATATCCTGATGAAGCATGGCTCTTCTGCAGTCCTTGTCCAGATACTCGGCTACTTCCTGCACGAATCTGCTCACCTTCGCCTTATGGTCCATCACTAACTCCAAGGAATACTTTGACAGGCCAGTGAACTCAAGTGAATATTCTAGCATCGTCATCTTTCCCTGTTTGAGGTTAACAAACTCGGCTTCTTTCAATTCCCGCATCTCCTGAGGGAAAAACCTGTCGAGAAAGGCCATGTGGAACTCATCCCAGCTAATAGGGCCTGCTCCCACTGTCCTGTTGTCCTTCTATTGCTTGAACCAAATATAAGAAATCTCTTTCAGCTGATAAGAGGCCAAGTCAATGCACTCCTAATTTGTCACCCCCATCACCTAAGTGTCCTTCAGGATCCTTTCAATGAACTCTTGTGGATCCTCATCCACCTTTGACCCTATGAACTCAGCAGGGTTCATCCTTAAAAAGTCCCTGATCTGGGCTGCCGCTGCATTGTCGTTTAGTGGGAAATGCACAACATCTTGCTGGTTGACTTGAGCGGTCAAGGCCTGTTCCAACATTTGAATAGCCACCCGAAACTCGGCGTGGGTAGCTGGCTCTAGTGCCTGGGGCTCCTGAGCAGGTGGCGCTTGCTGATGCCCATTATCATGGCCACCCTCGTGGCCTTCATCATTTCTATTCCTCCTTCCATTTATCCTTCTGGGAGCCATAATTTTATGCAATTGCGAATAACATGAATTAGAAGGATGGAGAGATTTTAACCGCACGGCATAGATCATGAAAGAAGGGAACATTTCCTAAAATGTTTAGTAGCCTCTTCGTCATAGGTGTGGCACGCTTCACACCCATGAAAAAGACTCTACCTAACGCGGCTTTTAGACTCTGTAGGACACAACTGAACCTATGGCTCTGATACCAAGTTTGTCACGATCCGAGAGTACACCCGGATCGCAGACACAGGACAAGGAGTCCCGAAAGACTCCAAGTCAACCCATGGTATGAGAATATATCTAATTCATACACATAAGGCGGAAGACTTAACTTAATAATCATGAATTAAATGAAAATGTGACATGAAATATATAAGAAATGGTAATACATAATCCGAGCATAAATAACAGAATACTACAATTAAGTTTTAAATCCTTTAATATTAATAGACGGGTTGAAGGGACAAGACCCCAACCAACACCAACATTCTAAAAACAAAAGATAAACAAGGTCTGAACATGAAGCCCTCGAATCATGAGGACTCACCACTGAAAGCTGAGGGCAGAATTGAGAGCAAGCTAGGAACGATACTAAACCTACGAACCAGTTCATGAAAATATATGGGTTAGTACTTGGAAGGTACTGAGTATGAAAGGTATGTAAAAAAATACTTAAAAACATAAAAGTTAAAGGAGTGGGAACATCATGATCATAAGACTGAAATCGTAAGTATATCGTATGGCTCAAGGTTTCCAAAATATTCATAAACCTATAATAATCATAACATGTGAGAAAAACATATCATAAAACATAACTTGATCCAAAAGAACATAATCATACATGCATTAAAACAATGAGGAACAATGGGAGATTTCTATAATTGACATACCCCATATGAGCACACATGGAGCCCATCCTGTAAACCTAGTCGAGAGGTCGTCCATACCTTGCCAAGGGTATGAACCATGAAAGGCATGATATCATTCATGAAGTCCCCGTAGGGCATAGGGGACATCCACTGAGGAGGTCCCGAACATTACCTACGGTGGCTCGTAATTCTAAGATTCGGGGCGTAACCTAGGCCTCGAACCTACTCAGTGTAAGTACTACTCCCAAAATATGTAACGTGCTCATAGAAATTCATACATGACATGCATGGCTAGTTTAGTCGTGATAATCATAACATGCTTGAGAATTCATAATATTAGCCATGGAATTGGGCCCGTGAATCGGTCAAAATCATAGTTCATAAATCATAAGTGACATGTGGGCATTGCCAATAGTTTCAATCATACATGAAATGCTTAAATTTATAGGAAGCATGATCATAATAATATGAGTAGTTCAATACTTGAAGACATGCTTAAAATTTAAGAAAAATTCATAATATGCTTGTGGAGTCATCATGACCATGAACTTTACAAACCAATTCCTCATAGTTGGGCATCTAAACTTTCAGGGCTTAAATCATAAAAATATTGAATACACAAGTAAAATCAGCCCAAATAACTCGAAATTCATAAGTTAGGCATAATACAACAAGCTCATTTCAAATTTTAAGGAATCATGCAATTTGTTAAAGACCCATAAAGTTTTGGTAACTTCAAACATAGAATTAGGGAGAAATTGAGCATGGGTAGGGACTGAACTACCCATTCAAAACCCCACATACCTGGAATTACTTGCTTCTTTACTTCCTTGAAAAACCCTAGGTGGAAACATGAAGAGTTGAAGAAGAACCCTTAAATCTCCTCCTACTCCCTTCTCTAGTTCTTCCAAATGCTAAATGAGACTTAGAATGAGTTTTTACTCCTTAAAAGACCCTTTCCCGACCTCAAAATGATGTAGTTTAGGGTCCAAAAGTGTAGAAAAGTCAAATTTGTGCTTAATGAAATTTTCCTGAAAAACAGATCTGGCCCCGACCACGACTCGTACCACGAGTCGTACCACAAAGTCACAACTCGTGGTCACCTCTCGTGGTCACCACACCACTTTTCAATCTTTTGGATCTGTCCACTACATCATTAAGAAATTTAAGATGACGAGATGAACAATCCAAGCATGCATATGGGTTTATAATTGCTCTTATGTTAACCCTAGTTAGTTAATTCACCGTGATTCTCACAACCCTAGTTGTTGAGATTTTTGCTATTCATGGTTGCAATAAAAGAATTAGATTTCATGATAGAAAGCATAATCAATAACTTATAATTATGATAAGAAAAACCCAATTGATTATTGCACAATCAAAAGTATGATCAATTCAAGAATAATCAATGGAATCTCAAAAGCAACTCTTGAATTTGATCTACAAGTAATGTTTATTTGAAAACCAAGAAACAAGATTACAACAATAATGATTCGGTCCTCTAAAAAAATAACTTAAAAAATTAACTATACACATAATTGGAAACCTTTCCTAAGTTAATAATGAAACTACTAAAACTGTCGCCGCCAAATCCTACGAGTCTGTAACACTCCAAAAGTTCCTTATATTAGACCCAAGGTTTACAGTAGAAAACAGAAGGAAATAATGCTAGAACCAAACAACGAACCTTAGTACAGTTCGTTGTAAGGTCCAACGGGTCATTGGAGGTGCTTGTTATTTGGTGTCCAGAGAATTGTAAGAAATTTGCAAAGAACCCACGAAGGGATTGTGACCGTTGCTAGGTTGAATGGGTCATTTGTTATGGTCGTTGGAATAGATTGAGAGAATTTTGATGGAATAATGGGAAAAACCAACGGTCCATTGTATGGTACCACGACCCATTGGATTGGGTCGTTGGATCTGCCAGTGTGTTGAAAAATTTTGGCTAAGTTTAGAGCCGTTCTAGATATATGGATAGACCAAATCCTAGTGAAATTATGGAGACAAGGTGTTCAGATCAATTCCCAAGTATGAAAAGTGCAATGAATGCAACTTAAGATCATAAGGAAGCTCTAGTACAAAGTTAAGTTGAGAGCTTGCTTATCGATTGAGTTTTAGTATAAGTTCTTACAAGGGTCAACTTCAAATGAACATAGCTCCCGTCTTACAAAGTGTTTTTGGGTGATTCAATATACCAAATTGAATCCCTTTGAGTTTATTTCCAACGCATATGACCTTGCATCAATCGGAGTTTAGAGTAAAAAGTTATGATTAGTTTAGTGAAACAGCACCATACTTTGGATGGATCATAGTACGGGTCGTTGGTTGAAAGGACCACCCATTATTTCTACCCATGGAATCCAGCTTTTGAGAAATGGTCCAAAATCAGTCCAGAACCAACAAGCGGATTCAACGGTCCGTTGGTTGATCCAACTGGCCGTTTTTTGGGTCGCTGAATGAGTTCCAGAGAGTGATTCATAGGCAAGGGAAGAAGTAACGACTGTACCAACAGCCCATTGTTCCTATTGGATTGGCCATTGGTTCTCTCGGGAAATTTTCTAGAACAACGGTCCAGGGGCATTTTGGTAAAACCCTATGCTTTTAACTCTTAAATGACGTCATTTTGGGACTCCTAAGGGACAAATGAAAGGGGTTTTCCTAGTCTAACCTCTCTGTCTTTCCTAATCAACTGAAAAATAGATCGTAAGTAGACTATAGGAACTCCAGACTCTTTTCTCTCAAGGCTCGGGAACTAGGGTTCCTCTCCAAGGTGCAGCAGCTTCAAGATCTTTAGAGAGATCCTTCTACCAGGTATGTGGGACTTCAAGAAGGGTATCCTTTCACCCTTGTATCCAAAAGTTTCCAGCAAACCCTGGCTTTGTAGTACTTCTAGAGATCACGATTTAGGAATTTTCTTTGACTGTGAAATTTCTCCACTTCCTCAATAGTGTTAAACTTCCATGACTAAAATTCTTATATGCATGTGATAGTATTTTCAACTATTAAATAATTCCTTCTATTCTATTATTTTCTTTAGTTTATAGGAGTAATTTCTAACTGAAATTCATGCTCTAATTCTATTGATTCAGTTTGCTTTCCTTAGTCTTGATCTTGATCATAAATTCGGGTAAAACTTGCATGATTTAGACTCAAACAGGAAGGTCATGTTGATGTTGTAGATGTTACTTGAGTTACGAATGAATAAAAGATACTTTAATAGAAGTTAATATCTTGGTATGTTCAGTTTAAGAGTCTCAATCAACACTCAAAACACTTAGGGGTCGTTTGGTTACATGTTAGAGTTATGTACGTATTAGTAATGCATGAATTAGTTATGAGGGAATATATGTATTATTTTATGCAGGGATTATTATTCATGTATTAGTTATGTAGATATTAGTTATGTAGGTATTAGTTATGTAGGTATTAGTTATGCAAGTATTAGTTATTTAGGTATTAGTTATGTAGGTTTTAGTTATGTAAAGATTATAATACATGAATTATTGATTATTGAATATTTAGTTTATTGTAAATTAATATATATTATTTACAAATAAATAAGTAAACAAACAGTATAAAGATATTGGATAATTAATTTTTTTAAAAGAAGAAAACGGAGCTGTAAATATACACCGAATAAAAAAAAGTGTGGATCAATAATGGTTTAATTTTATATATATATATAAAATTTATATCATCAAAAAAAAATTAAAAAAATACACTAAATAAAAAAAGTAATAACTAATTCTGGGTAAATATACACAGCATAAAGTACAATTTTTTTAAAAATGTACCGAATTAAAAAAGATTTTAAAAGGGGGTAAATGTGTAATTTTATAATTTTAATCCATGTATAACTAATACCCACATAACTTATTCCACCTTCTACCCCACATAAAATTATACATAGATTTCCTCATAAATTATGTGAGTATTAGTTATGTAGAATTACTAAAACACAACCAAACATTATATAACATTAATACATGAATAAGTTTTATACAACATTTGAAACCTATCAACCAAACATTATATAAGTTTAATACATGAATAATTTTTATCCTATTTGGTTACCAATCATGGTATAAAATTAATACATGAATAACCAAATTATTCATATATTATTTTGGCCCTTATCCAGTAACCAAAAGGTCCCTTAGAGTTTTATAGAAATATCAGCTGATTAGCTTGGCTATAGCCGTTTCTGGAGGTGTTAGTGGTGCATCCCAGTTATCAGTTATTAGACTTAGATATTAGTTATCAGATTTTAGTGGTTCTTTAGATGGTTACGACACTTTCAGATAAGAAGCTTTGACCAGTCTTAAAACCACCAGCTTCAGCATCAGTTTGTTCTTTAGGCGGTTAAGCCTGGGCCGGTTCTGTCCACTTGAGTGAGATAGTTGGGGAATCATGTAAGCTCTACCATGATGGCGTCGATTATGATGAGTCCTCCCATTGTTCCTCATGATTTATGCATGGTTATGTTTACATCACTTTGGCTCAAGTCATGTTTAATGGGCTTTTCTTCTATGATTATGATTATGACTGATTTATGAATATTTTGGAAACCTTGAGCCCTTATGTTTACACTATGATATTTATGTTATGATCATGTTATCCTACTCTTATGAACTCTTATGTATTTTAACTGTATGTTTTTACTTACCTTGCATACTCAGTACATTTCAAGTACTGATCGCATACTCTGTGTTGTATCGTTTCATGATACAGGTCCGAAAGATAAGTCTCAGTCGCATCATTAGCCCCTGCTTCCCTCTCTGACCTGTCCAGCTGGTGTTGGTGAGTCCTCATCCTTTGAGGACATTAAGTCATTTATTATTTATTATGTTCCTTTAAATTTCAGATTTTGTCGAGCTAGTTGGGGGCGCTATCCCATCAGCTCGTCAGTTATGTTAGAGGCTTTTCAGACATTATGTAGAAATCAACTTGTCGTCGTTGATTCAGTTTTAGCTTGATACTTATGTATGTAGAGTTCCTCTATGTTTGGAGCCTCTCGGGGTTTCTTATCCCGTGTCTCGATCTGGGTTTATGTTCGGGTCATGAAAAAATTGGTATCAGAGCATTAGGTTTTGAAGCATCCTAGGGTGTCTGAAAGTCTCATTAAGTAGAATATATTTCGTGGGTGTGAAGCACGCCATACTTATGACGAAGAGGCTACGAGATGTTTAGGAAATGTTTCCTTCTTTCATGATCTATGTCGTGCGATGAAATGTCTCTCTATCCTTCTAACTCATGCTATACGCATTTGAAGAATCATATCTCCTCGTAGAATAAACAAAAGAAGAAATGGAAATAGAAATGGTCATGAGAATGGCAATGGAGATGGGCACCAGCAGGCCCCTCTAGCCCATGATGCTCGTGTACCCAAGCAGGTTGCCTAAGCTGAGCTCAAGGCAGCCATACAGATGCTTGCTCAGGCATTGAAAGCCTAGGTCAATCAGCAAGCGGTAGCGCATGTCCCTCAGAATGGGAATACGATGGCAGTAAGAGTCAGAAATTTTCAGAGGATGAACCCTCCAAAGTTCCTTGGGTCAAAGGTGGATGAGGATCCACATTAGTTCATTGATGGGGTTCTGAAGATCACCCAGATCATGGGGATGACCAGAGAGGAGCACGTTGATCTAGCCTCATATTAGTTGAAAGGGGTTGCGCAGATCTGGTTTAAGCAATGAAAGGATAGCAGGGTAGTTGGAGCAGGCCCTATTGGTTGGGAGGATTTTCATGTTGCATTTCTGGATAAGCTCTTCCCTCGTGAGATGAGGAAGATTAAAGCAGCAGAATTTGAGAACTTGAAGTAGGGTAACATGATAGTCCAGGAGTATGCCTTGGAGTTCACTCGTTTGTCCAAGTATGCACCAGAGCTAGTGGCTGAACAGAGAGCTCGGGTGAGCAAGTTTTTTCATGAAGTGGCGGACTACCTAGAAAAGGATTGTAGGATCGCCACGCTTCATAGGATATTGATTTTACTCAAATAGTTTTACATGCCCAGTAGATGGAGGCGGTGAATTTGAGGGAGAGAGAGAGGCCAAGAGGGCCAGGACAAACAGTTACGGGTTCTCTCAGCAGAGATCAGGAGGCGGACATTGCCAGTAATCTCATCATATGTGGTTAGATCCAGCACTATTATCCGCCAGTGCCCCTTCTAGACCGAGAGGTGTTCAGATGCGTAGGGCCTCAAGTTCGAGGGACGAGGGCGCATGTAGAAAAAGTGCACCTTTTCGGCCTGCGGGAAGTGTGGAAAGAGTCAAACATGAGAGTGCTTGATGGGATCAGAAATCTATTTTGGGTGTGGTAGATATGGCCACATGCGCTGGGAGTGTCCCTTTGCTAGACAGAGTGATGATAGAGGCCGTGCTCATGTTACCAAATCAGCAGCAGTACCAGCATGCCCAGCCCAGTAGGGCACATCCACCAGTGCAGGTGGCGGCAAACGCTAGAATAGGTTTTATGCCCTTGCATCTTGCCAGGACCAGGAGACTTCACCTGATGTGGTTACCGTTATGTTATGAGTATTCCACCTTGATGTATATGCATTGTTAGATCCAGGGGCTACTTTATCTTTTGTGACGCCATATGTTGCTAGTAGTTTCAGAGTCAGTCTCGAAATTTTGTCAGAAACCTTCTCAGTCTCTACACCAGTCAATGATTCAGTTATAGCTAGATGGGTATATAGAAATTTCTTTATTGAAGTCCTTCAGAAAGTCATCTCAGCAAATCTAGTGGAGTTAGCCATGCCCAATTTTGATGTTATCTTCATCATGGATTGGTTACACACACGTTATTCCTCGGTCAATTGTAGAACTCGTGCAATAGAGTTCAGATTTTCGAGTGAACTAGTCTTAGAGTGGAACGGTAGTTCAGTTGTTCCTGTAGGTTGTTTCATTTCCTACCTTAAGGGCATAAAGATGATTTCTAAGGGTTACGTGTACCACGTAGTTAGGGTTAAGGATGCTACGTTTGAAACCCTAACTATCCAGTTAGTTCCTGTATTGTGTGAGTATCCATAGGCTTATCCAAATGATTTACTGGAATTCCCTCCCAAGTGGAAGATCAATTTTGGTATTGACCTTCTTCCCGATACGCAGCTTATATCTATTCCTCCTTATAGAATGGCTCCAGCCAAGCTAAAGGAGTTAAAGGAGAAGTTGAGGGACCTTCTCGACCAAGAAAATCCCCATGGGGTGCACCAGTTATCTTTGTCTGAAAGAATGATGGTTCTCTTCGCATGTGTATTAATTATCGGTAATTGAATAAAGTTACCATCAAGAATAGGTATCCTCTCTCCAGGATGGATGATTTATTTGACTAGCTCCAGGGTGATAAGTGCTTTTCAAAGATAGATCTTAGATCTGTATACCGTCAGCTCAGAGTTCAGAAGAGTGACATCTCAGAGACAGCCTTCAGGACTTGATATGGTAACTATGAGTTTGTAGTTATGTATTTTGTAATAATGAATGCTCCTGCAGCTTTTATGGATTTGATGAATAGGTGTTCAAGCCGTATTTGGATATGTTCGTGATTGTGTTCATAGATGACATCTTTATATACTGTCGGAACGAGGAGGAGCATGCCGCTCATTTGAGGGTGGTGCTACGGACTTTGAAGGATTGTCAGTTATATCCTAAATTTAGTAAATGTGAGTTTTGGTTGAAATCAGTGGAATTTTTGGGAAATGTGGTGTCAAGTGAGGGTGTACACGTAGACTCTAAAAAGTTAGAAGTAGTGAAGAATTGGCCTAGACCGATGAATCCTTCAGACATCAGGAGTTTCTTGGGTTTAGCTGTTTATTATCAGAGATATATTGAGGGGTTTTCAGCCATTGCAGCCGCGCTTACTAAATTAACACAGAAGAAAGTGAAGTTTCAATGGTAGAGGCTTGTGAGAAGAGCTTCCAAGAGTTGAAGACTCGACTCACCTCCACACCATTATTGAGCCTAGTTGAGGGCACCGATGGGTTTGTGGTATATTGTGACGCCTCGAGGATCAGCCTTGGTTGTGTATTGATGCAGCATAGAATGTTTATAGGCCTATGCTTCTAGGTAGCTAAAGGTCCATGAAAAGAACTATCCGACTCATGATCTAGAATCGGTGGCGGTAGTATTTTCCTTGAAGAGTTGGAGGCACTATTTGTACGGGGTCTATGTGGATGTGTTTACGGACTGTCCGGTGCTTTAGTTAGGGGTTAAAAACCGACACGCAAGTGCACGTGGTCAAACAAGTAATAAAGTGGCTAAGTAAGCCAAGTATCGAACCAAGGAGACTCTGGATAAGTAAAAATTGCTCAAGTATACTATATTCTATCTTACTTCTATATATGCTAACAACAACGTAACCAAAAGTTAAATAATTTTTGTTTATAAATTATGTACTAAAACTATTAACAAATATCTACTTTGAATTGAAACTATGGATATGAGCATGCCAAGGTAAAGAACAAGTAATGAACTTGATTATAATCATAATTTGGTTAATCTTCGCTTCCTATTGCTAGCCAAGAACATTAGCCAAGAGATTAAAACTCTCGTATTTAATCTCACTTAAGAATCATAAACCATCCGTCTACATTTCTGTGATCAAATGCAATTTATGACCTAGCAATACAATTTCGGTTCCTAATTTGACTAATACGGCT
Organism: Datura wrightii; assembly: GCA_035772735.1. Classification (NCBI taxonomy): domain Eukaryota; kingdom Viridiplantae; phylum Streptophyta; class Magnoliopsida; order Solanales; family Solanaceae; genus Datura; species Datura wrightii. The sequence goes on along the minus strand of JASDFA010000016.1, from coordinate 90,363,213 downwards.
TTCAAGTATATTTCTATCAGGAAAGCACATCAAAACCCAATTTTCCCAAATCAAGTTAAGAACAATACCCTATTAATTCACAACTTTCCAATTTCGTGCTCTCTCGAGTGAAATCGGACTTTTTAGATGTACATTAATGTCGGCCACACACCAATGCAGTAGAAACAAGAATTAATAGAACAACATGGAAGAAGAAGATGAAAAACCATAAAATTCAATAATCAAAATTCATCACCATTGTTCATAACCTCAGCAAGGAAGAGAATTAGCCACTCATTTGTGGATTAATCATCCTAAAACAAGTGTTAATCATACAAACAATTGATTGAAACAAGAAAGAATGAGAGAAAAACCCTGAGCTTTTTCGTCCCTCAACTGCCTGTAACCCACGTCCTTGCTCCACCAAGTCTGAATTAATTAAAAATAAGCCTAAGTGTTCTATTTATACTAGTGGGAATTTTTCCCGAAATAACAAGCAACGTGTCACGGAGTGCATCGCGGAGCACTGCCTCCGTGACACGGCGTGGACGCGGACCCTCTCTGGAATTTTAGGGTCCAGGAATAAAGCTTCAACGTGTCACGGCATGCAATGCGGAGGCTTGCCTCCGTGCCGCGGAGCTGTCGCGAGGATCCACTGGAATTTGACTAATATTTCACCCTCCAGGCAAAGTGCCTCCGCGATGGTAGCGTGACACGGCTCCATCGCGGAGCCCCTTTAATTGGTGCAGTCCAATGCCTTTTTCGTGCTCGCTTCCAAGTTCAACTCCGATATTGTTCCAACATGCATTTTAGCTCCCCGAAATCACATTTTACCTAAAAAACAATGCTAATCATGTTGGTTAGTATAAATTCACATTTTATTACTAATTACATGAAAATGTATACACATTGCACAATAAACAAGGCGAAAATGATACGTTTGAGTATCACTTGGGCATATAAATCTGCCCAAGATCACTTACCCCACACTTAAATCCTTGTTCATCCTCGAACAACACATACACAACTCATGCAAATTACATCCCAACCTTCGCCACTATGGTGCGAAAATTTACGCTACGGTCATCCCGATCATTCAATATTGTAAATCATCAAGAAAACATGCATGGTCTTACAATGCAATGACCTTTAATACATCAAGACTTCCTAGACTTTAAGAATCGACCCTCGATATCGGCAAACTCATGCAAATCAGCTAATCAAGATATCCGACACGAACATCTATCTTTCATCAAGCATGTGCCCTCACAACTCAAGAGAATCTTCCCCTTTTTGTTCATGTGACACACAAACATTCAAGTGGGGGCATGTAAAAATTAATTTCACTCTCTCTCCCAAAAGAATTCACATGCATCATGTCATGACCCATAGGCTTGCCCTTAGTGTATTACTCCACTAATATAAAGAAATGCAATGTAAGATCACGTAGGACTTTAATGGGTTGTAATGGAAGCTATGGAACTAGTATATATTGGATTAGCCAATAATAGTCACTAGCATCCTTAAGCGCCTTTTCAACACATTCCCATCAACTCATGGACATTGATTCTATCTTTTCTTTTTTCATCATCCCATTCATGCTGGTTTACTTTCGTATGGCCCATTTCACCAAACACACTTGACACGACAACAAAGGTTTTTCATGCACCTTCATTATCATTTAATTATAACAAGTGCACCCTCCACCTTTTTCTTTTCTTTCCTCACTCTGCTTTTCTTTTTCTTTCCACTATTCTCACTCTTTGACACTTTGGGAAAATTTTTTCTGTTCTTCTTAAGCGCTTAAGAGTTTTGTATAGACTTTACAGCTAATGAAAAGAAAGAATTAAGCTCAGTTTATACATTTTTGGACAAAAGAAAGAAAGAATCGGCTAAAGGCTCAACGGGCTGACTAGGGTATACAATCACATAAAAAGGTAGTGTATGACAAGAAAAAAATAGAAACTCTCGGTTAAAACAAAGAAATGCCTACATCCTTTCCAACACTACACGTCCTTCATTTCATTTTGTACACGCACCAGGCAAGTTCTAGACACTTCACAATAGCATGGAATAACAACACCTCACTTCGCACTTCATGCACATGCTCGATTCAAGATGCATTCACAGACTCTTTAATTAGACAATTACATGAATTCAAAAATTAAGCCTCAATCACACCGAATCGAATTCTACAGCCTAGGTAACTCAACATATTTACAAAATTGCATGCTTTCATACGAATCACTTTTACATTTTGAATATCAGTTACAACACGCAACCAACATTTCACAACCATATAGTAACTACAGGTTCCGTGATGCAATCCACCCAAGAAAAAACTGAAAATAAATTAAAATCACTACTCCTACCGACTACATTTCCCTTAAGACGGTCGTCATCCATCCATTATAGGGAACGGTCACTAACTATGATGTCGGTTCAATAGGACTATTCTCGGTAAAAGAACCGAAAACAAACTCCGAGAAACCCAAAAATAAAAATTGAAAAAAATTTCAAACATCGATCAATTCGATGGAAAAATATTTACAAAGTATTTTAAATATGAACAAAATATTTTCACAAAATTTTAAAAATATCGATCATTTCGATAGAGAAAAAAAACATAAGAAAATATTTATAAAATTTTTTATAGACTTAGCTGGCAAACCACAACATTTCACAACACACATCATCAATTACCACAAATATATACAGATACAAACCAGTTTGCACTTCACAAACAAAGGGAAACATAAACATACGAAACAAAACAAAACAGAGGAAAAACATACAGCAAACCAGCCCAGCCCCAGCACCTAACTACTCCCCACCCCACACTTAAATCGAACACTGTCCCCAGTGTTCACAAAAATTTACAATCACACAAAATTTGGGTGGTGGAACTCCCTGATCAGTCGAAATATTTGACTTCTTCATCCGATGCTGCTGCCTCATCGTCCATGTCCGAGTCACCTCCATCGTCGGTATCGGACTCCACATCGGAGTCCTCCCGATGTGTCTCCTCGTCCGTGGGGACATCATCGTCAGTGGGCTCTACAAAGGCTGGCCCCACTCGGCATAGAGCCCTGGCGTTTTCGCCAAATGGGTAATCCAGCTCGAGCTGCCATAATTCCTCCTCCGTGGCTGGTCTCCCACCAATCCGAAGCTGGAGCATTTGCATACCAAACATCTGTGCCATGTACTGGTCGTCACGAGCATGTCGCTCGCCAAGTGTCAGCACTGGCCCTTGTGTGGTGTCGGGGGCCTTAGTTTTGGTCACATCAAGGGCCCTCCGCTCCAACTGCGGGATGTAGTCCAAAGCCTCTTCCTCGACATCGAGGCCCCGGAGAAAGGTGGTGATAAGCCCGCCGAACCCATACCTGTGGCCCTGGTGTAGTCGGGCTCTCTTCATGGCGGATATGATGACCGCCCCAACATTAATCTCTAGCCCTTTCATCAGAGCATACACCAGGCAGACACGGTCCCGGGTCACATCAGTCATGTGCACCCCTGGAATTAGGCACGAACAGACTATCTTCAGCCAGATTCTGGCCTCCCTGTTCATTTGAGAATACGGCAGAGTCTGGTGGTAACCCCTCTCCTTATGTCTGCTCCATTTGGCTGTGGATCGAGCCCCACATAATGTGCATCTGATATAAGCATATGGTGGGGTTATGTTCAGCTGGCGGAGAACGTGGGCGTCTGTGTCCCGCGCTCCAATGATGGCCTTCAATTGCTGGGGTTCCAGAGTGACAATCTGCCCTCTGATTTTTTTTGTGTGGCTTCTGATTGCCGGGTTCCAATTTGCATAGAACTCCCGGACTTGATGTAGGTTGCATTCCTTGGGCTCCTGAAATATGAAGCTGAGCCCAGCTGCCTCGATCCTTTGCACTATGTGGGGGAACTCCTGTGCTAGTGGTTCCCGTGCAATATGCTCCTCGGGGAAGTATTTATTTTCCTTGTGTTTAGCGTATCACTTCTTCCCTTCATCGGTTACCCACCTCGTTCCGTATTAGCGGCGTTGGCCGCGCGGAACTGCTGGTGCAGCTGGGACTGCTGTGCCCAGTCTAAGTCGTTTTCTCCCGGTGCCTGAAGTAGATGCACCCTTACCCTTATCCTGCCTACTTGCCATTGTACCTGTCAACACAAATGAACAAGCAAAATGTCAAGCTAAATGCATGTTAACTTCGGCCAAGGTCGGGTTAAGCTAAGTTTACCCCACACTTAGTCCTTAGCTACGGTTACGATACTACAGCAAGGATCACTTTATTTGCACCCAAAAACAAACAACTATACAATTTATGCGTAGTGCGTTCGCAAAGAAAATTTCGACGGTATAACTTTTAGCGTACTACTCAGACTTCATACAGCTAATCCCAATCCTACCATCACTAGCAATTCAACCATCGCACTTAGCAAAGAGAACAACAAAACAAAAACAACAACAAAAATTCTATATACATATGAACCTATATAACCAACCAAATCGAACAATTTTCACATTTTCCCAAAACCCGAGAATTCGTCGTCTATTACATTCAAACAATATTTACAACGACTTATCTCAATTCACAAGCACACCCCGGCATATAATTCACCAATTTACCAAGTTACCCATTTCGATTTCAACAACCCAAGCCCTAGAATTGAATTTCACAATCAAATTCGAATCATTCACGCAATCGACAAGTTCAAATGCTCATTACAACATTCCGAACATTTATCAATCAAAGAATAACTCAATTTCATGCTAAATTTCTACTTAGGGTGATTTATCTCACCTCCCATGCTCAAATTCGACTAAAATCAACAAAAACTTGAGAGAGAATAGGAAAACATACCTCGTAGTTGAAAACCCGAAGAAAACTCGATAATTTCTTTGCTTTATACCGTGGCACGTTGATGGGAGAGGGAAATTTGGGTGTTTGGTCGCGGAGAAGTGAGAAAATGAGGGAAAAGGGAATAAAATCGGGGTTTAAAATGAAGGGAAACACGCGGGTCACCCGGCAACCCGGTGTGACCCGTCACAAATTATAGGGCAACGTGTCACGGAGTGCATCGCGGTGCACTGCCTCCGTGACACGGAGCCATCGCGATGGCTCACTGGAATTTTTAAAAATTCCAGATTAAACCTCAACGTGTCACGGAGGGTAACGCGGAGGTCCTCCTCCGTGACACGGAGCCATCGCCCCAGCTCACTGTCTCTTCATTTTATTCATTTTTTCATACCTTGCCTTTTCCTTCACGATTCCGTGCACATTTTTCTCCGTTTGACCTGCCAATCACCTCACTAAACAAAATTGGTTAGATTAATAGATTTCACTACTAAAATGAAAAATACTAACTAAAACGAAAAATTTGTACTAAATCAAGAAAAAGAAAATTAAAATAAAATCTAATTACACTTTACAAAATAAAAGAAAAAAATATATTTTTCACGGGTTGCCTCCCGTGCAGCACCTGGTTTACCGTCGCGGCTCGACGTCCTTTATGCTTAATTGTCCACTAGGGTGATGGACGATTTCTCATGATCATTGTCCTCCCCCCAGTAGTGCTCACCCTTATCTGGTGGTCTTCCCATCAACTCTCGGGAATCATTCATTTGGTTAGCATTCCCATGATCAATTACATTGATCACCGAGAGTTCTTCATTCACCATCGGGAGCTTGGGTGCTTTGTACACATCGAACACCTCTACCTTGTCATGTGCTCGCATTGTAAGTTGACCCGCAGCCACGTCGATTAATGCTTTCCCGGTTGCCAAGAAGGGTCGTCCCAAAATAAATGGGACTTCAGCATCTGGTTCAAAATCCAGAACAATAAAATCTACCGGAAAAATGAGGGATCCCACTTGCACAAGCACATCCTCAACAATTCCATCCGGCCTAGCTAAGGATCTGTCTGCTAACTGCAAGATTACAGTTGTAGGTCTAGGACTCCCCAAACCTAACTTTCTGAATACCGAAGATGGCATCAGATTTATGCTCGCCCCCAAGTCACACAGTCCACGAGCTCGGATACTCTGCCTAATAGTAAGCTGGATAGTAAAACTTCCAGGGTCTTTTAGCTTCGTGGGCAGTCTATTTTGGATTCGGGAAGTGCATTCCTCCGTCAAAGCTACCGTGGCATACTCAGTCAAACGACTTTTGTTGGCCACGATGTCTTTAATATATTTGGCATATTTTGGCACTCCCTGCAAGACATCAACAAGAGGTAAATTAACATGTACCTGTTTAAGCACCTCCATAAATTTCTTGAAACACGCCTCCTCCTTGTGTTTCTTGAGTCGTTGAGGGAACGGGGGTGGAGGTCTTTCTGATTCTGCTTCTTTGAATTTCCCCCTATCCTAAGTTTGCTCTCCCTCAACATCTGCTGCTCCTGACTTTTGAGGTAGTCTTTCTGGTTCCACCTCCTTCAGCTGCAAACCACTCCTTGTGGTCACTGCATTTACCTGCTTCGGATTAGGATCCGTGTCGCTAGGCAGTCCTCCTCTGGGCCTTGTGTTTTGAGCACTAGCAAATTGCCCAAATTGATACTCAAGAGCCTTGGTCGCTAACTGATTATTTTTCACTTCGGCTGCCAATTTAACATAGTCAGCCTGCAATTGCGCCTGATTAGAGATCATGGTCTTGAACATCTCCTCAATGCTAGGTGATGGTGGTGGAGGAGGGGCATTGTAATTTCTGAATTGAGATTGGTAGTTCTGTTGCCCTCCTTGATTTCTTGGCATCCCCTGACCCGAACTTTGGCCTTGTTGGTTGTTGCTACCCCACGAAAAATTTGGATGGTTCCTCCAATTTGAGTTGTAGCCGCTACCAAACTACTGCTGATTTCTTTGTGCATTGCCCACAAAGTTAACAGAATCTGGGTTTGCTCCACAGCACTCAGCTGAGTGCTCACTGCTGCCACACACTTCACACCACATTTGTTGGACCGCATTGACTGAAGCTGAAGGCTGGTTCAAGTTCATATTGCTGAAGTGGTTGTTCAATTGATTCTGCAAGGCAGCTATTTGTGCAGCGATAGCTGTAAATCCATCCACTTCAAGCACTCCTGCTGCTTTCCTTGCTCCACCTCGAGATGAATCATCATTCCATTCTGGATTGCCCTGTGAAATCCGGTTTAGCAAACTGTACAGCTCCTCATAAGTCTTTTCCAGCGCTTGCCCTCCAGCTGCTGAGTCTAGCAAAATTTTAGTATGGGGTTCCAAACCCTCAATAAATGTGTGTACCAACACCTCATTGGACTGATGATGATGAGGACAGTTCCGCAACATGGATTTAAATCTTTCCCAGGCTTGATATAAATTTTCTCCCTCCCTCTGTTTGAAACTTAGAATTTGACTTCTATGTCTGGCTGTTTTACCAGAGGGAAAAAATCTTATCAAGAACTTCCGTGCTAGATCATCCCACGTTGAGATAGAATTTGGTGGCTCAGCTTTTAACCACCTCTTGGCTTCACCAAGTAATGAGAACGGAAATAGTGTGAGCCGAACATAATCAGGTGACACTCCAGCGGGTATATAAGTGTCACTTATCTCCAAAAAGTTCTGGAGATGTTGTTGTGGGTCTTCATGAGGGAGACCGGTAAATTGCCCGCTTGTGTGCAATAGTTGCACCATGTTCTGCTTAAGTTCAAATCTCCCTCCAGGCTCTGGTTTGTGAATACTTGAATGTACATTGTTGGCATGTGGGATTGCCACCTCGCGAATCAGCCTTGCTGCTGCTTCGTCGGGCACTAACACTGCCCTCACAACCGGTGGATTTTGTTGCTCCATAATAGTCTGTCTGAGCAACTGCAGCTTCTTTTGTAGAGCTTCTCTGCGTTTACTATGAAATTCACGTTCAGGCTCTATATAAGATTCCACCAGCTCCTTGTCCTTTGCCAGTGTTCACAGAAATCAAGTCTGCAAAATACAGGCTAAGACCAAGTTGTCAACACTTAAGAAAATAAAATAAAAAATACAGTAAATTTACACTTAACACAATTTCACCAATTGCCTAGTCTCCCCGGCAACGGCGCCAAAAACTTGTCCGGTGCTTTGGTTAGGGGTTAAAAACCGACACGCAAGTGCACGTGGTCAGACAAGTAATAAAGTGGCTAAGTAAGCCAAGTATCGAACCAAGGAGACTCTGGATAAGTAAAAATTGCTCAAGTATACTATATTCTATCTTACTTCTATATATGCTAACAACAACGTAACCAAAATTTAAATAATTTTTGTTTATAAATTATATACTAAAACTATTAACAAATATCTACTTTGAATTGAAACTATGGATATGAGCATGCCAAGGTTAAGAACAAGTAATGAACTTGATTATAATCATAATTTGGTTAATCTTCTCTTCCTGTTGCTAGCCAAGAACATTAGCCAAGAGATTAAAACTCTCGTATTTAATCTCACTTAAGAATCATAAACCATCCGTCTACATTTCTGTGATCAAATGCAATTTATGACCTAGCAATACAATTCCGGTTCCTAATTTGACTAATACGGCTTTCAAGTATATTTCTATCAGGAAAGCACATCAAAACCCAATTTTCCCAAATCAAGTTAAGAACAATACCCTATTAATTCACAACTTTCCAATTTCGTGCTCTCTCGAGTGAAATCGGACTTTTTAGATGTACATTAATGTCGGCCACACAACAATGCAGTAGAAACAAGAATTAATAGAACAACATGGAAGAAGAAGATGAAAACCCATAAAATTCAATAATCAAAATTCATCACCATTGTTCATAACCTCAGCAAGGAAGAGAATTAGCCACTCATTTGTGGATTAATCATCCTAAAACAAGTGTTAATCATACAAACAATTGATTGAAAGAAGAAAGAAAGAGAGAAAAACCCTGAGCTTTTTCGTCCCTCAACTGCCTGTAACCCACGTCCTTGCTCCACCAAGTCTGAATTAATTAAAAATAAGCCTAAGTGTTCTATTTATACTAGTGGGAATTTTTCCCGGAATAACAAGCAACGTGTCACGGAGTGCATCGCAGAGCACTGCCTCTGTGACACGGCGTGGACGCGGACCCTCTCTGGAATTTTAGGGTCCAGGAATAAAGCTTCAACATGGCACGACGTGCAACGCGGAGGCTTGCCTCCGTGCCGCGGAGCTGTCGCGAGGCTCCACTGGAAATTGGCAAATTATTCACCCTCCAGGCGGTGTGCCTCCGCGATGGTAGCGTGACACGGCTCCATCGTGGAGCCCCTTTATATTGTGCAGTCCAATGCCTTTTTCGTGCTCGAATCCAAGTCCAACTCCGATATTGTTCCAACATGCATTTTAGCTCCTCGAAATCACATTTTACCTACAAAACAATGCTAATCATGTTTGTTAGTATAAATTCACATTTTATTACCAATTACATGAAAATGTATACACATTGCACAATAAACAAGGCGAAAATGATACGTTTGAGTATCACTTGGGCATATAAATCTGCCCAAGATCACGGACCACAAAAGTCTACAATATGTGTTCACCCAAAAGGATTTGAATCTGCGTCAGAGAAGGTTGTTGGAGCTATTGAAGGACTATGCTATGAGTTTCCTTTATCATCCGGACAAGGCTAATATGGTGGCAGACGCTCTTAGCAGGCTTTCCATGGAAAGTATATCTCATATAGACGAGGAGAGGAAGGAGTTAGTAAAGGATGTGCACCGACTTGCACGACTAGGTATTCGTCTTGTTGACTCGACGAATGATGGTTTCATTGTGTAGAATGGGTCAGAATCATCTTTTGTGAATGATGTTGAGGCTAGGCAAGAGGAGGATCCTATTTTGGTGAAATTGAAGGAAGCCATTCGGGATCAGAAGGTACAGGTCTTCTCCAAAAGGGGAAATGGTGTGCTCCGATATCAGAGTCATTTGTGCGTACCGGATGTTGGTGACTTGAAGGAGTGGATGTTGCATAATGCTCATTATTCCAAGTATTTTATCCACCCAAGTGCCACCAAGATGTACCGTGACCTACGAAAAGTCTATTGGTGGAATGACATGAAAAAGGATATAGCAGAGTTTGTGACTAAGTGTTCGAACTGTCAACAAGAGAAGGTTGAGCATTAGAGACCAGGAAGTGTTCTTTAGGACATTAGCATCCCTACTTCGAAGTGGATAAATCAATATGGATTTCATTATGGGGTTGCCTCGTACACACCGGCAGTATGACTCTATTTGGATGGTCGTGGACAAGTTGACTAAAGCAGCTTATTTCCTACCAATCAAAACTACCGATTCAGCGGAGGATTATGCTAAGTTGTACATTCGAAGTTAGTTCGGTGGCATGGAGTTCCCTTGTCCATCATATCAGACAGAGATACTCAATTAACCTCCCAGTTTTGGAGATCGTTTTAAAAGACTTGGTACTCGGGTCAAGCTTAGCACATCATTTCACCCGCAAACAGATGGTCAGGCAGAGCAGACCATTCAGACTTTGGAAGATACGTTGAGAGCATGTGTGATTGATTTCAAGGGTAGTTGGGATGATCATTTTCCTCTCATTGAGTTTTAGTACAACAACAACTACCATTCCAACATTTCAAATGGCTTCGTTTGAGGCTCTTTACGGGGGGAGGTGTAGATCACCTATTGGTTGTTTTAAGGTTAGAGAAGCTACATTGTGTAATACCTTGGAAGCCCAAATATCATACCCAAGGGTGAAATGAAAATAAATTGAAATCTGGCATCAGGTCACAGAACGAGTTTTTTTGTGATCTGTGGGAGCAGACCACGAGTCGTGATTTGACTCATGGTGAGGATCAGGTTGTTAATTGGATTTTAGGGTTTAAGGTCACAACGGACATGAACACAAGTCATGGTCAGACCCACGACTCATTGAGTCAGTCGTGTGAAATGGTGACTGAGAAGGAAAAGGAAGATGGCAGTGTACCCCATGGAAGGTCCCCGTAAGTCGTAGTCAGTCACCACGATTCGTGGGGTTGGTCGTGGTTAGCAGATATAGAATGTAATTGAGATTAAGGCAGTGCATGTGACGAGTGGTGGCCACGAGTCATGGTCACCTACCATGATTCATAAGGTCTCCCATGATGATCCACAGACGAACCCTCAGGCAGTGTACAGGATGACTGATGCCACGAGTGGTGGCCTGGTGTAATGAGTCATCCAGTCCCTCATGGGACTAGCAGTCAGTTATTTCCTATGAATTTAGTAAGGACTTTTTCATAATTCCTATGATCCTAATGCCTAAAATACGTCATTTTAAGTTATGAATGATGAGTTTTAAGATGGTTAAGTTCATTTTAGGCCATTCTTATTCATGCATGCAAGAGTAATAGTCTAGAGAGGTGATCAAGGAAAATCGTTCAAGGTTCTTCTTCAAATCTTCCTTTGGCATTAGAGAAGTGTAAGGATTGGCTATCATTAGGTATGTAGGGTTATGAATGGGTGAATCCGTTCACACCCATGCCCAATATCTCCTTAATCATGAAAATCACATGTGATTCTATAGGGTTTCAACCCAATGCATGAAATTCTTAAGTCTCTACATGGGTATGATTTAAACGATTTTCTACTATCGAATTATGATTTATGGGCAAGTTTTATGATGTTTTCAAGGGAAATCATGTTTCAAGCTTTATAAACTAAAATGCCCAATTATGAGAAGCTCATGAAAGATGAGATTTATGATGAATGTTCTAGTATGATGAGATATTTATGATGAAAAGCATGTTTTCAAGTGAATTATGTACTTTAAAGCATGTTAAAGTATCGGGTAATGCCCATATGTTCAAGTATGATTATGATTTTATGAATTTAGCTTACCACATGGTTTTGGAGCGAAGACTCCCATTTATGTTCAGCTTGTGGTATGGTTTGAGCCAAGGCTCCTCATGTATGATTCAGATTTATGTATTCATAATTATTCAGCTTCATCAATAGATGATGGTCAGCTTCGTTAAAAAATGATAGAGAGCATATGCATATTTTTGGGAATAGTGTCTAGCACCGAGTAGGTTATGTGTCAGTCAACCCTATGCCTTAGAACTATGCGCCAATGTAGGTATGATCAGATTATATTGGGACCTCCTATCTGAGCTATCCCCTGACCTGATTGGGCTACGAGCTTGATATCGATATCATGGTATCGTCCTTAGCCCTAGCAAGGCTTTGGATGGATCTACCCACTTGAGTGTGATAAAACATGAGTCTCCCATTGTTCCTCACGATTTCAATTATGCATGTTTATCACTCATATTGTATATAACTATATATGTTCTAAAGCAGGTTTGACCTAATGTTCAGCTTTATTTATGGCTATCAGATTTCAGCTTTGGGTCAATCGATTCAGTTATGATGTTATGTTATATTGAGATCATGTTTTTAGAAAGATAGCATGCAATCCCTACTCTCATATTCTTATTTTGTTTATATTTTACATTATGCATGTTTTTAATGATTTTACTTATTTAAGAGGTTTTACTTATCTTGCATACTCGGTACATTCCACATACTGACCGCATACTCTATGTTATATCATTTCACGATACAGGCCTCGACACTCAGACTCAACCCTATTCTTAGCCAGCCTTTCAAAGTTAGCATCCAACGTTTTTGGTGATTCCTCATCTCTCGAGGACCATGTCTTTATTTGATTTCTCTAAGTATTTTCAGTTTTCAGCTTTATCGAGTTAGTTGGGGTCTTGTCCCATCAACTCATCAAACTTAGAGGCTTTTCAGATAAAAGGATGTATTCAGCTTTAGATTATGTATTCTGATGGTAAGTTTATTTTAGACTTCCGCTAAGACTATCATGTTAATTCTCCGTTTTATTGATTGAGATAGATGTATGTTCATGCCATGGGTCGACTTGGAGTCTCTCGGGGCTCCTTGTCTCGTGTCTCAATCCAGGCCTCCGTTCTGGTTGTGACACATGTTCGGTGGTTTGGAATGCCTATACGCAAGTGCACGTGGTCGAACAAGTAGTAAAATGGCTAGAGTAACCAAGTATCGATCTCACAGGGACTGGACCAAGGTAATAATCTAATTAAGTGTTAATAAATTCTAACTCTAATAATGAAGACAACCGTTTCGAGGAAATTTTGGGAGTTTGTTTCCTAATTTATACTAATCTAAAACAATTATAAAATTTGAGTATGAAATATAGTAATGAGCATGCTGAGGCTAAAACAAACATGCAGGGAAGCAATTTATTGATACAAATTCGTTAATCTTTCCTTCGGTTGCTAGTCAAGAATTATTTCCTATGGATTAAAACTCTCGTATTTAACCCAACTTAAGAATCGTGAACCTTCCACCTATATTTCTGTGATAAGAAGAAATTCATGTTCTAGCCATACGAAACAGATTCCTTAATTGACTAATACGACTTTCAGATATATTTCTATTTTGAAGGTAAATCAATTCTCAATTTTCCCAAACCAAGAAGAGATCATATCCTATTAATTCACAACTTTCCAATTTCTTTCTCTTTCGAGCGCAAACCGGATTTTTTAGATATACATTAATATTGGCCACACATTAATGCAGTAAGAATAAGAATTAATAGAACAACTATGGAAGAAAAGATGAAAAACCAAGATGATCAATAATTACATTCCACTACAAATATTCTTAACCTCAGCAAGAAGTAAATTTAGCCACTCATTTGTGGATTAAACATCGTTAAATGAGTGTAAATCATACAAATAATTGAAATAAGGAAGAAATAGATAGAGAAGAACCCTAAGAATTTCGTCCCCTCAACTGCCTGTAACCCACGTTCTTGCTCAACCAAGTCAGAATAATTAAAAATAAACCTAAGTGTGTTATTTATACTAGTGGGGATTTTTCCCGGAATAACAAGCAACGTGTCACGGAGTGCATCGCGGAGCACTGCCTCCGTGACACGCCACAAATGCGGACCCTCGCTGGAATCCGGTCCTCCAGGTAATTATGCCCAATGTGCCACAGCGTGCAACGGGGGGGTTTGGCCAACGTGCCACGGCCCCAACGCGGACCTTCACCGGAACTTGGCCTATTTTTATCATCCGAGACAGAATGCATCCGCGATGGCAGCGTGACGCGGCTCCATCGCGGAGCCCCTTAATTTGTTGCATGACCTTGGCCTTTTCCACTGCTCGCTTCCAAGTCCATTCCCGATTTCTCCTAACATGCATCTTAGCTTCCTAAAATTACATTTTTCCTGCAAAACAACACTAATCATGTTGGTTAGTGTAAATTCACATTTTAACTACAAATCACATGAGAATGTACAATTATCAATGGATAAATAAGACGAAATGAAGCATTTGAGTATCACTTAGGCATATAATTCTGCCCAAGATCACCTACCCTACACTTAAAACTTTGTTCGTCCTTGAAAAATAATCTCACATCTCATGCAATTGACACCCAATCATAGCTACTTTGGCTCGACAATTCAAGCTACGGTTATACCGATTATTTACGTAGAAAATCATCAAGAAAACCTGCATAGTCTCATCAATACAATGACATTCAACACATTAAGTCCTCCTAGACTCAAGAGTCGACTCTCGATCTCGGCAAACTCATGCAAATCAGCTGATCAAGACATCCGACACGAAATTAAATCTCTCGTCAACCTATGCCCTCACAACACAAGAGAATTTCCCCCTTTTCAATCATATGATCTCAAAAACATTATATGCAGGGGCATATGAACACAATTTCACTCTCTCTCCCAAAGAATTCACATGCATCATGTCATGACCCATAAGCTTGCCTCTAGTGTATTACTCTACTAATATAAGGACGAGTGATGTAAGATCACGTAGGACTTAACGGGTTGTAATGTAAGCTAAGGAACTAGTACATACTGGGCTAACCAATAATAGCTACTAGCACCCTTAAGCGCTTTTCCATACATCCCACCACATTATGGGCATTGTTTCTTCCTTCATCCTCCCCTTTATTGAAGCCTTTCTTTATTTTGTTCCCATTTCTTTAAGCACACTCGACTTAATAACAAAGATTAGTTATACATCTTCATTTTATTAAATTCGGCAAGTGCACGTTTGACCTTTTCTTTACTTTCACCGCTTCCGCTTTTCCTTTCTTTTCCCAATTACCACTCCTTGACACTGTGGGAAAATTTCTTTTCTTGAGCGCTTAAGAGTTTTGGATCAAATTCACGGATAATGAAAAGAAGGGGTTAAGCTCGGTTTGTACCTTTTCGACAAAAGAAAAAAATAGGCTAAAGGCTCAATGGGCTAACTAGGATGTACATTCAAGGTAGGTACGATAATGAAAAAAAAAACTTTCGGTTAAATCATCCTTTCCTACCATACACATCCTTCATTTCATTTCGTACACACACCAGGCAAGTTCTAGACACTTCACAATAGCATGAAAAAATCGAAACCTCACCACACCCTCATTGCACATGCTCAACTCAAGACATATTCACAGACTCTTCAATAAACTAATTACAAGAATTCAAACATTAAGCCTCAATCACACCGAATCGAACTCTACGGTCTAGGTATCTCAACATGTTTACAAAGTTGCATGCTTTCATACGAATCACCTTTGCATTCTAAATATCATGTACAACACACAACCAGAATTCCGAACCATAAAGTAACGACACGTTTGGAATACAAACAAACAAAAGAAAAAATTAAAAAGAACAAAAGAAATCTACTCCTATTTCACGAATAATTTTAAAAATATCGATAATTTCGATAAAACAAAAATATTTACACAATCAGCTAACAACAACTCCATACAGCACACAACAACTTCACATTAATTACAATACCAAATTACAATACAAAACATAAACATCAAAATCACAGGGTCATAATTTTTCACAGGCACAACAACAAAACATAAACATAAACAACAACAAAACAACCAGCACCTAATTACTCCCACCCCACACTTAAATCTAACACTGTCCCCAGTGTTCACAAAATTCAGCATAGCACAAGAGTAGGTGGTGAAACTCCCTGATCAATCGAAGTATTCCACTTCTTCGTCAGGTGCGGTTGCCTCGTCCCCCATATCCGAATCACCACCGCTATCCTCATCTGACTCAACATCTGAGTCATCGCGGCGTGTCTCCTCGTCTGTGGGGACATCATCATTAATGGGGTCCACAAAAGTTGGCCCCACTCGGCATAGAGCCCTGGCATTTTCGCCGAAGGGGTAGTCCAACTCTAGCTGCCACAGCTCATCTTCTGTTGCTGGCCTCCCGCCTATGCGCAACTGTAGCATATGCATCCCGAACATGCGGGCCATATACTGATCATCTCGAGCATGTCGCTCGGCTAATGTGAGAACTGGCCTGTGAGTGGTGTCGGGTGCCTTAGTTTTGGTGACGTCCAAGGGACGCCTCTCCATCTGCGGGATATAGTCCAGGGCCTCTTCCTCAACATCTAGGCCCCTTAGGAAAGTGGTCAGCAAGCCACCAAACCGGTACCTGTGCCTTTGATGCAAACGGGCTCTCTTCATGGCGGAGATGATCACCACCCCAACATTAATCTCCAGCCCTTTCATCAGGGCGTATACTAAGCACACACGATCTCGGGTGACATCCTTCATGTGCACCCCCGGGATCAGGCAGGAACACACGATCTTAAGCCAAATTCTGGCTTCCCTGTTCATTTGAGAGTAGGGCAGCGTCTGATGGTAGCCCCTATCCTTATGCCTGCTCCACTGTGCTGTAGAACGGGCTCCACACAGAGTGCGTCTGATATCCGCATATGGTGGAGTGATGTTCAGCTGCCGGAGTACATGGGCGTTTGTGTCCCGCACCCCCAAAATGGCATTAAGGTGATGGGGCTCAAAAGTAACTACCTGCCCCCTTATTTTGACAGTGTGACTTCGGAGTGTCGGGTTCTAGTTGGCGTAGAACTCCCAAATCAGGTGGAGATTGCACTCCATGGGCTCTTCAAAAATGAAGTTCAGCCCGGCAGCGTCAATCCGGTGCACAATTCTGGGGAACTCCTGTGCCAATAGCTCCCTTGCAATATGCTCCTCGGGGAAGCATTTGTTCTCCTTGTGCTTTGTGTACCATTTCTTCCCTTCGTCTGTCACCCCTCGGGTTCTGTATTGATGGCGTTGGCTGCACGGAACTGCTGGTGTTGCTGGGACTGCTGTTCCCAGTCTAATTCTTTTCCTTCCAGCGCTCGATATAGATGTGCCCTTTCCTTTGTCTTGCCTGCTTGCCATTGTTCCTGTCAAATCAAACAGACAGTCCCAATGTTATTCAAATTAAAATTAGCTTCGTCTAAGGTTGGGTAAGATAGGCCACCCCACACTTAGCCTTTAGCCACAATTACGACATTACGGCAAGACAATTCTCACTTTCCAATTTACAAAAAAAAAACAACAACATGCCTCGTGCATTCAAATAATTCGATGGAATAAATTCTACGTACTACTCAGACTTCATACAGCTAAACCAAATATCACCATCGATACCATTTCATCACATAGCACATAGCAAAAACAAAAAAAAAACTTCTCTTAACACAACCTATGCAATTCACCAAGTTCTATACAATTCAACAATTTCATTCTCCCAAAAATCCATCATTTACTTAGCATATTCACAACAAGCATGACACAATTCACCTTACCCAATATGCCCAACCCATAATTTCCACATTTTCAATCACATTTAGTTTCTTCGCAATCAAATTCTAACCCTAGCTACATATTTCACCAAAATTCGATCAAGCATGTATTTATCGAGTTCATACAATCAAAATGATACTACGAACCTCAATCAACAATAACTTAAATGAATTCAAGCTCAATTTACAATTAGGGCAAGTTTTACTCACTTAACATGCTCAAAATCGACAAATTTGACAAGAATTGAGATGAAAGTAGAGAACATACCTTTAGTTTGATGAAATCGAAGAGAAGTCGAAGAAAACTTGTGCCTAGGTCCGTGTCACGTTGGGGAAGGGGGAGTTTTTGGGTTTTTTGTCGCGGAGGGGGTGAGAAATGAGGGAAAATTGAGGGAATTCGGGGTTAAAAAGGGTGTTTTCGCGCGGGTCACCCGACGACTCGGTGTGACCCATCGCGATTAAAGCCTCAACGTGTCACGGAGGGTAACGTGAAGCACCCCCTCCGTGACACGGAGCCAACGCGGAGGTATTCTGGAATTTTAAAAATTTCAGAATTACACCTCAACGTGTCACGGAGGGTAATGCGGAGACCCTCCTCCGTGACACGAAGCCATCGTGCAGGCTCACTGTTTTGCCACTATTTATTATTTTTCTCACCTCGATTTTTCCTTTGCGATCCTTTGCAGTTTTGCCCTCTGTTCAACCTGAAATTTATCTCACAACAAGAAATTGGTTAGAATTCATAGGTTTCACATAAAATACAATTTTTGTTTTTGTTTTTATTTTTCTATTTTTTTTCTTTTTTTTTCTCTTCTACTAAATCTACTCAAGTATTATAACAATTTCACGGGTTGCCTCCCGTGCAGCGCCCAGTTTACCGTCGCAGCTCGACGTCATTGAAGCTTAGTCATCCTCTAGGGTGACGGATGTCTTCTCTCGACTACCGTCCTCACCCTAGTAATGCTTACATCGCTGCCCATTGACTAAGGATGTGGCACTTCGATCTTTTTTCCACGATTTCAATTTTGGGGGGTCCTTCACCGGTGGTTTTCCCACTGGCTCTCGCGAATCAACACTCTGAGCAATATTCGCTCGATTAAGCACGTTGATCACTGAGAGTTCCTCATACACGGCCGGAAGCTTCGTGGCCTTGTACACATCAAATACCTCCACCTTGTCGTGTGCCCGCATGGTTAGCTGCCCTGCATCTACATCGATTAGTACTTTCCCGATCTCCAAGAAAGGACATCCCAAAATAAATGGGACTTCCGCATCCGACTCAAATCCAGCACAATGAAGTCAACTGGGAAGATAAGGGAGCCCACTTGCACCAGCACATCCTCCACAATGCCATCTGGTCTGGCCAAAGAACGATCTGCTAGTTGCAAGATCACTGTTGTCGGTCTAGGACTGCCTAGCCCCAATTTCTTGAATACCGATGTCGGCTTCAAGTTAATGCTCGCTCCCAAATCACATAATCTACGAGCTCGGATACTCTGCCCGATTGTAAGTTGAATTGTAAAGCTCCCAGGGTGAGCTTTGTGGGCAACCTATTTTGTATCCATGAAGTGCACTCCTCTGTAAGCGCCACCATAGCGTACTCCGTCAACCTACTTTTGTTCGCCATGATGTCCTTGATATATTTTGCGTACTTCAGCACTCCCTGCAAAACATCAACAAGAGGGTAAATTAATGTGTACATGTTTAAGCACCTCCATGAACTTTTTGAAACACGCTTCCTCGTGTTTCTTTAATCTTTGAGGAAACGGGGGTGGTGGTCTTTCTGGTTCAGCTTCCTTCTCCTTCCCCCTATCATCATTGTGTTCCCTCTCATTCTCCAATGCTCCCGACAGCTGTGGTGGTCTTTCTAGTTCCACCTCCTTGAGTTGTAAACCACTCCTTGTGGTCACTGCATTCACTTGCTTGGGGTTGGGGTCAGTTTCACTCGGAAGTCCTCCTCTCGGCCTGGTGTTCTGAGCTCCAGCTAGTTGCCCAAACTGGTACTCTAATGCCTTTGTAGCTAGATGATTGTTCTTTACATTGGCTGCCAATTTCACATAGTCAGCCTGCAATTAAGCTTGGTTAGCTATCATCATTTTGAACATTTCCTCAATGCTGGGTGATGTTGGTGGAGGAGGTGCATTGTTGCTTCTGTATTGCGACTGATAGTGCTGCTGGCCTCCTTGATTTCTCTGTGCTCCCTGACTCGAACTCTTCCCTTGATGGTTGTTACTACCCCAAGAGAAATTCGGGTGACTTCTCCAATTAGAGTTGTAGTTGTTGCCACTGTTGGTGATTATTTCTCTGTACATTACCAACAAAGTTTACTGAATCAGGATTCGCACCACAACACTCAGCTGAGTGTTCATTACTGTCGCACACTTCACACCAAATCTGCTGCACTACATTCACTGGGGCTTGAGCATGATTCATGCTCATATTGCTGAAGTGGGTATTGAGTTGATTCTGTAACGCAGCTATCTGTGCAGCGATAGCTGTAAAACCATCCACTTCCAAGACTCCTGTCGCTTTCCTTGTTCCTCCTCTAGAAGAGTCCGCATTCCACTCTGGATTTCCCTGCGAAATACAGTTCAACAAAGTATACCGCTCCTGATAAGTTTTTTCTAATGCTTGTCCCCCAGTTGCTGAGTCTAGTAAGATTTTTGTGTGGGGTTCCAAACCCTCTATGAAAGTATGCACCAGCACATCATTGGATTGGTGATGATGAGGACAATCCCGCAACATAGATTTGAATCGTTCCCAAGCTTGATACAGATTCTCCCCCTCTCTTTGTTTAAAACTTAGAATTTGACTTCTAAGTCTTGCTATTTTACCAGATGGAAAGAACCGTATCAAGAATTTCTTTGCAAGATCATCCCAAGTAGTGATAGAATTGTGTGGCTCAGCTTTCAGTCATCTCTTTGCTTCTCCCAAAAGTGAAAATGCGAACAATGTAAGCCTGACATAATCGGGTGACACTCCAGTGGGGATGTAAGTGTCACTTATCTCCAAAAAGTTTTGGAGATGTTGTTGTGGATCCTCGTGAGGGAGACCTGTGACTTGCTCACTGGTGTGCAGCAATTGCACCATATTCTGTTTAAGCTCGAACCTCCCTCCTGGCTCAGGTTTGCGAATGTTAGCTATAACGTTGTTAGCATGTGGGATTGCCACTTCGCAAACCGGCCTAGCTTCCATTTCTTCGGGCACTAACACTGCCTTTACAATGGGTGGATTCTGTTGTTGCTCCAGGATTGTCTGTCTGAGCAACTGCAGCTTTCTCTCTAGAGCTTCTCTCCTTTGACGATGGAATTGTCTTTCCAGCTCTAAGTGTGAATCCACTAGCTCCTTGTCCCTTGCCAGTGTTCAACATAATTCAATATTTGCAAAAGACAAGCTAAGACCAAGTTGTCAACACTAATAAGAAATCGTAAACTAACACTTAAGACAACAATTTTACTAATTGCCTGTCCCCAGCAATGGCGCCAAAAACTTGTTCGGTGGTTTGGAATGCCTACACGCAAGTGCACGTGGTCGAACAAGTAGTAAAATGGCTAGAGTAGCCAAGTATTGATCCCACAGGGACTGGACCAAGGTAATAATCTAATTAAGTGTTAATAAACTCTAACTCTAATAATGCAGACAACCGTTTCAAGGAAATTTTGGGAGTTTGTTTCCTAATTTATACTAATCTAAAACAAATGTACAATTTGAGTCTGAACTATAGTAATGAGCATGCTGAGGCTAAAACAAATATGCAGGGAAGCAATTTATTGATACAAATTGGTTAATCATTCCTTCGGTTGCTAGTCATGAATTATTGCCTATGGATTAAAACTCTCGTATTTAACCCAACTTAAGAATCCTGAACCTTCCACCTACATTTCTGTGATAAGAAGAAATTCATGTTCTAGCCATACGAAACCAATTCCTTAATTGACTAATACGACTTTCAGATATATTTCTATTCTGAAGGTAAATCAATTCTCAATTTTCCCAAACCAAGAAGAGATCATATCCTATTAATTCACAACTTTCCAATTTCTTTCTCTTTCGAGCGCAAACCGAATTTTTTAGATATACATTAATATTGGCCACACATTAATGCAGTAAGAACAAGAATTAATAGAACAACCATGGAAGAAAAGATGAAAAACCAAGATGATCAATAATTACATTCCACTACAAATGTTCTTAACCTCAGCAAGAAGTGAATTTAGCCACTCATTTGTGGATTAAACATCGTTAAATGAGTGTAAATCATACAAATAATTGAAATAAGGAAGAAAGAGATAGAGAAGAACCCTAAGAATTTCATCCTCTCAACTGCTTGTAACCCGCATTCTTGCTCAACCAAGTCTGAATAATTAAAAATAAACCTAAGTGTGCTATTTATACTAGTGGAAGTTTTTCCCGGAATAACAAGCAACGTGTCACGGAGTGCATCGCGGAGCACTACCTCCGTGACACGCCACAAACGCGGACCCTCACTGGAATCCGGTCCTCCAGGTAATCATGTCCAACGTGCCACGACGTGCAACGCGGGGCTTGGCCAATGTGCTACGGCCCCAACGCGGACCTTCACTGGAACTTGTCCTATTTTTATCATCCGGGGCAGAATGCATCCGGGATGGCAGCGTGACACGGCTCCATCGTGGAGCCCCTTAATTTGCTGCATGACCTTGGCCTTTTCCACTACTCGCTTCCAAGTCCATTCCCGATTTCTCCCAACATGCATCTTAGCTTCCTAAAATTACATTTTTCCTACAAAATAACACTAATCATGTTGGTTAGTATAAATTCACATTTTAACTACAAATCACATGAGAATGTACAATTATCAATGGATAAACAAGACTAAATAAAGCATTTGAGTATCACTTGGGCATATAATTCTGCCCAAGATCAACACATTGATAGGTCTAGATTCAGTCCATGAGGCTATGGAGAAAGTTCATTTTATAAGGGAAAAGTTGAAAACAGCTTAGAGTCGTCAAAAGTCCTATGCGGATATAAGGAGGAGGGAGCTAGAGTCTGAAGTTGATGATTAGATGTTTCTGAAGGTATCCCCCATGAAGGGAGTGATGAGATTCAGAAAGAAAGGAAAACTCAGTTCCTGTTATGTTGGCCCATACCAAACTGTGAAACGGGTGGGCAAGGTACCATATGAGTTGGAGTTTCCCTCAGAATTAGCTTCAATTCATCCAGTTTTTCATTTATCGCTCTTAAAGAAGTGTTTGGGGGATCCAACTCTTCTTTTTCTAGTGGACAGCATCGATGTGAAAGATAACCTTAGCTATGAGGAGGTTCCGGTAGAAATACTTGACCATCAGGTTCGTAAGCTAAGAAATAAGGAAGTTGCCTCAGTCAAGGTTTTGAGGAGGAATCAGCATGTTGAGGGAGCTACATGGGAAGCCAAAGCAGATATGATGGCTAAATACCCACATTTATTTCCTTCCGGCTCAGTATCAACTTGAGGTATCAATATCTTCCTTAGTACACTATTTAGTTTAATGTTCAGCTCATGTTCCCTAGTTTCTTTCATGACAATGAATGTATGTGCGATTCAGAAATTCAGTTCAGTAAGATAGTTCAATTCGGAGTCGATCACTATGTCAATTTTCAGCATGTATGTTTAGTATTTGAGTTTGATGATTGCTTTTCTCTGATTTTCAGTATGTTTTTCCATATTTGAGGACGAATGTTCCCAAGGGGGAGATATTGTAATAACCCGAAACTACTAAGATCAGACCTGGGAGTTGAAATGAAGAAAATAGGATATTCTGCACCAGGTCACAGGACAAGTTGTTCAGTGACCCCTAGTGGTTGAGTAACTCATAGGGAGGAGCTTGGATTGGGGCTGAAATTTTGAGTTTGAGGTGACCACGGGTGTGACCACGAGTCGTGGTCAGGACCACGATCCGTCGAGTGTCCCGTGGTCAAGAATTAACTAAAGATTAGATGTTTGGGCAGTGTGGGTAACGACTGGGTCACCACAAGTCATTGGGTACACCACGAGTCGTGGTGTCTCCCGTGGTGACCAGTGTTGAGTTTTTCCAATGCAGGCAATGAAAGGTGACCACGACTCGTGGTCATGGATGACGAATCGTCCAGTCCCTCGCGGGGACTAGCAGTGAGTTTTTCCCTGCAAATTTATTAAGGGCTTTTCCATAATTTCTAAGTTCCTAAGGCCTAAACTACATCGTTTTAAGCTCAGAATTGAATGTTTTAAGAGGGTTAAGTTCATTATATGCTATTTCACTTCCATGCATGCAACCTAAAGTCTTCCTTGAAGATCATGTTTAAGGAATTTCATAAAAATAGTAGGAGTGTGAATTTGATTTACCCAAGTATGTGAGGCTATGAATAGGAGTTCCTTTCATTCCCATGCCCTAGTTTCTTCTCAAGTTCTATGGATTTCAATTCTAAATTAAAGTTTCATGATCTATGGGGTTTATCCCAATTCTTGTCAATTTTTCTATTATATATCTATAGGTCGATTCCCTTCATGTATGAAATCATGTTTTATGATTTATGGGCAGATTTTATAACTATATCAATTATATATTTATAGATTTGAATTTCCATTTAATTATTCCTAATTATGTATATTTCATGAAAAGTCATGTTATTATTTCATTATGATCTTGATTTTCTTTAGCCCATTACGATTAAGGATTTATGATATGAATTCTCTCAAATGCTCATCATGAATTTATGAATAGCAAGTATATCAATGTTCTACAAGTTCATATGGATTTCATGATTTATGGATTTATGACTCTTGCCCAATCATGTATTTCAAGTATGATCAAGTATGTTATGTTATAATTGGCCACGTACTTTGAATGATTTATGATTATAATATGAGCCACGTGCATGTTTTTGGAAGCAGTGTCCAGCACCGAGTAGCCTGGCGTTCAAAGGACTACACTAATGTCTCAAAACTACGTCCCATCGTAGGTTTAAGTATATTCAAATGTTAATGGATCCCCTGTTCGTGATATCACATACTGCACGTCCCTTGCCTGGCAAGCCTAGAACGGCTCTGCCCACTTGAGCGAGATAGTTGGGGCATCATGTAATCTCTATCATGATGGTGTTGATTTTCAAGAGTCCTCTCATTGTTCCTCATGATTTATGCATGGTAATATTTACGTTACTTTGGCTCAGGTAATGTTTAATGAAGCTTTTCTTCTATGATTATGATTATCACTGACTTATAATATTTTGGAAACCTTGAACCCTTATGTTTACACTATGGTATTTATGTTATGATCATGTAGTCCTACTTTTATGAACTCTTATGTATTTCAACTATTCGTTTTTACTTACCATGAAGACTCAGTACATTCCAAGTACTGACTGCATACTCTATGCTGTATCATTTCATGATACAGGTTCGAGAGATCAGTCTCAGCCGCATCATTAGCCCCTGCTTCCCTCTCTGACTTGTCCAGCTGGTGTTGGTGAGTCCTCATCCCTTTAGGAGGTTCAGTCATTTATAGTTTATTATGTTCCTTCCAATTTCAAACTTTGTCGAGCTAGTTGGGGGCACTTCCCCATCAGCTCATCACTTATGTTAGAGGATTTTTAAACATTATGTAGAAATCAACTTGTCGTTGTGGATTCAGTTTTAGCTTGATACTTATGTATGCAGATTTCCGCTATGTTGATTATGTTAATCTTCCATTTTATGATGTTGAGTTTAGATGTTATGTTCATGCCATGGGTCGACTTGGAGCTTCTCGGGGTTTCTTGTCCCTTATCTCGATTCGGGTCTACATTCGAGTCGTGAAAAACTTGGTATTAGAGCATTAGGTTTTGAAGTGTCCTAGGGTGTCTGAAAGTCGCATTAAGTAGAGTGTTTTTCATGGGTGTGTAGCGCGCCAAACTTACGACGAAGAGACTACGAGACGCTTAGAAAATGTTCCCTTTTTCATGATCTATGTCGTCCGATGAAATGTCTCTCTGTCCTTCTAACTCGTGTTATACACGTTTGCAGAATCATACCTCCTCACCGAGTTAACGGAAGAAGAAATAGAAATGAAAATGGCCATGAGAGGATATGGGCACCAACAGGTCCCACCAGCCCATGAGGATCATTTTCCTCGAGCAGGTTGCCCACGTGGAGTTCAGGGTAGCCATATAGATGCTAGCTCGAGCGTTGACCACCTAGGTCAATCAGCAAGCGGTAGCGCATGTCCATAAGAATGGGAATACAGCGGCGACAAGAGTCAGAGACTTTCTGAGAATGAACCCTTCGGAGTTCCTTGGGTCAAAGTTGGATGAGGATCCACACGAGCTCAATGATGAGGTTCTAAAGATCACCCATATCATGGGGGTGATCGCAGAGGAGTGTGCTGATCTAGCCTTGTATTAGTTGAAAGGGGTTGCGCACATCTGGTTTAAGCAATGGAAGGATAGAAGGGTAGTTGGAGCAAGCCCTATTGGTTGGGAGGAGTTTCATGTCGCATTTCTGGATCGGTTCTTCCCTCGTGAGATGAGGAAGATTAAAGCAGTGTAATTTGTGAACCTGAAGTAGGGTAACATGACAGGCCAGGAGTTCTTTGAAGTTCACTCGTTTGTCCAAGTATGCACCAGAGCAAGTGGCTGGTCAGAGAGCTCGGTGAGCAGGTTTCTTCATGCAGTGGCAAACTACCTAGACAAGGATTGTAGGATCGCCATGCTTCATCAGGATACTGATTTTCCCTGGATAGTTTTACACGCCCAGTATATAGAGGCGGTGCATCTCAGAGAGAGAGAGACCAAGAGGGCCAGGACAGATAGTTATTGGTTCTCTCAACAAAGATCAGGAGGAAAAAATGCCCAGCAGTCTCATCATAGATGATTAACTCCACCGCCACCATCTTCCATTTCCTATCTAGACCGTGAGGTGATTAGAGAAGCAGAGCCTCATGTTCGAGGGACCAAAGGACCATGAAGATAGAGCGTACCTTTTCAACATGCGGGAAGTATGGCAAGAGTCATATGAAAGAGTGCTTGATGGGATTGGATATCTATTTTGGGTGTAGTAGATATGGCCACATGTGCCGGGAGTGTCCCTTGGCTAGACAGAGTGATGGTAGAGGTCGTGCTCAGGTTACCAGATCAGCAGCAGCACCAACATGCCCAGCCCAGCAAGGCGCATCCACCAGTGAAGGTGGCGGCCAGCGCCAGAATAGGTTTTATGCCTTGCATCCTGCCAGGACCAAGAGACTTCACCCGATGTGGTTACCAGTATGTTACGAGTATTCCATTTTTATGGATATACATTGTTAGATCCATGGGATACTTTATCTTTTGTGATGGCCTATGGTTCTAGTAGTTTCAGAGTTAGTCCCAAAATCTTGTCAGAACTGTTCTCAGTCTCTACATCAGTCGATGATTCAATTATAGCTAGACAGTTATATAGAAATTGCCCTGTTGAAGTCCTTTAGAAAGTCACCTCAGCAGATCTAGTGGAGTTAACCATGACTAATTTTGATGTTATTTTCGGCATGGATTAGTTAAATGCATGTTATGCCTCAGTCAATTGTAGAACCCGTGTAGTAGAGTTCAAATTTCTAGGTGAACCAGTCTTAGAGTGGAAGGGTAGTTCAGCTGTGCCTGTAGGTCATTTCATTTCTACCTTAAGGCTAGAAAGATGATTTATAAGGGTTGCATGTACCACCTAGTTAGGGTTAACGATGCTACATCCAAAACCCCGACTATCCAGTCAGTTCCTGTATTGTGTGAGTATCTAGAGGTGTTTCCATATGATTTACCAGGAATCCCACCCAAGTGGGAGATCGATTTTGGTATTGACCTTCTTCCTGATACGCAACCTATATCTATTCCTCCTTATAGAATGGCTCTGACCGAGCTGAAGGAGTTGAAGGAGCAGTTGAGGGACCTTCTAGACAAGGGTTTCATCAGATCAAGAAAATTCCCATGGGGTGCACCAGTTTTCTTTGTCCAAAAGAAGGATGGTTCTCTTTCCATGTGTATTGATTATCGGCAATTGAACAAAGTTACCATCAAGAACAGGTATCCTCTCCCTAGGATTAATGATTTTTTTGACCAGCTCCAGGGTGCTAAGTGCTTTTCAAAGATAGATCTTAGATCTAGATACCATCAGCTCAGAGTTTGGGAGAATGACATCCCGAAGATAGCCTTCAAGACTCGGTATGGTCACTATGAGTTTATAGTTATGTCTTTTAGACTGACGAATACTCCTAAAGATTTTATGGATTTGATGAAAAGGGTGTTCAAGTTGTATTTGGATATGTTCGTGATTGTGTTCATAGATGACATCCTTATATACTCTCCGAGAGAGGAGGAGCGTGCCGCTCATTTGTGGGTGGTGCTACGGACTTTGAAGGATTGTTAGTTATATCCTAAATTTAGTAAATGTAAGTTTTTCTTAAACTTAGTGGAATTATTGGGCAATGTGTTGTCAAGTGATGGTGTACACGTAGACTCCCAAAAGATAGACGTAGTGAAGAATTGACCTAGACCGGTGAGTCCTTCGGACATTAGGAGTTTCTTGGGTTTAACTGGTTATTATTAGCATCTTTTGAGGTTTTTTCATCCATTGCATCCCCGTTGACTTAATTGACCCAGAAAAATGTGAAATTTCAATGGTTGGAGGCTTGTGAGAAGAGCTTCCAAGAGTTGAAGACTCGACTCACCTCTGCACCAGTGTTGACCCTACTTAAGGGCACCGATGGGTTTGTGGTATATTGTGACGCCTCAAGAATCGGCCTTGGTTGTGTATTGATGTAGCATGGAAAGGTTATAGCATATGCTTGCAGGCAGCAGAAGGTCCATGAAAAGAACTATCTGACCCATGATCTCGAATTGGCGGCAGTAGTATTTTCCTTGAAGATTTGGAGGCACTATCTATATGGGGTCCATGTGGATGTGTATTGCGAACCATAAAAGTCTAAAATATGTGTTCACCCAAAAGGATTTGAATCTGTGTCAGAGAAGGTGGTTGGAGCTGTTGACGGACTATGATATAAGTGTCCTTTATCATCCTGGCAAGGCTAATGTGGTGGCAGACGCTTTTAGAAGGATTTCCATGGAAAGTGTATCTCATGTAGACAAGGAGAGGAAGGATTTAGTAAAGGATGTGCATCGACTTGCACGACTGGAGTTCATCGTGTTGACTCGATGGATGGTGGTGTCATTGTGCAGAATGGGTTAGAATCATCTTTTGCGATGTTAAGGATAGTCAATATGAAGATCCTATTTTGGTGAAGTTGAAGGAAGTCGTTCAGAATCAGAAGGTAGAGGTCTTCTCCAAAGGGGGAGATGGTGTGCTATAATATTAGGGTCATTTGTGTCTACCAAATGTTGGTGAATTGAGGGAGCGGATGTTGTATGTAGCTCATGATTCCAAGTATTCTATCCATCTAGGTGACAAGAAGATGTATCGTGACCTACGAAAAGTCTATTGGTGGAATGGCATGAAGAAGGATATAGCAGAGTTTGTGGCTAAGTGTCCGAATTATCAATAGATGAAGGTTGAGCATTAGAGACCAGGAAATGTGCTTCATGACATTAGCATCCCTACTTGAAAGTGGGATAAATCAATATGGATTTCATTATGGGGTTGCCTCATACACGCCGGTAGTATGACTCTATTTGGGTGGTCGTGGACAGATTGACTAAAGCAGCTCATTTCCTACCAGTCAAATCTACCGATTCAGCGAGGATTATGCTAAGTTGTACATTCAGAGTTAGTTTGGTTGAATGGAGTGCCCTTGTCCATCATATCAGACAGAGGTACTCAATTTACCTCCCAGTTTTGGAGATCGCTTTAAAGGGGACTTGGTACCTAAGACAAGCCTAGCACAACATTTCACCCGCAAATAAATGGTCAGGCATGGCGGACCATTCATACTTTGGAGGATATGTTGAGAGCATGTGTGATTGATTTCAAGGGTAGTTGGGATGATCATTTGCCTCTCATTGAGTTTTCATACAACAACAACTACCATTCCAACATTCAAATGGCTTCGTTTGAGGCTCTTTGTGGGAGGAGGTGTAGATCACCTATTGGTTGTTTTTAGGTCAGTGAAGCTACATTGGTAGGTCCGAATTCAGTCCATGAGGCTATGGAGAAAGTTCAGCTTATAAGGGACAGGTTAAAAATAGCTTGGAGCTATCAAAAGTCCTATGCGGATGTGAGGAGGAGGGAGCTTGAGTTTGAAGTTGATGATTGGGTGTTTCTGAAGGTATCCCCCATGAAGGGAGTGATAAGATTCGGAAAGAAAGGGAAACTCAGTCTCTGTTATGTTGGTCCATACCAGATTGTGAAACCGATTGACAAGGTAGCATATGAGTTGGAGTTGCCCTCAGAACTAGCTTCAGTTCATCCAATTCTTCATGTATCTCTCTTAAAGAAGTGTTTTGGGGATCCAACTCTGGTTTTTCAGGTGGACAGCATCGGTGTGAAAGGTAGCCTTAGCTACGAGGAGGTTCTGGTAGAAATACATGATTGTTAGGTTCGTAAGCTAAGAAATAAGGAAGTAGACTCAATCAAGGTTTTGAGGATGAATTAGCATGTTGAGGGACTACATAGGAAGCTGAAGCAGATATGATGGTAAATACCCACATTAATTTCCTTCCGGCTTAGTTTCATCTTGTGGTATCAATTTCCTCCTTCCGTCAATTTTAAGCATGTATGTTCAGTATTTAAGTTTGATGATTGTATTTCTCTAATGTATATTTTTACACATTCTAGGATGAATGTTCCCAAAAGGGGGAGATATTGTAATATCCCAAAAACCCTAAGATCAGACCTGAGAGTTGAAATGGAGAAAATATGATTTTCTGCACCAGGTCACATGATAAGTCGTCTAGTGACCCATGCGGTGCACCACGACTCATTGAGTGACTCGTGGGGAGGAACTTGGATTGGGGTTGAAATTTTGAGTTTGAGGTGACCATGGGTGTGACCACGAGTTGTGGTCAGCACCACGATTTGTCAAGTGTCCCGTGGGCAAGAGTTGACTGAAGATTAGATGTTTGGGAAGTGTGGGTAACGAAGGGGTCTCCACGAATAGTTGGGTACACCACGAGTCAAGGTGTCCCCCGTCATGACCATTTTTAAGTTTTTCCAGTGTAGGAAACGAAAGGTGACCAGGAGTCATGGTCATGGACGATGAATCGTCCAGTCCCTTCTGAGGGCAGTGAGTTTTTCCCTACGAATACATTAAGGGATTTTTCGTAACACCTAAGTTACTAAGGCCTAAACTACGTCGTTTTAAGCTCATATTAGAGTGTTTTAAGATGGGTAAGTTCATTATAGGCTTATTCACTTCCATGCATGCAACCTAGTATCTTCCTTGAAGATCAAGTTTGAGGAATTTCATCAAAATTCTCTCCAATTCTCTTTGGATTTTCAAGTAGGAGTGTGAATTTTATTTACCCAGATATGTGAGCTATGAATGGGAGTTCCTTTCATTCCCACGCCCTAGTTTCTTCTCAAATTCTATGGATTACAATTCTAAATTCAAGTTTCATGATCTATGGGGTTTATCCCAATTTTTGTGAATTTCCCTATGATCTATCTATGGGTCGATTCCCTTTATGTATAAATCATGTTTTATGATTTATGGGAAGATTTTATAACTATTTGAATTATAAATTTACAGATTTAAATTTCCATTTAATTATTCCCAATTATGTATATTTCATGAAAAGTCATGTTATGATTTCATTATGATTTTGATTTTCTTTATCCCATTATGATTTATGATTCATGCTATGAATTCTCTCAAATGCTCATCATGAATTTATGAATAGCAAGTATATCAATGTTTTACAAATATGCATGGATTTCAGGATTTATGAATTTATGACACTTGTCCAATCATGTATTTTAAGTATGATCACGTATGTTATGTTATAATTGCCCATGTACTTTATGCATGATTATGATTATGATATGAGTCATGTGCATGTTTTTGGAAGCAGTATCTAGCACCGAGTAGCCCAACATTCAAAGGACTACGCCGGTGTCTTAGAACTACATACCACCATAGGTTTATGTATATTCAAATGTTAGTGGATCCCCTGTTCGTGATATCACATACTGGACGTCCCTTGCCTGGCAAACTTTGGACGGCTCTGCCCACTTGAGCGAGATAGTTGGGGAATCATATAAGCTTTGTCATGATGACATCAGTAATAATGAGTCCTCCCATTGTTCTTCATGATTTATGCATGGTTATGTTTATGTTACTTTGGCTCAAGTCATGTTTAATGAAGTTTTTCTCCTATGATTATGATTATGACTGATTTATGAATATTTTGGAAACCTTGAGCCCTTATGTTTACATTATGATAATTATGTTATGATCATGTTGTCCTACTCTTATGAACTCTTAGGTATTTTAACTGTCCGTTTTTACTTACCTTGCATACTCAGTACATTCAAAGTATTGATCGCATATTTTATGTTGTATTATTTCATGATACAGGTCCAAGGGATCAGTCTCAGCCCCATCATTAGCCTTTGCTTCCCTCTCTAACTTTTCCAGCTGGTGTTGGTGATTCCTCATCCTTCGAGGACGTTCAAACATTCATAGTTTATTATGTTCCTTTAAGTTTCAGACTTTGTCGAGCTAGTTGGGAGCGTTGTCCGTTTGCGCTCCAATACACGCGCAAGCGTACATGGTCATACAAGTAATACAATGGCCCTTTTTCAGAGCTGGATGTCGAACCCACAGGGATGGACCAATTAAGCGAATAATCAAGTTCAAATGTTAAAATTAATCTTCACATGTGTTGATTATAGAAGTTTCGGGAAATTCTAATTAAGTCTAGGGGTGATCACAAAATAATTGAGAAACAATACAAGAAGCAACTAGAGTTAAGGCGTAATAATCATGCAATGCTACAATTCTCAATGGTTCGAGTATGAAAACTTCAGTTGTTGTCTCACATAATTAAAATGCTATGTTCATGGTCTTTTGAGCCTCTAAAGACGACAAACTAGCCTCACAGCTAAATCATTTAGCGGGGATGTGATGTCCTAATTCGTGAGCAATTTAAATACATGGATGTGGTTTACAGAGTTTGTGCTCTTGATTATGGGCTTTTGTACCTCTAATCATTTAACGGGACTTAGTTTCACAACTACTTCTACGAGCGGTGATGTGACAATTCTAAGTCGGTGTCTAGCTCTGTCACGCCCCGCCTTGGGGGGTATGACTAGAACCTGGTGCCCTACTAGGACCTGAACTGCTAGATTACTGAGCCTGAGCACATCTGGTGCCTGGCTGGCTTTAACTCAAATTTCTGGAAACAAAGGGCTATATAACGGCTGTAAACACAGCCTCCGGTCAACTGGCCTATAGCCACCTGTACCTGTAAAACAGCTAACCAGAAACATACTACCGTAGGGGAACCTATGCGGCCGGCAAGGCAACCATGCTGTCTAGTTCTTTGTAACTCAACATTAGTATGCTAAATAATTATGTGACCGGCAAGGTCACCACTACTGACTGGTTATGGCCACACACGGCCAACAGGAACTGAAATACTAAATAACTGTAACAGACTGTACGGCCTCACACGACCGGCTCATCTGACCACAGGGAATATACATACAGACTGCAAGCCTCTAGGAATAACAATAGAAATGATCGGGACAGGGCCCCGACCTACCCGTACTGTACAACAAAAGAAAATGAAATAAACCTCTGAATATAAAACTCCGGATGACAGGAGTTGATAACTCTGCGCTGGCTAGGATCACGAGGGATCGGCTCCTCGTCTGTAAGTACCTGTAGGCAAGCAATGCAGCACCCCACGGGCGTCAGTACCACAGGTACTGAGCATGTAAAGCAACTGAAATACACAACTGACATGAATAACAACGGTAACATGACATATAAGCAGAAAATAGCTGAGTCTATCTAGCTGAGGATAACTGGGGAGAGTTTATTTATTCTGTAACTAAACTGAGCGTACCTGATGACGTGTCGTCCTACTGTCTTTCAGTATCTATTAGTACATAGATATATACATAATAATATACACAATACCTGACCGACCCCCATAAGCCGGAAGGTGCCAACCAATAGAAAAATCTATTTACCCCTACTCGTCTCACAACTGTGAGCTCCTCCTACCGGCCCCCTTGGGTATGTAGCTCAAGCCTTGGCCTCTGACAATAAACTGTGTCTGAGTCCGAAGACTCCTACCCTGGGCGCAAGTGCACAACGGGGTAATCTGCTGCTGTATCTGTGGCTGAAACAGCCCCTGTGTGCAAGCACGCAACAGGGTAATTTTATAAAAATTTGTATGTGAAACTGCCCCCGGCCACAAGCGCACACAGAGTAATCTGCCCCTATAAACAGGGTAATCTGGCTCTGCACAGAGTAAACTGATCTGCCCCTGCAAGCAGGGTAATCTGGACCGTATTATCATGGTGGTCGGCCATCATCGTCCTCTAGGAGGACGGCATCGCCCATCTAGTGGCGGTATCTGAATCTGGTATCGACACAGCTATAACCCAGGGGCGGTGGGGATGCAAAGGGACACCCACGTGCCATAGCAAGTCTCAACAAACAAATAGCACATATAAATAGCAAGCATGTATAACTGAAAAGGCTATCTAAAATCTAACTTCTTATTCTGATCTGTTTCTACACTGGTCTGATTCTTACTAATTATATTGATTTTGTAATCTCTGTTTAACTGTACGGCTAATCTGTAGCCAAGATACTATCTGTCTGAATGGCTAATCTATAGCCATAACTGTCTGTCTATCTGATCTTTCTTTACTGACTTTTATTATGAAAATCTATTCACTTTTATTCTACTACATGCTTGCTAATCACGTAATAGGCTATACTGAATCTAAAATACTAACTTGCCCTTGGGCGGATGCTTTTCTAACTTTCAGACTGAATACAATATAACAACGCAAACTAGGTTTACTGAACTTGCACAATACTTAACATTCAACTCCGGGAATTCTACTACGGAGTTTATTGTACTATACAAGGCTAGAACTACTAACTTGCCGAGTGAACTAGCTTTACATACCTTAACCTCGAGTTATCCGTCTGTCAGACGAGGCTCGGTCAATATTCCAGCTATTTCTCCCAACTGCATTCATATATACGTCAATTAGTACTAAATATAACCTTATTCTGAAGAACAACATCACTTTCGATAAAATTATAGCCTAAACTTAGGCTTATCGAAAGACGGTCGAAAAGTTGCTATTTTTCAGAAGTCCAGAAGGGAGAAGTATTCACTTCAAAGCTAGGAGCACATAGACACTAGTTTGGAGCAATTCTACTTACCTTAGCTCGGTAGCTCGATGATTCGTCGGCCGTATTTTGCGAAACTAAATCCGTAGGAATGTTCTCTGCTGCTAAATACCTCAGTACCTGAGGTTAATTTGGGTTTGGACAACGTTTGGCAGCGTAATCGGACGAAAATATATTTACCCTCTTCGTTCTTTTCCTTCCTCTGGTTTTTCCTCTCTATTTTTTGGAAATTCTTATGTTTAAAATGAATTAAAACCGAAGTGGGGCTTTATATACTTGGGTCTGGACAAGGCCAACGTGTCACGGAGCCAACACGGAAGCTCCACCTCCGTGACACGTTGCCATCGCGGAGGGGCTCTACCTCGGCTTCTTCCGTGATGGTTCGACAGGTTTCTCGTCCGATCTTTTTCCCGGGCCTTTCTTTAGCACGTATGGCCTTCAAATATGCTTATCCAATGTGCGAATAGGTCATCTAGGTGTCGAGAATCCTACGGGGTATAACAGTCTCCCCCCCTTAAGAACATTCGTCCTCGAATGTAAACTTCTATTTAGAGGACTTCTCAACTTACTATCTAGGAAAATTTTGACAGAGTTTCCCCTGTAATACGGACTATAGCAAAAACCTGAAATGCAGAAAAGTCCAACGCAGGTACTGCACGCAATACTTTAAGATTCACTGGATAGCTAAACATCAATCTTTCTCATTTATACATACACAACCATAAGGTACTACATAAGTAATAATACGGACATACCTGTCGCCTGACTAGGCCTGGAATAGGTGAGGATATCTAGCTTTCATATCTTCTTCAGCCTCCCACGTCATCTCCTCTCGGTTCCTGTTACGCCATAATACTTTGACAGATGCAATATCCTTAGTTCTTAATCTACGAATCTGTCTGTCTAAGATAGCTACCGGAACCTCTTCGTAGGCCAGCTCTTCCGTAATCTGGATATCTTGGACTGGGACTACTCTGGATGGGTCTTCTATGCATTTCCTCAGCATAGACACATGAAAGACTGGATGAACGGATTCTAGCTCTGGAGGCAAGTTCAACTCATATGCTACTCGGCCTATCCTTCGACGAATCTGATAAGGCCCAACAAACCTCGGACTGAGCTTACCCTTCTTGCCGAATCTCATCACCCCTTTCATCGGAGATACTTTCAGAAACACCCAGTCATTCACATTAAACTCCAGGTCTCTGCGCCGTACGTCCGCATATGATTTCTGGAGACTCTGTGCAGTCAATAGGCATTCTCTAATAAGCTTTACTTTCTCTTCTGACTGCTGAACAATGTCTGGCCCAATTATCGCTGATTCCCCTATTTCGAACCAGCCAACCGACGATCTGCACTTTCGCCCGTATAAAGCCTCGAAAGGTGCCATCTGAATAGCCGAGTGATAGATATTATTATAAGCAAATTCTATCAACGGCAAATGCTCTTCCCAACTACCACCAAAGTCTAGCACACACGCTCGCAGCATATCCTTGAGCGTCTGAATAGTGCGCTCAGCCTGTCCGTCTGTCTGAGGGTGGAAAGCAGTGCTTAGATTAATCTGCATTCCCAGTCCCTTCTGGAACGATTGCCAAAATCTAGCCGTGAACTGCGCTCCTCTGTCTGAAATAATGGATACTAGCACTCCGTGCAATCTGACTACCTCTCGGATATACAACTCCGCATAATCTTCGGCTGAGAAAGTAGCTCTTACTGGCAGGAAATGAGCTGATTTAGTCAATCTGTCAACTATCACCCATATAGAGTCATGTCTGTGTCTGGTACGGGGTAATCCTGCCACAAAATCCATATTCACTGCTTCCCATTTCCAGAGAGGTACAACTATGTCCTGAGTTAACCCGCCTGTTCACCTGTTGGCAGTTCGGACATTGGGCTACAAATTCAGCAATTTCCCTTTTCATACTTGGCCACCAATAGTTCTCTTTGATGTCATGGTATATTTTTGTCGCACCGGGGTGAAGAGAATAACGGGCGTAATGTACCTCGTTCATAATCTGCTGGCGAAGGTCTGAAACATTGGGAACACATAAATGATCTTTACAACGCAGCACTCCACCCTCTGTTACCCGAAATCCTGGTGCCTTCCCTAGAGGAATATAATCTTTAAGCTGAACTAGGTTAGGATCCTCAAATTGCCGTTCTTTCACTTCTACAACTAACGATGACACGACGGTATTCTGAATTACCGTTCTGCCATCCTCTGTTTCTGCTACACAAACGGCTAGGCTAGGTAACTGATGTATTTCCCTGACCAATTCCCGCTGCTCGGGCTGCAAATACCCCAAGCTTCCCATGGACTTTCGACTGAGAGTATCTGCTACAACATTAGCTTTTCCTGGGTGGTACAGAATGTTCACATCATAATCCTTTAACAACTCCAACTAGCGACGTTGCCGCAGATTCAGCTCCCTCTGAGTGAAGATATACTGTAGGCTCTTGTGATCTGTAAAAATATCGACATGGATGCCATACAGGTAATGTCTCCACATCTTCAATGCGTGGATTACTGCGGCTAACTCCAGGTCATGGGTAGGATAATTCTTTTCGTGTTTCCTCAGCTGTCTGGAGGCATATGCAATCACCTTACCATGATGCATCAACACACAACCCAACCCAAAGCCTGATGCGTCACAATATACTGAATAACCTTCCATACCTTCCGGCAAAGCTAACACTGGGGCGGAGGTTAATCTATCTTTCAGTTCTTGGAAGCTCTGCTCGCATGTCTCTGTCCACTGAAACTTTGCTACTTTCTACGTCAGTTTGGTCAGAGGTGCTGCTATGGTAGAGAATCCCTCAACAAACCTCCTATAATATCCCGCTAATTCAAAAAAACTGTAGACCTCGGTCGGAGTGGTAGGCCTAGGCCATGATTTGACTACTTCTATCTTCTGCGTGTCAACCTATATACCAGCATCCGACAGAATATGCCCTAAAAAGGCTACTGAATTAAGCCAGAATTCACACTTAGAAAATTTAGCATATAACTGGCGGTCCCTGAGGATCTGGAGCACTGTCCGCAAATGAGTCCGGTGATCTGCTTCAGAGCGAGAATATACCAGAATATCATCAATAAACACTATTACGAACAAGTCCAGGAAAGGTCTGAAAATACTGTTCATCAGGTCCATGAATACTACTGGGGCATTCGTCAACCCGAAGGACATAACTAGAAATTCAAAGTGTCCATATCGGGTCCTGAACGCCATTTTGGGAATATCTTTTTCACGAACTCGAACCTGGTGATATTCGGACCGCAAGTCTATCTTAGAAAAGTATCTGGCTCCCTGCAACTGATCAAATAAGTCATCAATTCTGGGAAGTGGGTACTTGTTCTTCACTGTAACTTTGTTTAATTGCCGATAATCTATGCACATACGGAGTGAGCCATCTTTCTTTCTCACAAATAGAACTGGCGCACCCCACGGTGAAGTACTCAGCCTAATAAAACCTTTATCCAATAAATCTTTCAACTGCTCCTTTAATTCTCTGAGTTCTGCAGGAGCCATGCAATAAGGAGGAATCGATATCAGTTGGGTGCCTGGTAATAAATCAATAGCAAAATCTATTTCCCTTTCTGGGGGAATACAAGGTAACTCATCCGGAAACACATCGGGGAACTCATTCACCACCGGGACAGACTGGAGTATCGGAGATTCTGCTCGGATATCCTGAACTCTGACCAGATGGTAAATACATCCCTTGGATATCAATTTCCTCGCCTGAAGGTAGGAAATAAACCTACCTTTTGGCGTAGTGGTGCTGCCTTTCCACTCCCGCACTGCTTCTCCTGGAAAGTGGAATCGGACCATCTTGGTCCAACATTCAACATTGGCAAAGCACGGCACTAGCCAATCCATACCCATTATGGCATCAAAGTCTATCATTTCTAGCTCGACCAGATCTACTGTGGTCTGACGATCAGCAACCTCTACTGTACACCCCCGGTAAATTCTAGTAGCTACGATCGAGTCACCGATGGGTGTGGATACCGAAAAGGGCTGCTGTAATAATTCTGGTGCAATATTGAACTTTTGTGCCACAAACAGGGTAACATATGACAGGGTGGATCCTGGATCAATTAGTACATAAACAGGGTATGAGCAGATAATCAATATACCTGTGACCACGTCGGGAGATGCCTCTGAATCCTGCCTCCCTGGTAATGCATAGGTACGACTGGGGCCTGCACCTGAGCCAGAGCCTCCTGATCTACCTCGGCCCCTATTTGCTGAACCTGAGGGTCTGCGCCCTGCGAAGGCTGCTGGAACTCGTGGCCCCGCTGATGCTCTATCCAGACTATCCTGGCTACCCTGTCCCTGGATGGACAATCTCTCATTAAATGCCCTTCCTGTCCGCAGTAATAGCACCCTGGGAAGCCTTGCCTGCAGGCTCCAGAATGTGATCGGTGGCATATAGGACAAGGGGTAGGTGCAAATCTACTCTATTCTGCCCTCCGCTGCTGAGGTGATGCTACTGTCCGTAAACTGCTACCGGACTCTGATTGACTCCGGCGAACAAATCTGCCTCTCTGCTGCTGTATCAGAGATAAAGATCTGGGTGGCTTATCTGAAAACCGTGGTCTCGGCCCCCTAGGGATTTCCCCTTGAATCTCAGTGGGTCTGCTTCTACGGCGCTGCTCTGAAGTCGCCTGTCTGTCACCCCGCTGCCGCTGTCTCAGGCCCTCAATTATCTGTGCGAAGGCCTGTACCCTGGCTATGTCCATGTCCTCTCTCAAAGTAGCCGTCATGCACGTCTCTATGTAATTTGGATTCAGGCCCATAATAAAGTGATGGACCCTGGACGACATGGTGTCCACAAATGCTGGAGCATAGCGGGCTAAGGAGTCAAACTGTAAAGAATACTCACGGACGCTCCTGGCCCCCTGATCTAAGTGTAAAAACTGGTCCATCCGGGCCTGTCTGACCTCCCGGGGTAAATAGTGGTCCAG
Source organism: Datura wrightii (assembly GCA_035772735.1). Taxonomy (NCBI): domain Eukaryota; kingdom Viridiplantae; phylum Streptophyta; class Magnoliopsida; order Solanales; family Solanaceae; genus Datura; species Datura wrightii. The sequence continues at coordinate 90,323,393 of JASDFA010000016.1, read as the reverse complement.
GAAGGCCTCTGAGAAGCTGGACCTAGTAGGAGGGGCTGCATCTCTTCCCCGAGATCTCTCCCAACTTTCGTACCACAAAACGGCAATATCCCTTAACCAGAACACAGATAACTCAACTGATTCTGCTGGGGTTACGTGCATGACTCTAAATATTCTCTACATCTGGTCCAGAAAGTCCTGAGGGTCCTCCGCTGAATTCGACCCTATAAACTGAGGGGGTCCCAACGCTAAGAATTCTCTAACCCTGGAACTACCTGGCCCACCTAGAGATTCTACTGCTGCAGGTGGTACTGGCTGACGCTGAGTAGCTAGCATCTGGGTCAACATAACCACCGCACTACGTAGCTCCTGATCAGATGAAGTGGGTACAGGAGCTGTGGGAGGCGGTGCTGCCTCAAATGGTGTCTAGCAAGGCGGAGACTGCTGGGAGGGTCGAGATGACACCTCTATATTGATCTCAGACCGGGCTAAATCTGGCTGTAAATGAGGCATCCTACTAGTGCCTTCGCCCGCTGCTGTATCCAATCTCCTGCCTGTAGTTGGGTGCCACTGGTCTGCCATAGTATCTGTAAACAAAGAGGGTTGTAAGTTTCAAATGAACCAACCCTATAGTGTACTGTGCTAGGCACGATTGAGTATAAAAAGAAGGGTAACTATCCTATTATGCCTCGCAGCCTCCTGCCTATGGTATGTGGTGCACAACACATCCATAGACAAGACTCTACTTAGCACGGCTTGCAGACTCCCTGGGACACGACCTGCTCTGATACCAAGTTTGTCACGCCTCGCCTTGGGGGGTATGACTGGCACCTGGTGCCCTACTAGGACCTGAACTGCTAGATTATTGAGCCTGAGCACATCTGGTGCCTGGCTGGCTTTAACTCAAATTTCAGGAAACAAAGGGCTATATAACGGCTATAAACACAGCCTCCGGCCAACTGGCCTATAGCCACCTGTACTTGTAAAACAGCTAACCAGAAACATACTACCGTAGGGGAACCTATGCGGCCGGCAAGGCCACCATGTTGTCTAGTTCTTTGTAACTCAAGTATGCTAAATAATTACGTGACCGGCAAGGTCACCACTACTGATTGGTTATGGCCACACACGGCCAACAGGAACTGAAATACTAAATAACTATAATAGACTGTACGGCCTCACACTACCGGCTCATCTGACCACAGGGAATATACATACAGACTGCAAGCCTCTAGGAATAACAATAGAAATGATCGGGACAGGGCCCCGACCTACCCGTACTGTACAACAAAAGAAAATGAAATACACCTTTGAATATCAAACTCCGGATGACAGGAGTTGATAACTCTGCGCTGGCTAGGATCATGAGGGATCGGCTCCTCGTCTGTAAGTACCTGCAGGCAAGCAATGCAGCGCCCCACGGGCGTCAGTACCACAGGTACTGAGCATGTAAAGCAACTGAAATACACAACTGACATGAATAACAACGGTAACATGACATATAAGCAGAAAGTAGCTGAGTCTATCTAGCTGAGGATAACTGGGGAGAGTTTATTTATTCTGTAACTAAACTGAGCGTACCTGATGACATGTTGTCCTACTGTATATCAGTATCTATTAGTACATAGAGATATACATAATAATACACACAATACCTGACCGACCCCCATAAGCCGGAAGGTGCCAACCAACAGAACAATCTATTTACCCCTACCCAGGTCTAAACCAACCAAAAATAAATCACTCCACTCGTCTCACATCTGTGAGCTCCTCCTATCGGCCCCCTTGGGTATGTAGCTCAGGCCTTGGCCTCTGACAGTAAACTGTGTCTGAGTTCGAAGACTCCTGCCTCTGGGCGCAAGTGCGCAATGGGGTAATCTGCTGCTGTATCTGTGGCTGAAACTACCCCTGCGTGCAAGCACGCAACAGGGTAATTTTATAAAAATTTGTATGTGAAATTGTCCCCGGCCACAAGCGCACACAGAGTAATCTGCCCCTCTAAACAGGGTAATCTGGCTCTCACAGAGTAAACTAAACTGCCCCTGCAAGCAGGGTAATCTGCACCGTATTATCATGGTGGTCGGCCCTCATCGTCCTCTAGGCGGATGGCATCGTCCAGCTTGTGGCGGTATCTGAATCTGGTATCGACACAGCTATAACCCAGGGGCGGTGGCGATGCAAAGGGACACCCACATGCCATAGCAAGTCTCAACAAACAAATAGCACATATAAATAGCAAGCATGTATAACTGAAAAGGCTATCTGAAATCTAACTTCTTATTCTGATCTGTTTCTACACTGAACTGATTCTTACTAATTATACTGATTCTGTAATCTCTGTTTAACTGTACGGCTAATCTGTAGCCAAGATACTATCTGTCTGAATGGCTAATCTGTAGCCATAACTGTCTGTCTATCTGATCTTTCTTTACTAACTTTTATTATGAAAATATGTTCCTTTTTATTCTACTACATGCTTGCTAATCATGTAATAGGCTATACTGAATCTAAAATACTAACTTGCCCTTGGGCGCATGCTTTTCTAACTTTCAGACTAAATACGATATAACAACGCAAACTAGGTTTACTGAACTTGCACAATACTTAACATTCAACTTCGGGAATTCTACTACGGAGTTTATTGTACTATACAAGGCTAAGACTACTAACTTGCCGAGGGAACTAGCTTTACATACCTTAACCTCGAGTTACCCGTCTGTCGAACGAGGCTCGGTCAATATTCCAGCTATTTCTCCCAACTGCATTCATATATACGTCAATTAGTACTAAATATAACCTTATTCTGAAGAACAACATCACTTTCGATAAATTATAGCCTAAACTTTGGCTTATCAAAAGACGGTCGAAAACTTGCTATTTTTCAGAAGTCCAGAAGGGAGAAGTATTCACTTCACAGCTAGGAGCACATAGACACTAGTTTGGAGCAATTCTACTTACCTTAGCTCAGTAGCTCGACGATTCGTCAGCCCTATTTCTCGAAACTAAATCCGTAAGAATGCTCTCTGCTGCTAAATACCTCAGTACCTGAGGTTAATTTGGGTTTGGACAACGTTTGGCAGCGTAATCGGACGAAAATACATTTACCCTATTCGTTCTTTTCCTTCCTCTGGTTTTTCCTCTCTGTTTTCTGGAAATTCTTATGTTTAAAATGAATTAAAACCGAAGTGGGGCTTTATATACTTGGTCCTGGACAAGGCCAACGTGTCACGGAGCCAACGCAGAGGCTCCACCTCCATGACACGTTGCCATCGCGGAGGGGCTCTGCCTCGGCTCCTTCCGCGATGGTTCGACAGGTTTCTCGTCCGATCTTTTTCCCGGTCCTTTATTTAGCACGTATGGCCTTCAAATATGCTTAACCAACGTGCGAATAGGTCATCTAGGTTCCACGAATCCTACGGGGTATAACAAGCTCATCCTGTTTCAATAACCAAACAATGCAAATTATGTATAATTTTCTATCCTAATCGTGAATCCTATCGCAAAGGTAAGAACTTGCTTCCTACATTCTTATGTTCTAGCCTAGGGTTACTCTTTCGAGCTTTTACCTAAACTTAAGGCGTATGTTTTCATGGTGATCAAGTATAAAAACAACCATAATAAAGAAACTAAGCCAAAACAACAACTAAAAACTCAAACCAAGAAAAATTCATGCATTTACAATCATATTAGTTAGCCTCAACCCTAGAGGAAGGGTTTTAGCCACTCATATTCATAAAAATACTCAAATACATGATTAGAGTACGATACTTACAAGAATAGTTAAAAGAGAATGCAAAACAATGAACCCTAGGTAGAGTTCTTCACTTCTCCTTTCGCTCCTTTACGGTTTCCCAGAAATATTTTGTTATAAATGAAGGAGCTAAGTGTCTAATTGATACTAAGTAGGAAAATTGTAATTTTGGCCATGGATGGATGCCTCCATGTAATGGACCCTAATGCCCTGATTTTGCTCTGTAACATGAAGCAAATGCATATGCCCACTGGAATGTGTCTTCTCGACAGGTCTTGTGCGAGTCACCTACGCGTCACCCGGTGTGGAATGCTGCTGGTTGCGCCATACGCCTGCCGTCGCACATTTCCTATCGCGTAGGGCATATCTTGTGAAATTTCTTGATGTGTGCAGCCTTGCCGTGGCACGGCGCTGGGTGCAACACATGCACAGTGTGGCACGGTGTTGGGCGCAGCACACACACAGTATGGCACGCTGCCTAATGCGACCAGCCTTCCCTTTGTCATGCCATGTTGCCTTCAAGTGCTATCATTTCCATGCTTCTCCCTTGTGTCTTGAACATCATTTTTTGCCTTACCCTTGGCATATTACACCTACAAAATAAAGGCTAATCACATTGGTTAATTGATGCACATAAATATTAAAAATCACATGAGAATATAATTAATTAAATTGACAAACTTGACTAAAGTAGGTTATAAAATAGCATTTGAGCATGTAATTATGCCATTGATCACTACCCCACACTTAAATCCTTGTTCGTCCATGAATAACTCTATTACAAATCTCATGCATAGGAAGACTCACACATAACAAATTGAAGCAAGACAATTCAAGCTAAGGCTACAACTATTGTTTTAGATGGCAAGTTAAAAATAGAGCATGAAAGATTTAACCATTAAAATCAACTATAACTACGTAAAGACTTCCTAGCCTCAAGAATCGACTCTCAATCATCAACAAACTTATGTAAATTAACCACTCCAGAAATCCGAGATGAATTTTATCCTTCCTCAAACATGTGCCCTCACACAAGAGACTTACCCATTTTCCCTCATATGTTTTCAAATTATAACATGCATGGCTATATGAATAAGAAATACTCTCAATCTCAAAAAGAGTTCACATGCAACATGTATTGACCCATAAGTTTGCCTTTAGTGTTTTACTCCACTAATTTAGGAATGTTTGAAAGTAAAATCAAGTAGGACTTAGTGGGTTGTAATGTAAGCTAAGGGAGGGTAGGTACTATTGTGGCCAGTAACAGTGACTATCTTCCCTAAGCGCTACATCACACTTTCCTTAGGAATTTCCATCCTCTTACTTCACCTTTATTCTTTTCACTCCCATTTTCCTCTTTTGTTTCCCCATTTCATTAGGCACACTCAAACTGCTAGTAAGGAGTACTTGAGAAATTTTCTTTTTCGCTCTTTTCTTCTTTTACTCCTTACTAACTTTTATTCAATTTTTTTAAAACAAGTGCACCTCTAATTTTTTCCTCAACTCCCACAATCGTTATTTTTCCTTCTTTTTCATGATTCTCACTCCTTTACTCTTTTGGATGTTTCATTTAAGCGCTTAGGAGTTGATCTTGGGCAAATTTATATGCCAAGTGATACTCAAATGTGTCATTTTGCCTTGTTTATCTATCGATGTTTGTACATTCTCATGTGAATTGTAATAAAATGCGAATTTATACTAACCAACATGATTAGCATTGTTTTGCAGGAAAAATATAAAGTTATGGAGCTAAGATGCATGTTAGGAGAGATCGGGATTGGACTCGGAAGCGAGCAAGGGAAAAAGCACAAGGAGAGCACGAATTAAAGGGGCTCCGCGATGGAGTCGTGTCACGCTGCCATCGCGGATGTATTCTGCCTGGATACGGAATTTTTGCCAAATTTCAGTGAAGGTGCGCGTTGGGGCCGTGGCACGTTGGTCTAGCCCTGCGTTGCACGCCGTGCCACGTTGGGCCTTAATACCTGGACGCCCAGATTCCAGTAAGGGTCCGCATTGGTGGCTTGTCATGGAGGCAGTGCTCCGCGATGCACTCCGTGACATGTTGCTTGTTATTCCAGGAAAAATTCCCACTAGTATAAATAGAACACTTAGGTTCATTTTTAATTATTCTGACTTGGTGGAGCAAGAACGTGGGTTACAGGTAGTTGAGGGGACGAAAATCTCAGGGTTTTTCTCTATCTCCTTCTTCTTTAGTTCAATTGCTTGTATGATTAACACTCATTTGACGATGTTTAATCCACAAATGAGTGGCTAAATTCCCTTTTTGCTGAGGTTAAGAACAATTGTATTGAAATGTGATTATTGAGAAATTGGTTTTTCATCTTTTCTTCCATGGTTATTCTATTGATTCTTGTTCTTACTGCATTAATTTTTGGCCAACGTTAATGTACATCTAAAAAGTCCGGTTTCACTCGAGAGAGCAAGAAATTGGAAAGTTGTGAATTGATAGAATATGATCTATTCTTAGTTTGGGAAAATTGAGAATTGATTTACCTTCAGGATAGAAATATACTTGAGAGTCGTATTAGTCAATTAAGGAATCGATTTTGTATGGCTAGAACATGAATTTCGTTTTATCACAGAAATGTAGGTGGAAGGTTCATGATTCCTAAGTTGGGTTAAATACGAGAGTTTTAATCCATAGGCAATAATTCTTGACTAGCAACTGGAAGAAAGATTAACCAAATTGTATCAATAATTTATTTCTCTACATGTTCATTTAACCTCAGTATGCTCATACTTATAGTTCAGACTCAAATTATATATTCGTTTTAGACTTCGTATAAAATTAGGAAACAAAATATCAACCTTTTCTTCACATTGTTGTCTGCAATCTAGAATTAAAGTTTATTGACACTTGAGTAGATTGTTACTTTAGTCCAGTCTCTGTGGGATCGATACTTGGCTTACTTGAGCCACTTTACTACTTGTTTGACCACGTGCACTTGCGTGTAGTTATACCCAAAAATAAACCGAACAAGTTTTTGGCGCCGTTGCCAGGGACTGGCAATTGGTAAAATTATTTTCTTAGTGTTAGTTTACAAATTCTATATGAGTGCTGACAACTTGGTCTTAGTGTTTGTTTTAATTCTTTTTTTATTTTATTTTTTTTCTTTTTCGGATACCCTTATTGACATGACATCGTGGAATACAAATGGTTTAAATGGTGGATACTCATATTGTGGCGAATCTTGTCTGAATTGTGGAGGACACCACTCGTGGCAACACTGTAACACGTGCAATATATATGGTGGTCAAGATGGCCATTGCGATGGCTGTCTGAATGCATATTCCCCTCCCCCAAGCCCCTACTATGATCCTTCTGTTGTTTTTGCTGAATATAGGCATGCTGAAAATGAGGACTTAGAATGCCAAGCTCAAATAGAAGACATGCTGATCAGAAGCAATGAAGGAGGCAATGGCAGTATTGATAATTCAGCAAGAAGAGAATGCAGAGGCTCTAGAAAGGATGAGCGTCAAAGTCACGGAGATGATTGCTGAGGCTGAAGCTTGTGATAAATTGCAGGTAACAATTTTAGCCGATATTCAAGAGGAACTACAAGAGGAAGACAAGGGTGAATTTTTGGATGAAGCCCAACAATTAGAATCTCTTGAGTGTCCCCGTGATGGGCTCACACTTATGGAAAATCCATTCATGGAAGAAGAGATAGAGTATCCCCCAGTTGACATTAATGGAGAATTAGATGTCGATGCTGAGAAGGTGTATATAAGTAAGAAGGTCAAGCAAAATGTCGTTTCAGAGTTGAGGTTTATTGGACCACACTCGAAGCATTTTTCGACATTAAGTTTGGTTGACAACATAGAAATAGAGTCTTCCAAGCTTATAGAGAAATGTCTAGAGGAGGACCAAGCCCCATATATTTTGAAATTTGCTAACTCGGAGAGACAAAATGACTTCGCTTACTTAAGGGCCAATAAGTTCAAAGGCAACATCTACTGCTTGGTCCTTACAATTTTTCACCACCACCCCTGGAGCATAAGAGGAAATTAGAGAAGAAATTAGGGGTGAGATTCATATCCTCAAGGTGGAGGAAAAAGTGGTGAAACTTGATAGGTCGTGCCGCGACAGTAAACCAAGCGCTGCACGGGAGGCAACCCGTGATGATTTTTGTAATATTTTAATAGATTTCGTAGAAAAAAGAAAAGAAAAAAAATGAGAAAAATATAAAAATATAAAAACAAAAAAAATTGTAGTTTATGTGAAACCTATAAATTCTAACCAATTTCTTGTTGTGAGATGAATTTCAGGTTGAACGGAGGATAAATGTCCAAAGGATTGCAAAGGAAAAATTGAGGTTAGAAAATTAATAAAAAGTGACAAACAGTGAGCCCACGCGATGGCTCCGTGTCACGGAGGAGGGCCTCCGCGTTACCCTCCGTGACACGTTGAAGTGTATTTCTGGAATTTTTACAAATTCCAGAACACCTGCACGATGGCTCCGTGTCACGGAGGGCATGCTCCGCGTTACCCTTCGTGACACGTTGAAGTGTATTTGGCGACGGGTCACACCGGGTCGCCGGGTGATCCGCGCGAAAAACCTTCTTTTTAACCCCGTTTTTCCCTCATTTTTCCCATTTTTTCACCTCCTCCGCGACAAATGATCTTGGGCAAATTTATATGCCCAAGTGATACTCAAATGTGTCAGCCTTGTTTATCTATCAATGTTTATACATTCTCATGTGATTGGTAATAAAATGTTAATTTATACTAACCAACATGATTAGCATTGTTTTGCAGGTAAAATGTGATTTTGGGAAGCTAAAATGCATATTGGAATAGATCGGGGTTGGACTCAGATGTGAGCAAAGGACAAGGCTTTGGAAGGCACAAAATAAAGAGGCTCCGCGGTGGAGCCGTGTCGCACTGCCATCGCGGAGGCCTTCTGCCCGGATAGGGAATTTTCGCCCAATTTCCAGAGAGGGTTCGCGTTGGGTCCGTGGCACGGTGGCCTGGCTCCGCGTTGCACGCCGTGCCACGTTGAGCCTGATTACCTGGACCCCCAACTTCCAGTGAGGGTCCGCGTCGGTGGCGTGTCACGGAGGAAGTGCTCCGCGATGCACTCCGTGACACGTTGCTTGTTATTCCGGGAAAAATTCCCACTAGTATAAATAGAACACTTAGGTTCATTTTTCAATATTCTGACTTGGTGGAGCAAGAACGTGTGTTACAGGAAGTTGAGGGGACGCAATTATCAGGGTTTTTCTCTCTTTCCTTCTCCTTGAATTCAATTGCTTGTATGTTTAACACTCATTTAACGATGTTTAATCCACAAATGAGTGGCTAATTCCTCTTCTTGCTGAGGTTAAGAACACTTGTAATGAAATGTAATTATTGATTCTTTGGATTTTTAACTTTTCTTCCATGGTTGTTCTATTGATTCTTGTTCTTACTGCATTAATGTGTGGCCTACGTTAATGTATATCTAAAAAGTCCGGTTTCACTCGAGAGAGCAAGAAATTGGAAAGTTGTGAATTAATAGGATATGATCCTTTCTTAGTTTTGGAAAATTGAGAATTGATTTACCTTCAGGATAGAAATATACCTGAAAGTCGTATTAGTCAATTTAGGAACCAGGTTTGTATGGCTAGAACATGAATTTTCCTTTAATCACAGAAATGTAGGTGGACGGTTCATGATTCTTAAGTTGGGTTAAATACGAGAGTTTTAATCCATTGGCAGTAGTTCTTGACTAGCAACCGGAGGAAAACACTAACCGAATGATATGGATAATTGATTTCTTTACATATTCAATTAACCTCAGCATGCTCACATTCATAGTTCAGATTCACATTAGATAATCGTTTTAGACTTAGCATAAAAATTAGAATCCAAAAATATCAAACTCTTGGTTACACTGTTGTCTTCATTGTTAAACTGAAAATATAGTAACACTTGATTAATTGTTACCTTATCCCAGTCCCTGTGGGATCGATACTTGTCTTACTTGAGCCACTTTACTACTTGTTTGACCACGTGCACTTGCGTGTAGTTATATACCCATATAACAAACAGACCAAACAAGTTTTTGGCACCGTTGCCGGGGACTGGCAATTGGTGAAATTTTCCTAAGTGTTAATTTACTATATTTTTATTTTCTTAGTGTTGACAACTTGGTCTTAGCCTGTATTTTGCAGATTTAAACTCTGTTGAACACTGGCAAGAGACAAGGAGCTGGTGGACTCGTATTTAGAGCCACAAAGATTATTTCATCGTCAGCGGAGAGAAGCTCTAGAAAGAAAGCTGCAGTTGCTCAGACAAACACTTATGGAGCAACAACAGAATCCACCAGTAGTACGGGCGATGTTAGTGCCCGAGGAAGTAGCAGCTCGGCTGGTTTGCGAGGTGGCAATCCCACATGCTAATAACGTTACATCTAGCATCCGCAAACCTGAGCCAGGAGGGAGGTTCGAGCTAAAACAAAACATGGTGCAATTACTGCACACTAGCGGGTAGTTTACAGGTCTCCCTCATGAAGATCCACAGCAGCATCTCCAAATTTTTTTGAAGATAAGTGACACTTACATCCCCGCTGGTGTGTCATCAGATTATGTCCGGCTTACGTTGTTCCCATTTTCACTATTAGGAGAAGCCAAGAGGTGGTTGAAAGCTGAGCCACCTAACTCTATTTCTACGTGGGATGATCTTGCAAGGAAATTCTTGATACGATTTTTTCCCTCCGGTAAAACAGCAAGACTTAGAAGTCAAATTCTATGTTTCAAACAGAGAGAGGGAGAGAATCTATATCAGGCTTGGGAGAGATTCAAGTCCATGTTGCGGGATTGTCCTCCTCATCATCAATCCAATGATGTACTGGTGCACACTTTTATAGAGGGTTTGGAACCCCATACAAAAATATTTCTAGACTCAGCAGCTGGGGGACAAGCGCTGGAGAAAACATATGAGGAGCTGTATACCTTGTTGAACCGTATTTCGCAGGGCAATCCGGAGTGGAATGCTGATTCATCAAGAGGAGGGACAAGGAAAGCAGCAGGAGTTCTAGAAGTGGATGGTTTTACAACTATCGCTGCACAGATAGCTTCTTTACAGAATCAACTCAACACCCACTTCAGTAACATGACAATGAACCAACCTCAAGCCCCAGTGAATGCAGTGCAGCAGATGTGGTGTGAAGTGTGCGGGAGCAGTGAGCACTCAGCTGAGTGTTGTGGAGCAAATCCGGACTCGGTGAACTTTGTGGGAAATGTACAAAGAAACAACCACCAACAGTATGGCAACAACTACAATTCCAATTGGAGGAATCATCCGAATTTCTCCTGGGGTAGCAACAACCATCAGGGGCAAAGTTTGAGTCAGGGTGTGCAAAGGAACCAAGGAGGGCAGCAGAATTATCAAGCACAATTTAGAAACAACAATGCACCTCCTCCACCACCATCACCCAGCATTGAGGAGATGTTCAAGATGATGATAGCTAACCAAGCTCAATTGCAGGCTGACTATGTGAAATTGGCAGCCGAGGTGAAAAACAACCAGTTAGCTACCAAGGCACTTGAATATCAATATTGGCAATTTGTTGGAGCCCAAAATACCAGGCCTAGAACCGACCGCCCACAAAGCTCAAAGATCCTAGGAGCTTTACTATACAAATTACTATTGGGCAGAGTATCCGAGCTCGTGGGTTATGTGATTTGGGAGCGAGCATTAATTTGATGCCGTCATCGGTATTCAAAAAGCTGGGTCTAGGAAGTCCTAGACCCACAACAGTGATCTTGCAATTGGCGGATCGGTCCTTAGCCAGACCTGATGGCATTGTGGAGGACGTTCTGGTGCAAGTTGGCTCCCTGATCTTCCCGGTAGATTTCGTCGTGCTGGATTTTGAACCAGACGCGGAAGTCCCATTTATTTTGGGACGTCCTTTCTTGGCGACCAGGAAAGCACTGATTGATGTAGCTGCGGGGCAGCTAACAATGCGGGCACACGACAAGGTGGAAGTGTTCGATGTGTACAAGGCACCCAAGCTCCCAATTGTGTACGAGGAACTCTCGGTGATCAATGTGATTGATCGAGTTGATGATGAGCAGATAAAGGATTCACGAGAGTTATTAGGAAAACCACCGAAACAGTGTAAGCACTACTGGGGGGAGGACGATTTTCGAGAGAAAACGTCCATCACCCTAGAGGACAACTGAGCTGAATGACGTCGAGTCGCGACGGTAAACCAGGTGCTGCACGGGAGGCAACCCGTGAAATTTTTCTTTGAAAATTGTGAATAGATTTATTTATTTATTTTTATTCATTTTATTTTCTTTTCTTGATGAACAACAAAAGTTTTAGTTTTTATTTTTATTTTTATTTTTATTTTGAGTGAAACCTATAATTCTAACCAATTTCTTGTAGTAGAATGAATTTCAGGTCGAACGGAGGGAAAATATACAAGGAATCGCAAAGGAAAATTCGAGGTATGAAAATCAAGAAAAAGTGGCAAAATAGTGAGCTAGGGCGATAGCTCCGTGTCACGGAGGAGGGCCTCCGTGTTACCCTCCGTGACACGTTGAGGTATAAATCCGGAATTTTAAAAAATTCCAGAACACCCTCGCGACAGCTCCGTGTCACGGAGGCAGTGCTCCGCGATGCACTCCGTGACACGTTGCTGTGTATATCGCGACGGGTCACACCGGGTCGTCGGGTGACCCGCGCGATTTTTCCACTTTTAAACCCCGAATCCCCCTCAAATTTTCTTTATTTCTCACACACTCCGCGACCAAACTCCCTAAAACCCCTCCCCCTTCAACGTGACACGGAATAGGCCAAGGATTTCATTGAGTTTTCTTCAATTCTTCAAAGTTAAGGTATGTTCCTCAATTCCATCACAATTCTTGTCGATTTTCTTTGATATTGAGCATGTGATGTGAGCTAAACTTTCCCTAAGTAGAAATTAAGCGTAAATTCAATTGAATTGTTGTTGATGGATGTTCGGAGTATCATTGTGATCGCTTGAACTCGTTAATTGCATAATTTAATCGAATTTTTGTTGATACAATCATAGCTAGGGCTTGTTTTTGAATTTGAAGTGGAAAAATGTAGTGAACTAGTGAAATTCATGATGGGTTGTACATGTTGAGTGAGATGAGTCGATGTGCTAGTTGTTATTATGCTAAAAGACCGACGGATTCTCGGGATTAGGGGAAGATTGAAATTTGCTAGAATTGGGTGAGTTGTATAGGTTCTTGTAGATAAATTCTTGTTGTTTTTGTTTCTTTGTTTTTCCTTGCTAAGTGCGATGGGATAAAATGTTATCGATGGTAATGACGGTGGTTAGCTGTACGAAGTCTGAGTAGTACATAGAATACATACCGTCGAATTCTTCGAATGCACTGAGCATGTTTGTATAGTTGGCTGTTTGTTGTGGAATTAGGTATGATCTTGCCATAATGTTGTAATTTTAGCTAAGGACTAAGTGTGGGGTGGTCTAGCTTAACCCGACCTTAGTCGAAGCTAAGACTCATGGGCTTAACATTGATCTTGTCTATTTGGGTTGACAGGAAAAAAATGGCAAGCAGGCAAGAAAAGGGGAAAGGCGCATCAACGTCTGGCGCTGGAAGAAAGAGAATCAGACTGGGCACAGCAGTCCCAGCAGCACCAACGGTTCCACGCGGCCAACGCCGCCAATACGGAACCAGGTGGGTGACAGAAGAGGGGAAGAAGTGGTATGCCAAGCACAAGGAGAGCAAGTACTTCCCCGAGGAACACATAGCTCGGGAACCGTTGGCACAGGAGTTCCCTAGGATTGTCCATAGGATCGAGGCAGTTGGGCTCAATTTCATCTTTGAAGAGCCCAAGGAATGCAACTTACACCTGATTCGGGAATTCTATGCCAATTGGAACCCGACTCTCAGAAGTCACACCATCAAAATCAGAGGGCAAATAGTCACCTTTGAGCCCCACCACCTCAATGCTATCCTAGGGGCGCGGGACACAGACGCCCACGTGCTTCGACAGCTGAAAATCACTCCACCATATGCGGACATCAGACGCACTTTGTGTGGAACCCGATCGACAGCTAGATGGAGTAGACACAAGGAGAGGGGCTACCTCAGACTTTGCCCTATTCACAGTTGAACAGGGAAGCCAGGATATGGCTTAAGATCGTCTGTTCTTGCCTAATCCCGAGGGTACATATGACGGATGTAACCCAGGATCGTGTATGCCTGGTGTACGCCCTAATGAAAGGGATGGAAATCAACGTGGGGCGGTGATTATCTCCGCCATGAAGATAGCCTGATTCCATCAGGGGCACAGATACGAATTTGGTGGGCTACTCACCACATTCCTGAGGGGCCTAGATGTTGAGGAAGAGGTCCTTTATTATATCTCGCAGATGGAGCGGCGGGCCTTAGATGTCACTAAAACTAAGGCACCCGACACCACCCACGGGTCAGTGCTTACACTAGGCGAGCGACATGATCGTGATGATCAGTTGGCGACTTACCCATTCAGTGACTTTGGCATAGCCCGCATGTACGGGATGCAGATGCTACAATTGAGGATAGGCGGGAGGCCGGCAACAGAGGAGGAGCTATGGCAGCTCGAGCTGGACTACCCTTTTGGCGAAAACGCCAGGGCTCTATGTCGAGTAGGGCCAGCATTTGTAGAGCCCACGGATGATGATGTCCCCACATACGAGGAGACACTTCGGGAGGACTCCGATGTGGAGTCCGATGATGACGATGGGGGTGATTCAGACATGGGAGACGAAGCAGCAGCACCTGATGAAGAAATGGAGTACTTTGATTGATCAGGGAGTTCCACCACCCAATTTTTTTTGCTATTTTAATTTCTGTGAACACTGAGGACAGTGTTCGAGATAAGTGTGGGGTGGGAGTAGTTAGGTGCTAGTTGTGCTGTTATGTATGTCTTAATCTGTTGTTGTGCCTGTGAACAAAATTTTCTGACCCTGTGAATTGTGATTGTTAAGTTGTTGTTCTGTATTATAAATATATGAGAAACTGTTGTGTGTTGCTGAATGTTGCTAGTTGAGTTTGTACATATGTTTGTTTATCGAAATGATCGATATTTTTTAAAGAAAATCAATTCTTGGGTTTCTCGGCGTTTGTTTTCGGTTCTTTTACCGAGAATGGTCCCATTAAACCGAAGTCCTAGTTAGTGACCATTCCGTATGATGGATGGATGATGACCGTCTTAAGGGAAATGTAGTCGTTAGGAGTAAATTTTTCATTTATTTTTCAGTTGTTTTTCTTTTGTGGGTTGCATCCCAAAACTTGTAGTTACTTTGTGGTTGCGGAATTCTGGTTGCGTGTTGTACATGATATTTAAAATGCAAATGTGATTCGTATGAAAGCATGCAACTTTGTAAATATGTTAAGATACCTAGGCCATAGAGTCGATTCAGTGTGATTGAGGCTTAATGTTTGAATTCCTGTAATTAGCTAATTGGAGAGTCTGTGAATACGTCTCGAATTGAGCATGTGCAATAAGTGTGACGTGAGGTTTTGTTATTCCATGCCATTGTGAAGTGTCTAGAACTTGCCTGGTGTGTGTACAAAACGAAATGAAGGAGGTGTATTGTAGGAAAGGATGTAGGCATTTCTTTGTTTTTAACCGAAAGTTTCTATTTTTCATTATTGTACCCACCTTGATTGTGTACCCTAGTCAGCCCGTTGAGCTTTTAGCCTATTAATTTTCAAAAAGTGTAAACCGAGCTTAATCTCTTCTTTTCATTAGCCGCAAATTTGATCCAAAACTCTTAAGCTCTTAAGAAGAGAAAATCATTTTCCCAAAGTGTCAAAGAGTGAGAATGGTGAAAAGAAAAGAAGAGTAGAGTGATGGAAGAAAAGAAAAGGGTGAAGGTGCACTTGTTATAAATAAACTATAATGAAGGTGCATGAATAATCTTTGTTGTTGTGTCAAGTGTGCTTAATAAGATGGGCCAAACTAAAGAAATACTTCAAGAATGGGAGGATGAAGAAAGAAACAATGCCCATGAGTTTGATGGGATGTATTGAAAAGGCGCTTAAGGATACTAGTGACTATTATTGGCTAGCCCAATATTTACTAGTTCTGTAGCTTACATTACAACCCGTTAAAGTCCTATGTGATCCTACATCACACTTCTTTATATTAGTGGAGTAATACACTAAAGGCAAGCTTATGGGTCATGACATGATGCATGTGAATTCTTTTGGGAGAGAGAGCGAAATTGTGTTTTTATGCCCCTGCTTGAAATTTTGTGAGTTCATATGATCAAAAAGGGGAAAATTCTCTTGAGTTGTGAGGGCACATGCTTGATGAAAGATTAATTTTCGTGTCGGATGTCTTGATCAGCTGATTTGCATGAGTTTGCCAATATCAAGAGTCGATTCTTAAGTCTAGGAGGTCTTGATGTATTGAAGGTCATTGCATTGATAGGACCATGCATGTATTCTTGATGATTTGCTGTATTGAATAATCGGTATGACCGTAACCTAAATTGTCGAACCAAAGTAGCGAGGTTTGGGTGTAAATTGCATGAGGTGTAAGATTGTTGTTCGAGGACGAACAAGGATTTAAGTGTGGGGTAAGTGATCTTGGCCAAATTTATATGCCCAAGTGGTACTCAAATGTGTCATTTTAGCCTTGTTTATCTATCAATGTTTATACATTCTCATGTAATTGGTAATAAAATGTGAATTTATACTAACCAACATGATTAGCATTGTTTTGCAGGTAAAATGTGATTTTGGGAAGCTAAAATGCATGTTGGAATAGATCGGGGTTGGACTCGGATGTGAGCAAAGGACAAGGCATTGGAAGGCACAAAATAAAGAGGCTCCGTGATGGAGCCGTGTCACGCTGCCATCGTGAAGGCCTTCTGCCTGGATAGGGAATTTTCGCCCAATTTCCAGAGAGGGTTCGCGTTGGGTCCTTGGCACGGTGGCCTGGCTCCGCGTTGCACGCCGTGCCACGTTGAGCCTGATTACCTGGACCCCCAACTTCCAGTGAGGGTCCGTGTCGGTGGCGTGTCACGGAGGCAGTGCTCCGTGATGCACTCCGTGACACGTTGCTTGTTATTCCAGGAAAAATTCCCACTAGTATAAATAGAACACAGGTTCATTTTTCAATATTCTGACTTGGTGGAGCAAGAATTTGGGTTACAGGCAGTTGAGGGGACGAAATTATCAGGGTTTTTCTCTCTTTCCTTCTCCTTGAATTCAATTGCTTGTATGTTTAACACATATTTAACGATGTTTAATCCACAAATGAGTGGCTAATTCCTCTTCTTGCTGAGGTTAAGAACACTTGTAATGAAATGTAATTATTGATTCTTTGGTTTTTTATCTTTTCTTCCATGGTTGTTCTATTGATTCTTGTTCTTACTGCATTAATGTGTGGCCTACGTTAATGTATATCTAAAAAGTCCGGTTTCACTCGAGAGAGCAAGAAATTGGAAAGTTGTGAATTAATAGGATATGATCCTTTCTTAGTTTTGGAAAAGTGAGAATTGAATTACCTTCAAGATAGAAATATACCTGAAAGTCGTATTAGTCAATTTAGGAACCAGGTTTGTATGGCTAGAACATGAATTTTCGTTTAATCATAGAAATGTAGGTCGACGGTTCATGATTCTTAAGTTGGGTTAAATACGAGAGTTTTAATCCATTGGCAGTAGTTCTTGACTAGCAACCGGAGGAAAAGACTAACCGAATGATATGGATAATTGATTTCTTTACATGTTCAATTAACCTCAGCATGCTCACATTCATAGTTCAGGCTCACATTAGATAATCGTTTTAGACTTAGCATAAAAATTAGAATCCAAAAATATCAAACTCTTGGTTACACTGTTGTCTTCATTGTTAAACTGAAAATATAGTAACACTTGATTAATTGTTACCTTATCCCAGTCCCTGTGGGATCGATACTCGGCTTACTTGAGCCACTTTACTACTTGTTCGACCACGTGCACTTGCGTGTAGTTATATACCCATATAACAAACAGACCGAACAACAAACACCCTAAAATCCCCCCCTTCCCCAACGTGACACGGACTAGGAGCTCAATTTTATCAACTTTTCTTCAATATCATCGAATTTAAGGTATGTTTGTTAACTTCATCTCATTTCTTGCCTTATTTTTCCGTTTTTTAGCATAGTAAGTGAGGAAAACTTGCCCTAAGTGTAAATTGAGCATGCATTCATGTAAATTATTGTTGATTGATGTTCATATTATCGATGTAATGGTATGAACTTCATAAATACATGTTTAATTGAAATTCTTGCGAAATGGTGGCTAGGGTTAGAATTCAAATATGAAGATGTTAAAATCGGGTTGAAATGTGTAATTCTTCTTGGTGTGTGCATGTTGGGTGAGGAACATGAGGTTGTGCTTAACGTTAAGACGAGTAAGGCGCGACGAATTGTCGGGTTAATGAAATTGTTGAAATTGCATAGAAATTGGGGGAATTGTATCAGTTTTGTTGATTGAAATGTTTGCTACGTGCTTTGTGATAAAATTCTATCAATGGTAATGCTGTGATTAGCTGTACGAAGTCTGAGTAGTACATAGAATTTATACCATCGAATTCTCTGAATGCACTAGGCATATTTGTTATGTTTTGTTGTTTTTTTTTTTGGAAATAAGTATGATCTTGCCGTAATGTTGTGATTGTGGCTAAAGACTAAGTGTGGGGTGGCCTAGCTTAACCCAACCTTAGTCGAAGCTAATTTTAATTGGAATAACATTGGGACTGTCTTTTTGGTTTGACAGAAATAATGGCAAGCAGGCAAGATAAAGGGAAGGGCGCATCAACATCAGGCGCCAGAAGGAAAAGAATTAGACTGGGAACAGTAGTCCCAGTAGCACCAGCGGTTCCACGCGGCCAACGTTGTCAATATGGAACCAGATGGGTGACAGAGGAGGGGAAGAAATGGTACGCTAAACATAAGGAAAGTAAATACTTCCCCGAAGAACACATTGCTAGGGAACCGTTGGCACAGGAGTTCCCCAGGATTGTCCACAGAATTGAGGCAGTCGGGCTGAACTTCATCTTTGAAGAGCCCAAGGAGTGCAACCTATGCCTGAATCGGGAATTCTACGCCAACTGGAACCCGACACTCACAAGTCACACTATCAAGATAAGGGGGCAGATAGTCACTTTTGAGCCTCATCACCTTAATGCCATCTTGGGGGCGCGAGACACAGACGCCCATGTGCTTCGAAAGCTGAATATCACTCCACCATATGCAGATAGCAGACGCACTTTGTGTGGAGCCCGGTCTACAGCCTGGTGGAGCAGGCATAAGGAGAGGGGCTACCATCAGACTTTGCCCTACTCACAGATGAACAGGGAAGCCAGGATATGGCTTAAGATTGTGTGTTCCTGCCTGATCCCGGGGGTGCATATGACAGATGTCACCCGAGATCGTGTGTGCTTGGTATACGCCTTGATGAAGGGGCTGGAGATCAACGTTGGGGCAGTGATTATTTCTGCCATGAAGAGAGCCCGTTTGCATCAAGGGCACAGGTACGGGTTTGGTGGCTTACTGACCACGTTCCTGAGGGGCCTAGATGTTGAGGAGGAGACCCTTGACTATATCCTGCAGATGGAGAGGCGGGCCTTAGATGTCACCAAAACTAAGGCACCCGACACCACTCACGGGCTAGTTCTCACATTAGCCGAGCGACATGCTCGGGATGATCAGTACATGGATCGCATGTTCGGGATGCAGATGCTCCAACTGCCTATAGGCGGGAGGCCGGCAACAGAAGATGAGCTATGGCAGCTCAAGCTAGACTACCCTTTTGGCGAAAATGCCAGGGCTCTATGCCGAGTGGGGCCAGCTTTTGTGGAGCCCACTGATGATGATGTCCCTACAGATGAGGAGACACATCGTGATGACTCCCATGTGGAGTCAGATGATGACGACGGGGGCGATTCAGACATGGGTGATGAGGCAGCAGCACCTGACGAAGAAGTGGAATACTTTGATTGATCAGGGAGTTTCACCACCTACTTTCATACTATGCTAAATTTTGTGAACACTGGGGATAGTGTTCGATTTAAGTGTGGGGTGGGAGTAGTTAGGTGTCGGTTGCTGTTGTTATTATTAATGTCTCTGTTCTATTGTTGTGCTTGGATAAACTTGTGACCCTGTGAATTTTATGTGTATGTCTGTATTGTAATTAAGGTGAAGTTGTTGTGTGCTGTTGAATGTTGTTAGCTGGTTTTGTACATATCTTTGTTTTATCGAAATTATCAATATTTTTAAAAAAAAATTCATGAATTTTTAAATCTTTGGGTTTCTCGGCGTTTGTTTTCGGTTCTTTTACCGAGAATAGTCCCATTGAACCGAAGTCGTAGTTAGTGACCATTCCCAATAATGGATGGATGAAGACCATCTTAAGGGAAATGTAGTCGTTAGTAGTAGATTTCTTTTGTTCAATTTTTTTATTTTTTAGTTTTTCTTTTATTGGTTGGTATCCCAAAACCTGTCGTTACTTTATGGTTGCGAAATTCTAGTTGCGTGTTGTACATGATATTTGAAATGCAAAAGTGATTCGTATGAAAGCATGCAACTTTGTAAATATGTTGAGATACCTAGGCCATAGAGTTTGACTCAATGTGATTGAGGCTTAATGTTTGAATTCTTGTAATTAGCTGATTGAAGAGTCTTTGAATATGTCTTGAGTTGAGCATGTGAAATGAGTGTACAGTGAGGTTTCGTTTCTTCCATGCTATTGTGAAGTGTCTAGAACTTGCCTAGTGTGTGTACTAAACGAAATGAAGGATGTGTATTGTAGGAAAGGATGTAGGCATTTCTTTGCTTTAACCGAAAGTTTCTTTTTTTTCATTATCGTACCCACCTTGATTGTACATCCTAGTTAGCCCATTGAGCCTTTAGCCTATTATTTTTATTTTGTCAAAAAGGTGTAAACCGACCTTAACCCCTTCTTTTCATTATCCGTGAATTTGATCCAAAACTCTTAAGCGCTCAAGAAAAGAAAATAATTTTCCCACAGTGTCAAGGAGTGAGAATGGTGAAAAGAAAAGAAAAAGCAGAGTGATGAAAGGAAAGAAAAGGTTGAAGGTGCACTCGTTATAAATTAAATATAATGAAGATGTATAAATAATCTTTGTTATTGAGTCAAGTGTGCTTAAAGATATGGGGTCAAAAATAAAGACAGACTTAAAGAATGGGAGGATGAAGGAAGAAACAATGCCCATAAGGTTGATGGGGTGTACTGAAAAAGCGCTTAAGGATGCTAGTTGTTATTATTGGTTAGCCCAGTATTTACTAGTTCCGTAGCTTACATTACAACCCGTTAAGTCCTACATGATCTTACATCACACGTCCTTATATTAGTGGAGTAATACACTAAAGGCAACCCTATGGTTCATGACATGATGCATGTGAATTCTTTTGGGAGAGAGTGAAATTGTGTTTATATGCCCCTGCAGGTAATGTCTTTGAGTTCATGTAATTGAAAAGGGGGGAAAAATTTTCTCTTGTGGTGAGGGCACATGCTCGATGAGAGATTAAAATTCGTGTCAGATATCTTGATCAGCTAATTTGCATGAGTTTGCCGATATCGAGAGTCGATTCTTAAGTCTAGGAGGTCTTAATATGTTGAAGGTCATTGTACTGATAAGACTATGCATGTTTTCTTGATGATTTGATGTATTAAATAATCGGTATAACCATAGCTTGAATTGTCGAGCAAAAGTAGCCAGGATGGGGTGTCAATTGCATGAGGTGTAAGATTGTTGTTCGGGGACGAACAAGGATTTAAGTGTGGGGTAAGTGATCTTGGGCAAATTTATATGCCCAAGTGATACTCAAATGTGTCATTTTGCCTTGTTTATCTATCGATGTTTGTACATTCTCATGTGAATTGTAATAAAATGTGAATTTATACTAACCAACATGATTAGCATTGTTTTGCAGGAAAATATAAAGTTATGGAGCTAATATGCATGTTGGGAGAGATCGGGATTGGACTCGGAAGCGAGCAAGGGAAAAAGCACAAGGAGAGCACGAATTAAAGGGGCTCCGTGATAGAGCCGTATCACGCTGCCATCGCGGATGCATTCTGCCTGGATACGGAATTTTTGCCAAATTTTAGTGAAGGTGCGCGTTGGGGCCGTGGCACGTTGGCCTAGCCCCGTGTTGTACGCCGTGCCACATTGGGCCTTAATACCTGGACACCTGGATTCCGGTAAGGCCCTGCGTTGGTGGCGTGTCACGGAGGCAGTGCTCCGCGATGCACTCCGTGACACGTTGCTTGTTATTCCAGGAAAATTTCCCACTAGTATAAATAGAACACTTAGGTTCATTCTTAATTATTCTGACTTGGTGG
This sequence comes from Datura wrightii, assembly GCA_035772735.1. Classification (NCBI taxonomy): domain Eukaryota; kingdom Viridiplantae; phylum Streptophyta; class Magnoliopsida; order Solanales; family Solanaceae; genus Datura; species Datura wrightii. The sequence goes on along the minus strand of JASDFA010000016.1, from coordinate 90,301,307 downwards.
AGCAAGAACGTGGGTTACAGGCAGTTGAGGGGACGAAAATCTCAGGGTTTTTCTCTATCTCCTTCTTCTTTAGTTCAATTGCTTGTATGATTAACATTCATTTAACGATGTTTTAATCCACAAATGAGTGGCTAAATTCCCTTCTTGTTGAGGTTAAGAACAATTGTATTGAAATGTGATTATTGAGAAATTGGTTTTTCATCTTTTCTTCCATGGTTGTTCTATTGATTTTTGTTCTTACTGCATTAATGTTTGGCCAACATTAATGTACATCTAAAAAGTCCGGTTTCACTCGAGAGAGCAAGAAATTGGAAAGTTGTGAATTGATAGGATATGATCTTTTCTTAGTTTGGGAAAATTGAGAATTGATTTACCTTCAGGATAGAAATATACCTGAGAGTCGTATTAGTCAATTAAGGAATCGGTTTTGTATGGCTAGAACATGAATTTCATTTTATCAAAAAAATGTAGGTGGAAGGTTCATGATTCTTAAGTTGGGATAAATATGAGAGTTTTAATCCATAGGCAATAATTCTTGACTAGCAACCGGAAGAAAGATTAACCAAATTGTATCGATAATTTATTTCTCTACATGTTCATTTAACCTCAGTATGCTCATACTTATAGTTCAGACTCAAATTATATATTCGTTTTAGACTTCGTATAAAATTAGGAAACAAAATATCAACCTTTTCTTCACATTGTTGTCTGCAATCTAGAATTAAAGTTTATTGACACTTGAGTAGATTGTTACTTTAGTCCAGTCTCTGTGGGATCGATACTTGGCTTACTTGAGCCACTTTACTACTTGTTCGACCACGTGCACTTGCGTGTAGTTATACCCAAAAACAAACCAAACAGGAGTTTTGGATCAAATTCAAGACTATTGAAAAGAAGCGATTAAGATTATTTTATGTCTAGCAAAGAATATGCTAAAAGGCTCAATGGGTCTATTGAGGATCAGACATTTAAGGTAGGTAAAGTGAGGGATAAAATTTTGGCTCATTCAAAGAAATGCCTAAATCATCTACTATAATTGAAATCCCTCATTTCGCTTTGTATACATACCAGGAAAGTTCTAGACACTACACAATAGCATGGATTATTCAAAAAACCTTACACTCACAGCGCATGCTCACTCAAGAAAAATTCAGCAGACTCTTAACTCAGCTAATCACAAGAATGCAACATTCAGCTTTAAGCACATCGAGTCACATTCAAGAGCCTAGGTGTCTCAAACAGAGTTATACAACTACTCACCTGCTTCAAAATTTACAACACTTACATCTCACAATCATATATAGCACATAACAAGAACATCAAGCCATCAATAAGCTAAGGGTTCAAATATAAAAACTTATTCATTAATTTTCCCTCAAGACGGTTGTGATCCTTCCATCGTCAGGAACAGTCCCTAACTACAACTAATAACAGCTATGTACAAACAAAGAAGAATTTTATTCATTGGTTTAGTGCGCCCCCGGTTGGAAAAGAACCAAAAAGAAAAACCAACGGGCGGGTGAATTATGCTCAACTCAAAAAATTTTCATCAACCACTACCATATCAAGCACTAACTCCACCCGAAATCATTAAGTACAAAATTTTGAAATTTCCCTCACCCCACAATTAAAATGTTATATGTCATCAAAGCATCAAATTATAATACAAAAAGGCTGAGAAATACTCCCTGAGGCCTCTAGGCCTAGCTAACAGCATGTTTTCTTTTGTTTTTGCACAAGTGGGTTATCGACCCCACACTCATCTTCTTCCATGCTCTTTAGCTTCCTCTTCTAAGGGTACTCAGACTTCCCCTCAACCTGTGCTTAATTCACCACCAAAAACAACAACAAAGTGAAAATACACAAAACAAAACAAAAGGAAAACAAAATTGTACCTGTGATACCCTTGGGTTGCCTCTCAACCAGAGCCTGATTTTACGTCGTGGCGGGACGTGGACTATCCTTCTCAAGACATCCACAAACTAGTGTTCCCTTTCGATAACCATCTTCTTCTCTTTTTATTTTTCTAGGGAACAACCTCCACTCTATCACTCTCTTCTTCAACTACTTCTTTACTTGAAGCCCTCCATTAGATTCAGGTGGAAATGTGATCATCTCCTGCGATAGTGGACCTATGGAATTTTCCACCCCACACTTAACTTTTGACAACACACTGACCTTACAAAGGTCTCTGTATTATGTGGGTGGGTTGATCTCTTGGTAAATTCTAAAGAGCTCTTCTTCATAATCAACCCTCATTTTAAGGGTCCCTACTCTTACATTAATGATTGCTCCTCCAGTGGCCAAGAATGGCCATCCCAAGATCAGGGGTACCTTTTCATAAACCTTAAAGTCAAGAATGATGAAATTAGTGGGTATAATGAACTTACCTACTTTGATGAGAAGGTCCTCCATTATTCCATCTGGTGCCACTTGGGACTTGTTTGCCAGCTACAACATCACTCTTGTTGGCCTCGGTTGACCCAACGCTAAAGTGTTAAACAAAGATAGGGGCATTAGATTTACTGTTTCCCCTAAATCACAGAGAGCTCTTATCACTTCAACTTTACCACTTTGTATGGGGAGGGTAAAAGTCCCTGGGTCTTTAAGCTTTTTTGGCATCTTGCTCACTACCCTGTAGCTTGCACTCCTAAGTCAGTGCCACCATTTAGATATCCACCAATCTAAATTTGTTGGCCACCATATCTTTTAAGTACTTAGCGTACTTTGGCATTCCCTACAAAACATCAAGTGAGGACAAATTTATGTGAAGTTCTTAGAAGATATCAAAGAACTTTTTAAAACATTCCTCCTCCTTGCTCTTCTTAAGTATTTGCTGGAATAGTGGGGTTGGTCTCTGTGTTGGCTACAATAATGATTGTGCATTGTGTTGAACAACACTCTAATTATCTCCCCTATCAGTAGATGGACCCTGTCTGACTAGCTCCGGCTGCACCTTATTTCTCTTTCCCTTTGGTGGTGCATCAGCCAATTTCTTGCCACTCCTCAGACTAATGCCATTGACCTGTTAGGGGTTTGTATCTGTGTCACTGGGTAACCCTCCCTGAGGTCTGGTGTGCTGAGCAACTGCTAATTGACCGATCTGCTTCTCTAGATTACGGGTGGCAAACTGCTGATTTTTCAAATCTGAAGCCATCCGTGCCTGATACTTTGCCAATTGGGTTTGAGTAGCCATAATATTTTCCAAAACCTCCTCAATGTTGTTTCTGCTCGACTGGCCACCATTCTACCTGTTCTGCTGCTGATACTGCTGCTACTGAGGTTTCTGGTAGCTCTAACTCTTATTTCCAGTCCAAGAGAAATTTGGGTGGCTCTGCCAATTCTTATTGTAGGTGTTCCTATAGGTCTGATTATTTCATTGAACATTCCCTACAAATTCACCGATTCAGGATTGGCCCCGCAAGATTCTACATTATGCCCATTATTGCCACAGATTTCACACCAACTAGGAGCCTCCTGAATTGCATTCACCTGTCCCTACGGTTGATTCATACTCATTTTGTTGAACTAAGTCATCATCTGATGTTAAAATGATTCTAGCTGTGCTGCCAAGGAATTGACACTATCCACCTCTATCATCCCTACTGCTACTTACCCGCCCCTCTCGATGATTCGTTGTGCCACTATGGATTTCCCTGAGTAATCCTATTCAATCGAGTGTACAACTCATCATAAGTCTTCTCCAATGCTTGCCCACCCGATGCAGGGTCTAGTAAGATTTTTGTATGTGGGTCTAGACTCTCCACAAAGGTATGGGCTAGCACCTCATTGGACTGTTTGTGATGGGGGCAGTCTCTCAACAGTGTCTTGAATCTTTCCCAAGCCAAATACAAGTTCTCCTCCAGCCTCTTCTTGAAGCTTAATATTTCACTCCTGAGCTTGGTAGTCTTGCCTGAAGGGAATAATTTATGAGGAACTTCTTTGCTAAGTCGTCCCAAAAAGTAATGGAATTAGGTGGCTCAGCCTTCAACTACCTCTTTCCTCTCCCAACAATGAAAATGGGAAGAGTATGAGTCGGACATAATCAGTTGACACTCCGGTGGGGATGAAAGTGTCACTAATCTCCAAGAAGTTCTGTATGTGCTGTTGTGGGTCCTCATGAGTCATCCTAGTGAACTTGCCACTTGAATGTAACAGCTGCACCATGTTCTGTTTAAGCTCAAAGTTCCCTCCGGCCTCCGGTTTGCGGATACTGGAGGTCATATTCGTCGCTGGTGGGATAGCCACTTCTGAACTGGTCGAGCAGCCATTTGATCAGGTAACAACTCTACTCGCCCAACTGGTGGATGTTGTTGCAACTGCTCTTGTAATCTTTTCAACTTTCTCTCTAGAGCTTCCTTCCTAAGCAAATGTAGTTGGCGTTCAGGTTCCAACAATGGTTCCACCAGCTCTCTATTCCTTGCCAGCTCTGCAAGGACAACTTATTACCTACAATGTAGCAGACTAAGACCTAGTTTTTCAACACTTAAGGAAATTAAAAATCACACAAAAACAGAAAAATTCACTAAACTTCTCCACTCCCCAGCAACGGCGTTAAAAACTTGTTTGCGCTCCAGCACACGCACAAGAGTACACGGTCGTACAACTAATACAATGCCCCTTTTTCATAGTCGGATGTCCCTGGACCAATTCAGTGAATAATCAAGTTCAAGTGTTAAAATTTACCTTCACAAGTGTTGATTATAGAAGTTTCAAGAAATTCTAATTAAGTCTAGGGGTGATCACAAAATAATCGAGAACAATACAAGAAGCAACTAGGTTAAGGCCTAATAATTATGCAATGCTACAATTCTAAATAGTTTTAGTATAAAAACTTCAGTTGTTGTCTCACATAATTAAAATGCTATGTTCATGATCTTTCGAACCTCTAAACACGACAAACTAGCCTCGTATCTACATCATTGAGCGGGTATGTGATGTCCTAATTCGTTAGCAATTTAAGTACATGGATGTGGTTTATGGAGTCTGTGCCCTTGATTATGGACTTTCGTACCTCTAATCATTTAATCGGACTTAGTTTCACAACTACTTCTACAAACGGTGATGTGACAATTCTAAGTCAGTGTCTAGCTCATCCCATTTCAATAAACAAGCAAGGAAAATTAGGTATAATTTTCTATCCTAACCGCGAATCCTATCGCAAAGGTAAGAACTTGCTCCCTACATTCTTATGTTCTAGCCTAAGGTTACTCTTTCAAGATTTTACCTAAACTTAACGCGTATGTTTTCATAGTGATCAAGCATAAAAACAACCATAATAAAGAATGTAAGCCAAAACAACAACTAAAAACTCAAACTAAGAAGAATTCATGCATTTACAATCATATTACGTAGCCTCAACCTAGAGGAGGGGTTTTAGCCACTCATGTTCATACAAATACTCAAAAACATGATTAGAGTACGATACTTACATGAATAGTTAAAAGAGAATGCAAAACAATGAACCCTAGGTAGAGTTCTTCACTTCTCCCTTCACTCCTTTACGGTTTCCCAGACATATTTCGTGATAAATGAATTTAGGAGCTAAGTGTTTAATTTATACTAAGTAGAAAAATTGCAATTTTTGACCGTGGATGGACTGCCTCCGTATCCCGGACCCTAACGCCCTGATTTTTCTCCGTGACATGGAGCAAACACTCCTGCCCCTAGAATGTGTCTTCTCGGCAGGTCTTGTGCGAGGCACCTGCGCGTCGCCCGGTGTGGCACGCTGCCGGTCGCGCCATGCGCCTGCCGTGGCACGCTGCCGATCGCGCCATGCGCCTGCCATGGCACGCTGCCTAGCGCAGCCAACCTTCCCTTTGTCATGCCATGTTGCCTTCGAGTGCTATCTTTTCCATGCTTCTCCCTTGTGCCTTGAACATCATTTTAGCCTCATCCTTGGCATATTACACATACAAAATAAAGGCTAATCACATGGATAATTTGTGCACATAAATATTAAAAATCACATGAGAATATAATTAATTAAATTGGCAAAATTGACTAAAGTAAGTTGTAAAATAGCAGTTGGGCATGTAATTATGCCCAAAATCACTGTATCATCAGCTTATCAATTATGTTGGAGGCTTTTCAAACATTATGTAGAAATCAGCTTGTCATTGTTAATTCAGTTTTAGCTTGATACTTATGTATGAAGATTTTCGCTATGTTGATTATGTTGATCTTCCATTTTATGATGTTGAGTTTAGATGTTATTTTCATGCCATGGGTCGACTTGGAGCTTCTCGGGGTTTCTTGTCCTGTATCTCGATTCGAGTCTATGTTCAAGTCGTGACATCACTCTAGACGGTGAATAACTAAAAAGGGAATCTCTTTATCGCTTCTAACAATAGTCAAAACTGAATATAATCTTTCCCAACAAAGGATACTATGTTACAATCTCAATTCTCCTTGTAGAAGTCAACCACAACATGTATAATCATAAGCTACTGGAACAGTACAAGTCATATTAACTATGCGACGAGAATAACTTGCCGAAGAGGTTAGCCTTAACATACCTCAATTGCCGAATTTAGCTCAATCAATCCAGCTGTGATCAAGAACGCGTAATCCCTCCGTATTCTAGCTTTTAAGCTAAGGGAACAAGGCTGTTATAATCTAAGAGTTAGGCCAGCAATTCATAGCCCACAAACATAATGATGATATATCAAAATGAGTTCAACTCGACGAAATCTTATAAATTGTTGTAGATTAGAAAGGTAGAAACACTTACTTATCACTTTTGGATGTTTAGGACTTGATTAGAAGTGATTTCTACAACTTCTACTCGGAAGGACTCCGTCAAACGGGGCAAAATTTGAAGATTCAGCTCCGTAGATATGTTCTTCATAGGCCTAGGAATCATTACCCAAGAAGAATTGGCGATTAAACGTGATTTAGTGGTGTAGTTTGACTTCACTTTGGTGAAATTTATGTGAAGAAGTCGCCTAGGCTGAGGGTCCTCTTTTGAAATCTTTAAAATGAACGATATCCTTCCATCCTCAGACAGATGGTCAGGCAGAGCGCACCATTCAAATGCATGAGGACATGCTACAGGCATGTGTGCTAGATTTTAGAGGGAGTTGGGACGAGTACCTACCTCGTATCAAATTTGCATACAATAACAGTTATCATTCTACTATCCAGATGGCTCCTTATGAGGCTTTATATGGGCGGAAATGTCAGTCCCCCATAGGATGGTTTGAAGTAGGGGAGGCAAGATTGATTAGACCTAATATGATCCATCAGTCAGAAAAAAAAGTGAAACTCATCAGAGAGCGGTTGCTGACAGCCAAGAATCGCCAAAATTCCTATTCCGTTAGAAGGCACAAAGACTTGGAATTTAATGTTTATGATTTGGTGCTTCTCAAAGTTTCATCGATGAAGGGTGTGATGAGATTTGGAAAGAAGGGAAAGCTTAGGACTAGGTTCATTGGCCCATATTGGATCCTTCGAAGGATAGGCCAAATGACATATGAGTTAGAACTGCCTGCAGGGCTAGAGTCTGTTCATCTAGTTTTCCACATGTCAATGCTACGAATATGTATAGGAGACTCATCCTGGGTTGTTTCGGTTGAGGATGTCCAAGTTGCTGAAGAGTTGTCCTACGAAGAGACTCTAGTTACTATACTATATAAACAGGTTCGTAAACTGCGAACTAAAGATGTAGCCTCTGTTAAAGTCTTATGGAGAAACAAAAATGTAGAAGAGATGAATTGGGAAGCTAAGGACGACATGAGGTCTAGATATCCTCACTTATTCCAGACCTGACCCAGATTATATAGTTGGATGAGATTGTCGTTCAGATGTTACTTTATTGCATATATTATTAGTACTGTTCAGTTGTTCACTTCTATGTTGTGGACTGCCAATTGGGGGAATTACCGGATTCTTGTTAAAACTATTTGAGTGAGTAGAAATCATCGATCAAGGTATGTCAAGGATGCTTCCTTTTGGCAAGTTACTCCTATTGTTTAGCTTATATAGTCAATACCTTGTAGTAGCTTATGCCTATAGTGTTGTGATTAGCTGCTACGAGATGAATTGAGACTATAATATGGTATTCCTTGTTGGGATGCTTATACCCAGTTTTGATAATCTCCAGAGGTGAGGTAAGAACTCACTATTTAGTTGGTTACTAGTTAGAAAGGCTAGTAGGTGCTTTGTTACCACATTGAGGCCACAAAGGCCGGAGGGTGGCTGATAGTTTACCTTGCTACATTAGGCAACGTAAGGCATTGTTAGGCAGCTCAGATACAGACTACAGGAGCCTAGACGGCTCAAATACAGTTGCAGGAGCCCAGGCGGCTCAGATACAGATTACAGGAGCCCAAACGACTCATATACAGTTATAGGAGCCCAGACTGCTCAAACCCAGTTATAGAAGCCCAGATAGCTCAGATATAGTTACAGGAGCCCAGACAGTTCAAATACCATTACAGGAGTCCAAATGGCTCAAACATGATTACAGGAGCCTTGATGACACAGATACAGCTGCAGGAGCCCATATGGCTCAAAACTAGTTACCGAAAATTAACAGGCTCGGGTACAATTCTAGCGGTCGAGTATACTTTAGTTACAGCATGCCTACAGGCCTATAGTAGCTAAGATAGGAAGAATGTGCATTGCTTGTACTTGTCGGGCTTATGGGGGCCCAATTAAGTTAATCTATGCTGGTTGTACCTTCCAGGCTTATGGGGCCCAGGTTAGGTTCTTGTTTGTACCATACTTATTAGCTACAGTCTATGTTGTAAGGTTAATCAGGGTAACTTCTGACCCTTATTATTTATTACTTTCAGCTCTTCTTCAGCTTTCATTAAGTCTTTATTTACTACCTTACATATTCGGTAGATGTTGTACTGACGCCCATCTTTGGGGCGCTGCATTACTTTCCTGCAAGTGCGAATAGATGTGGTTCAGGACCTTGATAGTTGTCTGCCATAATTAACAGTTCAATCAGCTCCCTTTTTCTAAAGTTGAAAGTTAGAAAGGTTTATTCTTGTTGTTGTGCATCTTTTGGGTATGTCGGGGCCTTGTCCCGACCATTATTCTACTCTTAGAGGCTCTAGACTATAGTCTTTTAGTTGTTGGTTTGTTGTTGTTGGCCGTGTGGGGCCTATGTATGTTATATGTTGCGTGAGGGCCGTGTGGGGCCTAGTTTAGATAGCTAGTTAGTAGCCTTATCGGCTATAGTATGAAAATGGTTGCTTGTCTCCTTTCTATTATTACTAGATAGCATGGTGGCCTTGTCGGCTCGCATAGGATCCCTTCTATTGCCTTACTAGTTGGGATAATTGTTTTTCTTTACAAGTGGTTATGTGGCCTTGTCAGCCTGAGGCTTTTTTTATAGACAAGATATAGTTCGTTGTTTTCTTTATTTGAGTTGTTGGCATGTAGCAGAGTCGCATAAGACCAGCCAGGTTAGCCCAGGTTCCATTGTGGCATTAACTGCCATTCATGCCTCCCAAGGTGGGGCATGACAGACGGTTCGCCGGTTGCATTTCGTGAACTACCATCCATCATATACTACACTTCCAGTGATTCTCCAGGACCATTCAACGACACCTTCGGCAGTTCTCCAGCCTTCATCTCGATCCGCAGAGTCATTTACTTCACAGTCTAGAAAGTGCAAGCACTTATTGGCAATTTAATCAGTTAGTCGCCAGTTTATGTCTGCAGCCACCTGTAGCGTATTATCCTCAAGCCAGTGGTCTTCTGGGTTTGACTGGCATTGCGCCTGTGTCCTCTGATGTAGTGCCGATTTTCACTATATTTAAACCTTTACTCAACTTCTTTCTCTTTCTCTTCAACTCACATACCTGCATATAAAAAGGCAAAAAGGGCATAAAATTCATCTAAATTACTTGAAAACTAAGCTAAACCTCATGCTAAAGAGCCTAATGAGTTGGTAAATTACCAACTCATCAACTATGTCAAGTGAGTTCTCATGGTCCTAACGAGAAGATAGGGCATAGAAGTAGTTTTAGCGCTGACCACCACTAGTATCAGAGGTAGTACCCTGCAGAGCTGAGCGACCTGGCGGAGCTGTTGATGTAGTGGGCTGGGCCTTCCCACATCCTGCTGACAGGTAATCTCTCAACCTGTGACCCAATGGGCCACAACCTAAACCACCCTCCTTCCCTAGACTGCACTTACCCGAATGGTTCTTACCATACTTAGAACATACTAGAAAAGTGCGTCTTCTTGAGACATGACTCTGAGTTTGTGAGCCTGATGCTCCACCCCTTTGATCCTTATGGGGCTGGATGTAGGAGCACTAGCTGACGAGGGTGTTGGGGTTCTTTGTTGCTACTGTGGGCGTCTACCACCACCTAATATCTACTGTGAATACTCAAACTGACCTGTCCGTGCCCGTTTACTCTCCCTTTCTATTTCCTTCTGTTTCTCCACCTCTATCGATTGTGCATGGATAATAAGCCTGGAGATGTCCATCTCGTTGATAAGCATGGCAGTCCTGCACTCCTTGATTACCAAGCCTGAGACTCCATTCAAGAATTTGAGATGCGAGCCCTCAGCTCTACAACCATTTCTAGAGCATACATCAACAATTAAGTAAATTTCAAGGCATACTCTTGCACCGTTATGTCGTTCTGATTCAAATTCACAAACTCAGCGGCCTTAGCTTCCCTTAATTCCCAAGGAAAGAATATATCTAGGAACACAGTCACAAACTTGTTCCACCATACCAAACCTGCACAATCCCATCTTCCCTCTTTCTACTACTTATACCAAATTGAGCCACCCCTTTCAATTGATAAGCAGCCAAATCTGCACTTTCGGCTAAGGTAACACCCATGATTTGGTTGGAATTATTGAAAGACTATGATGTAAATATTTTGTATCATCCAAGAAAAGCCAATGTTGTAGTAGATTCCCTTAGTCACAAATCTATGGGGAGTTTAGCATACCTGAGGCCAGAAAAGCGGGAACTAGCTCGAGAATTACATCAGTTAGCAAATTTGGCCGTCCATGTAGTAGATTCCAGAGGCAGTGGGGCAGTGATCCAAAATACTGCAGTGTCATCATTGGTTGTAGAAGTAAAAAAACAGCAGTATGAAGATCCTAACCTAGTTCAATTAAGGAGTAAAGCTCATAGAGGAGAAGTAGTAGATTTCAGGGTAATTGGAGATGGAGTTTTGAGGTATAGGGGCCTCCTTTGTGTGCTGGACGCGGTAGGGCTTCGCCAGCATATTATGGGAGAGGTACATTATTCTCTTCATCCAGGTTCAACAAATATGTACCATGATATAAAAGAAATTTATTGGTGGCCGGGGATGAAAAAGGAGATAGCAAAATTTGTAGCTCAGTGTCCTAATTGCCAGCAGGTGAAAGCCGAGCATCAGATACCCTATAGACTGACACAAGAAATAGCAGTTCCTATATGGAAATGGGAGGCGATTAATATGGACTTTGTAACAGGGTTACCTCGTACCAGGCGTAAATTTGATTCTATCTGGGTAATTGTTGACAGGTTGATGAAATCAGCTCACTTTCTGCCAGTCAGGGCTACCTTTTCAGTCAAGGACTGCGCTGAATTGTATATTAGAGAAATAGTATAATTGAATGGTGTTCCAGCATCAATTATTTCTGACAGAGAGGCACAGTTCATAACTAAATTTTGGCAATCCTTCTAGAAAGGTCTGGGGACACAGGTTAACCTAAGTACAACCTTCCATCGTTAGACAGATGGGCAAGCAGAACGCACAATTCAGACACTCGAATACATGTTACGAGCGTGCGTGTTAGACTTCGGAGGCAAGTGGGATGAGCACTTTCCACTTATTGAATTCGCATAAAACAACAGTTACCATTCAGCAATTCAGATGGCGCCTTATGAAGCTTTATATGGAAGGAAGTCCAGATCTCCAGTTGGTTGGTTTAAGGTAGGAGAATTGCGATTGATTGGGCCAGATATTATTCATCAGTCAGAAGAGAAGGTGAAGCTTATCAGAGAACGCCTGTTAACAGCTCAGAGCCACCAGAAGTCCTATGCTTATGTGCGTTAGAGGAACTTAGAGTTTCATGTGGGTGACTGGGTATTCCTAAAGGTTTCGCCGATGAAGGGTGTGATGAGATTTGGTAAGAAAGGCAAGCTTAGCCCAAGCTTTATTGGACCATATCAAATCCTCCGAAGGTTAGGCCAGGTGGCATATGAGCTTGATCTGCCTTCAGAATTAGAATCTGTTCACCCAGTCTTCCATGTGTCGATGCTACGAAAGTGTATAGGAGATCCCTCCCGGATTGTGCCAGTTGAGGATGTCCAAATCACGGAAGAGTTAGCTTATGAAGAGGTTCCAGTAGTTATATTGGATCAGCAGGTGCGCAGGCTGAGGACTAAAGATGTTGCTTCCATTAAAGTATTGTAGAGGAACAAGAATAGAGAAGAAATGACTTGGGAGGCTGAAGAAGATATGAGATTTAGATACCCTCATTTGTTCTAGGCTTAGCTCAGACTATGCAGTTAAAAGTACACTTATCTATTCAGTTATTGTTTCATGATGGTGTTACATATATGTATATTTGATGTAGTTGACTCCAGTCTGGTTGTGAAATGGTTGCTATAGTACTGTGCAAAGTACCTGTGTTGGACTTTTCTATTTTTCAGGGTTTTCAGATAGTCCATGTTACAGGGGAGACTCTGTCAAAATTTTTCCAGAACAATAGTCCTAAAAGAGATAAACCCCTGTAAACTGAGTTGACATTCGGGGACGAATGTTCTTAAGGGGGGGGGGGAGGATGTTACACCCCATGAAAGTTAACAAATAGTAGGTGTAAGTGTGAATTTGAAGTAGGTAAAGAAGAGCATGAAGCGCGTAGAGAAGCCTCAAAAGTTGGGTCGAGCGAGGCCAGGCAGCACAGGGCCAGCACGATGCGGCAACCGGCAGGTCACCGGCCAGCGCAGCGCGCCAACAGCCTTGGCGCCCTGGGCAGTGCGATGCACCAGGGGAGCGACGCGGGGGTAAGGCAGTGCGATGGGCGGCGCAGGGCGCCCCCTCTGCCACCGCCCAAAGTATATAAATACCCCTCTAAGTCAATTTTAAGTCATTTTCCAAACCATCAATCATCCAAAGGAAGATCAAAATGCAACTTTCAAGTAAATTTCACCCATTTACACTACGAAACCCAGTCCAAATTCGAATTAACTTCGGGTAGTGAAGTTTAATGGTGTAGAGAGCATCGTTACAGAGTTATTTTCAGAAAAATCACTCGGCGGGATGACCCAAAGTCATCAGAATTGCGCCAAACCAATTTCTATATAATCACAAGCTTCAAATAAGCATTTCTCCCTTTTAGACTTTCAAGAAATAACGGGTTTTCGACCGTGTTCTGTTAAGTTGAAATATAGTTAATATTTATATATAAAGTTTTCGTTTTTGTCGAATTTAGTATTAAAACCAGCCCTATTCTCCCAGTAACAAGTTTCCAGTTGGGAAGAGCTGTTGAAATATATATTGGAACTCATCAGCTAATCAGGAAGCAGCGATTGAGGTATGAGAAGGAAAATTCCTTCGGCAAGTTAGTTCCTATGGTGTTATAACTCAGTCTAAATCCTAGTAAGAGAATCAAAAGTACGTTAATCATGAATAGTTGTTGTTAATAACTGAAACCAGTATTTTACGCTTTGTTTGGGATTTGATTTGCCTATATAGCCCTCCATGACCAACCCCAGGGTTATTAGCTGTGTCGACTCCCGCTAGGGGCGAGATCACGTCACTCTAGAAAGAGCGGCATGCCATCCACAAGGGACGAAGATGGGGTCCCAAGTCCTCATAGAGTCCATTCCATGGCTAGACTATTATATATACGTCATATCGGCACCACACCCCCGACGAGCCTAGTGCCTAGGGTGCAGATATCATGAGTCCACTGGACTCAGACACAGCTACAGTCCGGGGCTGAGCGGGCTCTGTTGCAGAATTAGGGGACTGGTAGGATGGCTATAGTTACCAGTTGACCCATTATGACCTTGTTAGGGCTATATAGATTGAAATGTACTCACCAGGGCTTATGGGGGCCCCAGGTGGGTTGTTCTGTGCTGGTTGTACCTTCTGACTTATGGGAGCCAGGTAAGGTTCTTGTTTGCTTTAGTTATTGATAGACTAGATAATAGAGAATCCAGCTACTCAGGTATGACTCCTATCCCTTTTCTTTCAGTCCTTTTTTAGTTCTATCTTTTATATTCATTTATTTACAGTTATTGCCTTACATACTCAGTACATGTTGTACTGACGCCCTTTTGGGATGTTGCATTACTTTCCTGCAGGTACGTGTAGATGAGGAGCAGATCCCTCTTAGCTTCAAGCCAGGATTAGCAGAAAAGTCGGCTCCTCTCCTCCGGAGCTTACGAATAGAAGGTTTACTCTTTTGATTGTACAATTTATGGGTAGGTCGGGGCCCTATCCCAACTATCGTATTACTCTTAGAGGCTTCCAGATTGTTTTCATTTCCCTATGGTTAGCTGTTATTGGCTGTGTGGGGCCTGTATGTGTTTAATCTTGTGTGTTGGTTGTGTGGGGCCCTATTTAGTTGACACTTAGCGATCTTGTTGGCTATAGCTTAGTTTAGCACCGGATTTAAGTTTCAGTCATAACTAGACATCAAGTGGCCTTGTTGGCACGCATAGGACTGACTCCCTATTACTATGTGTTTCTAGTTAGCTATTTTCCTGTGACAGGTAGCTATAAGGCCTTGTCAGCTAGGGGCTGTGTTTACAGCCGAGATATCATTTTCTTGATTCCAGAATTAGTATTAGCCCTGCACCAGGAATGCCTAGGCTCAGTCAGCTCAGTCAAATCCCAGTAGGGCACCAGGTGCCAGTCATGCCTCCCAAGGTGGGGTGTGACACGACAAGTATGGAAAATTGAACATAAAGAATAACTAATATCAACTGGTCTACACGAGATGAGGACTCACTAATGAGCTGGATGCTAACTCCGGGAACGAGCTAATGATGGTGATGGGTCTTAATATCGGAGCCTATATCATGAAATAATACAACATAGAGTATGCGGTCAATACGTAGAATGTACCGAGTAAGCAAGATAAGTAAAACAGACATTTAAAATACATAAAAGTTCATAAGAGTAGGACAACGTGCTCATACCATAAATATCATAATGTAACATAAGGCTTAAGGTTTTCAAAATATCCATAAATTAAGCATAATCATAATCATAAGAGAAAAGCTTCATTAAACATGACTGAGGAAATATAATAAGAACATAACTATGCATAAATCATGAGGAACAATGGAGGACTCGTCATAACTGATACCATCATAGTAGAGCCTTACATGATGCCCCAACTATCTCACTCAAGTGGGCAGAGTCGTCCCAAGCTTGCCAGGCAAGGGACGTGAATTATGTGATATCACAAAAGAGGGGATCCATTAACATTGTAATGTATCAACATGAACTTACGGTGGCACGTAGTTATGAGACACCAGCGTAGCCCTTTGAACGCTGGGCTACTCGGTGCTGGACATTGCTCCCAAAAACATGCACATTAGGCTAGTATGTAAATCATAAGCATCATTCATGAGATTCAAGGCCAAATAAAAATTAACATCATTCATCCCCATTTACATACATGTTTATCCATGAATCAAGGGCCCATTAATCGGCCAACGTCATAAATTGATCAATCATGAAATCTATATCATAAATTATAAATCATACTTGAACATATAGGCATTACCTAATACTTTAACATGCTTGAAAATACTCAATTCTCTTGAAAACACGTTTTTCATCATTATTACCTCACCATACAAGAATATTCATCATAAATCTCAACTTTCATGAACTTCTCATAAATGGGCATTTTAAATTTATAAAGTTTGAAACATGATTTTAATGGAAAACAACGTAAAACTTGCCCGTGATTCAAAATTCAATAATAAAAACTCATTTAAATCATACCCATGTGGTTAATTAGGAATTTCATGCCTTGGGTTAAAAACCCCATGGAATCAACATAGGAATTTCTATGATTAAAGAGATATTGGGCATGGGTGTGAACAGATTCACCCACTCATAACCTTATATACCTGGGGAAGGTCAGATTTGCCACTCCTTGAAAGCCCAATGAAAGTTGAAGGAAAGGTTGAAGAATTCTAACTCAATCACTTCCTAAACCCCTTAAATATGCATGCATGGGTGTGAATGAGCTTAGGATAGATTTTCCCCTCCAAAAACACTGCATTTCGAGCCTAAAATGATGTAGTTTAGGACCCTAGGACATAGGAATAATGAAAATACCCTTAATAAATTTTCTAAAAATTCAGCACTGTCAGTAACCATGGGCGATCCTACGGGTCGTACCAGGATACCATGACTCATGGTATTCGTCTGTTGCATCCACTGCCCAAATTTAACCTCTCAGATTCGAACACCACGAATTGACAGGATGAGTCGTTACATCAGACGACAGTCCATTGTATCCTCCGTTGTTTCCCCCTGAAGACTTGCACCTGGGCCTTCCCACGAGCCACACCATGACTCGTGCCTCCTTCCAACCAGTCGTGGTTTCCATCCATCACCTTGACTGGGTATTTTCCTATTATTTCCCACGGTTGCTAACCATGATCCATTGCTGCTCACCACGAGTCGTCCCATGACCCGTTACCTCCTCTAGACTAAGGATCAATCTCACCATGACAACAAACAACGAAATATGACATCAAGCCACGGGTGATTCCTAGACCTGTTACCCCCAACTTCGACCCTGCTGTACCTCACGATGAGCACTTCCTACGGATCATTGGTGGAACCAACGATTCGTTACATGACCCATCCTGTGATGATTTTCTAGATTTCTGCCAACTTCTATTTTTAAATCCCATGTCTAGTCTTAGGCACTTCCGGGGTATTACAATATCTCCCCAATGGGAACATTCATTCTCGAATGTGGAAAAGCATACAGAAAATAGAGAAATGCAATCATCATACTCAAATATTGATCATTTAAGCTGAAAACTGACAGAATGACTAACTCTGTCACACCCCGCCTTGGGGGGTATGACTGGCACCTGGTGCCCTACTAGGACCTGAACTGCTGGACTGCTAAGCCTGGGCACATCTGGTGCCTGGCTGGTTCTAACTCACATTTATGGAAACAAAGGGCTATATAACGGCTGTAAACACAGTCCCCGGCCCATTGGCCTATAGCCTCCTGTACCTGTACTGACAGCTGACCAGAAACATGTCAATATAGGGAAACCTATGCGGGCCGACAAGGCCACCATGCTGTCTAGTTATCTATAACTCAATCCTGAAGTACTAGAAAGCTACGTGACCGGCAAGGTCACCACTACTGGCAAATTATGGCCCCACACAGCCAACATAAAAGAAGGAAAGAGTACAAACAGCTATACAACTGCACGGCCTCACACGACCGGCTCATCTGACCACAGGGAATTATATACAGACTGCAAGCCTCTAGGAATAGCAATAGAAATGATCGGGACAGGGCCCCGACCTACTCGTACTATACAACAAAAAGGAACTGAAATACACCTCTGAAATTCATCCTCCGGATGACAGGAGCTGAATACTCGACCGCTGACAGGAATCACGTAGTATCGCCTGCTCGTCTATGAGTACCTGCAGGCAAGTAATGCAGCGCCCCACCGGGCGTCAGTACCGCTGGTACTGAGTATGTAAAGCAATAACTGAAAGCAAAATCTGGAAACAACAATGTAGCTGATGAAACTGAAGTAAGGAGAAATAGATTAACTGTCTAATAACGTGAGTCATACCTTCTCTCATATATATACTGGAAAGGAAATAAGGGTCGTACCTGGAGACGTATCACTCTGCTGCTGATCTACTTGTATCTAACGTCACATGGCATAACATAACATAACATAACATAGTATAGCACACACAAACCTTACCCGGCCCCCATAAGCCGGGAGGTACAACCAGCACAGAATCTATAACCCTACCCCGGTCATCCCATCTCCTATAACCCTGTAAGCATCCTGCCGGTCCCCTGGGTATGCACTTGGGCTCGCTGAGCCCTGACTATAACTGCATCTGAGTCCGGAGGACTCCTGAATCAACACCCCGGGCGTATCCGCTCGACGGGGGTGTATAAGGGCCGACCAAGGCACAATATGGGGAAAACTGGCATCCCATCTTCATCCCCTGTGGGACGGCATGCCACTTCGTAGAGCGACGTATTCTCATCCTCTAGCGGACGAGTCGATACAGCTATTAACCCTGGGGCGGTCATGGATGCTAGGTGATCCAACCCCAAACAATACAACGGTCTCAACTAGTAATACTGTCTGCGTATCTCACATGCTGAGATTAATAGGGGTAAAGTATCGTATATATTACATGCTGAACTAATGATAGTAATCTGTACGTATTTAATACATGCTGAGACTGGTAAATATATATATATATGAATATAGTCTCCTGCCAGACTGTACTGGGGCAAATGCTATATGAAATATAGTATTTCTACTGCAACCTATGTTGTATACTGAGTTTCTGTATTAACGTGATTTACTATTCCTAACATGCATTCTAAACTTTATTTTAGCCTGCCATTCTATTTCTGAGGTGCTTACGGGTATTACATCACTTTACGGGGTTTCAACTGAATACAATAATATCTTAACATTCCGTATCACATCACATACTGAGCGTGCTGAGCGGTTTCTAATACTTGTGTTAGAAACTATGTCATATTAGTAAGTTTCACGCACGTTACAATCTGATGCTTCTACTACCGTATCAACATTCCCAATAAACGTAACACTTGACTTCTGAACATTCTACTGGCCTGTAAATTACTATACTGCACCGATATTACTTAACTTGCCGAGGGAACTAGCTTTACATACCTTATTCTTGAATTATTCGTCCGTCGGATGAGGCTCGGCCGGTACTTCAACTATTTTCTCCCAACTGCATTCATAAATACGTCAATTAATACTAAATACAGCTTTATTGTAAAGAGCAATGTTACTTTCGATATAGTTTATAACCTAAACTTAGGCTTATCGAAAGACGGTCGAAAACTCGCTATTTTTCAGCGGTCCAGAAGGGAGAAATATTCCCTTCACAGCTAGGAACACATAGACACTAATTTAGAGCAATTCCACTTACCTTAGCTCGGTGGCTCGACGATTCGTCGGCCGTATTTTACGAAACTGAATCCGTAGGAATGCTCTCTGCTGCTAAATACCTCAGTGTCTGGGGTTAATTTGAGTTTGGGCAACGTTTAGCGGCATAATCGGACGAAAATTATATAATTTCTTCGTTCTTACCTTCTCTCTGTCGCTCACCCTCTGTTTTCTGGAAATAATTATGTGTTTAAATGATTTAAAACCGAAGTGGCCTTTATATACTTGGGCTTGGACAAGGCCAACGTGTCACGGAGCCAACGCGGAGGCCTCTCCTCCGTGACACGCTGCCATCGCGGAGGGGCTCTGCCTCGGCTCCTTCCGCGATGGTTCGACAGGATTCTCGTTCGATCTTTTTCCCGGGCCTTTCTCTAGCACGTATGGCCTTCAAATATGCTTAACCATCATGCGAATAGGTCGCCTAGGTGCCGGGAATTCTACGGGGTATAACATTCTCCCCCCTTAAGAACATTCGCCCTCGAATGTACACTGTTATCTAGCAGACTACTTACTTTACTTTCTAGAAAAATTTCGGTAGAGTTTCCCCTGTAATGTGGACTATAGCAAAAACCTGAAATGCAGAAAAGTCCAACACAGGCACTGCACATAATATTCTAGGATCCACTGGATAACTAGATATCAATCTTTCTTTATCATTCACAGACATACAACCATAAGGTACTGCATAAGTAATAATACGGACATACCTGTCGCCTGACTAGGCCTGAAATAGGTGAGGGTATCTGGCTTTCATATCTTCTTCAGCTTCCCACGTCATTTCCTCACGATTTCTGTTACGCCACAATACTTTGACAGATGCAACATCTTTAGTCCTCAATCTGCGAATCTGTCTGTCTAAGATAGCTACGGGAACCTCTTCATATGCTAACTCTTCTGTGACCTGGACATCTTGAACTGGAACTACTGTAAAAGGGTCCCCTACGAACTTCCTTAACATAGAGACATGGAAGACTGGGTGAACCGATGCTAACTCTGGAGGAAAGTTCAATTCGTATGCAACTCGGCCTATTCTTCGCCGAATCTGATATGGCCCAATGAATCTCGGGCTAAGCTTACCTTTCTTGCCAAACCTCATTACCCCTTTCATCGGGGACACTTTCAGATATACCCAGTCATTTACCGCAAATTCTAGATCTCTGCGCCGCATATCTGCATACGATTTCTGGCGGCTCTGAGCGGTCAGTAAATGTTCTCGGATAAGCTTTATCTTTTCCTCTGACTGCCGAACAATGTCTGGGCCAACCAATGCAGATTCTCCTATTTCAAACCAGCCCACCGGCGATCTACATTTTCGCCCGTATAATGCCTCGAAAGGCGCCATCTGGATGGCCGAATGATAACTGTTATTATAAGAAAATTCAATTAACGAAAGGTGCTCATCCCAGCTACCCCCAAAATCTAGCACACACGCTCGTAGCATATCTTCGAGCGTCTGAATTGTACGTTCAGCCTGCCCATCTGTTTGAGGATGGAATGCTGTGCTCAAGTTAATCTGTGTTCCCAAACCTTTCTGAAACGATTGCCAGAATCTAGCTGTGAATTGTGCTCCTCTATCTGAAATGATAGATACTGGCACCCCATGCAATCTAACTATTTCTCTGATATATAGTTCGGCATAATCCTCAGCTGAGAAGGTAGCCCTCACTGGCAGGAAATGAGCTGATTTTGTCAGCCTGTCAACTATTACCCAAATGGAATCATTTCTGCGTCTAGTACGGGGTAACCCTGTTACAAAATCCATGTTTATCATTTCCCATTTCCACATAGGCACTGTTATCTCTTGCGTCAAACCGCCCGGTTTCTGGTGCTCTGCTTTCACCTGCTGACAATTAGAACATCTGGATACAAATTCAGCTATCTCAGTTTTCATACCTGGCCACCAGTAGATGTCTCTGATGTTGTGGTACATTTTCGTCGCTCCTGGATGAAGGGAATAGCGAGTGTAATGTACCTCATGCATGATCCGCCCGCGAAGCCCAGAAACATTCGGGACACAGAGGCGGCCCTTACAACGTAGCACATCATCCTCGGTTATCTGAAAATCTGACTCCTTACCTGCCTGAATTCTATCTTTGAGCTGGACTAAATCAGGATCCTCGTACTGTCGTTCTTTTACCTCTGTAACTAATGATGACACCGCAGAATTCTGAATTACTGCTCTATTATGTTCTATTTCCATTACTCGAACGGCTAGACCAGCTAACTGATGAATTTCTTTGGCTAACTTCTGTTTCTCAGGTCGCAAATACGCCAAACTTCCCATTGACTTACGGCTCAGGGCATCTGCTACAACATTAGCTTTTCCGGGGTGATATAGAATATTCACATCATAATCTTTTAACAGCTCCAACCAGCGGCGTTGCCGTAGATTCAACTCCCTTTGAGTGAAGATGTACTACAGGCTTTTATGATCTGTGTAAATATCAACATGGACGCCGTACAGGTAATGCCTCCACATCTTTAAGGCGTGGATTACTGCGGCCAATTCCAGGTCGTGGGTGGGATAATTCTTTTCATGTTTCCTCAGCTGTCTGGAAGCATATGCAATTACTCTACCATGCTGCATCAACACACAACCTAACCCAACACCTGACGCGTCGCAATAGACTGAATAACCTTCTGTGCCTTCCGGCAATGCTAACACTGGGGCGGAGGTTAATCTGTCTTTCAGTTCCTGGAAGCTCTGCTCACATGCCTCTGTCCATTGAAACTTTGCTACTTTCTATGTCAATTTGGTCAGAGGTGCCGCAATGGTCGAGAACCCTTCAACGAACCTCCTATAATATCCTGCCAATCCCAGGAAGCTACGAACTTCAATTGGGGTGGTAGGCCTAGGCCATGACTTAACTGCTTCTATTTTCTACTTGTCTACCTGTATACCAGCGTCTGAGACGATATGCCCTAAGAAGGCCACTGAGTTAAGCCAAAATTCACACTTAGAAAATTTAGCATACAGCTGACGGTCCCTGAGAATCTGGAGCACTGTCCGCAAGTGAGTCCGGTGATCTGCCTCAGAGCGAGAATACACCAGAATGTCATCAATGAATACTATCACGAACAAATACAGGAACGGTCTGAAAATATTGTTCATCAGGTCCATGAAGACTGCCGGGGCATTCGTTAACCCGAAGGACATGACTAGAAATTCAAAATGCCCATATCGGGTTCTGAACGCTGTCTTAGGAATATCTCTCTCACGTACTCGGACCTAGTGATATCCGGACCGCAAGTCAATCTTAGAAAAATATCTGGCTCCCTGCAACTGATCAAATAAGTCGTCAATTCTGGGGAGTGGGTACTTGTTCTTTACTGTAACTTTTTTTAGCTGCCGATAATCTATGCACATTCGGAGCGAGCCATCTTTCTTTCTCACAAATAAAACTGGCGCACCCCACGGTGAAGTACTCGGCCTGATGAAACCTTTATCCAACAAATCTTTCAACTGCTCCTTTAATTCTCTCAGTTCTGCAGGAGCCATACGATAGGGAGGAATTGATATCGGCTGAGTTCCTGGTAACAAGTCAATAGCAAAGTCTATTTCCCTTTCTGGGGGAATACCAGGTAACTCATCAGGAAACACATCAGGGAATTCATTCACCACTGGAACAGACTGGAGTGTCGGAGATTCTGCTTGGACATCCTGAACCCTGACCAGATGGTAAATACATCCCTTATATATCAACTTCCTCGCCTGAAGGTAGGAAATAAACCTACCTTTTGGCGTAGCGGTGCTGCCCTTCCACTCCCGCACAACTTCTCCCGCGAAGTGGAATCGGACCGTTTTGGTCCAACATTCAACATTGGCAAAACACGGTACTAACCAGTCCATACCCATTATGGCATCGAAGTCTATCATTTCTAACTCGACCAGATCTACTGTAGTCTGACGGTCAGCAATCTCTATTGTACACCCGCGGTAGATTCGGCTAGCTGTGATAGAGTCACCGACGGGCGTAGATACTAAGAAGGGCTGCTGTAATGATTCTGGTACAATACTAAACTTTCGTGCCACAAATGGAGTAATGTTGGACAAAGTAACCCTGGATCAATCAACACATAAGCAGGGTGTGAGCAAATAGTTAGCATACCTGTCACAACATCAGGCGACGCTTCCGAGGCTTGCCTCCCTGGTAAGGCATATGTGCGGCTTGGGCCCGCACCTGTACAGGAGGCCCCTGATCTGCCCCGACCCCTGCATGCTGAAACTGAGGGCCTGCGCCCA
This sequence comes from Datura wrightii, assembly GCA_035772735.1. Classification (NCBI taxonomy): domain Eukaryota; kingdom Viridiplantae; phylum Streptophyta; class Magnoliopsida; order Solanales; family Solanaceae; genus Datura; species Datura wrightii. The sequence continues at coordinate 90,277,905 of JASDFA010000016.1, read as the reverse complement.
GTCGAGGATGCTGTGGCTCGTGACCCTGCTGATGCCCTATCCTATCTATCGCGGTCCTCTCGACCTCTGGCTAGGCAATCTTTCATCAAATGGCCTTCTTGGCCACAAATATAACATACGCTGGAGCCATATCTGCATGATCCAGGATGGTGTCGACTACATATAGGGCAAAGTGGTAGGGTATACCTACTCTGCTCCGCCCTCCTCTGTAATGGTGAATCTGCCATCTGCGAGCCTCTACCAGTCTCTGACTGCCCCCTGCGGCTGAATCTACCCCCCTGCGACTGTGGTGGAGGCGGGGGCCTGGGCGGCCTGTCTGACAATCGTGGCCTGGGTCCTCCCCGGGCCTCTCTCTGTAACTCAACTGGCCTGTCCCGGCGACGCTGTTCCTGATTGACCCTTCTGATCTCCCGATGTCGCTGCCTGATGCCCTCAATATTCTGGGCAAATGCCTGAACTCGAGCAATGTCCATGTCCTCTCGCAGTGTGGCTGTAATACAAGTATCAACATATTCTGGATTCAACCCCATGATGAAGCGATGTACTCTGGATGCCATGGTATCAACAAAGGCCGGTGCATACTGGGCTAAGGAATCAAACCGCAAGGAATATTCCCGGACACTCATGGCCCCCTGCTCCAGATGTAGTAACTGGTCTACCCAGGCCTGTCGAATCTCCCGCAGCAAATAGTGATCCAGAAAGGCTCCTGAAAAGCTGGACCAAGTGGGAGGGGAAACATCTCTCCCTCGGGAACTTTCCCAGCTTTCATACCATAGCGCAGCGATATCCCGTAACCGGAATGCTGCCAATTCAACTGATTCGGTAGGCGTGGCATGCATAACCCTGAAGATTCTCTGCATTTGATCCAGAAAATCCTGAGGGTCCTCTGTCTGGTCCGTACCTGTAAACTGTGGGGGATTCAAAGCTAAGAACTCTTGGACCCTCGAACTACCGGGCCCTCCTGATGACTCCGCAACTGTAGAGGGCATTGGCTGACGCTGAGCAGCCATCATCTGTGCTAACATAACTACAGCACTCCTAACCTCCTGGTCGGAAGGTGTCGGTATAGGGACTGCTGAAGGTAATGTCGCCCCAAGTGGCTCCTGACGTGGTGGAGACTGCTGAGGAGGCTGGGACGATGCCTTTGTAGTGCCCTCTGATCGGGCTGTTTCTAAACGAGGGGGAGGCATCCTGCTGGTGCCTTCTCCTGCTGCAATATTCAAGCTCCGACCTGTGATAGGATGTTGCTGGTCTGACATTATCTGTAACCAAATAATATGGTAAGCTTTTAGGGACTCAACCCTATATTGCACCGCTCTACAGCACGACTGAATAAGAATAAAAGACAACCATCCTATCATGCCTTGCAGCCTCCTATCCATAGTATGTGGTGCACAACACATCCATGGACAGGACTCTACTTAGCACGGCTTGCAGACTCCCTGGGATACGACCTGCTCTGATACCAAGTTTGTCACACCCCGCCTTGGGGGGTATGACTGGCACCTGGTGCCCTACTAGGACCTGAACTGCTGGACTGCTAAGCCTGGGTACATCTGGTGCCTGGCTGGTTCTAACTCACATTTCTGGAAATAAAGGGCTATATAACGGCTGTAAACACAGCCCCCGGCCCATTGGCCTATAGCCTCCTGTACCTGTACTGACAGCTGACCAGAAACATGTCAATATAGGGAAACCTATGCGGGCCGACAAGGCCACCATGTTATCTAGTTATCTATAACTCAATCCTGAAGTACTAGAAAGCTACATGACCGGCAAGGTCACCACTACTGGCAAATTATGGCCCCACACGGCCAACATAAAAGAAGGAAAGAGTACTAACAGCTATACAACTGCGCGGCCTCACACGACCGGCTCATCTGACCACAGGGAATTATATACAGACTGCAAGCCTCTAGCAATAGCAATAGAAATGATCGGGACAGGACCCCGACCTACCCGTACTATACAACAAAAAGGAACTGAAATACACCTCTGAAATTCAGCCTCCGGATGACAGGAGCTGAATACTCGACCGCTGACAGGAATCACGTAGTATCGCCTGCTCGTCTATGAGTACCTGCAGGCAAGTAATGCAGCGCCCCACCGGGCGTCAGTACCGCTGGTACTGAGTATGTAAAGCAATAACTGAAAGAAAAATCTGGAAACAACAATGTAGCTGATGAAACTGAAGCAAGGAGAAATAGATTAACTGTCTAATAACGTGAGTCATACCTTCTCTCATATATATACTGGAAAGGAAATAGGGGTCGTACCTGCAGACGTATCACTCTACTGCTGATCTACTTGTATCTAACGTCACATGGCATAACATAACATAACATAACATAGTATAGCACACACAAACCTTACCCGGCCCCCATAAGCCGGGAGGTACAACCAGCACAGAATCTATAACCCTACCCCGGTCATCCCATCTCCTATAACCCTGTAAGCATCCTGCCGGTCCCCTGGGTATGCACTTGGGCTCGCTGAGCCCTGACTATAACTACATCTGAGTCCGGAGGACTCCTGAATCAACACCCCGGGCGTATCCGCTCGACGGGGGTGTATAAGGGCCAACAAAGGCACAATATGGGGAAAACTGGCATCCCATCTTCGTCCCCTGTGGGACGGCATGCCACTCCGTAGAGCGACGTATCCTCATCCTCTGGCGGACGAGTCGATACATCTATTAACCCTGGGGCGGTCATGGATGCTAGGTGATCCAACCCCAAACAATACAACGGTCTCAACTAGTAATACTGTCTACGTATCTCACATGCTGAGGCTAATAGGGGTAAAGTATCGAATATATTACATGCTGAACTAATGATAGTAATCTGTACGTATTTAATACATGTTGAGACTGGTAAATATATATATATGAATATAGTCTCCTGCCAGACTATACTGGGGCAAATGCTATATGAAATATAGTATTTCTACTGCAACCTATGCTGTATACTGAGTTTCTGTATTAACGTGATTTACTATTCCTAACATGTGTTCTAAACTTTATTTTAGCCTGCCATTCTATTTCTGAGGTGCTTACGGATATTACATCACTTTACGGGGTTTCAACTGAATACAATAATATCTTAACATTCCGTATCACATCACATGCTGAGCGTGCTGAGCGGTTTCTAATACTTGTGTTAGAAACTATGTCATATTAGTAAGTTTCACGCACGTTACAATCTGATGCTTCTACTACCGTATCAACATTCCCAATAAATGTAACACTTGACTTCTGAAAATTCTACTGGCCTGTAAATTACTATACTGCACCGATATTACTTAACTTGCCGAGGGAACTAGCTTTACATACCTTATTCTTGAACTATTCGTCCGTCGGACGAGGCTCGACCGGTACTTCAACTATTTTCTCCCAACTGCATTCATAAATACGTCAATTAATACTAAATACAGCTTTATTGTAAAGAGCAACGTTACTTTCGATATAGTTTATAGCCTAAACTTAGGCTTGTCGAAAGATGGTCGAAAACTCACTATTTTTCAGCGGTCCAGAAGGGAGAAATATTCCCTTCACAGCTAGGAACACATAGACACTAATTTAGAGCAATTCCACTTACCTTAGCTCGGTGGCTCGACGATTCGTCGGCCGTATTTTACGAAACTGAATCCGTAGGAATGCTCTCTGCTGCTAAATACCTCAGTGTCTGGGGTTAATTTGAGTTTGGGCAACGTTTAACAGCGTAATCAGACGAAAATTATATAATTTCTTCGTTCTTACCTTCTCTCTGTCGCTCACCCTCTGTTTTTTGGAAATAATTATGTGTTTAAATGATTTAAAACCGAAGTGGCCTTTATAAACTTGAGCCTGGACAAGGCCAACGTGTCACGGGGCCAACGCGGAGGCCTCTCCTCCGTGACACGCTGCCATCGCGGAGGGGCTCTGCCTCGGCTCCTTCCACGATGGTTCGACAGGATCTCATTCGATCTTTTTCCCGGGCCTTTCTCCAGTACGTATGGCCTTCAAATATGCTTAACCATCATGCGAATAGGTCACCTAGGTGCCGGGAATTCTACGGGGTATAAAAAACTCGGATTTAAACTACATGGCTGAACTGAATTCATAAATCATATACACATCCACATACATGAAAGAAACTGGGCCACATGAACTGAACATGAAAACTAAATAGAGTTTTAGGGAAAAAACTGATACCTCAAGCTGGAACTAAGTCAATAAGGAATAAATATGGGTATCTAGTCGCTATGTCTACTTCGGCTTCCCACGTAGCTCCTTCAACATGCTGACTCCTCCATATAACTTTGACTGAAGCTACTTCTTTGTTCCTAAGCCTTTAAACCTGACGATCCAGTATTTCCACCGAAACCTCCTCACAACTAAGGCAGTCTTTCACACCAACACTGCCCACCGGAACAACTAGAGTTGGATCACCTAAACACTTTTTTAAGAGTGATACATGGAAAACAGGATGCATGGAAGCTAATTTTTAGTGCAAGTCCAATTCATATGCCACCTTGCAACCCGTTTCACAATCCTGTAGGGGCCAACATAATGAGGGATGAGTTTTCATTTATTCCCAAACCGTATCACTCCCTTCATGGGAGACTCCTTCAGAAACACCCAATCACCCACTGAGAACTCGAGTTCTCTCCTCCTCATATCGGCATAGGACTTTAGGCGACTTTGAGTTGTTTTCAACCTGAATCGTATTAGCTGAACCTTCTCCATAGCCTCATGGACTAAATCTGGTCTTATTATTGCAGGTTCACCAACTTCGAACCAGTCAATAGGTGATATACATCTCCGCCCATAGAGAGCCTCAAACGGGGCCATTTGAATACTATAATGGTAGCTGTTATCGTATGCAAACTTGATAAGAGGTAAATGATCATCCAAACTACCCATGAAGTCAATCACGCATGCTCTCAATAGTTCTTCGAGAGTTTAAATTGTCCACTTCCCTAACCATCCATTTATAGGTGAAATTCTGTGTTGAGCTTAACCTGAGTACCTAGTCCTTTTTGGAACGACCTCCAAAACTGAGAGGTAAATTTTCAGCCAAGAGGATCAATGTACTAGCAATCTAGCCAACCACCACCGTACCATAATTGTGAATCCATTAGCAATCTAGCTAGTTAAAAAATTAAAGAAATATTATCAAGAGTATTGAAAAACTAAGATAGGTCCGGAACAACCATGAAGAAGATAAGCCAACTTGTGTCATCATATTCCACATCCATCAACCAACTTGAGTGTATTACCCCAAACGTCCCTAAAATTAAACCCTATAGTTGAAGTAGAAATCAGTATAAAAATCTGCAATTTTCCTCAGAACGACTCGTCATACAAGCCGTTGTAGGACTTAACAAGTCGTTAGTAGAGTCATTGTAATCCTCAGAATTTTTATCCCCCAAGACACGATCCCACACCATTAGTCATAGTAAGGTGGCATGACACATGGTCATGAGTCATTAGTTGCATCTGCAGAGACAGCCCTGATACGATGAGTCACAGAAAAACTCATTGGTCCTTGTAATGAGTCATGGTCTGGAGTCGTGACATCCATCTAAGTGGAAGGCTTTGGAAGAAACAAGTTAAGGTATGACTCATTGTGTGGTGTCACGAGTCATGACAGACGGTTGTGGTTTGAGGTTCAAAGAATGACTAGGCAGCACCTGAAATCAAGAGACTCAGTACGAATCGTGGTGAGGACCTACGGGTCGTAGGATGAGTCATAGTACTGGTCTGGCTAAATTTTAGATGCGATTTTCTAGGGGTAATTTCATAACTTCCTAATCTTTTAACTCCTAAGTGAAGTCATTTTTGGATGCTTAAAGGGTTTATTAAGGGGCTTTGATTAGCCTAAGCCCTCTTTCTCTCAAAACTTCGTAAGTTGAAGGTTCTCTCTCTAGTCAAGCTAGGATTTATCATCTATTTCATCTCAATTTCTCTAGGGTCTTCAAGATAAGCTAAGGGATCTTCAATTTGGTATGTAGGATTATGAATGGGAGATTTCTTCCACCCTCATGCTCAATTTCTTCTCTATATCATGAATTCAAGTCTTCAATCAAGTTTCATGAAAATTCTAAGGTTAGACCCTATTCTCAAGAAATCTCTTATGATCTCTTATGATCAAATTCATGATTTATGATTATGATTACTTATTTTCTACAAGAATCTCTCATAGATCTATAATTTCAAGTTTATGGTGAAATTTCCTCATTATGCATGATTTTATGAATTTCAAGCTTATGAGCCTATGATTACAAGTTATGACTACTTATTCAAATTTGTATATTTTCATGACACTCAAGTTTATATATCATCGCCAACTTAATGGAATTATTCTTATGACTATTTCACGTATGTCAAGTAATATTATGATTTCATGATTTAGACAAATTCATGCAAGATCAAGTATATTTTCACAATGATGATTATGAGCTATGTGTATGTTTTATATTTTTGGGAGTAGTGTCTAGCAGCGAGTAGACTAGGGATTCAAGAAAATCCTGAGTCTCATAACTACGTGCCACCGTAGGTATATATTCATGTTCAAGCCCTACAAGGGTTCATGAGTGATATCACACCTTAATTGTTTCTTGCCTTGGAAATTTTGGGACGGCTCTGCCCACTTGAGTGAGATAGTTGGGGCATCATGTAAGCCCTATATGATGGTGTCAGTTATGATGAGTCTCCTATTGTTCCACATGTTATAAATTAATTATGTTCATGACTTATGGCACAATGTTTTATAGCGTATTTGACTCATTGAATAGTTTATGAGCTTTTACTTATGATTTCAAGTATGGCAACTTATGTGATTTCAACTTTCAAATCTTGGGTCATTATACTTCAACTATGATGAGTAACTCATGTTTATGAATATTATACGGTTAAGAATTTAGCATGTTCATTATACTCATGTTTCATTTTAGCCTTTACTCACAACCTTATCTTATAGTTTTACGAGCATGTTTTACTTTCTCTACATATTCAGTACATTCAAAGAACTGAAAGCATACTCTATGTTGTATTGTCTCATGATATAATTTCGGGTGATCAGTCTCAGTCCTGATGTTAGCTTTATCCTTGCTTTAGTCCAATACCATTCCAGTTTTGGTGAGTCCTCATGATACAAGGATGGCAATTTTAGTTCATGTCTCTTTCTCTTATGTCTGAAAGTCGCGTTAAGTAAAGTCTTTTTTATGGGTGTAAAGCATGCCACACTTATGAGGAAGAGACTATGAGATGTTTTAGGAAACTTCTATTTTTTCATGATTCTATCTCGTGCTATGAAGTTCAACTCTCTATCCTTCTAACTCGTACTATGAACATTTTGCAGAAATATGCCTCCCCATCGAGTCAATGGAAGAAGAAATAGCAACGACAATGGCCATGAGAATGGCAATGGAGATGGGAATCAGTTAGCCCCACCAGCTCCAGCTGACCCCTTTTCGAAGCAGGTTACTCATGCTGAGTTCAGGGCTACTTTTCATATGCCAGCATAGGCCATGACAACCTAAGTCAACCAACAGGTTGTGGCTCATGTGCACATGAATGGGAATGCAATGATAGCTAGGGTGCGAGACTTTACCAGGATGAACCCGCCCAAGTTTCATGGTTCGAAGGTAGGCTAGAATCCATAGGAGTTCATAGAGGTGATCTAGAAGATTACCTAGATTATGGATGTTACGGGAGAAGAGAGTGTAGACGTGACCTTCTATCAGCTAAAGGGGGTGACTCATATTTAGTTTCAGTAGTAGAAGGAGGGTCATGGAGTAGGTGCAGCTCCAATTTGTTGGGATGAGTTTGTTATGGCATTCCTAGATAGATTCTTTCATCGAGAGCTGAGGGAAGCAAAGGAAGCCGAGTTCGTCAATTTGAAGCGGAATGATATGACTGTTTAGGAGTATGCCTTGAAGTTTACCCAGTTATCCAAATATGCTCCGAAGATGGTTGTCGAGCCGAGAGCCCGTATGAGCATGTTAGTGAACGGGGTCACAGATTCATTGGTCAAGGAGTGCAGGACCGCTATGTTGATTAGCATCATGGACATATCTCGATTGATAATTTATTCTCAACAGATAGGGCCGAAGCAAATAAAAGTGAATGAGAGAGAGGCCAAGAGGGCCAGGACAGGGAGCTTTGGGTATGCTCAGTATAGGTTTGGTGGTGGATATTGCCCACAATCCTATCAAAGGCCGCTAGCCCTAACTCCATCATCAACTAGTGTTCTATCTAGACCTCAAGGTGATCAGAGAGGAAAATCTCAGGCTCAAGGGGTCAGAAGAGCATGATAGGGGAGCGCACTTTCCCATCTAGCAGGGAGTGTGGTAAGAACCACCCAGGAGAGTGCTTGGTTGGCTTAGATGTTTGCTTCGTGTGTGGGAAGCCCAGGCACATGCACAGGGATTATCCTTCAGCCAGACAGGATGACAGTAGAGGTCGTGCCCTAGCCACCACTTTCACAGCCGCCCATCTCAGCAGGGTGCCTCTTCTATTGCAGTTGGTAGACAACGCCAAAATAGGTTCTACGCACTTCCATTTGGTCAGGAGCAGGACTGCCCACCTGATGTGGCCATTCGTATCTCACGAGTATTTCATCTTGATGTTCATGCATTGTTAGACCCAGGGGCTATATCATCTTTCGTAACTCCTTATGTTGCCATTAGTTTTAGTGTTAGTCCCAAAATCCTATCAGAACCCTTCTTAGTTTCTACCCTTGTTTGTGAGTTAGTTATAGCTCAATGGGTATATAGTAATTTTCCTTTAACCGTTCTTTAGAAAGCCAGCTCAACCGACCTAATAGAGTTAGACATAACTGATTTTGATATTATATTTGTTATGGATTGGTCGTATGCATTCTATGCTTCAATTAATTATAAAACTTGATTAGTAGATTTTTGATTTCCAGGTGAACCAGTCCTAGAGTGGAAGGGTAGTTCAACAGTGCATGTAGGTCCCTTTATCTCCTACCTTAAGTCCAAGAAGATGATCTTCAAGGGTTGTGTGTACCATCTAGATTGGGTGAAGGATTCTTTGTCCAAGACCCGGACTCTTCAGTTAGTTCCTGTTATATGTGAGTATTTGGAGGTGTTCCTAGATGATCAACCAGGAGTCCCTCCTGAGCGGGAGATTGACTTTGTTATTGACCTTCTCCCTGATACACGACCCATATCCATCCCCCTTACGGAATGGCTTCAGCCGAGCTAAAGGAATCAAAATATCTCTTAGATAAGGGTTTCATCAGGCCTAGTAAGTCCACATGGGGTGCTCCAATTCTCTTTTTCTGGAAGAAAGATGGGTTTCTTCGAATGTGCATTAATTATTGGAAGTTGAAAAAGTTCACATTTAAAATTAAGTATCCCCTCCCTAGGATTGATGACTTGTTTGACTATCTTCAGGGTGCTAAGTGCTTTTCAAATATAGACCACAGATCCAGCTATCATCAACTCAGAGTCAGGGAGAGTGATATTCCAAAGACAGCTTTCAAGATTCGGTATGGTCACTATAAGTTTGTAGTCACGTATTTTGGACTAACGAATGCTCCTGCAACTTTTATGGATTTTATGAATAGGGTGTTCAAATAGTGTTTGGATATGTTCGTTATTGTCTTTATAAATGATATCTTCATATAATCCCGGAGTGAGGAGGATCATGTTGCTCACTTACGGATTGTGTTGCAGGCTCTCAAAGACCGTCAGCTGTTTGCTAAATTCAGCAAGTGTGAGTCTTGGTTGAACTCATTAGCATTCTTGGGCCATGTGGTGTCTAGTGAGGATCTTCAGCTAGACTCTCTGAAGATAGAAGAGGTGAAGAACTTGCCTAGACCTGTCAGTCCTACTGATATTAGGAGCTTTTTGGGTTTAGCTAGCTATTACAGGAGGTTCATTGATAACGCTAAAATCACACCTCCTACTAAAGTATGAAGCGGACATTGTCAATAAAGAACCTAACAAAGAGGTTGGGATCGAACCCACAGGGAATATGAAAGATCTATACTAATTCCAGTAAGTGAACATGTTGGTTAGTTACTCCAATTTGGGGGTTTCAAGAAAAAAATAATAATTAAACCAACGATTGAAATTGTGATGTAAAATCAAGAGTTAAGTAGGGTTTGTATTTCCCATGGGTTCATAACAACTTCGGGTATATACACACGACCATTACAATTGCTTTACTTTCAAGACTGATAACTAGGGTTCATCCAAACGACTGGTTTGTCTCTATTGGATGACTATACTCAGTCACCGCGTTAGGTCTCATAAGCGGTTTCAAACTATCCGTTATAAATAAGTCCCAAATATAACTATCATGAGACCACAACTCAAGTTAATACAATGATCATCAAGATTAATGCTTTGTTGTAATTCTCTTATCCTAATCTCTACCTCTCTAGGCTCAAGCAAGTAAAGAATTCGGGCAAGTCCTAATGTTGTGCGCTGTTAAGAAATGTTTAAGCATGAAGAGAATACAATACAAGCGTTTTGCATTGGTTTTGCATCAATTTTGTGTATTCCTAGCTTGTTAATCCACCATGGTTCCCACAACCCTAGAGGTTTTAGCCTCTCATAGTTGAAAGGTAGTGATATGTATTCATAATTAAACACACAAATCAATACTTACAATTATAGATGAGAGAAAAACTTCATTGATTAAATTAGAATTAACTTAAGAACAATCCACAATGATCATGAAAAAATTCTAAAAAAAGTTGATCACAAGTTAATCAACTCAATTCAATGATCTCTCTCGTCCTATTACCTTCTCTAACTTGTTCTATCAATTGCTCATCTCTCTTCTAAAAATAAAACATAAAAAGTATTTATACAGACTTAAGAATCCTTTTCCTAAGCTAACAGGGTAACTTTCCATAACTGTTGTTGCTCGATCCACGATCGATCATACGACCCATAACAAGTTTGTACGGGTCGTACCTGCTATCCATAAGTCCTTGGCTTGCTAAAATTCAACTAAGTTTTAGGCCTTGGTATGACTCATACATGCTTCCTACGATTCGTACTATACTTTCGTGGCTTGACTGAAAAAGTTTTTCACGAGTGTGATGGTACGACTCGCATCTCTCCACCACGACTCATACTGTCTAACCGTGTCAGGAGTCTGCCTCTTGTGCAATTCTTCTGAATATTTCCACGCCTCAGTACTACGGCTCGTACCAGTGTTGTACGACTCGTACTGAGATTCGTAGGATGCACTCTTCATAATTCAGCCATCTAAAACTTTTCACGATCTTCAGTACGGCTCGTACCATCAACCTACGGCTCGTACTGAGACTATGACTTTAGCACATTTTCTGCACTTTTAGGCTATCTTCTACACATTCTTGCTCCAACACCTATTTGTCCTGTAATCAAAGAAAAAGTGCCTTATATACATATAAACACACCTAAGTCCATGCCATTTTTTTTGTTTTGAGCGTCGAAAGTGTTGTAAACTCACAAAACATCAAGACCCTCAACTTAAGACTTTTGCATGTCCTCGGGTAAAGAAAAGAAAAATTAAAACACGATGCTCAACTAGAAAATAAACCTAGGGTACTACAGCCAATACCAAACAAAAGTTTGCACTAGAAATCAAGTAACTTTTGAACCTTCTTTTATGAACCACTATTAGCTAATGTACTGCAAGAAACCACAAATGTCACAACCCGAACGGACACCCCTATCATAAACACGGGACAAGGAGCCCCGAGAGACCCCAAGTCGTCCCATGGAATGAGCATACATCTAATTCATTCACATAAGCGGAAGACTTAACATAAGGAAAATGAAATCATGACATAATAAAGGAGAAAATTCAATACAAGATTCATACATGACGGCTGGATACAACTTATAGTCTGAAAAGCCTCTAATCCTAAAAGACGGGTTGAAGGAACAATACCCCAGCTAAACCTACAATACTGAAACTGAAAGAGAACAGTAGAGTCTGAACATATGGCCCTTGGAATATGAGGACTCACCAAATAAGCTGATAGCAAACTCTGAAGAGCTACTGAGGAGGGTGAGCCTGAGAACCGGGTCCTGTATCATGAAACGATACAACGTAGAGAGTATGCGTTCAGTACGTGAAATGTACTGAGTATGCAACATAAGTATAACAGACATTTAAAATATATAAAACTCATAAATGATCGTAGGAATAGGACATCATGCTCATATCGTAAACATCGTAACATAACATAAGACTCAAAATTTTCAAAACATTCGCAATACAAACATAATCATAATCCTAGGAGAAAAGATTTACTTAACATGACTTGAGCCAAAATACATAATCATAAGCAATCATAAATCATGAGGAACAGAGGAAGATTCTATTAATCGAAATACCCCATATGAGCATATATGAAATTCGACTTTTAAACCTAGTCGGGAGGTCATTTGTACCTTGCCAAGGGTAGAACCATCAAGGGCGTGATATCACCATGAAAAGGGCCAATTGGACCTGGGACAGTCACAAAGGAGGTCCCAACATACCTACAATGGCACGTAGTTTATGAGATCCAGGGCTTAGCCTGAGCCCCCAAACCTACTCGGTGTTCGATACTACTCCCAAAACATATATAGTGCTCATAGTATAATATGCATGAATTCATGGGCTAGTTAAATCATTGTCACGCCCCGCCTTGGGGGGTATGACTGGCACCTGGTACCCTAGTAGGACCTGAATTGCTAGACTACTGAGCCTGAGCACATCTGGTGCCTGGCTGGCTCTAACTCAGATTCAAGGAATCAACGGGCTATATAACGGCTGTAAATACAGCCTCCGGCCGACTGGGCCTATAGCCACCTGTACTATAACGACAGCTAACCAGAATCATATCAATATAAGGGAGCCTATGCGGGCCGAAAAGGCCACCATGCTGTCTAGTTATCCGTAACTCGACTACGGAATACTAAATAACTACGTGACCGACAAGGTCACCACTACTGACTGGATAAGGCCTCACACGGCCAACATAAACTAAAATGCTAAACAGCTATAACAAACTGCACGGCCTCACACGACCGGCTCAACTAACCATAGGGAAACATATACAGACTGCAAGCCTCTAGGAGTACAGATAAGATGGTCGGGACAGGGCCCCGACCTACCCGTACAATACAACAAAAGGAAATGATATAAACCTCTAAAATATCAAGCTCCGGATGATAGGAGCTGATGACTCTGCGCTGGCTAGGATCACGAGGGATCGCCTTCTCGTCTATGAGTACCTGCAGGCAAGTAATGCAGCGTCCCACTGGGCGTCAGTACCACAGGTACCGAGTATGCAAAGCAACTGAAATAATACAACTAAATACAAATAACATAACTAACAAGTTTGTGAGCAGAAGATAACTGAATCTGAAGAGCTGATAGGAACTAGATCAAACCTTTCTGCACTGATAGGCAGGAGTGTGTCTGCAGTCACGGCGGCCTGCTGTCTATTAACTAATATATATAAAGCACATAAATACATATACATTTAGCAAGCAAGAGCCAATACCAACCCCCATAAGGCGGATGGCGCCAAGCAAGCAAACAACCTATATACCCCTACCCGGGTCAAAACCAGCCAAAAATAAGTCACTCCACTCACCTACTCACTAGGAGCTCCTCTACCGGCCCCCTGGGTCTCCGGCTTGGGCCTTGGCCTCCGATATAAGTAACTGTTTCTGAGTCCGGAAGACTCCTGTACTGCATCTGTAACAGATAGGGTCTATTTCCCTGGACACAACTCAACAGGGCTATCTGAAATAGGAACTATATCTATTCCCTGGACACAACTCAACAGGGAATGTCTGTACTGGACAGTACCCTGGACACTGGTCAACAGGGCTGTCTGTACTGTAGTGTTGATCAGACTGATATGGGGAAAGCTTCATCCCATCTTCGTCCAAGCTGGGGACGGCATGCCACTCCTTGGAGCGACGTAAACCCACCCGCTCAGTGGGCGACACAATTACCAACCCAGGGGTGGCGAGGATGCTCAATAAGGTGCCCTCACGCCACATCAAGTCTCAACAAACAAATAGCACATATAAATAGGAAGCATGTATAACTGAAAAAGACTGTCTGAAATCTGATTTCTTATTCTAATCGCTTTCGGTATTATACTGATTCTTTAATGATTACACTGATTCTGAAATCTTTATTTAACTGTTTGGCTAATCTGTAGCCAGGATACTATCAGTCTGAATGGCTAATCTGTAGCCATGAAATTGTCTGTCTATCTGATTTTACTTTACTAACTTTATTCTAAAAATCTGAATCTTTTTAATCTACAACATGCTTGCTAATCATACAATAGGCAATACTGAATCTGGAATGCTAACTCGCCCTTTGGCACATGCTTTGCTAATTCAGGACTGGATACGATACGGCAACACAACTCAAGATCTATTATACTTACTTAATTCTCAACATTCAACTCCGAGAGTTTCAAATACGGAGTTTACTATGATTTACCAAGCTAAGACTTACTAACTTGCCGAAGAACAACTTCACATACCTTAACCTCGAGTTATCCGACTGTCGGACGACGCTCGGCCAGTATTCCAGCTATTCTTCCCAACTGCATTCATATACACGTTAATTAGTGATAAATACAACTTTATTCTGAAGGACGACGTCACTTTCGATATAATTATAGCCTAAACTTAGGCTTATCGAAAGACGGTCGAAAACTTTCTATTTTTCAGAGGTCCAGAAGGGAGAAGTATTCACTTTATGGCTAGGAGCACATAGACACTAGTTTGGAGCAATTCTACTTACCTTAGTCCGGTAGCTCGACGATTCGTCGGCCGTATTTCGCGAAACTAAATCCGTAGGAATGCTCCCTGCTGCTAAATACCTCGGTACCTGAGGTTAATTTGAGTTTAGACTACGTTTGGCAGCGTAATCGGACGATAATATCTTCACCTTCTTCGTCTCTCTCTGTTAGTTGCGAGTTCTCTTGAAATTATAATGAGTTAAATGAAAATAAACCAAAGTGGAGCTTTATATACTTGGGCCTGGACAGGCCCAACGTGTCACGGAGCCAACGCGGTGGCCCCACCTCCGTGACACGCTGCCATCGCGGAGGGGCTCTGCCCCGGCTCCTTCCGTGATGGTTCGACAGGCTACTCGTCCGATCCTTTCCCGGGCCTTTCTCTAGCACGTATGGCTTTCAAATATGCCTAACCAACGCGCAAATAGGCCATCTAGGTGCCGAGAATCTTACGGGGTATAACATTCTCCCCCCCTTAAGAACATTCATCCTCGAATAAAACTGCCATTTAAAGGACTTCTCAACTTACTACTTAGGAAAATTCGACAGAGTTTCCCCTGTAATATGGACTATACCAAAAACCTGAAACGCAGAAAAGTCCAATACAGGTACTGCACACAATACTTTAAGATTCACTTGATAGCTGACCATCAATCCTTCTCATTTATACATATACAACCATAAGGTACTGCATAAGTAATAATACGGACATACCTGTCGCCTGACTAGGCCTGGAATAAGTGAGGATATCAAGCTTTCATATCTTCCTCAGCCTACCACGTCATCTCCTCTCGATTCCTGTTACGCCACAATACCTTGACAGACGCAATATCTTTAGTTCTCAATCTGCGAATCTGTCTGTCTAGGATAGCTACTGGAACCTCTTCGTAGGCCAGGTCTTCTATAACCTGGATATCCTGGACTGGGACTGCTCTGGATGGGTCTCCTATGCATTTCCTCAGCATAGATACATGGAAGATCGGATGAACAGATTCCAATTCTGGAGGCAAGTTCAACTCATATGCTACTCGGCCTATCCTTCGACGAATCTGATAAGGCCCAACAAATCTTGGACTGAGTTTACCTTTCTTGCCGAATCTCATCACTCCTTTCATCGGAGATACTTTCAGAAATACCCAGTTATTCACATCAAATTCCAAGTCACTGCGCTGCACATCAGCATATGATTTCTGGCGGCTCTGTGCAGTCAGTAGGCGTTCTCTGATAAGCTTTACCTTCTCCTCTGACTGTTGAATGATGTCTGGCCCAATCAATGTTGATTCTCCTATTTCAAACCAGCCAACCGGCGATCTGCATTTTCGCCCATATAAAGCCTCAAAAGGCGCCATCTGAATAGCCGAGTGATAGCTATTATTATAAGCAAACTCAATTAGGGGCAAATGCTCATCCCAACTACCACCAAAATCTAGCACACACGCTCGTACCATGTCCTCGAGCGTCTGAATAGTGCGCTCAGCCTGTCCATCTGTCTGAGGGTGGAATGCGGTGCTCAAATTAATCTGCGTTCCCAGACCTCTCTGAAACGACTGCCAAAATCTAGCTGTAAACTGTGCTCCTCTGTCTGAAATAATACTGGTACTCCATGCAATCTGACTATTTCCCAGATATATAACCCCGCTTAATCTTCGGCCGAGAAGGTAGTTCTTACTGGCAGGAAATGAGTTGATTTTGCCAATCTGTCAACTATCACCCATATAGAGTCATGTATGTGTCTGGTACGGGGCAATCCTGCTACAAAATCCATATTCACGGCTTCCCATTTCCATAGAGGCACAGCTATGTCCTGAGTTAATCCTCCTGGTTTCTGATGTTCTGCTTTCACCTGTTGGCAGTTAGGACACTGGGCTACAAATTCAGCAATTTCTCTTTTCATACCTGGCCACCGGTAGTTTTCCTTGATATCATGGTACATTTTCGTCGCACCAGGGTGAAGAGAATAACGGGCGTAATGTACCTCATTCATAATCTGCTGGCGGAGCCCTGAAACATCTGGAACACAGAGGCGACCTTTACATAACAACACTTCTTCCTCAGTTATCTGAAAATCTGGCGCTTTACCCTGCTGGATTCTGTCTATGAGCTAGATTAGGTCAGGATCCTCACACTGCCGTTCTTTTACTTCCACAACTAATGATGACATGGCGGTGTTCTGAATTACCGCTCTATTGTCTTCTATGTCTGCTATATGAACGACTAAGCTGGCTAATTGATGTATTTGTCCGACCAAATCCCACTTCTCGGGCTACAAATGCGCCAAACTTCCCATTGATTTATGGCTGAGAGAATCTGCTACTACATTAGCTTTTCCCAGATGATACAGAATATTCACGTCATAATCCTTTAACAGCTCCAACCAGCGACGTTGCTGCAGATTCAACTCCCTCTGAGTGAAGATATACTGTAGGCTCTTGTGATCTGTAAAAATATCCACATGGACGCCATACAAGTAATGTCTCCATATCTTTAAGGCGTGGATCACGGCGGCTAATTCCAGGTCGTGGGTAGGGTAATTCTTTTCGTGTTTCCTCAGCTGTCTGGAAGCATACACAATCACCCTACCATGCTGCATCAACACACAACCCAACCCAACGCTTGATGCGTCGCAATACACTGAATAACCTTTTGTACCTTCCGGCAATGCTAACACTGGGGCGGAGGTTAATCTGTCTTTTAACTCCTGGAAGCTCTGCTCGCATGCCTCTGTCCACTGAAACTTTGCTGCTTTCTGCGTCAGTTTGGTCAGAGGTGCCGCTATAGTAGAGAATCCCTTAACAAACCTCCTATAATATCCCGCTAATCCCAGAAAGCTACGGACTTCAGTCGGAGTGGTAGGCCTAGGCCATGATTTGACTGCTGCTATCTTCTGCGTGCCAACCTGTATACCAGCATCCGGCACAATATTCCCTAAGAAGGCTACCGAGTTAAGCCAGAATTCACACTTGGAAACTTAGCATATAACTGGCAGTCCCTGAGGATCTGGAGTACTGTCCGTAAATGAGTCAGGTCATCTGCTTCGGAGCGAGAATACACCAGAATGTCATCAATAAACACGATCACGAACAGGTCCAGATATGGTCTGAAAATACTATTCATCAGGTCCATGAATATTGCTGGGCATTCATTAACCCAAAGGACATAACTAGAAAGTCAAAGTGTCCATATCGGGTCCTGAACACCGTTTTGGGGATATCTCTTTCACGAACTCGAACCTGGTGATATCCGGACCGCAAGTCAATCTTGGAGAAATATCTGGCCCCTTGTAGCTGATCAAACAAATCATCTATTCTGGGAAGCGAGTACTTATTCTTTACTGTAACTTTGTTCACCTGTCGATAATCTATGCACATACGGAGCGAGCCATCTTTCTTCCTTACAAACAGAACTGGCGCACCCCATGGTGAAGTACTCGGCCTGATGAAACCTTTATCTAACAAATCTTTCAACTGCTCCTTCAACTCTCTGAGTTCTGCAGGAGCCATACAATAGGGAGGAATTGATATAGGCTGAGTGTCTGGTAATAAATCAATAGCGAAATCTATTTCCCTTTCTGGGGGGAATACCAGGTAACTCATCGGAAACACATCAGGGAACTCGTCCACCACCGGAACAGACTGGAGTGTCGGAGATTCTGCTCGAACATCCTGAACTCTGACTAGGTGGTAAATACATCCCTTAGTTATCAATTTCCTCGCCTGGAGGTAGGAAATTAACCTACCTTTTGGAGTAGCTGTGCTGCCTTTCCACTCTTGCACTGCCTCTCCTGGAAAGTGGAATCAGACTGTCTTGGTCCAACATTCTACATTGGCGTAGCACGGCACTAGCCAATCCATACCCATTATGGCATCAAAGTCTATCATTTCTAACTCGACCAGGTCTACTGTAATCTGACGATCAGCAACCTCCACTATACACCCTCGGTAAATTCTACTGGCTATAATAGAGTCACCGACGGGCGTGGACACTGAAAAGGGCTGCTGTAATAATTCTGGTGCAACATTGAACTTTCATGCCACAAATGGGGTAATATATGATAGAGTGGATCCTGGATCAATCAGTACATACGCAGGGCATGAACAGATAGTCATCATACCTGTCACTACATCTAGAGACACCTCTGAATCATGTCTCCCTGGTAATGCATAAGTACAGCTTGAGCCCATACCTGAACTGGAAGCTCCTGATCTACCTCGGCCTCTGCCTACTAAGCCTGAAGGCCCATGCCCTGCTGAGGCTGCTGGGGCTCGTGGCCCTGCAGATCCCCTGTCCTGACTGTCCCTACTCCCCTGACCTCTGGTCGGACAATCTCTCATTCGATGCCCCTCCTGTCCGCAAATATAACACCCAGCGGAGCCATATCTACAAGCTCCGGTGTGTGGTCGGCCGCAATAGGGGTAGGGTGAGGGTGCAAATCTGCTCTGTTCTCCCCTTCTCTACTGCGGGGAATCTATTGTTCTGGAACTGCCACTGGGCTCTGACTGCCCTCAACGAGCAAATCTACCTTGCCGCTGCTGCTGCGATGGAGGTGGGGGTCTATTTGATAATCGGGGCCTGGGTCCTCTCTGAACTTCCCTTTGCATCTCGTCCGATCTATCTCTACGGCGCTGTTCCTGACTAGTCTGTCTACTACTCTGTTGCCGCTGTCTAAGACCCTCAATGGTCTGAGCAAAGGCCTGTACTCTAGTGATATCCATATCCTCTTGTAACGTAGCCGTCATACATGCCTCAGTATATTCCGGGTTCAGACCCATAATAAATCTGTGAACTCTGGCCGGCATAGTATCAACAAATGCTGGAGCATAATGGGCTAGGGAGTCAAACTGTAAAGCATACTCGCGTACGCTCCTCGCCCCCTACTCCAGATGCAAAAACTGATCCATCCGGGCCTGCCGGATCTCTCGTGGCAAGTAACAGTCCAGGAAGGCCTCCGAGAAGCTGGTCCAGGTCGGAGGGGTAACATCTCTCCCTCGGGACCTTTCCCAAATCTCGTACCATCGTACTGCTATGTTCCGCAACCGGAACACTGCCAACTCAACAGACTCTGAAGGGGTCACATGTATAACCCGGAAAATTCTCTGCATCTGATCTAGAAAGTCCTGAGGGTCCTCTGCCTGATCTGACCCAGTGAACTGTGGAGGACCTAGTGCCAAAAATTCCCTGACCCTGGAACTACCTGACCCACCTGAAAGCTCTGCTGCTACAGGTGGCACCGACTGGTGCTGTGTGGCAATCATTTGTGCCAACATAACTACAGCGCTACGAACCTCCTGATCTGATGGCGAAGGCACAGGAGCTATCGGGGGCGGTGTAGTGCCCAACGGCTCCTGATGTGAGGGGGACTACTGAGAGGGCTGTGATGAAGCCTCTATATCGCCCTCAGATCGGGCTGACTCTGACTGAAGCTGAGGCATCCTGCTGGTGCCTTCTCCTGCCGCTGTGTCTAATCTCCTACCTGTGGCAGGGTGTCGCTAATCTGCCATTCTTATCTGTAGACAAAGGATTTGATAAGTTTTAGGAACTCGACCCTGTACTGTACTGTGTTATGGCACGACTGAGTATGAAAGAAGAGTAACCATCCTATCATGCCTCGCAGCCTCCTGCCTATAGTATGTGGTGCACAACACATCCATAGATAAGACTCTACTTAGCACGGCTTGCAGACTCCCTAGGACACGACCTGCTATGATACCAAGTTTGTCACGCCCCACCTTGGGGGGTATGACTAGCACCTGGTGCCCTAGTAGGACCTGAATTGCTAGACTACTGAGCCTGAGCACATCTGGTGCCTGGCTGGCTCTAACTCACATTCAAGGAATCAACGGGCTATATAACGGCTGTAAATACAGCCTCCGGCCGACTGGGCCTATAGCCACCTGTACTATAACGACAGCTAACCAGAATCATATCAATATAAGGGAGCTTATGCGGGCCGAAAAGGCCACAATGCTGTCTAGTTATCCGTAACTCGACAACGGAATACTGAATAACTACGTGACCGGCAAAGTCACCACTACTGACTGGATAAGGCCTCACACGGCCAACATAAACTGAAATGCTAAACAGCTATAACAAACTGCACGGCCTCACACGACCGGCTCAACTGACCACAGGGAAACATATACAGACTGCAAGCCTCTAGGAGTACAGATAAGATGGTCGGGACAGGGCCCCGACCTACCCGTACTGTACAACAAAAGGAAATGATATAAACCTCTAAAATATCAAGCTCCGGATGACAAGAGCTGATGACTCTGCGCTGGCTAGGATCACGAGGGATCGCCTCCTCGTCTATGAGTACCTGCAGGCAAGTAATGCAGCGTCCACTAGGCGTCAGTACCACAGGTACCGAGTATGCAAAGCAACTGAAATAACACAACTGAATACAGATAACATAACTAACAAGTTTGTGAGCAGAAGATAACTGAATCTGAAGAGCTGATAGGAACTAGATCAAACCTTTCTGCACTGATAGGCAGGAGTGTGTCTGTAGTCACGGCGGCCTGCTATCTATTAACTAATATATATAAAGCACATAAATACATATACATTTAGCAAGCAAGAGCCAATACCAACCCCCATAAGCCGGATGGCGCCAAGCAAGCAAACTATCTATATACCCCTACCCGGGTCAAAACCAGCCAAAAATAAGTCACTCCACTCACCTGCTCACTAGGAGCTCCTATACCGGCCCCCTGGTTCTCCGGATTGTGCCTTGGCCTCCGATATAAGTAACAGTGTCTGAGTCTGGAAGACTCCTGTACTACATCTGTAACAGATAGGGTCTGTTTCCCTGGACACAACTCAACAGGGCTATCTGAAACAGGAACTGTATCTATTCCCTGGACACAACTCAACAGGGAATGTCTGTACTGGACAGTACCCTGGACACTGCTCAACAGGGCCGTCTGTACTGTAGTGCTGATCAGACTGATATGGGGAAAGCTTCATCCCATCTTCGTCCAAGCTGGGGATGGCATGCCACTCCTTGGAGCGACGTAAACCCACCCGCTCAGTGGGAGACACAATTACCAACCCAGGGGCGGCGAGGATGCTCAATAAGGTGCCCTCACGCCACATCAAGTCTCAACAAACAAATAGCACATATAAATAGCAAGCATGTATAACTGAAAAAGACTGTCTGAAATATGATTTCTTATTCTAATCTCTTTTGGTATTATACTGATTCTTTAATGATTACACTGATTCTGAAATCTTTATTTAACTGTTTAGCTAATCTGTAGCCGGGATACTATCAGTCTGAATGGCTAATCTGTAGCCATAAAACTGTCTGTCTATCTGATTTTACTTTACTAACTTTATTCTGAAAATCTGAATCTTTTTATTCTACAACATGCTTGCTAATCATACAATAGGCAATACTGAATCTGGAATGCTAACTCGCCCTTTGGCACATTCTTTACTAACTTCAGGACTGAATACGATACGGCAACACAACTCAGGATCTATTAGACTTACTTAATTCTCAACATTCAACTTCGAGAGTTTCAAATACGGAGTTTACTATGATTTAGCAAGCTATGACTTACTAACTTGCCGAAGAACAACTTCACATACCTTAACCTCGAGTTATCCGACTGTCGGACGAGGCTCGGCTAGTATTCCAGCTATTCTTCCCAACTGCATTCATATACACGTTAATTAGTGGTAAATACAACTTTATTCTGAAGGACGATGTCACTTTCGATATAATTATAGCCTAAACTTAGGCTTATCGAAAGACGATCGAAAACTTGCTATTTTTCAGAGGTCCAGAATGGAGAAGTATTCACTTTACGGTTAGGAGCACATAGACACTAGTTTGGAGCAATTCTACTTACCTTAGTCCGGTAGCTTGATGATTCGTCGGCCGTATTTCGCGAAACTAAATCCGTAGGAATGCTCCCTGCTGCTAAATACCTCTGTACCTGAGGTTAATTTGAGTTTAGACTACGGTCGACAGCGTAATCGGACGATAATATCTTCACCTTCTTCGTCTCTCTCTGTTAGCTGCGAGTTCTCTGGAAATTATAATGATTTAAATGAAAATAAACTGAAGTGGAGCTTTATATACTTGGGCTTGGAAAGGCCCAACATATCACGGAGCCAACGCGGTGGCCCCGCCTCCGTGACACGCTGTCATCGCGGAGGGGCTCTGCCCCGGCTCCTTCCGCGATGGTTCGACAGGCTACTTGTCCGATCCTTTCCCGGGCCTTTCTCTAGCACGTATGGCTTTCAAATATGCTTAACCAACGCGCAAATAGGCCATCTAGGTGCCGGGAATCTTACGGGGTATAACAATCATGATAATCATAAACATACTTGTACATACATGAACTAGCCATGAAACAAGACTCGTGAGTCGGCCAAAACATAAGTCATAAATCATAAGTTTCATACATACTTGTAAATCATGCTCATAGATTGAAATTCATGAAATCATGATGGGTAATCGATTAAATCCATAATTTAAATCATAATTTATGTTGGGCTTGTAAATATCATTATTGGAAAAGTAGATCGTACATCGATTCATCAAGAGTCATGCATAATTAGGCTTAATTCCATAGAATCAAAATTGATAGCATTATAATTAATTTAAATCGTAAAAGCTGCTAAAAAACCCATAGAATATGATAAGATTCAAAAATCACAAAGCCCATTAACAAATCATTATATTTTTATATAATTCTACTTCAAAACTCAATAAACTTTTGATAGAATTTTCATAAAATCGTAGAGAATAGGCATGAGTGTGGAAGGAAACACCCATTGATAGTCTTACATACCTAAAAACAACTAGTTTTTAATCTCCCTTGAATACCCAAGAAGGAATTGGAAGAATTTGAAGAGAGAAGCCTTAAATCACCCTTTGATCACCTCTCTATACTCTAGCATGCATGAATGAAGACTTAGAATAAATTATCCCTCTAAAACCCACCTTCATAAGCTAAAACAACGTAGTTTAGGGTCTCATAGCATGGAAAATTTGAAAATTCCCTTAATGAATCTTCCCTAAAAACTGTCCAAATCGGTCCAACAGGTCGTACCAATGAGTCGTCGGAAGAAACGACGACCCATTGTATGGCCCGTCATGAGCACTGTTGAGACTAGCCTCCGGAATAGAACAATGAATGGACAGGATGACTCGTCCTTTAGACCAATGGGTCATCAAGTCGACCGTTGTTTGCCCCTTCATAAAACTGGACCTCCTGACCACGAGTCTCACCACGACTTGTGGTTGCTTCCAACGAGTCGTGATCTTGATCCGTCACGTGCACCGGAAATTCTTGCAACCAAATGAAGAACGGTGACCATGGGTCGCCACTTCTCACCATGAGTCGTTGGGTGACCCATGGTATCCTCAACTGCTAAGCCCAGCCTCTCCTACGACTGCCAACAACAACTCGTTGATCCAAGCAATGAGTCGTTGCATCGCCCATTGTCTCCACTGCCATTAGAATTTCCCCACACCACGATTACATACAATGACCCGTGGTTTGATACCATGAGTCGTTACATCGCCTGTTTTGTGATAATTTCCCAGTTTCAGCAGTTTTTAACTTTTAACTCCCGGGTTTACATATAGGCACTTTTGGGGTATTACAACAAAACAAGCTAAGAAGGGATCAAGACATGTCATCTAGTTATCAACAGGAAATTAAGTCATCCCCGATGTTTCTCACACAGACCAATGGTAAAAGTAAATATAACCCATGTACCCTCACAACAAATGAAGTTCCCACTCACAGATATAATGTCAGGCTTTGCATGGAACTGAACAAGTGAGACTCTCACTCTCACAAAGAAGTTTCAAGTACTGTGTATTAGATACCATAGGCTTGCCCTTATTTTCTCTACTTCGGTCTATCAGATGGTCAGATTAGGATCACTATAAGACTTGTTGCGATTTGTAATGTAGAAGTTAGGGCTGGACATGATAAATGTGAGATATTTTAAAGTAACTAACCCTTACTTGGAACTACATACACTGGCTTCACCGTTCACCTATTTCACCCTCTCTTTTTTTTCATTATTTTTCCTCCCTTTTCACCTCTTTTGTATGGATTTGTATAGGTGTGCTGTATTTTCAACCTTTTCAAGCATTATTTTTTTTCCCCATTTTATTTTTCAAAGTTTTCAACTTTTTTATCTCTCTTTTTTTTCTTTTCCATTTGTCACACCTCACCTCATTTTATCACTTTTTCTCTTTTCTATCCCTTTTCCTCGTTCCCACCTTTTATGCACCCCTACTCTAGCCACCCTCGACTTAGTCATTTTTCCTATGTTGAGGTTCACAATGTCCTAGGAAGGACCAGGGCCAAAACAGGTTCATTATAAAATAAATGGGTACGGTTCATCGGTTAATCAAAGAAAAATGGTCTATTAAAGGCTCAAATTTGGGATCAAGTGAATCATATGATTTTGGTAGGGTCATTTAGGCTAAAAGTGGGCTTAAAAAAAAGTCCTATGATCATATCCTAATCAACCATCCTTAGCCTATGCAAAGATCAACTAGGGAAGTTCTAGATCTTCAACATAGTACTAAACTAAGTATCATACCTCACTCACTCATGGCACATGACTTATATTAACTTTACCTATCTAGTTTACACATGGCTTGACAAAACTATTCATGCTAATACACTAAATGACATCAAAAGATCCACAAAAATCATGCATGCAGTCACAAATACATAGCTAATACCTCAAAAATTTAAACAGGGTCAAATTTTTTTTTCAATCCAAAACTAGTGCACTTTCATTGGCTGAATACTCCTAAGCTATTTTCTAATTAAACAAAAATCACAAAATAAGAAAATAAAATCCTAAACATGCCGGTTCTACTAGATAGCATGTCTGAGGAAAAAGAAACACGGCAAGAAAAACCCTCAGATGAATCCAAAAATCCCAAAAATTAAAAGTACACCCCTCCGCTTTTTGAAAATTGTGCTTTGTCTCCGAACCATAAACTACAAGAACATAGGAAAGGGAACATACCTTTTGGCTACTTAGACTTCACCATTCATGGGTTGCCTCCCATGAAGCACCTGATTTAACGTCACAGCACAACGCAAGTCTCTTGACTACTTAGAATTCATCAAGTAACTCAAATTTTTCCTCTAGTGCTGAGACTATGCTAAATTCTTCGGTTGCTGCATTGACCGACAGATGTTGAAGGTGACCTCTTCTTTATTTAGTCTGAACTTTAATTAGCCAACCTCCACATCTACTAAGGCCCTCCCAGTTGCAAGGAATAGTCACCCCAAAATGATGGGGACCTCATAATCAACGTCGCAATCCAAAATCATGAAGTCTGCTGGGAATATGAATCTGTCTACCTTAACAAGCACATCGAATAGGATCGCCACTGGCTTCTTCACAGTTCGGTCGGCCATCAGTAGCAACATATTATTCGGTGTGGGGCTCCTAAGCCTAATTTCTTGAACACTGCCAAGGGCATCAGGTTGATGCTAGCTGCCAGATCACTAAGTACCCTTGCATACTCGACATTGCCAAAGGTGCAGGGTATATAAAAAGCATCCGGATCTTCCTTCTTCTAAGCAAGGACCCATGTAGCTATGACACTACAGTGATGTACATTTTCTATCGGCTCATATCTTACGGACCTCTTCTTTGTCACCAAGTCCTTCATCAACTTAGAATACCCCAGTATTTGTTCCAATGCCTCAACCAATGGTATGTTCATGGATAATTGTTTGAGCATTGATGGGAATTTTTAGAACTTACCATTTTTCGCCTTATTCTTCATTCTTTGGGGGAATGTGGCAGTGGTCACAAGATAGTCTTTGTACATTTGTGTTGCTTCTTGATCAATGTCAAGTTCTTTTTCACCTATTTGGGGCCTCTGGCAACTCAACACTCTTAGCGCCCTCCATCTCAGCACTATTTTCATTCTCCTCATTTACGCTCTCTTTTTCTGTTCAACTACAATCAGAAAAAAGGGGGTCAACTATGGTCTTACCACTCCTAGTCATCACCGCCATGCAGTGGCCATCACTCTTTGGGTGCTTGACAATGTTGCTTTCTAGGGTTCAGTGATGCTGACAGTTGCCCAAGCTACTATTCAATCTGCTTGATTGTTGTCTCATGATATTCCACTCTCTAACTCATTCTTGATATATCACCATGAATTTCCTTCAATTGATCATCAGTGGACCTCACCTATTTCAGCGGACCTCACCTATTTCAGCATCTCAACCATCATGCTCTCTATCTTTGACTACCCAGCCTCTCCCTCTCATGCATTGGGAGGCACATATACTCCAGCTCGGTCGTTGCGGTAGCCGTCATTACTTCTCTATTCTCATTCACATCACAACCTCGGCTTCTGGCTCTGTACCTATTTCGATTGTAGTTGCCTCTATATTAATTATGACCTTGGCTACCAGAACCTTGGTACCAATTTTCCTGTCCAGACGCTTGGGCGTTGGCTCGAAAATCCACTACTTAATTATCTAGGAAATTTACCTCTTCCTTAGAATCAGAGTGGTCCGCCCGCGGTTCCAGTCCTTGTGTCCCCACTGCATTTACCTTTTTGGCTCCAGCAACCATAATGTGCTTAGTGAGCAAATTCAATGATGTGTGTATATGAGCCAATTCCTGGTTGCGTTCTTCTTCTTTCCTCCGTTGGTCTGCAGTCAAACCAAAAGCATATGTACCGGTCGTTGCATCTGCCTCCTAGGTATTCCATGCCCTATTAATTTTGGTCACCCTGTCAAGAATAATAGCACCTTACTCCCAAGTGTGACTCATCAATGCTCCTCCTGCCACTACGTTTGCTACAGCTTTTGTGTTGTTGCTCAAAGACATGTAGAAAATTTCCAACAAACAGTCATCTGGAATTTTATGGTTTGAGCACTTTTTCAACTTCTTTTTGAACCTCAGCCAGGTTTCATGAAGTGCATCGGTTTTAAGTTGTCGGAAATTATAAATTTCATCCTTGAGTTGCAACATTCTAGAGGGGAAAAGAATCTCTCTAAAAAGGCTTGCTTAAGTTCCCTCCAGTTGGTTATGGAGTCGTTGGGCAACTCCGACAACTATAAAGTGGCTTCCCCTGACAAAGAAAAGGGGAAGAGTCTGAGTCTAATGGAATCTTGGCTCACTCCAGGCAACCTGTATGCCTTGCAAATTACTATAAAGATCATCAGGTGCAGGTTGGCGTCATCCGCTGCATGACCACTGAACACCCCTTTCATGTTTAGCAATTGAATCATGGTGCTCGTTATGTCAAATTTGGCCCCATCCGGTAGTGGTGGTGGTACAATTGCTCCAGTTGAACCCAAATTTGTCAATGTATGGGTCCTCATCATCGATGAACTGAGGGGCAACTCTATGACCTCTGTTGCCCTGTCCATGTCGACCGGCGTTAACAACCTCGTCTCTTGCCCTGTCCATGTGGTACAATAGCTTGCCTTGCTTATTCAGCTATGTGGGCATCTCTCTCTCCTAGTTTTCAATTCTGCGCAGTGCTTGTTCAATCTCAAGGTTTAACGAAATCAGGGGATTTCCACTACTCCAAGTACTTGGCATTCACTGATCAACAACCTGTGGGTATCAAAAATAAAAAGAAAACATAATTCCGGAAATAACTACCAAAAGTCAAATACTAGCAATTAATCTAATCTTAGTCGTATTCCCCGGCAAGGACACCTCTTTTTGATAACGCTCAAACCACACCTCCTGCTGAAGTATGAAGCGGACATTGTCAATAGAGAATCCAACAAGAGGTTTGGGTCGAACCCACAGGGAATATGGAAGATCTAGACTAATGTCGATAAGTGACCTTGTTGGTTAGATACTCAAATTTGGGGGTTTCAAAAAAAATAATAATTAAAAAAAATTGAAATTATGATGTAAAATCAAGAGTTAAGGAAAACTAGGTTTTGAGTTCCCCATGGGTTCATAACTGCTTCGAGTATACACATGGCCAATATCAATGCTTTACTTGCAGGACTTATAACTAGGGTTCATCTGAATGACTAGTTCGTCCTTATTGGATTACGATACTCAATCACCGGGTCAGGTCTCATGAATGGTTTCAAACTATCCGTTATCAATAAGTTCTAACTATAACTATCCTGCGACCACAATTCAAGTTAATATAATGATCATCAAGATCAAGGATTTGTTGTAATTCTCTTTTCCTAATCTCTACCTCAATAGGCTCAAGCAAGTAAGAATTCGAGCAAATCCTAATGTTGTACACTGTTAAGAAACATTTAAGCATGAATAGAATACAGTACAAGAATTTTGCATTGGTTTTGAATCACTTTTGTATATCCCTAGCTCGTTAATTCATCATGGTTCTCACAACCCTAGCTATGGAGGTTTTAGCCTCTCATTGTTGCAAGGTTGTGATATGCATTCATAATTAAATACATACATCAATACTTACAATTGTAGACGAGAGAAAAACTTCGTTGATTAAATTAGAATTAACTCAAGAACAATCCACAAAGATCAAGAAAGAATTCAAGAAAAGGTTGATCACAAGTTAATCAACTCAATTCAATGATCTCTCTTGTCCTATTGCCTTTTCTAAATTGTTTGAACAATTTCTCATATCTCTTCTAAAAAATAAAATATAAAAAGTATTTATACAGACTTAAGAATCCTTTTCCTAAGCTAACAGGGTAACTTTCCCTAACTGTTGTCGCTCAATCCACAATCGATCATATGACCCATAACAAGTTTGTACGGGTCATACCTGCTATCCATAAGTCCTTGTCTTGCTAAAATTCGTCTAAGTTTTAGGCCTTGGTACTACTCGTACATGCTTCCTATGAGTCATACTGTACTTTCGTGGCTTGACTATGAGAATTCTCAATTTTTCTAAAGTTTTTCACGAGTGTGATGGTACAACTCATACCTTTCTGCCACGACTCATATGGTCTAACCGTGTCAGGAGTCTGCCTCTTGTGCAATTCTTTTGAATATTTCCACAACTCAGTACTACGGCTCGTACCACTATTGTACGACTCGTACTGAGAGTCGTAGGATGCACTCTTCACAATCCATCCATCTGAAACTTTTCACGATCTTCAGTATGGCTCGTACCATCAATCGATGACTTGTACTGAGATTGTGACTTTAGCCCATTTTCTGCACTTTCAGGCTATCTTTTACACATTCTTGCTCCAACACCTATTTGTCTTGTAATCAAAGAAAAAGTGCCTTATATCCATATAAACATAGCTAAGTCCATGCTATTTTCTTAGTTTTGAGCACTGAAAGTGTTGTAAACTCACAGCACATCATTCGTAGAGCGGTATTCATCCATTGCAGCACTGTTGACTAAGTTGACCCAAAAGAAGGTCAAATTTCAGTGGTTTGATGCTTGTGAGAAGAGTTTTCAAGAGTTAAAGACTTAACTCATTTCAGCCCCAATTTTGACCTTATCGGAGGGCACATATGGCTTTGTTGTGTATTGTGATGCTTCTAGGATTGGCCTCAGTTGTGTGTTGGTGTAGTATGGTAAGTTCATTGCTTATGCCTCGAGACAGCTTAAGACTCATGAGAAGAATTATCCGACGCATGACCTTGAGTTTTTAGTGGTGGTGTTTGCCTTAAAGATTTGGAGGCACTATTTGTATTGGGGTGCATGTGGATGTGTTTACGAATTAGAAGAGTCTTCAGTATGTACTTACATGGATGTATTTATGGATCAAAATAGTCTTCGGTATGTTTTTACTCATAAGGATTTGAATTTGTGGCAAAAGAGATGGCTAGAGCTTCTCAAAGACTATGATATGAGTGTTCTTTATCATCCGAGCAAGGCCAACGTGATGGGATATGCTCTTAGTAGGTTGTCCATGGATAGTGTGTCTCATTATAAAGATGGAAGAAAGGAGTTGATGAAGGATGTCCATAGGCTTGCTTGTTTTGGGGGTTCGCCTTACTAATTCAACTGAAGGTGGTGCTATTATACAGAATGGGTCGGAATCTTCATTTGTTACCAAAGTTAAAGCAAGGAAAGATGAATATCCTATCTTAGTTAAGTTAAAGGAAGCTGTCAGAAATCAGAAAGTGGAGATATTTCTCCCAAGGGGGAGATGGTGTACTTCATTATCAGGGTCATTTGTGTGTTCGGGGTGTAGATGACTTGATAGAGAGGATGTTGCATAAGGCTCATGGCTCTCGATATTCTATCCATCCAGGTGCCACCAAGATGTATTGTGATCTATGGGAAGTCTATTGGTGGAATGGAATAAAGAAGGACATAGCGGAATTTGTGGCTAAGTGTCTAAATTGCCAACAAATGAAGGTTGAGCATTAGAGTCTTGGAGGTATGCTTCAAGATATCAGCTACTTAGAAGCAGGAAGAGATCAACATAGACTTCATTATAGGGTTGCCTCATACACACCGTCAGTATGGGTCTATATGGGTGATTGTAGACAGGTTAACCAAATCAACACATTTCATAGTGGTTAAGATTACAAACTCAGCCAAGGATTATGCTAGGATGTACATTTGGGAGTTAGTTGGATTGCATGGGGTTTCATTGTCTATTATCTCAAATATGGGTACTCAGTTCACCTCTCAATTCTGGAGATCGTTTCAAAAAGGTCTTGGTACTCAGGTGAAGCTTGGCACAACCTTTCACCCATAAACAGATGGTCAGGCCGAGCGGACCATCCAGACTTATGATGATATTTGACAAAATGCGTGATTGATTTCAAAGGTAGTTGGGATGGTCACTTGCCTCTCATCGAGTTTGCTTATTGCAACAACTACCATTCCAACATTCTTTATGGGCAGAGGTGTAGATCACCTATTTGATTGTTTCAGGTAGGTGAGGCTACGTTGATAGGACCATATTTTGTTCATGAGTCTATGGAGAAAGTTCAGCTTATTAAAAAAAGGCTGAAAATAGCTCAAAGTCGGCAAAATTCCTATGCGGATGTTAGGCGAAGGCAGTTTGAATTTAAGGTCGATAATTGGGTGTTTCTATAGGTGTCACCCATTAAGGGAGTTATGAGGTTCGATAAGAAAGGAAAGCTCAATCCCTGATATGTTGGTCCTTATAGAATTCAGAGGCGAGTTGGCAAAGTAGCTTATGAGTTGGAGTTGCTAGCGGAGTTAGCATCGGTGCATCCAGTTTACCATGTGTCCTTATTAAAAAAGTGCATCGGTGATCTAGCTCTAGTTGTTCCGATAGAGAGCATTGGTGTGAATGGTAGAGTTACCTTGAGGAGGTTTCGATCGAGATGCTTGATGGTCAAATTCAAAAGTTGAGGAACAAGGGGGTAGCTTTGGTGAAGGTTTTGTGGAGAAATCAGCTAGTCGAAGCAGTTATGTGGGAAGATGAAGCAGATACGATGGCTAGATACCCCTATCTTTTCTCTTCCGGCTCAGTTCTAGCATGAGGTACTAGTTTCCTCCTTAGTACTTTATTCAGTTTCACGACAAGTTCATGTCTCTCAGTTCCTTTCATGTCATAATATGCATGTATGTTTCATGAGTTCAGTTCAGTCATGTATCTCAGTCCGGAGTCTGTCACTCTATTAATTTTCAGCTATGATTACTCAGTTTTGGGTTTGCATTTCCTTCCCTATCCTTCCAGTGTGCTTAATCTACATTCGAGGATAAATGTTCCCAAGGGAGAGATAATGTAGCACCCCAAATGTCCCTAAGGTTAAACCCTAGACTTAAAGTAGAAACAAGTAGAAAAATCTGTAATTTTCTTCAAATAGATTCGTTATACGAGCCATGGTAGGACTTGATGAGTCGTTCGTAGAATCATGGTAAGCCTCAGAATTTTCATACCCCAGGCCACGAGCCCACACCACGAGTCGTGGTAGGGTTGTACGACTCGTGTTCATGAGACATTGGTTGCATCTGCAGAAACATCCCTTATATGACGAGTCACAGAATAACTTGTTGGTCCTTGTAACGAGTTGTGGCCAGGAGTCGTGACATCCATCTGAGTGGAAGGCTTTGGAAGTAATGAGTCATGGTATGACTCATTGCGTGGTGTGACGAGTCGTGACAAGCAGTCATGGTATGAGATTCAGAGAATGACTAGAGGCAGGTCCTGAAACCACGAGACTCA
This sequence comes from Datura wrightii, assembly GCA_035772735.1. Lineage (NCBI taxonomy): Eukaryota > Viridiplantae > Streptophyta > Magnoliopsida > Solanales > Solanaceae > Datura > Datura wrightii. The sequence goes on along the minus strand of JASDFA010000016.1, from coordinate 90,245,039 downwards.
GTACGAGCCATGGTGAGGACCTACGGGTCGTCAGACGAGTCGTAGTGCTGTAGGGCAGAATTTTAGATGTGATTTCCTAGGAGTAATTCATAACTTCCTAAGTGACATTGCTTTGGGACTCTTATAGGGTATATTAAGGGGTTTTGATTAGCTTAAGCCCTCTTTCTCTCAAAACACTGTAAGCTGAAGTTTCTCTCTCAAGTCAAGCTAGGGTTCATCATCTCTTTTATCTCAATTTCTCTAGGGTCTTCAAGATAATATAAGGGATCTTCAACCCAGGTATGTAGGATTATAAATGGGGGATTTCTTCCACCCTCATGCTCAATTTCTTCTCTATCTCTTGAATTCAAGTCTTCAATCAAGTTTTATGAAAATTCTAGAATTAGACCCAATTCTCATGAAATATCTTATGATCTCTTATGAATTCAAGTCTCTTATGATTAAATTAACTATTTATAATTATGATTACTTGTTTTCTACTAGAATCTCTGATGGATCTATATTTTCAAGTTTATGGTGAAATTTCCCCATTATGCATGACTTTAAGAATCCCAAGGTTATGAGCCTATGATTACAAGTTATGACTACTTATTCAAGTATGTATGATTTTCATGACCCTCAAGTATATGTATCATGGCTAACTCAATGGCATTATTCTCATGACTATTTCACATATGTCAAGTACAATTATGATTTCATGATTTAGACAAATTCATGCAATATCATGTATGTTTTTAGGATGATGATTATGAGACATGTGCATATTTTTTAGAGTAGTGCCTAGCACCGAGTTGTCATGACCCAAATGGGTGAGTCGTGTAGGTACCTACATCAATTCTAGCTCAATAAGAGAGCCCTACTCTTATCCAATGTACGATGTAAATTCAAGACTACTTAACCTGCATGATTACAAATGATTCAAAAATTAAAATAACATTTCCAAACCATGATCTCCCCAAGATCTAGTCTAGAGAGGTACAAGTGCTCTAACAGGATACTTGACAAGATAGATGACACAACTTTTTCTGAGAAGAAAAACACTGAATCTGATGTTGAGTACTCCACGTCAATCAAGAAACTTCAAACCTGCCACAACCTACACCAAGAAGGTGTAGCAAGGTAGTATCAGTACACCATACATATCGGTAGGTATCATCGGCCGACTAAGATTAGTTCACAAAAAAAGCATAATAATTAACATGAAGTCAACCAATTCAATATACAACCATTTCCACTTACAACATAAATCGTCAGTAATACTAGCTACATTATCAATGCTATTAAACCGCTATCATACAAACACCCTAGCTGTCACGACCCGAACAGAGGCTTGGATCATAACACAGGACAAGGAGCCCCGAGAGACCAAGTCGACCCATGGCATAAGCATACATCTAATCTCAATCAAGAAACTAAATAATCGATAAAATACTAATAGAGAAAGTCTAACTTGAACATAACATCAGAATATGAAATCCAAAGCTGAATAATACATATGTCTGAAAAGCCTCTAAACATGACGAGTTGATGGGGCAAGACCTCAACTAACTCAACAAAACTTAAACTGAAATACATAAAGAAAAGCTGAATTGTCTAGTCCTCGGGAAATGAGGACTCACCCATAATAAGAGTGCTAACTCTGATAAGCTGACTACGAGCGGGGCTGAATCTGAGAGATGGGTCCTATATCATGAAACGATACAACATAGAGTATGCGGTCATTACGTGGAATGTACCGAGTATGCAAGGTAAGTAAAACCACTAAAACAAATAAAATCATTTAAAGACAATGCATAATGTAAACCTAAACATAAGAATCTGAGAGTAGGGCTTGCATGCATTCTTTATGAAATCATGATCTTTTCATAACATAACATAACTTCATAACATCATAACTGAAACTCGAAACTGAGTTCTGACATTTATAAGTAAAGTTGAACATTGAGTCATACCTACTTTAAAACATGTATTTACATAAATCTCATGAGTAATGAAACATGCATATCTGAAATCATGAGGAATAATGGGAGACTCGTCTTTTAACCGACATACCACGATAGAGCTTATGTGGTCCCAACTATCACACTCAAGTGGGTAGAGCCGTCCAAATCCTTGTCAGGGCTAGGAACGATACAATGATATCGATATAAAGCTAAAGGCCCATCCGAGTAGGGGAAGCTCACAAAGGAGGTCCCAAAGTCATAATGTCTAAACCTACATTGGTGCGTAGTTCTGAGGCATAGGGTGATTGACCCTTAGCCTGCTCGGTGCTAGACATTACTCCCAAAACATGCATATGCTCTACATTGTTTTATAATGAAGATCAACATCGTCTATTGACGAAGCTCAATGATTTAATATATCTCAAATATGAAATCATGCATATGAGAAGCTTTAGCCTAAGACATACCACAAGCTGAAAACACAATTGGGAGCCTTCGCTCCAAAACTATGTAGTAAGCTATACATAGGAAAACTTTAACTCAAATCATACCACAAGATGAAAATATAATTGGCAGCCTTTGTTTCAAAACAATGTGGTAAGCTTAATTCGGGACAATCATCATTCATACTTAACATGTGGGAATTTCCCAAAGCTTTATTATACTTAGAAATACTCAATTATTATCGATAACATACTTGTAAACGTGGGTAGCTTCAAATCATGCTTTTCATCATCATATATTCATCATAAATCTCATCTTTCAGGAACATCTCATCAATGGGATTTTGATTCATAAAACTACAATCATGATTTTAAATTGTAAACACTATAAAATTTGGTCATGCTTCATATTTAATAGTAAAATCATAATCATATTATACCCATGTATAAAAATAGAAGATTCATGCATTTGGGTTAAAACCCCATACATTAGACATAGAATTTCATACTTTCAAGAGGGATTAGGCATGGGTGTGAAAGAAATCACCCATTCAAAACCTTACATACCTGTTGGTAGTGATTCTAACACTTCTTTAGATGCCCAATAGGAAATTGATAAGAAGTTGATGAATGCTAAGCTTGAGTGCTCTCTCAAGTCTTCTACCTTGCATGCATGAAAGAATGAGGCCTAAAATGAACTTAACCCTTTTAGAAGTTACTATTCATAACCCAAAACATCATAGTTTAGGCCCTAGGAACTTAGAAATTATGAAAAAGCCCTTACTAAATTCACAAAAAATAACTGCCAGGTGGTCCCGACGAGGGACCTCACAACTCGTGGTCCCAGGTCATGACTCGTGGAGCCATTCGTGAGGTACACTACCTGAGCCTCGACAAAAACTTTCCCTACTTGGGCCACGACTCACCCCACGAATCGTGGGTACTAACCACAACTCGTGGAGTCCTTCCGTGATGTCCACTGCCTCTTTCCTTTTTCTTTTCTTAATCTCCCTCCCTACGACTGACCCAACGACTCGTGGGGCCTAGCCACGAGTCGTGGTCATGACCGTGGGGTCTCCTCTTCTCAAGACTTAAATTCCATTCCCCTGGCTTTCCCCACGAGTCACATCACGACTCGTGGGTGGATCTCACAAGTCACCTCACAGCTCGTTCTGAATATGTTGCAGAATTTCTACTTTTTCTCCATTTCAACTCCCGGGTATGATATTTGGGCTTTCGGGGTATAACAACATATCCTTGAATGTTACAAAAGCACATAGAACAGCAGAGAAAATGCAATCATCATATTCAAAAACTGATCTTTTAAATCGAAAACTGAAGGAATGACTACCTCCGATTCGAATCACATAACTGAACTGATTTCATGAATCATATGTTCGGTCGTTTGTTGGGTATAAAACTTACACGCAAGTGCACGTGGTCGAACAAGTAGTAAAGTGGCTTAAGTAAGCCAAGTATCGATCCCACAGGGACTGGGATGAAGTGCAGTCTGCTCAAGTGTACTATATTTCAATTCTAAAAATGCAGACAACAGTGTAACCAAGAGTTTGATATTTTGATTTCTAATAATTATGCTAAGTCTAAAACAATTATCTAATGTGAGTCCGAACTATGAATGTGAGCGCGCTGAGGTTAAACGAACATGTAATGAAATTAATTGTCGATATAAAATGGTTAGCCATTTCCTCCGGTTGCTAGTCAAGAACTACTGCCAATGGATTAAAACTCTCGTATTTAACCCAACTTAAGAATCATGAACCGTCCACCTACATTTCTGTGATTAAACGAAAATTCATGTTTTAGCCATACAAACCCAGTTCCTAAATTGACTAATACGACTTTCAGGTATATTTCTATCCTGAAGGTAAATCAATTCCCAATTTTCCCAAACCAAGAAAAGATCATATCCTATTAGTTCACAACTTTCCAATTTCTTGCTCTCTCGAGTGAAACTGGACTTTTTAGATGTACATTAACGTAGGCCACACATTAATGCAGTAAGAACAAGAATTAATAGAACAACCATGGAAGAAAAGATGAAAAACCAATATGATCAACAATCACATTTCACTACAATTGTTCATAACCTCAGCAAGAAGATGAATTAGCCACTCATTTGTGGATTAAACATTGTTAAATGAGTGTTAAACATACAAGCAATTGAATACAAGGAGAAGGAAAGAGAGAAAAACCCTGATAATTTCGTCCCCTCAACTGCCTGTAACCCACGTTCTTGCTCCACCAAGTCAGAATATTAAAAATGAACCTAAGTGTTCTATTTAGACTAGTGGGAATTTTTCCCGGAATAACAAGCAACGTGTCACGGAGTGCATCGCGGAGCACTGCCTCCGTGACACGCTACCGACGCAGACCTTCACTGGAACTGGGGGACCAGGAAATAAGGCCCAACGTGGCACGGCGTGCAACGCAGAGCCATGCCACCGTGCCACGGACCGGTCGCGAACCCTCTCTGGAAATTGGGCGAAAATTCCCTATCCAGGCAGAAGGCCTCCGCGATGGCAGCGTGACACGGCTCCATCGCGGAGCCCCTTTATTTTATGCTTTCCAATGCCTTGTCCCTTGCTCACATCCGAGTCCAACCCCGATATCTTCCAACATGCATTTTAGCTTCCCGAAGTTACATTTTTCCTGCAAAACAATGCTAATCATGTTGGTTAGTATAAATTCACATTTTATTACCAATTACATGAGAATTTATAAACATTGATAGATAAACAAGGCTAAAATGACACCTTTGAGTATCACTTGGGCATATAAATTTGCCCAAGATCATCATACACACATCTATATACATACAAGAAAATTGCGCACATGAACTTAACATGAGACTAAATAAAGTCTGAGTGCAAAACTGATACCTCAAGTTGAAACTAATCCGGTAGAGAATAAATGTGGGTATCTAGCCATCATATCCGCTTCAGCTTCCCACGAAGCTCCTTCAACATGATTCCTCGATAACACTTTAACTGAAGCTACTTCCTTGTTCCTTAGCCTTCGAACCTGATGATCCAATATTTCCACCGGAACCTCCTCATAGCTAAGGTTGTCTCTCACACCAACACTGTCCATGGGGACAACTAAGGCTGGATCACCCAAACACTTCTTCAAAAGCGATATGTGAAACACAGGATGCACAGAAGCTAGTTCTGAGGGAAACTCCAATTCATCTGCCACCTTGCCAACTCTTCTCACAATTCGATAAGGGGCGACATAGCAGGGACTGAGTTTCCCTTTCTTTCCAAATCACATCACTCCCTTCATGGGGGACACCCTCAGAAATACCCAGTCAGTGAATTCAAATTCTAACTCTCTTCTTCTCACGGCCGCATAAGACTTTTGGCGACTCTGGGTAGTTTTCAACCTGTCTCTTATCAACTAAACCTTCTCCATTATTTCATGAATCGAATTCAGCCCTATCATTGCCGCCTTACCAACCTCAAATCATCTGATGGGAGATCTATATCTTCGCCCGTAGAGAGCCTCGAATGGCGCCATCTGAATACTAGAGTGATAGTTGTTATTGTAGGAAAACTCGATAAGTGGCAAATGCCCATCCTAGCTACCTCTGAAGTCTGTCACACATGCCCTCAACATGTCCTCGAGGTTCTGAATTGTCCGCTCCACTTGACCATCCGTTTGCGGGTGAAATGTTGTGCTGAGCTTAATCTGTGTACCCAATCCTTTTTTAAATAACCTCCAAAACTGAGATGTAAATTGAATACCTCGATATGAAATGATGGATAAGGGTACTCCATGCAATCGAACCAACTCCCGAATATATAGCTTGGCATAATCCTCTGCCGAATCTGTGGTTTTAACCGGTAGGAAATGTGCAGTCTTAGTCAACCTATCTACCACAACCTAAATGGAGTCATATTGTTGGCGAGTATGAGGCAGACCTGTGATGAAATCCATATTAATTTCTTCCCACTTCCAAGTAGGAATGTTGATATCCTGAAGCACACTTCCCGGTCTCTGATGCTCAACCTTTACTCACTGACAGTTCAAATAGTTGGCTACAAATTCTGCAAGATCCTTCTTCATGTCATTCCACCAATAGATTTCCCGTAAGTCACGATACATCTTGGTGGCACCTGGATGGATAGAATACTTGGATCCATGAGCCTCATGCAACATCCAGCTCCTCAAATCGTCCACATCCAGTACACATAAATCATCCTGGTACCGAAGAACACCATCTCCCCCTTCGGAGAAGACCTCCACCTTTTGACTTTGAATGGATTCCTTCAATTTTACCAAGTTTGGGTCCTCATCGTGTCTATCTATCACATCAGTCACCAAGGATGATTCTGACCCGTTCTGAACCACCACACTACCATCGGTCGAGTCAACCAACCTAACTCCCAACCTTATGAGTCGATGTACATCTTTCACTAGCTCCTTCTTCCCCTTATCCACATAGTACACACTCTCCATAGAGAGTCTACTAAGTGTGTCCTCAACCACATTAGCCTTGCCTGAATGGTAAAGGACACTCATATCATAGTCTTTAAGTAGCTCTAACCACCTCTTTTGCCGATGATTGAGATCTTTCTGCGTGAACACATATTGTAAACTCTTGTAGTCTGTAAACACATCCATGTGGACCCCATAAAATTAATGTCGCCATATCTTCAAGGCGAATACCACTGTGGCCAACTCAAGATCATGGGTCGGGTAATTCTTCTCATGGACCTTCAACTATCTAGAGGCATCCGCTATCACTTTCCTATGCTGCATCAATACACACCCGAGTTCAATTCTCAAAGCATCAGAATGCACCACGAATCCATTGGTACCCTCGGGTAGGGTCAACACCGGTGCTGAGGTAAGTTGGATCTTCAACTCTTTGAAGCACATCTCACAAACCTCCGACTATTGGAACTTCACCTTCTTTAGGTCAATTTGGTCAAAGGTGCTGCAATAGATGAGAAACCCTCAAAAAATCATCGATAGTTGCCAGCTAAACCGAAGAAACTCTGAATATCTAAAGGATTCACCAGTCTAGGCCAATTCTTCACTGCCTCAATTTTCTGAGAATCTGCCTTTATGCCCTCACTTGATACCACATGGCCCAAAAAGGCTACAGATTTCAACCAGAACTCGCACTTGCTGAACTTGGCATATAATTGATGATCCCTGAGAGTCTGAAACACTACTCTCAAATGAGTGGCATGCTCCTTCTCACTCCAAGAGTATATAAGGATGTCATCAATGAACACGATCACGAACATGTCCAGGTATGGATTGAACACCCTGTTCATCAAATCCACAAATGTTGCAAGAGCATTTGTTAATCCAAAAGACATAACTACAAACTCATAATGACCATACCTCATCCTAAAGGTTGTCTTTGGGATATCACTCTCCCAAACTCTAAGCTGATGATACCTGGATCTGAGATCTATCTTTGAGAAACACTTGGCACCCTGAAGCTGGTCAAATAAATCATCAATCCTGGACAGAGGATATCTGTTCTTGACAGTGACTTTGTTCAATTGAGATAATCAATGCACATGCGAAGGAAACCATCCTTCTTTCGGACAAATAAGACTAGTGAAACCCAAGGACACTTTCTTGATCTAATGAAACCCTTATCTAACAAGTCCTTCAACTGCTCTTTCAACTCTTTTAGCTAGGCTGGAGCCATCCTGTAGGGAGGAATAGATACAGGCTGCGTGTCGGGAAGAAGGTCAATACCAAAGACAATCTCCCGCTCGGGAGGAACACCTGGAAAGTCATCAGGAAAGACCTCTAGATACTCACGTACTACTGAAACTAACTGGATAGTCGGGGTCTTGGTCCCAACATCCTTAACCCTAACTAGATGGTACACACAACCCCTAGAAATCATCTTTCTAGCCTTAAGATAGGAAATGAAATGACCTACAGGCACAGATGAACTACCCTTCCATTCTAAGACTGGCTTACTTGGAAATCTGAACTCTACTACCCGGGTTCTATAATTAACAGAAGCAAAGAATTCAAATAGCCAATCCATACCGAGAATCACATCAAAATTGGTCATAGTTAACTCTATCAAATCTGCTGAGGTGACCTTCTGAAGGACTGAGACTGGGCAACATCTCTACACCTGTTTAGCTATAACCGTGTCACCTACTGGAGTAGAAACTGAGAAGGGTTCTGACAAGACTTCGAGACTAACTCCGAAGCTACTGGCCACGTAAGGTGTCACAATAGACATGGTAGCCCCAAATCTAACAAAGCATAAACATCAATATGGAAAACTCGTAACATACCAGTGAACACATCCGGGGAGATCTCCTGCTCCTGACGGGATGCTAAGGCATAGAATCTATTCTGGTGCTGACCGCCAGCTACGCTAGTAGATGCCCCCTGATGGGCTGAGTGTGTGGGAGGGGTTGTGGAACTAGAAGCTGGTCCTCGGCCCCCAACCTGATCCTGTCTCGCTGCTGGGCAATCTCTAAGCATGTGTCCAGGCTTCCAACACCAGAAACAAGCACCTGAACCTGCTAAGCACTAGCCTGTGTGTCCCTGACCACATCTGCGACAAGATGGGATGCTAGAATCGACGGGTCTACTGCACTGACCCCTTGAGCCTAATGTGCGCTCTCTCTCATCATTTTTATGCCTGGATGGCACACTCAATGTCAAAGATACTGGAGCTGATGATCTCTAGTGAGTCTGCTATCGGCGTCCACCACCTAACCTCAGCTGGGATAATCTGTGGTCAGCGGTCCTGGCCCTCTTGGCCTCCCTCTCCCTCAGATGTGCCGCCTCCATCTACTGGGCGTACAACACTATATGTGGAAAATCCATGTCCAGGTGGAGCATAGTGGTCCTACAATCTTTGTCCAGATAGCCCGTTATTCCATGCATGAACCTGCTCACCTGTGCCCTCTAATTATCTACTAACTCTAGGGCGTATTTTGATAGGCGAGTGAACTCAAGGGCATACTCTTGTATATTTATTCTCCCTTGCTTCAAATTCACGAACTCAGCTACCTTTAGCTCCCTCAACTCACGAGGGAAGAACCGGTCTAAGAATGCCACATGGAACTCTTCCCAAGTGACAGGACCTGCTCCGGCAACCCTGCTATCCTTCCATTGGCAAAACCAGATATGCACGACCCCTTTCAACTGGTAAGAGGCCAACTTTGCGCAATCAACTCTATTCACCCCCATGACTTGGGTGATCTTGATAATCTCATCTATGAACTCATGCGGGTACTCATCTACCTTGGACCCAAGGAACTCCGACGGGTTCATCCTCAAGAAGTATTTGACTCGAGCCACCGTTGCATTGCCATTTTGCGGAACATGCGCAACGGCCTGCTGATTGACCTGAGCGGTCAAGTCCTGCGCAAGCATCTGAATAATGGCCCGAAACTTAGCGTTAGCAATTAGCACCGGTGCCTGGTGCTCTTGAACTGGTGGGGCTTGCTGGTGTCCATTCCGTTTCCATTGTCACGCCCCGCCTTGGGGGGTATGACTGGCACCTGGTGCCCTAGTAGGACCTAGAATACTAACTGGTGAGCCTAAGCACATCTGGTGCCTGGCTTGCTCTAACTCAGATTTCTGGAAACAACGGGCTATATAACAGCTATAAACACAGCCTCCGGCCAACTGGACCTAAAGCCACCTGTATAAAACTTCAGCTAACCAGAAACATACTTACAAAGGGGGAAACCTATGCGGGCCGACAAGGCCACCATGCTGTCTAGATATCTATAACTCAACAATAGAATAATGAATAACTACGTGACCAGCAAGGTCACCACTACTATCAGACTATGGTCCCACACGGCCAACATAATCAACAATGCTAAACAGCTAAACAAAACGCACAGCCTCACACAACCGGCACAACTAACCACAGGGAGATGAATATATACAATCTGCAAGCCTCTTTGAGTACTGATGAAATGGTCGGGACAGGGCCCCGGCCTACCCATGCTGTACAATAAAAGAAAATGAACTACACCTCTGAATATCAAGCTCCAGATGACAGAAGCTGATGACTCTATAAGCTGGCTGGAATCACAAGGAATCGCCTCCTCGTCTATGAGTACCTGCAGGCAAGTAATGAAGCGTTCCAAACGGGCGTCAGTACCACTGGTACTGAGTATGCAAAGCAACTGGATACAACTGAATACAATAACATAACTAGCAATTCTGAATTGCAGGAGATAACTGAATCTGTAAGAACTGATAAGAACTGAATCAGACTTTCTGTACTGTGATAGGGCAGGAGCGTACCTGTAGACGCGGCGGCCTGCTGTCTATTAACTAATATATAGCACATAAATACATATATATATATATATATATATATATATATATATATATATATATATATATATATATATATAGCAAACAAGAGCCAATACCAACCCCTATAAGCTGGATGGTGCCAACAAGCAAATAATCTATATACCCCTACCCGGGTCAAAACCAGCCAAAAATAAGTCACTCCACTCATCTGCTAACTACGAGCACCTCTGCCGGCCCCCTGGGTCTCCGGCTCGGGCCATAGCCTCCGATATAAATAACCGTGTCTGAGTCCGGAGGACTCCTATACTGTATCTGTAACTGTAACTGTATCTGAATCTGTTCCCTAGGCGCTTTCGCACAACAGGGCTATTTGTATTGTAATGCTGATCAGCCTGATATGGGGAAAGCTTCATCCCATCTTCGTCCAAACTGGGGACGACATGCCACTCCTTGGAGTGACGTAAACCCACCTGCTCAGTGGGCGACACAGTTACCAACCCAGGGGTGGCGAGGACGCTCAAAAGGGTGCCCTCACGACACAACCAAGTCTCAACAAACAATAAGCACATATATAGCAAGCATGTTTAAACTAAAAAAATACTATCTGAATTCTGATTTCTTATTCTGATCTCTTTCTGTATTATACTGATTCTCATACTGCTTTATACTGAATCTGTGATCTTTATCTAACTGCATGGCTAATCTGTAGCCAAGATATCATCTGTCTGTATGGCTAATCTGTAGCCAAGATACTATCTGACTGTTTGATTTTACTTTACTAACTCTTATTCTGAATATCTGTCATATTATTCTAGAGACATGCTTGCTAATCACATATTGGGCTATACTGAGTCTGGAATGCTAACTTGCCATTTTGGCGCATGCTTTACTAACTTTCGGACTGAGTACGTTATAACAACGCAAACCAGATTTACTGAACTTGCACAATACTCAATATTCAACTCCGGGAATTCTACTATGGAGTTTACTGTGCTATACAAGACTAAAACTACTAACTTGCCGAAGAAACTGGCTTTACATACCTTAACCTCGGTTTATCCGACTAACGGATGAAGCTCGGTCAGTACTCCAGCTATTTGTCCCAACTGCATTTACATATATGTCAATTAGAACTAAATACACCAATATTCTGAAAGAAAATGTCACTTTCGATATATTTATAGCCTAAACTTTGGCTTATCGAAAGACGGTCAAAAACTTGCTATTTCTCAAAAGTCTAGAAGGGAGAAAATATTCACTTTAAGGCTAGGAGTATATTGACACTAATTTGGAGAAATTCCATTTACCTTAGTTCGGTAGCACGATTCGCCGGTCGAATTTCGCGAAACTAAATCCGTAGAAATGCTCCTTACTGCTTAATACCTCGGTATTTGGAGTTAATTTGAGTTTGGACCGCGTTTGACGGCATAATCGGATGAATATTATAAGAGATTCTCAATCCTCCCTGTTTTCTCTCGGTTTCTCTGGAAATTATATGAGTTATATCATTAAAAACTGAAGTGAGGGGTTTATATACTTGGGCCTGGACAGGGCCAACGTGTCACGGAGCCAACGTGGAGGCTCCACCTCCGTGACACGTTGCCATCGCGGAGGGGCTCTGCCCCGGCTCCTCCCGCGATGGTTCGACAGGTTTCTCGTCTGGTCTTTTCCCGGGCCTTTTTCTAGCATGTATGGCTTTCAAATACTCTTAACCAACACGCGAATAGGCCATCTATGTGTTGGGAATTTTACGGGGTGTAACATTCTCCCCCCCCTTAAGAATATTCGTCCTCGAATGTAAACTTCTATCTAGAGAACTTCTCAACTTACTCAACTTGTTTCTAGAAAATTTTTGGCAGAGTTTCCTCTGTAATATGGACTATCCCAAAAACCTGAAATGCAGAAAAGTCCCATACAGGTACTCCACACAATACTATAGTATTTAAATGACAGATTAAAATAGACCTTCTCATTTATATGTATACTATAAGGCACTATATAAGATAATAATACTAACATACCTGTCTCCTGACTAGGCTTGAAATAAATGAGGGTATCTGGTCTTCATATCATCCTCCGCCTCCCAAGTCATCTCCTCTCGGTTCCTGTTACGCCATAATACCTTGACAGACGCAATATCTTTAGTTCTCAATCTACAAATCTGTCTGTCTAAGATGGCTACTGGAACCTCTTCATAAGCCAGCTCTTCCGTAACCTGGACATCCTAGACTGGGACAACTCTGTGAGGGTCTCCCATGCACTTCCTTAGCGTAGATACGTGGAAAACTGGATGAACAGATTCCAATTCTGGAGGCAAGTTCAACTCATATGCTACTCGGCCTATCCTTCGACGAATCTGGTAAGGTCCAACAAATCTCGGACTGAGCTTACCCTTCTTGCCGAATCTTATCACCCCTTTCATCGGAGATACTTTCAAAAATACCCAATCATTCACATCAAATTCCAGGTCTCTGCGCCGCACATCAGCATATGATTTCTGGCGGCTCTGTGCAGTCAGTAGGCATTCTCTGATAAGCTTTACCTTCTCCTCTGACTGTTGAATGATGTCTGGCCCAATCAACGCTGATTCTCCCACTTCAAACCAGCCAACCGGCGATCTGCATTTTCACCCATACAAGGCTTCAAAGGGCGCCATCTGGATGGCTGAGTGATAGCTATTATTATAAGCAAATTCAATTAACGGTAAATGCTCGTCCCAGCTACCTCCAAAATCTAGCACACACGCTCGTAGCATGTCCTCGAGTGTCTGAATAGTGCGCTCAGCCTGTCCATCTGTCTGAGGGTGGAATGCTGTGCTCAAATTAATCTGCGTTCCCAGACCCCTCTGGAACGACTACCAAAATCTAGCTGTAAACTGTGCTCTTCTGTCTGAAATAATAGATACTGGCACTCCATGTAATCTAACTATTTCTCTGATATATAATTTGGCATAATCCTCGGCCGAGAAGGTAGCTTTCACTGGAAGGAATAAGCTGATTTTGTCAGCCTGTCAACTATCACCCAAATAGAATCATGTCTATGTCTGGTACGGGGTAATCCTGCTACAAAATCCATATTCACTGCTTCCCATTTCCAGAGAGGCACAACTATGTCCTGAGTTAACCCACCTGGTTTCTGGTGTTCCGCTTTTACCTGTTGGCAGTTAGGACACTGGGCTACAAATTCGGCAATTTCTCTTTTCATTCCTGGCCACCAATAATTCTCCTTGATATTATGGTACATTTTCATCGCACCGGGGTGAAGAGAATAATGGGTGTAATATACCTCGTTCATAATCTACTGGCAAAGCCCTGAAACATCTGGAACACAGAGGCGGCCTTTACATAACAGCACTTCTTCCTCAGTTATCTGAAAATCTGGCGCTTTACCCTGCTGGATTCTATCTTTGAGCTGGATCAGGTCAGGATCCTCATACTGTCGTTCTTTTACTTCCACAACTAATGATGACATGGTGGTGTTCTGAATTACCGCTCTGTTGTCCTCTGTGTCTGCTATATGAACGGCTAGGCTGGCTAATTGATGTATCTCCCTGACCAACTCCCGCTGCTCGGGCTGCAAATATGCCAAACTTCCCATAGATTTACGGCTGAGAGCATCTGCTACTACGTTGGCTTTTCCCGGATGATACAGAATGTCCACATCATATCTTTCAATAACTCCAACCAGCGACGCTGTTGCAAATTCAACTCCCTCTGAGTGAAAATATACTGTAGGCTCTTATGATCTGTAAAAATGTCTACATGAACGCCATACAGATAATGCCTCTAGATTTTCAGAGCGTGGATCACTGCGGCTAACTCCAGGTCATGGGTAGGGTAATTCTTTTCGTGTTTCCTCAGCTGTCTGGAAGCATACGCAATCACCTTACCATGCTACATCAACACACAACCCAACCCAACGCCTGATGTGTCGCAATACACTGAATAACCGTCTGTACCTTCCGAAAATGCTAACACTGGGGCGGAGGTTAATCTGTCTTTTAACTCCTGGAAGTTCTGCTCACATGCCTCTGTCCACTAAAACTTCGCTGCTTTCTGCGTCAATTTGGTCAGAGGTGCCACTATAGTAGAGAATCCCTCAACAAATCTCCTGTAATATCCCACTAACCCTAGAAAACTGCGGACTTCGGTCGGAGTGGTAGGCCTAGGCCAGGTTTTAACTGCTGCTATCTTCTGCGTGTTAACCTGTATACCAGCATCCGACACAATATGCCCCAAGAATGCTACTGAGTTCAGCCAGAATTCACACTTGGAGAACTTAGCATATAATTGACGGTCCCTGAGAATCTGGAGCACTGTCCGTAAATGAGCCTGGTGATTTACTTCAGAGCGAGAATACACCAGAATATCATCAATAAACACTATCACGAACAGGTCCAGGTATGGTCTGAAAATGCTATTCATCAGGTCCATGAATATTGCTGGGGCATTCATCAACCCAAACGACATAACTAGGAAATCAAAGTGTCCATATCGGGTCCTGAAAGCCGTTTTGGGAATGTCTCTTTCACGAACTCGAACCTGATGATATCCGGACCGCAAGTCAATCTTGGAGAAATATCTGGCCCCCTGTAACTGATCAAACAAATCATCTATTATGGGAAGCAGATACTTATTCTTTACTGTAACTTTATTCCGCTGCCGGTAATCTATACACATGCGGAGCGAGCCATCCTTCTTTCTCACAAATAGAACTGGCACACCCCACGGTGAAGTACTCGGCCTGATAAAACCCTTATCTAGCAGGTCCTTCAGCTGCTCCTTTAATTCTCTGAGTTCAGCAGGAGCCATGCGATACGGAGGAATTGATATAGGCTGAGTGCCTGGTAGCAAGTCAATTGCAAAATCTATCTCCCTTTCTGGGGGAATACCAGGTAACTCATCTGGAAATACATCAGGGAATTCATTCACCACCGAAACAGACTGAAGTGTCGGAGATTCTACTCGAACATCCTGAACCCTGACTAGGTGGTAGATACACCCCTTAGTTATCAATTTCCTCGCTTGAAGGTAGGAAATAAACCTACCTTTTGGAGTAGCTGTGCTACCTTTCCACTCTCACACTGCCTCTCTTGGAAAGCGGAATCGGACCGTCTGGTCCAAAATTCTACGTTAGCATAGCATGGCACCAACCAATCCATACCCATAATGGCATCGAAATCAATCATTTCTAACTCTACCAGATCTACTGTAGTCTGGCAATTAGCAACCTCTATTGTACACCCTCGATAAATTCTACTAGCTATAATGGAGTCACCGATGGGTGTAGATACTGAAAAGGGCTGCTGTAATAACTCTGGTGCAAGATTAAACTTTCGACCCACAAATGGGGTAATATATGACAGAGTGGACCCTGGATCAATCAGTATATAAGCAGGGCATGAACAGATAGTCATCATACCTGTCACTATATCTGGAGACACCTCTAAGTCCTGTCTCCCTGGTAATGCATAGGTACGACTTGAGCCTGTACCTGAACTGGAGGCTCCTGATCTACCTCGGCCTCTACCTGCTCAACCTGAGGGCCTACGCCATGCCGAGGCTGCTGGAGCTCGTGGCCCTGCGGATCCCTTGTCCTGACTATCTCTGCTCTCTTGTCCCCTGGCCGAACAATCTCTCATGCGGTGCCCCTCCTGCCCGAAAATATAACACCCCGAGGAGCCATATCTACAAGCTCCGATGTGAGGTCGGCCGCAATTAGGGCAGGGTGGGGGTGTAAATCTGCTCTGCTCTCCCCTTCTCTATTGCGGGGAATCTACTATTCGAGAGCTGCCACCAGACTCTGACTGCCCTCGACGAGCAAATCTACCTCGTTGTTGCTGCTGTGGTGGAGGTGGGGTTCTAGGGGGTCTGTCTGACAATCGGGGCCTGGGTCCTCTCTGAATCTCCCCCTGTGTTCCATCTGATCTGTCTCTGCGGTGCTGTTCCTGATTTGTCTGTCTACTGCCCTGGTCCCGCTGTCTAAGGCCCTCAATGGTCTGGGCAAAGGCCTGTACTCGGGCAATATCCATATCTTCTCGTAACGTAGCCGTCATGCAGGCTTCAATATATTCCGAGTTTAGACCCATAATGAACTGGTGGACTCTGGATGGCATAGTGTCCATAAAAGCTGGAGCATAGCGGGCTAGGGAGCCAAACTGTAAGGCATATTCTCGTACACTCCTCGCCCCCTGCTCCAAATGCAAAAACTGATCCATCCGGGCCTGCCGGATCTCTCGTGGCAAATAACGGTCCAGGAAGGCCTCCAAGAAGCTGGACCAGGTCGGAGGGGCAACATCTCTCCCTCGAGACCTTTCCCAACACTCGTACCATAATACAGCTATGTCCCGCAACCGAAACACTGCCAGCACAACTGATTCTGTAGGGGTCACATGCATAACCCAGAAAATTCTCTGCATCTGATCTAGGAAATCCTGGGGGACCTCTGCTTGATCTGACCCAGTGAACTATGGGGGACCTAGTGCAAAAAACTCCCTGACCCTGGAACTACCTGACCCACCTGAAGGCTCTACTGCTATAGGTGGCACTGACTGGCGCTGTGTGGCCATCATTTGTGCCAACATAACCACTGCGCTCCGAACTTCCTAGTCTGATGGCGAATTTTGCGAATCTATCGGAGGCGGTGTCGTGCCCAACGGCTCCTGATGTGAGGGGGACTGCTGAGAGGGCTATGATGAAGCCTCTATATCGCCCTCAGATCGGGCTGACTCTGAATGGAATTGAGGCATCCTGCTGGTGCCTTCTCCTGCTGCTGTGTCCAATGTTCTGCCGGTGGCAGGGTGACGCTGGTCTGCCATTCTTATCTGTAGACAAAGAATATGATAAGTTTTAGGGACCCAATCCTGTACTGTACCGCTCTACAGCACGACTGAATGAGAAAGAAGAGTAACCATCCTATCATGCCTCGCAGCCTCCTGCCTATAGTATGTGGTGCACAACACATCCATAGACAAAACTCTACTTAGCACAGCTTGCAGACTCCCTAGGACACGACCCGCTCTGATACAAAGTTTGTCACACCCCGCCTTGGGGGGTATGACTGGCACCTGGTGCCCTAGTAGGACCTAGACTACTAACTAGTGAGCCTAAGCACATCTGGTGCCTGGCTAGCTCTAACTCAGATTTCTGGAGACAACGGGCTATATAACGGCTGTAAACACAGCCTCCAGCCAACTGGGCCTATAGCCACCTGTACAAAACTTCAGCTAACCAGAAACATACTTACAAAGGGGGAAACCTATGCGGGCCGACAAGGCCACCATGCTGTCTAGATATCTGTAACTCAACAATAGAATAATAATAACTACGTGACCGGCAAGGTCACCACTACTATCAGACTATGGCCCCACACGGCCAACATAATCAACAATACTAAACAGCTAAACAAAACGCACGGCCTCACACGACCGGCATAACTAACCACAGGGAGATGAATATATACAATCTGCAAGCCTCTTTGAGTACTGATGAAATGGTCGGGAGAGGGCCCCGGCCTACCCATGCTGTATAATAAAAGAAAATGAACTACACCTCTCAATATCAAGCTCCGGATGACAGGAGCTGATGACTCTATAAGTTGGCTGGAATCACGAGGGATCGCCTCCTCGTCTATGAGTACCTACAGGCAAGTAATGTAGTGCCCCAAACGGGCGTCTGTACCACTGGTACTGAGTATGCAAAGCAACTGGATATAACTGAATACAATAACATAACTAGCAATTCTGAATTGCTGGAGATAACTGAATCTGTAAGAACTGATAAGTGAATTAGACTTTCTGTGCTGTGATAGGGTAGGAGCGTACCTGTAGACGCGGCGGCCTGCTGTCTATTAACTAATATATAGCACATAAATACATATATATATATATATATATATAGCAAACAAGAGCCAATACCAACCCCCATAAGCCAGATGGCGCCAAACAAGCAAACAATATGTATACCCCTACCCGAGTCAAAACCAGCCAAAAATAAGTCACTCCACTCATCTGCTAACTATGAGCACCACTGTCGGCCCCCTGGGTCTTTGGATCGGGCCATAGACTCCAATATAAATAACTGTGTCTGAGTCCGGAGGACTCCTATACTGTATCTGTAACTATAACTGTATCTGAATCTCTTCCCTAGGCGCTTGCGCACAACAGGGCTATTTGTACTATAATGCTGATCAGCCTGATATGGGGAAAGCTTCATCCCATCTTCGTCCAAACTGGGGACGGCATGCCACTTCTTGGAGTGACGTAAACCCACCCGCTCAATGGGCGACACAGTTACCAACCCAGGGCGGCGAGGACGCTCAAAAGGGTTGCCCTCACGACACAACCAAGTCTCAACAAACAATAAGCACATATATAGCAAGCATGTTTAAACTAAAAAAATACTATCTGAATTCTGATTTCTTATTCTGATCTCTTTTTCTATTATACTGATTCTCATACTGCTTTATACTGAATCTGTGATCTTTATCTAACTGCATGGCTAATCTGTAGCCAAGATATCATCTGCTGTATGGCTAATTTGCAGCCAAGATACTATCTGACTGTCTAATTTTACTTTACTAACTCTTATTTTGAATATCTGTCATATTATTCTAGAGACATGCTTGCTAATCACATACTGGGCCATACTGAGTTTGGAATGCTAACTTGCCATTTTGGCGCATGCTTTACTAACTTTTGGACTGAGTACGTTATAACAACGCAAACCAGATTTACTGAACTTGCACAATACTCAATATTCAACTCCAGGAATTCTACTATGGAGTTTACTATGCTATACAAGGCTAAAACTACTAACTTGCCGAAGCAACTGGCTTTACATACCTTAACCTCGGTTTATCCGACTAACGGACGAAGCTCGGTCAGTACTCCAGCTATTTCTCCCAACTACATTTACATATATGTCAATTAGAACTAAATACACCAATATTCTGAAAGAAAATGTCACTTTCGATATATTTATAGCCTAAACTTTGGCTTATCGAAAAACGGTCAAAAACTTGCTATTTCTCGAAAGTCCAGAAGGGAGAAATATTCACTTTAAGGCCAGGAGTATATTGACACTAATTTGGAGAAATTCCACTTACCTTAGTTCGGTAGCACGACGATTCGCCGGCCGAATTTCGTGAAACAAAATCCGTAGGAATGCTCCTTACTGCTTAATACCTCGGTATTTGGAGTTAATTTGAGTTTGGACCGCGTTTGACGGCGTAATCGGATGAATATTATAAGAGATTCTCGATCCTCCTTGTTTTCCCATGGTTTCTCTGGAAATTATATGAGTTATATCATTAAAAACCGAAGTGAGGGGTTTATACACTTGGGCCTGGACAGGGCCAACGTGTCACAGAGCCAACGCGGAGGCTCCACCTCCGTGACACGTTGCCATCGCGGAGGGGCTCTGCCCCGGCTCCTTCCGTCATGGTTCGACAGGTTTCTCGTCCGGTCTTTTCCCGGGCCTTTTTCTAGCATGTATGGCTTTCAAATACTCTTAACCAACACGCGCATAGGCCATCTATGTGTTGGGAATTTTACGGGGTGTAACATCCATCCTCGTGGCCTTCACCATTTCCATTTTTCCTACCATTCATTCTTCGAGAAGCCATGATTATGCAATCGCGAATAACATGAATTAGAAGGATAGAAAGACTTTTCATCGCATGACATAGATCATGAAAGAAGGGAATATTTCCTAAATGTCTCGTAGCCTCTTCATCGTAAGTATGACATGCTTCACACCAATGAAAAAGACTCTACTTAACGCGGATTTTAGACACCCTAGGACACTTTAAATCTATGGCCCTTATACCAAGTTTGTCATGACCCAAACAGAGGCCTGGATCGTAACACGGGACAAGGAGCCCCGAGAGACCCCAAGTCGACTAATGGCATAAGCATACATCTAATCTCAATCAAGAAACAAAATAATCGATAAAATAGTCATAGCGGCAGTCTAACTTGAACATAACATCAGAATACGAAATCTAAAGCTTAATACATACATATGTCTGTAAAGCCTCTAAACATGATGAGTTGATAGGACAAGACCCAACTAACTCAACAAAACTGAAACTAAAATACATAAAGAAAAGCTAAATAGTCTAGTCCTTGGGAAATGAGGACTCACCCAAAATAAGAGTGCTAACTCTTATAAGCTGACTACAAGCGGGGCTGAATGTGAGAGCTGGGTCCTGTATCATGAAACGATACAACATAGAGTATGTGGTCAGTACGTGGAATGTATCGAGTATGCAAGGTAAGTAAAACCTCTTAAGTAAAGTAAATCATTTAAAACATTTCATAACATATCATAAGCTTTCAAATCTGAGAGGAGGGCTTTCATGCATTCTTTCTGAAATCATAATCTTTTCATAACATGTCAATACTGTCACACCCCACCTTGGAAGGCATGACTGGCACCTGGTGCCCTACTAGGGTCTGAACTGGCCTGACTGAGCTTATGAACCTCTGGTGCATAACTGACACTAAATCTCAGATCAAGAAAATAATGGGCTATATCTCAGCTATAAACACAGCCCCCGATCGACAAGGACTTATAGCCACCTATAAAAGAAAACAGCTACCCAGAAACAGATAATAATAGGGAATCCTATCCGGGCCGACAAGACCACCATGATGTCTAGTTATGACTGTAAAGTAAATCCAACATAAACTAAACTATGGCCAACAAGACCACTAAATAACAGGTAAACAAGGCCCCACACGGCCAACACGCAAGATAAAACACATATGGCCCCACATGGCCAACAACAACTAACCACAGGGAATTAGAAACAATCTACAAGCCTCTAGGAGTGATATATTGGTGGGGACAGGGCATCGACCTACCCATAACTGTACACACAAAAAGAGAGTCAACTTTCTAACTATGAGCTCCAGAGAAAAGGAGCCGACTGCACCACTAATTTGGCTGAAAACTAGGAAGGTCCTCATCTGCGTCTATTGATCTTGGGCAAATTTATATGCCCAAGTGATACTCAAAAGTGTAATTTTAGCCTTGTTTATCTATCAATGTGTATACATTCTCATGTAATTGGTAATAAAATGTGAATTTATACTAACCAACATGATTAGCATTGTTTTGCAGGTAAAATGTAATTTTGGGAAGCTTAAATGCATGTTGGAAGAGATCGGGGTTGAACTCGGAAGTGAGCACGGGACAAGGCATTGGAAAGCACAAAATAAAGGGGCTCCGCGATGGAGCCGTGTCACGCTGCCATCGCGGAGGCCTTCTGCCTGGATGGGAATTTTCAGCCAAATTCCTGTGTGGGTTCGCGATGGGTCCGTGGCACGGTGGCTTGGCTCCGCGTTGCACGTTGTGCCATGTTGGGCTTTATTTCCTGGACCCCCAGTTCCAATGAAGGTCCGCGTTTGTAGCGTGTCACGGAGGCAGTGCTCCGCGATGCACTCCGTGACACGTTGCTCGTTATTCCGGGAAAAATTCCCACCAGTATAAATAGAACACTTAGGTTCATTTTTCAATATTCTGACTTGGTGGAGCAAGAACGTGGGTTACAGGAAGTTGAGGGGACGAAATTATCAGGGTTTTTCTCTCTTTCCTTCTCCTTGTATTCAATTGCTTGTATGTTTAACACTCATTTAACGATGTTTAATCCACAAATGAGTGGCTAATTCATCTTCTTGCTGAGGTTATGAACAATTGTAGTGAAATGTAATCATTGATTCTTTGGTTTTTCCTCTTTTCTTCCATGGTTGTTCTATTAATTCTTGTTCTTACTGCATTAATGTGTGGCCTACGTTAATGTATATCTAAAAAGTCCGGTTTCACTCGAGAGAGCAAGAAATTGGAAAGTTGTGAATTAATAGGATATGATCTTTTCTTGGTTTGGGAAAATTGGGAATTGATTTACTTTCAGGATAGAAATATACCTGAAAGTCGTATTAGTCAATTTAGGAACCGGGTTTGTATGGCTAGAACATGAACTGCATTTAATCATAGAAATGTAGGTGGATGGTTCATGATTCTTAAGTGGGGTTAAATACGAGAGTTTTAATCCCTTGGCAATAGTTCTTGACTAGCAACCGGAGGAAAAGACTAACCATGTTATGTCGATAATTAATTTCGTTACATGTTCGTTTAGCCTCAGCATGCTCTCATTCATAGTTCAGACTCACATTAGATAATTGTTTTAGCTTTAGCATAAAAATTATAAAACAAAATATCAAACTCTTGGTTACACTATTGTCTGCATTTTTAGAATTGAATTATAGCACACTTGAGCAGATTGCACTTCATCCCAGTCCTTGTGGGATCGATACTTGGCTTACTTAAGCCACTTTACTACTTGTTCGACCACGTGCACTTATGTGTAGTTATATACCCATATAACGCAGACCGAACATCTATCTGCACCTGCAGGCAAGTAATGCAGCCTCCCAAGAAGGGTATCAGTACAATATGTACTGAATATGTAAGGAAGTAGTTGTAAATAACTAAATGAACTGAAAGTAACTGAAAGGAAGGGATAGAAATACCACCTGAATAGCTAAACTTCTTATTGTCTAATATATTAGTAACTAATGCAAATAAGAACCTTACCTAGCCCCCATAAGCCAAAAGGTACAGCCAGCACAAAACAACCCATTTGGGGACCCCATAAGCCCTGGTGAGTACACTTCAATCTATATACCCCTAATGAGGTTATACTGAGTCATTTAGCAACTATAGCCGTCCTACCAGTCCCCTGGGTCTGCAACTGAGCCCGCTCGACCCCTGAACTGTAGTTGTGTCTAAGTCTAATAGACTCCTGATATATGATATATGTACCCCGGAAACCAGGCTCGACAGGGGTTGTGGTGTAGTGCCGATCGGCATAAAATAGTCCATCCATGGAATGGACTGTATGAGGACCTTGTACCCCACCTTCGTCCCTTTCGGATTACCGCTCCTTGGAGCGGCGTCATCTCGCCCCTGGAAGGCGTAGACACAGCTATTAACCCTGGGGTTGGCTATAGAGGGCTACACAGGCGTAGTCAATCCCAAACTAAACATGAAATACTAATCTCAACTAATAAAAATAGCTAGCCATAATAGATATGCTTCTAATCTTCTTACTAGGATTCAAACTAAGTTATAATACTAGAGGAACTAACTTTCCGAGGACATTTGCCTTAACATACCTAGATCGCCAATTTTTGATTAGATGGCGAGTTTCAATCCTTATTCAACAGCTTTTTCTAACTGTAATCATATCACTTGGAGAATGAGACTAGTTTCAGTACTAAATTCGTCAAAAATGATAACTTTCTATATAAATATTAACTATAATTCAACTTAACAAAACACGGTCGAAAATGTATAATTTCTTGAAAGTTTAGAAGAGAGAAATACTTACTTGAAGCCTTTGATCATATAAAAATTAGTTTGGGCAATTCTGACAACTTTGGCTTGGCGGGGTTACGATTTGCTGGGAAAATTTAAAGAAACTAACTCCGTAGTAATGCTCCCTACGGGCTTAAACTTTGATACCCAAAGTTAATTTGAATTTGAACGGGAGCGTAACCGGATGGAAATTTATTAATTTTTTCGTGTTTCCTCTTCTCTGGACAAGGCTTCACTCTTTTTGTATATATCAAATGAACAAGGTGATATATATATATATATATACACGCTTGGGCAGTGGATAGGGGGTCTGTGGCACGGACCCCAATGCGCCAATTTACGGGCGTGCCACGGAGCCCAACGCACAGGGGAGTCTGTGACACGCCGCCGCTGTCGCGGCCTGCTCCGGCCTTCTTCCGTGCCATCCCGGTTCCGTGCTCGTTCGACCTTCCCCTGGACCCTTTTTTGTACGTGTCGTACTATAAAACTCTTGACTAACATATGGATTGGCCGACTAAATATTAGGAACTTACGTGGTGTAACATCCTCCCCCCCCCTTAGGAACATTCACCCTTGAATGTCACTTAAAGGAGTTTAACTTTTTCGACTATTATTTTGGAGAGTCTCCCCTATAATATGGACTATCCGAAAACCCTGAAACGCAGAAAAGTCCAACACAGGCACTTCACATAACACTATACCAACTATTTCACAACAAGGCTGGAATCAACTGAGCAATATATAAAACACAAATCATGAAACAACAACTGAATCAATAACTTACCTTAACTGCATAGTCTGGACTAAGCCTGGAACAAATAAGGATATCTGGATATCATATCATCCTCAGCTTCCCAGGTCATCTCTTCTCTATTCCTATTTTTCCACAATAACTTAACAGAAGCGAAATCTTTAGTCCTATGAACCTATCGATCTAATATTGATATTGGAACCGCTTCGTAGGCTAATTCCTTAATAACCTAGACATCTTCAAATGGCACAATTCGGGAGGGATCTCCTATGCAATTCCGTAAAATCGACACATGAAAGACTGGGTGAACAGATTCTAAATCTGAAGGCAAATCTAACTAGTATGCAACCTAGCCTATTCTCTGGAGGATTCGATACGGTCCTATAAATCTCGGGCTAAGCTTGCCTTTCATACCAAACCTCATCACGCCCTTCATTGGAAAAACATTCAAAAATATCTAGTCGCCTACATCGAACTCCAAGTCTCTATGTTGTATATCAACATAAGATTTCTGGCGGCGCTGCGCTATCAGCAGGCGTTCTCTGATAAGCTTTACTTTCTCCTCTGACTGATGGATTATATCTGGTCCAATTAACTTTGATTCTCCTACCTCGAACCAACCAACTGGGGACCTACCTTTCCGCCCATATAAGGCCTCATAAGGTTCCATATGGATTATTGAATTATAACTGTTATTATAAGCAAATTCAATAAGGGGTAAATGTTCGTCCCAACTGCCCCCAAAGTCTAGCACACACGCCCGTAACATATCCTCGAGTGTTTGAATTGTACGTTTTGCCTGCCTGTCTGTTTGAGGATAGAAGGTTGTACTTAGGATAACCTATTCCCCAGGCCCTTCTAAAAGGACTGCCAAAATTTAGCTGTAAACTATGCCCCTCTGTCAGAAATAATTGATACTAGAACACCATGCAATCGAACTATCTCTCTGATATATAGTTCAACATAGTCCTCGGCTGAGAAGGTAGCTCTAACTGGCAGAAAATGAGTTGACTTCATCAATCTGTTGACAATCACCCAGATGGAGTCAAATCTACGTCCGGTACGGGGTAATCCGATCACAAAATCCATGTCGATTGCTTCCCATTTCCACATAGGCACTGCTATTTCCTGTGTCAATCCGCTGGGCTTTTGATGTTTTGCCTTCACCTGCTGGAAATTAGGACATTGTGCTACAAATTCTGCTACCTCCTTCTTCATTCCCAGCCACCAGTAAATTTCTTTTATGTCATTATACATCTTTGTTAATCCTGGGTGAAGAGAAATAAAAGGAATAATTCACCTCTGCCATCATCTGCTAGCGAAGTCCTACCACATATGGAACACAGAGGTGACCCCTATATCTCAATACCCCATCTATGGTTACTTCGAAAACTGATACTTCCCCTTGCTGAGCTTTATCTCTGAGCTGAACCAGGTTAGGGTCTTCATATTGCTGTTCTTTCACCTCTACAACCAAGGATGATATCGCAGTATTCTAGATCACTGTTCCAGTGTCTCCCGAGTCTACTATTCGGATGACCAAACTGGCGAATTAATGCAATTCTCAAGCCAGTTCCCGCTGTTTGGGCTTCAAGTATGCCAAACTTCCCATGGATTTGCGGCTGAGGGAATCTGCTACAATGTTAGCTTTCCCTAGGTGATATAAAATGTTCACATCATAATCCTTCAATAGTTCTAACTAGAGACGCTGCCGCAGATTCAATTCTTTTTGTGTAAAGATATACTGAAGGCTCTTATGATCAGTAAAATTATCCACATGCACCCCATACAGATAATGTCTCTAGATCTTTAAGGCATGGACTACTGCCGCTAACTCCAGGTCATGAGTGGGATAGCTCTTTTGATGCTTCCTCACTTGCCTTGAAGCATAAGCAATCACCTTACCATGTTGTATCAGAACACATCCTAACCCAATGCCTAAAGCATCACAGTACACTGCATAACCCTCTGTCCCTTTCGACAAAGCAAATACTGGTGTTGATGTTAATATGTTCTTCAACTCCTGGAAACTCTGCTCACACCCGTCCGTCTAATGGAATTTAGTTGTTTTCTGAGTTAACTTGGTCAAAGGAGCTGATAAAGTAGAAAATCCCCCAACAAATCTTATGTTTAATACCTGGCTAATCCCAGGAAACTATGTACCTCAGTCAGAGTTATAGGTTTAGGCCAAGTCTTTACTTCCTTGATATTCTATAAATCTACCTGAATACCATCCTCTGGCGCAACATGGCCCAAAAAGGCCACTAAATTCAGCCAAAACTCACATTTGGAAAATTTTGAGTACAACTGACGATCCCTGAGAATCTGGAGCACTGTCCGCAGATGATCCCAATGTTCTGCTTTTGAGTGGGAATATACCAGAATATCATCAATAAACACTATCACAAACAAGTCTAGATACGGCCTGAAGATACTGTTCATCAAATCCATGAACACCTCTAGAGCATTCGTCAGTCCGAAGGACATGACTAGGAATTTAAAATGGCCATACCTGGTCCTGAAAGTGGTTTTTTGGATGTCCCTCTCTCGAACCCGAACCTGATGATACTCAGATCTTAAGTCAATTTTTGAGAAATACTTCGCCCCTTGTAACTGGTCAAACAAGTCATCTATTCTGGGGAGAGGGTATTTATTCTTGATGGTGACTTTATTCAGTTGTCAGTAGTCTATACACATGCGGAAGGAGCATTCATTCTTTCTCACAAATAGAACTGGCGCACCCCGCGATGAAGTACTCAGCCTGATGAAGCCCTTATCTAATAGATCTTTCAACTGTTCCTTCAATTCTCTAAGCTCGACCGGATCCATTCGGCATGTAGGGATGGTTATAGGCTGAGTACCTGGTAATAAATCAATTGCAAAATTGATCTCCTGTTCTGGGGAATACAAGAAGTTCATCAGGGAATACATTTTGAAATTCATTGACTACTGGAATAGACTGGAGAATTGGGGACTCGGATTGAACATCCTGAACCCTGACAATATGATAGATGCAACCCTTTGCTATTAACTTCCTCGCTCGAAGATAGGAAATAAACCTACCTTTTGGTGTGGCTGCATTACCTTTCCACTCCCGTACTACCTCCCCTGGAAAGTGGAATCAGACAGTTTTGGTCCAACATTCTACGTTGGCATAGCAAGGTGCTATCCAATCCATACCCATAATTGCATCAAATTCAATCATTTCTATTTCTACCAAATCTGCTAAAGTCTGGCGACCAACAACCTCTATTGTGCACCCTCGGTAGACTCTTTTTAGCTATGATGGAATCACTGACGGGTGTGGACACTAAAAAAGGTCGCTGAAATAATTCTGGTGTAATACCAAGCTTATGGGCCACTAATGGTGTAATATAGGACAAAGTGGATCCTGATCTATCAATACATACACAGAATGAGACAAGATGTCCAGCATACCTATCACCACATTCGGAGACAACTCTGACTCCTATTGTCCTGGTAAAGCATAAGTTCAATCTGGACTGGTGCCTGACTAGATGCCCCTGATCTGCGTCGGCCTCTGCCGGCTGGAGCTGAGGGCCTACACCCTACTGGAGATGCTGGGGCACGTGACCCTACTGAAGATTTGTCCTGTCGGTCCCGATCACTCTAACCCCTGGCTAGACAGTCCCTCATCAGACGACCCTCCTGGCCGCAGATGTAAGACGCAGAAGAACCATACCTACATTCCCCAGGATGGCATCGACTACAAATAGGGCAAAGTGGCATGGTAAATCTATTCTGCTCTGACCCCCTCTGCTGATGTGAGCCTGATGGTTGTCAACTCTCGCCGGGTCCTGATTGCCCCTAGCAGCCTGATCTACAACCCTGCTACTGCTGTGGAGGTGGGTGTCTGGGTGGTCTTCTTAATAGTCGTGGCCTTGGTCCGCTTTGGAACTCTACCTGAAGGTTACTAGGTCTAACCCTGCGGCGCTGCTCCTAATTTGCCCTGTCTATTCCCACTACCAATTTCAGATCCCCTCGATATTTTGAGAAAATGCCTAAACACAGGCAATATCTATGTCCTCTCGCAAAGTAGCTATGATACAAGTCTCCACATATTCTAGATTCAGCACCATAATAAACCGGTGCACCCTGGCTGGCATGGTATCTACAAAAGTCGATGCATATCTAGCCAGGGAATCGAACCTCATAGCATACTCCCAAACGCTCATCGAGCCCTGTTCCAGATGCAAAAAATGATCTACCAGGGCCTGTTGGATCTCCTGCGGCAAATAATGGTCCAAGAAGGCCTCTGAAAAGCTGGACCAAGTCGGAGGGGGAACATCTCTACCTCGGGACCTTTCCCAACTCTCGTACCATAATATTGCTATGTCTCGTAGTCGAAATACTGCTAACTCAACTAATTTTGCAGGTGCAGCATGCATTACTCTAAAGATCTGCTACAGTTGGTCCAAAAAGTCCTGAGGGTCCTCGTCCCAGTCCGTCCCCGTAAACTGCAGGGGACTTAGAGCAAGGAACTCTCCAACCCTCGAACTACTTGGACCTCCTGAAGACTTCGCAACTATGAGTGCCACCGGCTAATGCTGTGTGGCCATCATCTAAGCTATTGACGCGCCCGATTCGCGCGTCCGCAAGTGTACGGGTCGTGCAAGTAATACAGTGGCTCTTTTTAAGAACCGGATTGTCGAACCCACAGGGACTGGACCCATTCCTCTAACTATCCATTTCTAGTGTGATCTTAAATACCTCAAGTGTTGGTTATAGACATTTTCGATTGAGATTAATTAAGTCTAAGTTTGGGTCAACAAAGTATTCTGAAATTACTCTAGGAGCAACATAGAGTTAAAACCAATTAATCATGCGATACTACGATTTGCAATGGGTTAAGCATGGAACTATCAATTGTTATTTCAGATAATTATAATTGCATGTTTATGGTCTTTCGAGCCTCTAAACACGTCAATCTAGCCTCACTGCATCATTGTGAGCGAGGAGTTTAATTTCTAGTCGCGGGCAATCAATTATGTTGTGGTTTACGGGGAAACAATTAGGGACTTTCGTGCGTCTAACCATTCAACTCAACTTAACCTCACAACTACTTCTTTGTGTGGTGATGTGACATCCCAAGTTGGTCTTTCATAACCCCCGTGTCTCAACCAAGCACGGTGTTAGGTATATTTCTATCCTGACACAAAAATCTCTCCCTAGATACAAACATGCTCCTCACATTCTCATGTCCTGACCTAGGTAATGCTTTCTCAAGCTATTACTCAAGCTAACAAATATACTTTCATGGTGATCAATCATAAAAACAACCAACTATCCAGAATGCAAGACGAAAACAACAATCAATAACTTAATTCCAAAACAATTTCATAAAATCACAATCATAATTCATGGCATCAACCCTAGAGGAAGGGTTCTTGCCATTCATGTTCGTAAAACTACACTCACTACTACTAAACTAACATACTTACATGAATTTGGTAGATGAGAAGAGAATTTGCCAAACCCTAGATGAGTTCTCCCACTTCTCCCTTCACTCCTAGGTAGTTTTCCAGAATAAAATCGTGACCAAATGGAATTAGGAGCTAAGGGTCCTATTTATAGTAAATGGAGAACGTGCTTAATTTAGCCTATCGTGGAACGGCTCCGTGTCACGGAGTGTATCGCGGAGCACCGCCTCCGTGACACGGAGGCAACGCGAAAGCTCTCTGGAAATCCCCCGAAATTTGGCCTCGGCAGCACCCTGCCGCGTTGGCAGCGTGTCACGCTGCTTGGGCAGCGCGTTGACACCTCCATGTTGCGCAGCCAGCCTGCCGTGGCACGTTGCCAACGTGCAGGTGGGCTGTTGTTATCAGCCTGACTGCCGTGGCACGTTGCCGACGCGCAGGTGGGCTGTTTTGTGCCTCCTCTTTGCCGACGTTCGCGGGTTAATTCCGTTTCCAAGCCTCTACTTCACCAACTCATGGATTAGTTACTCAAAAGTCATCAAAACCTACAAAACAAAGGCTAATCATGTTGGTTAGCACATATCTTCACTAAATATAATATTACATGAAAATGTATACAATAACTTAGATAAACAAGACTAATTTAAGTCATAAAGCGTATCTCGGGCATGCTATTTTTGCCCGTGATCACAACCCCACACTTAAAGCCTTGTTCGTCCTCTATGGAGACTCCCACATAACTAATTTATCAAGATAATGCAAGTTACGGCTATAATGATTACATAAGATAACAAGCTACAAATAGAGCATGCACGGTTTAATCATTGAAATGAAGTACAACTATGTTAAGACTTCTTAACCTCAAGAATCGACTCTCAATCTTAGAAAACTCATGTAAATCAACTGATTAAGACATCCCACATGAATTATATCCTTCATTCAACATGTGCCCTCACGGAAAGAGAGTTACCCATTTTCACACGCAAAAATAATTTTTAAATCACATGTGTGGGTACATGAATAGAATTACGCTCACTCTCACAAAGAATTCACATGCATCATGTAATGACCCATAAGCTTGGCCTTAGTGTTTTATTCCACTAATTTAAGGATGTGTAAATGTAAGATCAAGTAGGACTTAATGGGTTGTAATGTAAGCTAAGGGACAGGTAGGTACTATTCTGGCCAGTAATAGTGACTAACTTTCCCAAGCGCTTTTAATACATTACGCCCTCCTTACGAACTTCCCTTCCCTTACTTTACCTTTTTCTCCTTTCATCTTTCTTTTTCCTCTTATGTTCCCCCTTTCTTTAGGCACTTTTAGCTTATTAATAAGGAGTTCTATAAATAATTTTTCATTAATTTGTTTTCTTGCTCCTTACTAATAATCAACCATTTTCACTTTTGTCCTTTTCTCACTTCTACAACTTGCTACTTTTCCTTTCTTTTCATTCTTCTCACTCCTTTACTCCTTCGGATTTTTTTCACTCAAGCGCTTAGGAGTTTTGGATCAAACACAAGGCTAATGAAAGAAGAAGGATTAAGCTTATGTTACAGCTGTCAAAGAATAGGCTCAAGGCTCAACGGGGCTAACTAGGATTAATCTTTCCAGGTAGGTAAAATGAGGGATAAACATTTGGTTCATTCAAAGAAATGCCTAAATCATCTCCTACAATTCACATCCTTCATTTCGTTTTATAAACACACCAGGCAAGTTGTAGACAATTCACAATAGCACAGAATACTCAAAAACCTTACACTCGTGGCACATGCTCAAATCAAGACACATTCTGTAGACTCTTCCTCAGCTAATCACAAGAATTCAGAATTAAGTTTCAATCATATTGAGTCAAATACAAGAGGCTAAGCGTCTCACACAAAGTTATACACCTGCATGCTTCACACTGAACATACTTGCATCTTTCAATCACGTATAGCACATAACAAGAACATCAAGCACCAATTAGTTATGGTTTCAAAAACCCAACACCTACCGACTAATTTTTCCTCAAGACGGTCGTCATCCATCCATCGTCGAAAACAGTCCCTAACTATGACTAAAAACTTTATATACAGACAAAGGAAAGAAAAAGAAAAAATTAATTCTTTGGTTTAAATACCCCCCCCCCCCCCCCCGTCGGAAAAGAACCGAAAAGAAAAACCAACGGGTGATGAAGTCATGCTTAATTCACAAAAATTTTTCAAATTTCTCCCAAATTTCACACAAGCATCACATTCACCAAAAACTTGTTAAGCACAAAAATTTAGAAATTTTTCTCACCCCACACTTACATCATGCTATGTCCTCATAGCATCAAATTAACATTTAAAGGATGAGAAATACTCCCTGAGCCTCTATGCCAAGCTAAAAGCGTGCTTTCCTTTCAAGTTTTAAGAGGTGGGTGTTTGACCCCACACTTCTTCTTTTCCATGCTCTTTAGCTTCCACCGTCTTGGTACTCAGACTTCCCTCCATCTGTGCTTAACTTTCCACCAAAAACACAAACAAAATGAAAATAACAAAATCAATAAAAAAAAATCAAAATTACAAATTGTACCTGAGGTACCCTTGGGTTGCCTCCCAAGCAGCGCCTTATTTTACGTCGTGGCCCGACGTAGACTTTCCTTTTCAGGACATCCTCATACCTGGGTTCTCTTTCGAGAACCATCTCCTTTTCTTTTGCTGTTTAGAGGAAACAGCCTCCACTCTGTTCCTCTCTTTCTCCAACATCTTCTCAATTTGAAGTCCTCTATCAAACTCGGGCTGAACACTTGACCTTGCCTTTGGCTGTGCACCTGTGGAATCCTCCACCCCACACTCATCCTCTGCCAACACACTAACCTAACAAAGGTTAGTGTAGTGTGCGGATGGGTTCATTTCTTGGTAAATGCGAAAGAGTTCTTCATCTTCGACCCTCATTTTCAGGGTCCCTGCTCTCAAATCAATCACCGCTCCACCGGTGGCCAAGAATGGCCGTCCCAAGATTAAGGGTACCTGGTCATCAACCTGAAAATCTAGAACAATAAAATCAGCAAGTATAATAAACTTACCTACTTTGATGAGAAGGTCCTCTATTATTCCATCAGGTGTCACTCGCGACTTGTCAGCCAGCTGCAGCATCAACCTTGTCAGCCTCGGTTTTCCCAACCCCAAGGTGTTGAATAAGGATAGGGGCATTAGATTAACTGCTGCCCCTAAGTCACACAAAGCTCGTAGCACCTCAGCTTTACCAATTTGTATGGGGAGGGTAAAACTCCCTGGGTCTTTGAGCTTCTTTGGCATTTTGCTCAATACCCTGTGACTGCACTCCTCAGTCAGTGCTATCGTCTGGACATCCACCAATCTCACTTTGTTCGCCATCACATCCTTCAAGTATTTAGCATACTTAGGCATTCCCTGCAAGACATCAATAAGAGGCAAATTTATGTGAAGTTCTTTGAAGCTCTCAAAGAACTTTTTGAAGCATTCCTCCTCCTTGCTCTTTCTGAATTTCTGAGGGAATGGTGGTGGTGGTCTTTGTGCTGGCTGCAATGAAAGTTGTGCATTTTGTTGCCCAACACTGATTATCTCCCATGTTGATGGATGGTCCTGGTCTAACCAACTCCGGCTGCACCCCCTTTCTCAGCTCTTTTGGCACTGCATCAGCTAATTGCTTACCACTTCTCAGACTGATGGCATTGATCTGCCGGGGGTTAGGATCTGTGTCGCTGGGTAATCCCCATTGTGACCTTATGTTTTGGGCAGCTGCTATCTGACCCAGTTGTTTTTCAAGATTGCGGGTGGCTACTTGTTGATTCATTAAGTTTGTCGCCATCCTCGCCTGATTTTCCACTAACTGAGTCAGGGTCTCCATGATTTTCAGCAATGTTTCCTCAATGCTGCAGCTCAATTGCCCATCCTTCTGCCTATTCTGCTGATACTGATGTTGTTGAGGTTGCATATCATTCTGCTGTTGGTTTCCACCCCAAGAAAAATTCGGGTGGCCCTGCCAATTTCTGTTGTAATTGGTTCCAAAATTCTGATTGCTGCGCTGCACATTACCAACAAAATTGACTGACTCCGGATTGGGTCCACAAGATTCTGCATTGTGCCCATTATTACCACAAATTTCACACCAACTCGGAGCTTGCTGAACTGCATTAACCTGGCACTGGCGTTGGTTCATACTCAGTTTATTGAACTGAGTCATCATCTGATGCTGGAATGAAGCTAACTGTGCTGCCAAGGCATTCAAACCATCTACTTCTATCAACCCTGATCTCTTTCCTGCCCCTCTCGATGACTCGCTATGCCACTCTAGATTTCCTTGTGCAATTCTGTTCAACAAGGTGTACAACTCATCATATGTCTTATCCAAGGCTTGCCCACCCGATGCAGAGTCTAGTAATATTTTTGTGTGTGGGTCTAGACTTTCTACAAAGGTATAAGCCAGCACTTCATTTGATTGATGGTGATGGGGACAGTCTCTCAACAATGACTTGAATCTTTCCCAAGCCATATATAAGTTCTCTTCAGGCCTCTGCTTGAAACTGAGTATTTCACTTCTCAACTTTGCAGTCTTGCCTGAAGGAAAGAATCTGACAAGGAACTTTTTAGCCAAGTCATTCCATGAAGTTATGGAGTTCGGTGGCTCAGCCTTCAGCCATTTTTTTGCCTCTCCCAACAGCTCTGTAGGTGCTGTTGCGGGTCCTCATGTGCCATCCCAGTGAATTGACCACTAGAATGTAACAGCTGCACCATGTTCTGTTTAAGCTCAAAGTGTCCTCCAGGCTCCGGTTTACGAATGCTAGAGGTCACATTCGTCGCTAGTGGGATTGCCACTTCGCGAACTGGTCTTGCTGCCATTGCTTCTGATGACAATTGTGCTTGTCCCGCGGGTGGTTGTTGTTGTACCTTTTCTTGAAGTCTCTTCAGCTTTTTCTCTAGAGCTACTCTCATTCGCAAATGGATTTGACGTTCAGGTTCCAGCAACGGTTCCACAAGCTCTCTATTTCTAGCCAGCTCGGCAGGACAACCTGTCACCTGCAAATAAACAGACTAAGACTAAGTTTTTCAACAGTTTAGGAAATTCAAAAATCACACAAAAATAGATAAATTATCAAAACTTCATCGAGTCCCCGGCAATGGCGCCAAAAACTTAACATGCCCGATTCGCGCGTCCGCAAGTGTACGGGTCGTGCAAGTAATATAGTGGCTCTTTCTAAGAACCGGATTGTCGAACCCACAGGGACTGGACCCATTCCTCTAACTATCCATTTCTAGTGTGATCTTAAATACCTCAAGTGTTGGTTATAGACATTTTCGATTGAGATAAATTAAGTCTAAGTTTGGGTCAACGAAGTATTCTGAAATTACTCTAGGAGCAACATAGAGTTAAAACCAATTAATCATGCGATACTACGATTTGCAATGGGTTAAGCATGGAACTATCAATTGTTATTTCACATAATTAGAATTGCATGTTTATGGTCTTTCGAGCCTCTAAACACGGCAATCTAGCCTCACTGCATCATTGTGAGCGAGGAGTTTAATTTCTAGTCGCGGGCAATCAATTATGTTGTGGTTTACGGGGAAACGATTAGGGACTTTCGTGCGTCTAACCATTTAACTCAACTTAGCCTCACAACTACTTCTTCGAGTGGTGATGTGACATCCCAAGTTGGTCTTTCATAACCCTCGTGTCTCAACCAAGCACGGTGTTAGGTATATTTCTATCCTGACACAAAAATCTCTCCCGAGATACAAACATGCTCCTCACATTCTCATGTCCTGACCTAGGTAATGCTTTCTCAAGCTATTACTCAAGCTAACAAATATGCTTTCATGGTGATCAATCATAAAAACAACCAACTATCCAGAATGCAAGACGAAAACAACAATCAATAACTTAATTCCAAAACAATTCCATAAAATCACAATCATAATTCATGGCTTCAACCCTAGAGGAAGGGTTCTTGCCATTCATGTTCGTAAAACTACACTAACTACTACTAAACTAACATACTTACATGAATTTGGTAGATGAGAAGGGAATTTGCCAAACCCTAGATGAGTTCTCCCACTTCTCCCTTCACTCCTAGGTAGTTTTCCAGAATAAAATCGTGACCAAATGGAATTAGGAGCTAAGGGTCCTATTTATAGTAAATGGAGAACGTGCTTAATTTAGCCTGTCGTGGAACGGCTCCGTGTCACGGAGTGTATCGCGGAGCACCGCCTCCGTGACACAGAGGCAACGCGAAAGCTCTCTGGAAATCCCCCAAAATTTGGCCTCGGCAGTACCGTGCCGCATTGGCAGCGTGTCACGCTGCTTGGGCAGCACGTTGACACCTCCATGTCGCACAGCCAGCCTGCCGTGGCACGTTGCCAACATGCAGGTGGGCTGTTGTGATCAGCCTGCCTGTCGTGGCACGTTGCCGACGCGTAGGTGGGCTGTTTTGTGCCTCCTCTTTGCCAACGTTCGCGGGTTAATTCCGTTTCCAAGCCTCTACTTCACCAACTCATGGATTAGTTACTCAAAAGTCATCAAAACCTACAAAACAAAGGCTAATCATGTTGGTTAGCACATATCTTCACTTCATATAAAATTACATGAAAATGTATACAATAACTTAGATAAACAAGACTAATTTAAGTCATAAAGCGTATCTCGGGCATGCTATTTTTGCCCGTGATCAGCTATCATAAAAACAGCACTCCTGACCTCCTGATCTGATGGCATCGGTATAGAGACTGCTGGAGGCGGTGCTGACACATCTGCCTCTCTAGACGGCTCCTAGCGTGTTGGAGAGTGCTGGGGAGACAGAGATGTATTCTCCCTGTCACCCT
Organism: Datura wrightii; assembly: GCA_035772735.1. Taxonomy (NCBI): domain Eukaryota; kingdom Viridiplantae; phylum Streptophyta; class Magnoliopsida; order Solanales; family Solanaceae; genus Datura; species Datura wrightii. The sequence continues at coordinate 90,207,959 of JASDFA010000016.1, read as the reverse complement.
CATATTAGACCGACTCTGACTGAGGCACCCTGCTAGTGCCTTCTCCTACTGCAACATCTAATTTCTGGCCAGTCGTGGTCTTTCGCGCGTCTATCATTTCTAGAAAAGAATATTACGGTAAGCTTAGGGATGCATCCCTATACAACACAGCTCTATAGCACGACTAGAAGAGAAGGAAGAGTAACCATCCTAACATGCCTCGCGGCCTCCTATCTATAGTAAGTTGTGCACAACACATCCATAGGCAAGACTCTACTTAGCACGGCTTGCAGACTCCCTGGGATACAACCTGCTCTGATACAAAGTTTGTCACACCCCACCTTGGGAGGCATGACTGGCACCTAGTGCCTTACTAGGGTATGAACTGGCCTGACTAAGCTTACGCACCTCTGGTGCATGACAGACACTAAATCTCAAATCAAGAAAACGATGGGTCATATCTCAGCTGTAAACACAACCCCCGACCGACAAGGCTTTATAGCCACCTGTAAAAGAAAACAGCTACCCAGAAACAGATAATAATAGGGAATCCTATGCGGGCTGACAAGATCACCATGATGTCTAGTTCTGATTGTAAAGTAAATCCAGCATAAACTAAGCTACGTCCGACAAGGCTGCTAACAATAGCTAAACAAGGCCAACATGCAAGATAAAACACATACGGCCCCACACGGCCAACAACAACTAACCACAGGGAATTAGAAACAATCTTCAAGCCTCTATGAGTGATATATTGGTCAGGACAGGGCCCCAACCTACCCATAAACTGTACACACAAAATGAGAGTCAACCTTCTAACTCTGAGATCCGGAGGTAAGGAGCCGACTGCACTGCTAATTTGGATGAAAACTAGGAAGGTCCTAATCCGTGTCTATTCGCACCTGCAGGAAAGTAATGCAGCACCCCAAGAAGGGCGTTAGTATAATATGTACTGAATACATAAGGTAGTAGATGTAAATAACTAAATGAACTGAAAATAACTGAAAGGAAAGGATAGAAATACCACCTCAATAGCTAAAATTCTTACTATCTAATCTATTAGTAACTAATGCAAACAAGAACCTTACCTAGCCCCATAAGCCGGAAGTTACAGCCAGCATAGAACAACCCATCGGGGGCCCCCATAAGCCCTGGTGAGTACACTTCAATCTATATACCCCTGACGAGGTTATACTGAGTCATCTAGCAGCTATAGCTGTCCTACCAGTCAACTGGGTCTGCACCTAAGCCTGCTCGGCCCCTAAACTGTAGCTGTGTCTAAGTCCGGTGACTCTTAATATCTGATATCTGCACCCTGGGCACTAGGCTCGACAGGGGGTGTGGTGTAGTGTCGATCGGCATAAAATAGTCTAGCCATGGAATGGATTGTATGAGGACCTTGGACCCCATCTTCGACCCTTACAGACGGCCTACCTCTCCTTTGAGCGACGCCATCTCGCCCCTGGCGGGCGTCGACAAAACTATTAACCCTGGGGTTGGCTATGGAGGGATACACAAGCGTAGTCAATCCCAAACTAAACATGCAATACTAATCTCAACTAATAACAATAGCTAGCCATAGTAGATATGCTTCTGATCTTCTTATTGGGATTCGAACTAAGTTATAATACCAGAGGAACTAACCTGCCAAGGACATTTGCCTTAACATACCTGGATCGCCGATTTCTGATTAGCTGGCGAGTTTCAATCCGTATTCAACAGCTTTTTCTAACTGTAATTGTATTAACTATACTTCAAATTCACGAAAAATAGTCGAAAACACATAATTACTTGAAAGTTCATAAGGGAGAAATACTTACTTGAAGCTTGTGATCATACAAAAATTAGTTTAGGGAAAATCTGACAACTTTGGCTCGGCGTGGTTACGATTTGTCGGGTGAATTTGAAGAAACTAACCCCGTAGTAATGCTCCATATGGGCTTAAAATTCTATACCCCAAGTTAATTTGAATTTGAACAGCATTTCATAGCGTATACAGATGGAAATTTATTAATTTCTTTGTGTTTCCTCTTCTCTGGTCGAGGCTTCACTCTTTTTGTATATATCAAATGAACAAGGTGCTATATATCTATATATATACTTGGGAGGTGGATAGGGGGTCCGTGCCCACCAATTTATGGGGGTTCCATAGAGCCCAACGCGCAAGGCGGGTCCGTGACACGCCGCCCCTATCGCAGCCTGCTTCGGCCTTCTTCCGTGCAATCCCGATTTCGCGCTCGTTCGACCTTCCTCCGGACCCTTATTCATATGCTTCATACTCTAAAATTCTTTACTAACATACGATTAGGCCAACTAAACATTAGGAATTTACAGGGTATAACAAATACATAGCTTCATAACATCATAACTGGCTCGAATGACTCAAGATGAAAGATGATATTTATAAGAAAAGCTGAACAATGAGTCAGACCTTGCTTTAGAACATGCATGTATAAAATAATAACCAAGAGTAATAAATATGCAAATTTGAATCATATAGACAATGGGAGACTCATCATTTAACTGACATACCACGATGGAGCTTACGTGGTCCCGACTATTACACTCAAGTGGGCAGAGTCGTCCAAAACCTTGCCAGGGCTAAGGAAGCTACCATGATATAGATATCAAGCTCACGGGCCATTAGGGCTAGGGATATCTCACAAGGGAGGTCCTAATAATATAATAGTATGAACCTACATTGCCGCGTAGTTCTGGGGCATAGGGTGATCGACCCTTAGCCTGCTCGGTGCTAGACTCTTCTTCCAAAACAGGCAATGCTCTAAATCGTATATAATGAAGCTAAACATTGTCTATTAATGAAGCTCGATGATCAATACATCTCAAATACGAATCATTCATATAAGAAGCTTTAGTTCAAAACATACCACAACCTAAATACATACTTGGGAGCCTTTGCTCCAAATCCATGTGGTAAGCTATGCATAGGAAGACTTAACTCAAAACATACCACAAGCTAGAATATAAAATTTGGGAGTCCTTTCTCTAAAACAATGTGGTAAGCTTAGATCGGGAAAATCATCATTTAAACTTAACATGTGGGTATTACCCAAAGCTTTATCATACTTAGAAATACACAATTCTCATCGAAAACCTAATTATAGACATGGGTAGCCTCAAATCATGCTTTTCATCATAATATCTCATCATTATCACATTTACTTCGTAAATCTTACTTTTCATGATCATCTCATCCATGGGCTTCAACATTCATAAGACTAGAAACATAATTTTAATTGAAATCATTATAAAATCAGCCCATGCTTCACAATTCAATAACCAAAATCATAATCAATTCATACCCATGTAAAGAAAGTGAAGATTCGTGCATTTAGGTAAAAACCCTATACTTGATCATAGGGATTTCTCATATTTAGATAGAAAATTGGGCATGGGTGTGGAAGAAGACACCCACTCATAACCTTACATACCTAGAAGGGATTGATTCCACCAATATTTCATTACACATGAGGAAATTGGATGGAAACCTTGAATACTAGCCTTAGATCACCTCTTCAACCTCTCAAGTTTGCATGCATGGAAGAAAATAACTTAGAATAGGTTTTCCCCTCCTAAAACCCACTGAAATGAGCCTTAAACGACGTAGTGTAGAGCCTTAGAACGTAAGAATGATTGAAATACCCTTACTGATCACGCAGAAAAACTACTCACTGGACCAAACAATGGACGACCCAATGGGTCATTAGAAGATACCACGACCCGTGGTATCTGTTCGTGCTATGCACAGTCCAGGCTTAGGCATTGGCTCAAACAATGATCGAAACAACGATTGGTTCTTACCTTCAACGGGTCATTCTTTCGACCATGGTTTCCTATGTCAACTTTATATTTCCTCAAACCACGAGCCTTACCACGACTCATTACTAGAACCCATGAGTCATGGTCTCATTCTGCCACATACACTGGCCATCTCACCATCCTAACAACGACTGCTCACCACGATCCATGGTACCTCATGACGGGTCATTGGGTGGCTTGTTAATTCCCTGAATCTCAAGTCCACATATTACCACGGCTACCAACAACAGCTCGTTTCCCACAAAGAGTCACTATGTAGGTCGTTGTCTCCACTGCCCCCAAAACCAAACACCTTCCACGGCTCACTCCAACGAGTCGTTGGTTGAACCAATGATCCGTAAGACCTCTCGTTCTGCAACAATTTCCCCAGTTTCAGTATTTTTAAATTTTAACTCCTGGGTCTAATCTTAGGCACTTCTGGGTATTACATATTCAATAACATAATTTAAAAAATAAGAACTATATATATAGGTATATCGACAAACAATGACTGAAGATCATTATGCCTCAAAATAAATCCATTCTCCCACACGCCATAATGCATAGACTATTCTTATTGAAACCATAACCTACGTATTTTCATGTTTTGGGGATATCACCACCGTTTTCGTATTTCCTTCATCTCCAGACACATACCGATTATAAATATTCAATGACAATTTACTTGAATTTTGTCCCTGTCCTTCAAAAGCACATGAATTATATGCACATATATATTTTGTTAATCAAAGTCTAACACAGAGGTGAATAAGCCATATCCTACCTGGGCGCCAAGCTATTATCGAGACGTTCCCAATTGTATGCTTACACCAAGTCCTAAGTTCTTGCTAAAAATCATAGCTACGAAGGGTGAATCCCTGCCTCCTCTAGCCTCCTAGTTCCTCTTCTTATTCCAAAAAGTCTACTTCCTATTTTTGGGCATTTTTATTAAACCCCTTTTAAGAGAATAGGTTTTTTTAAAATCCTAACTGGGATAGGATTGCGGAATTCTAGTCCGCATCATCCGCTGCAGCGAGACCACTTACTGCTGCAGTAGTTCCGCTATGGAGGAGAATAGCCTATTGCAGTAGATGTACTCCTGAGTCCACCCGATTGTGACTTAGTCCATTTTAAGATCGTACGTCACTTGATCTTTTAATTTAGGGAACTTTACCCTGGATGCCAAAATTTTAAACTTCCCTTAGATTATGTCGTCCGAGTGCTATAACGATCAGACGGGTCATTACACTAGTACCAATTTAAAATCCATTCATCCTCGAATGTTCCTACTATGCAGGCGAGTTTTAAAATGGGGCAGGAAAATGAAAATGATAATGAGCAGATGTTTGAATCAAGAACATCGCACTCTTTTTCTTACTTTGTAGATTCATTTCTTAACTTATGAATTTACATGTTTTGATGTCTTGAGCAAAGAATGTATGGATAATGACATTTGTGGTCTCTTTAGGAGTGATGCCTTGTGTGGTAAGGACTTTTATGAATCCCATGCAAATTTTCTTGTCTAGAACATGCCCCAAGTGTAAACTCAAGGTGAAATCCTAGATGTAGTTGCACTTAGAATATGACCTTAGGCCTCCTTTTGGTAGTCACTTCACCCAAAATGACCTTCTTGAGCATTAATCTTTGATAGCCAATGTTTGAGCCTCGGACCCTTTCTTGGAAACCATATTACAAGCCTAATGACCATTTTTTCTATCCTTCTCTTTGGCACCCATCCTCCCTAATTGCTAGTAATAAAACAAGAAAAAATGGGGGCTTCAATCCAATGAATTTGGGAGCGATAAGGGGATGAATGTGAGATGAGGAAAAAGCCTAAGTTTGGGGGTTTGCAAGAGAAAAGGGAAAAAATATAACTTCAATGTGAGGCAGCACCGAAAATTGTGATGAAATGAATGAATAATTTGGGTTGAAAGACCTCAAATCATCAGAAGAGAAAAGAATGGTAAAAAAAAGTTGTTATTTCTTGCATACAAAAGGCTAATTGTGGAATTCATGGGTGTTAAAAGGGTGGTTGGTGTTACACAAAGGATGAAAATAATGAACAAGGAGAAATAAGGTAGAGCAATTTCAATAGAGAGAGGGATGTTGCAAGTGTTTATAAAGGCATTAGGGATGCATTAGTCACTAAAGCTAAATATTTATCCTACCCTTATTGTTATACCCCGTAAGATTTCCGACACCTAGATGGCATATTCGCACGGTGATTAAGCATATTTGTAAGCCATACGTGCTAGAGGAAGGCCCGGAAAAGGATCGGACGGATAGCCTGTCGAACCATCGCGGAAGGAGCCGAGGCAGAGCCCCTCCGCGATGGCAACGTGTCATGGAGGTGGAGCCTCCGCGTTGGCTCCGTGACACGTTGGCCCTGTCCAGGCTCAAGTATATAAAGCCCCACTTCGGTTTTAATTCATTTAAAACTTATAAAATTTCCAGAAAACGCAGAGGAACAGAGGAGAACGAAGAAGGTAAATATATTTTCGTCCGATTACGCTGCTAAACGTAGTCCAAACCCAAATTAACCTCAGATACCGAGGTATTTAGCAGCAGAGAGCATTCCTACGGATTTAGTTTCGCGAAATATGGCCGACGAATCGTCGAGCTACCGGACCAAGGTAACTGGAATTGCTCCAAACTAGTGTCTATGTGTTTCTAGCTGTGAAGTGAATACTTCTCCCTTCTGGACTTCTGAAAAATAGCGAGTTTTCGACCGTCTTTCGATAAGCCTAATTTAGGCTATAATTATATCGAAAGTGATGTCGTCCTCCAGAATAAAGTTGTATTTAGTACTGATTGATATATATATGAATGCAGTTGGGAGGAATAGCTGAAATACTGACCAAGCTACGCCAGTTAGTCGGGAAATCAGAAGCGAAGGTATGTAAAGATAGTTTCCTCGGCAAGTTAGTAATCTTGGTATAGTAAAGTAGTTTAAAGGCCAGTAGAATGTTCGGAAGTCGTGTGTTATGTTTATTACGAATGTTGGTACGATATTGGAAGCATCATGTTATGTATAGCGTGAAACTTGCTAGCACGATATAAATTCTGATACAAGTGTTAGAAACAGTACAGCATGTCCAGTATGTGATTTAGCAAAGAATGTTAGGATATTATCGTATTCAGTTGAAACCCAGTAAAGCAATGTAATTACCTGTGAGATATCTCAGAAGTAGAATGATAGGTTAAAATGAAGTTTAGGAAGCATGTTAGAAATAGTAAATCATGTTACTATAGAGACTCAGTTATACAACATGATTTCCAGCAGAAAAACTATATCTTGTTCAACACTAGACTCAGTACGGTATGGCAGAAGATTATATTTAAACATATATATACTATTATCAGTCCCAGCACGTATTAAATACGTACATATCACTATCACTAGTTCAGCATACAGTATGTACAAATACTTTATAATCATTAGCTTCAGTATGTGGGATATGCAGATAGTATTACTAGTTGAGACCATTGTATTGTCTTGGGGTTGGATTACCTAGCATCCATGACCGCCCCAGGGTTAATAGCTGTATTGACTCTTTTGCCAGAGGACGAGGATACATCGCTCTAGGGAGTGGCATGCCGTCCCACAGGGGATAAAGATGGGATGCCAGTTTTCCCCATATTGTGCCTTGGTCGGCCCTTATACACCCCCGTCGAGCGGATACGCCCGGGTGTTGATTCAGGAGTCCTTCGGACTCAGGTACAGTTATAGTCAGGGGCTCAGCGAGCCCAAGTGCATACCCAGGGGACCGACAGGATGCTTATAGTTATTATAGGAGATGGGACGACCGGGGTAGGGGTATAGATTGCGTGTTGGTTGTACCTCCCGGCTTATGGGGGCCGGGTAAGGTTTGTGTGTGCTATGTTATGTTATGATTGTGTTATGCCATGTTACACTAGATACGAGTAGATCGACAGTAAAGCGATACATCTCCAGGTATGACTCCTACTCCTTCCAGCATAGTTGAGGGTAAGCATAGCTTTACATTTCCAGCTAGTTAGTCTATTCCTTCCTATTTCAGTTTCATCAGTTGTATTGTTGTTTTCAGATATTTCTTTCAGTTATTGTTTTACATACTCAGTACCAGTGGTACTAACGCCCAGTGGGGTGCTGCATTACTTGCCTGCAGGTACTCATAGACGAGGGGCCGATACCTCGTGATTCCAGTCAACTCACAGGGTCATCAGCTCCAGTCATCCGGAGCTGGATAACTAGAGGTTTATCCCTTTTCTTTTGTTGTACAGCATGGGTAGGCCGGGGCCCTGTCCCGACCATCTTATCAGTATTCTTAGAGGCTTGCAGTCTGTATATATTTCCCTGTGGTCAGTTGAGTCGGTCGTGTGAGGCCGTGCAGCTGTTTAGCATTTCAGTTTATGTTAGCCGTGTGAGGCCTTATCCAGTCAGTAGTGGTGACCTTGTCGGTCACGTAGTTACTCAGGATTCCATTGCTGAGTTGCAGGTAACTAGACAGCATGGTGGCCTTGTCGTCCCACATAGGCTCCTTGTTACGAGGGTGTTTCTGGTTAGCTGCTATTACAGGTACAGGTGGCTATAGGCCTAGTCGGCCGGAGGCTATATTTACAGCCATTATATAGCCCATTGTCTCCCTGAATCTGAGTTAAAGCCAGCCAGGCATTAGATGTGCTTAGGCTCAGTAGTCTAGCAGTTCAGGTCCTAGTAGGGCACCAGGTGCCAGTCATACCCCCCAAGGCGGGGTGTGACACTTATCCCTAGAATACATCATGACACGCAAGTCCTAAGTGATTTTAAGTGCAGTTGCTCTACATTAGTGGCGATTTACAAAAAGGGCAAGCCTATAGGTCGAGTTGGGTGCACGCAGATTTCTTTTGGGAGAGTGAGTGCAATCTTATCTTTGTGAAATCCCTTGTGTGAATGCATTGAGTCATGAAGAAAATAGATATTCTCTCTTCAGTGAGTGGCATCACCCCTTTTGAAGGCACAATTGCATTAAAGGTAAATTCGTGCATAAGGCATGAGAAATGCAAGCTCTAAGGCAGGTTTTGAATGTGCAATGACTATGAATTGAGCCTCTATGTGTATTTCATGGATGAGCAATGCCCTTGTTCAATGAAATGAAAACTCTTGTGAATCATGTTTCTGAATAGTGGTAGCCTCTTGAAATATATTCATTGTTCTGTTTTATAGGGAAATTTGCTTCTTTTTTTCAGTGAGACTAGTGAGCATTTTTGGGTTGTCATAGACCAGGTGGTTTTTGATGTTTAAACTTGTGTGGAGTGCCATGTTTTTCAACTGATGAGAATTGCATTATTTGAGGACAAGCAATGGTTCAAGTTTGGGGGTTTGATAAGTTGGTAATTCACCAACTCATTAGGCTCTTAAGCCTGAGTTTTGGCTTAATTTTTGAGTTGTTTATATGGATTTTATGCCCTTTTGCCTTTATCGTGTGGAGATGGCTAATTTGAAGAAAAGAGCAAGAAATGGAGTAAAAAGAAGGAAGTGAGACGAAATTTGGTGCTCCACCAAAGAAGACCAGTGAAACGCTGGTCAAAAGCCGATAAATACTACCTCTGGGAAACAAAGCCACCGGCGAATGTGAGTCTCCACCAGCGACTTGCCGGTCCAGTCACCGAATGACACCTAAACTTGCTGGATTGAAGAGCAAAGAATTAGTGGTGATTGATGGGGATCGGCGAAACGCCAAAGGGACCACCAAAGATTATTGGAATTCATTGAAGGCGTAGATAGTGTAGCCGGCGGTCCACTAATTGCAACCGGTGAACCGCCGGTACTTCCACCGGTGCCAAAACGTTTTTCAGGGGAAAAATTATCCAGCATGAAAAAAGAGATAGAAGATACCCTATTTTTTTGGATATATTTAAGAAAAAAGTATTTTATACTCATCATATTTCAATTTTTAGGTTTTAGAACATTCTCTTGGCAGAGAAGAAAGGGAGAATTTGATTGGTGGAATTTGAAAAGAACTATTCTCTTCTTCTTCTTCTTCATCTTCTTCTTCATAGCAAGATATTGCCTTT